>CM060905.1:1236962566-1238212566 GCA_030737815.1 Allium fistulosum
GCAGAGAACCCTGAACGATGACATAGTATTATAGAATCGAGACACTGAAGGGATAGAAGCTCCAACTCTCGACTCCATGGTCGTAACAGTAGGAATCGGATCCACCATGGTCTAACGAGTATTGGTAGACAGTGGTGGTTCTGTGAACATCCTTTTCAAACGCACCATTGACCAGATGAAGATTAGTATGAAAGATGTATCCGCTTGCTGAACAAAGATCCAGGGATTCATCGGTGAACCCAAACAACCCGTCGGAACAATTTATTTACCCATAGAACTCGGAGAAGGCAACTGAAGAGTCACCCTTATCCAAACATTTGTGATTGTAGATGAAATTTCCGCCAACAATGCCTTCCTGGGGCAGCCCGCCTTAGCAAATTTCAGGATTGCTTTAGCTCAATGGTATCTAACTATGAAGTTTTCGACAGAGAATGGAGTCGGGGTGATCAAAGGAGACCAAAGTGGAACTAGAGAATGCTATATCATGGAACCATGCAAGTCTAAAAGAAATGAAAAGGGGAAGAATGCGGGAGAACTCTCCACATTCGTGAACCTACTAAATAGCAACTACAGAGCCGTCCTTGGCTTAGGGACCATAGCCGATTCAATAAGGCTTTGGACCCTAGAATGAAGAGTTCAGGGGAGGAATGGGCAACACCGACAGAATTGACGGTGTCTGTGCCAGTTAATATGGATGACCCAACACAGGTCCTAAAAATCGGATCACGTCTTGAAAACAGGATGCGACTGGAATTCATCAAATTTTTTTGCGCCAATCTGGATGTGTTCGCTTGGACACATTCTGATATGTGTGGGGTATCATCGGATATCGCATGCCATGCACTTAACATCGACCCTAAGTACATGCCAGTGAAGTAGAAATGGCGCAGCCTAGGACCTGAGTGGTCCAAAGCGCTAAGAAAAGAAGTGGATAAATTGATGGCGAATGGTTTTATCCGCGACGCAGCCTACCCCGAATGGGTACCCAACCCGGTCTTGGTCAAGAAGTCCAATAGGAAATGGCGAACTTGTATCAACTACTCGAATCTAAACAATGCTTGCCCGAAAGACAGCTTTCCTCTACCCAAAATCGATCATCTTATGGATGGGATGGCTAGACATGAATTGCTATCATTTATGGATGCATACTCAGGATATAACCAGATCATGATGCATGAACCTGATCTAGAAAATACCAGTATCATTATTGATCTGGGACTATACTGCTACAAAGTGATGCAATTTGGCTTAAAGAATGTTGGGGCAACCTACCAACGACTAATGAATGCCAAGTTTAAACATTAGATTGGGAAGACTATGGAAGTTTATCTAGATGGTATGTTGGTTAAATCGCGCATAGCTGCAAATCACTTGGATAACCTCGCTGAGATGTTTGAAATACTTTGCAAATATGGAATGAAGCTCAATCCACTTAAGTTTTACTTCGGGGTAACCTTTGGAAAGTACTTAGGATTCATCGTAAGCGCTAGAGGCATCGAAGCAAATACCGAACAAATAACCGCTTTACGGGTAGTCAAAGCCCCGAGGAACATGAATGAGTTACAAGATTGAATGGAAAGGTCGCAGCACTAAGCCGGTTTATATCAAAAGCAACCGATAAATGTATACCGTTCTTTGACGCGCTAAAGAAGGGAAAGAAGTACTTCGAATGGAATCAAGCTTGTCAAACTGCGTTCGAAGAGTTGCTGCAACATATGGAAACCTCGCCGATCCTGTCCAAGCCAATAGATGGAGAAGATTTGTACATCAATTAGCAGTCTTGCCCCATGCATTGAGTGTCGTGCTCGTACAAGAAGAAGCTAAGATCTAGCGACATGTATATTACATCAGTAAACGGTTCACTGCAGCAGAAAAGAAATATTTGAAATTGGAAAAACTGGCGTATTGCCTCTTGATCGCCTCCAAAAAGTTACGACCGTACTTCCAGGCACACCCGATCAGATTACGGATAGATCAACCCTTGAAGCAAGTGTTATGTGAAAATGACTAAGGATCGTATAATATGGAATATTAACTAAGTTATCTACTAGTGTGGAATATAAATATAAAGGTAAATAATAAAATAAATGACACACCAGAGATTTTTACACTGGTTCAAACTTCCTGTTCTACGTCCAGTCCCAGACTCCTTCTGGAATTCAACTACAAACCCTCACTTGACCCGAAGGAACATATATTACCTCGCTTGAGCAACCGAATAGGACTTCTACCGCCTAAGCAACATAATAGGACTTCAACCGCCTGAGCAACCGAATGGGTCTTCTAATATAAACGGTAAATTTGCTTCTGACTGAGTATGCTTTTGAGTAACACTGATAAGTCAATTACGTACACTCTTCCTATAATCTTCTCCATTGTGGTATATAGTGTGATTCGTGAAGATAGGAAGATTATTTAATCACTAATGAAGTTTTCTTGAATGAACAAGTGATTAGAATGAAAGTATTGAATGTAAGTACCAAGATTATTTATACAATAAAAATGAGATATAGAATCAGAATTAAGTGATTGGAACAATTGATTTCATGACTATATATAGTGATTTAAGAGTTGCAATCATTCGTGAAAAGTAGCGACGAAAGAATATGGAAGCAACTCTTGAACAAGAGTTGTTTCTATTTGCTGAAATGAAGTGTCTTTTCAAAATATAGCAGTTATGAAGATTTAGTCGTATGAGTGGAATAATTCAGCCAGCTGAATCGATTGAAAATTGAATCAGAGAAAAAGTAGTGCAAAAATCATGCAATTCAGCCGGCTAAATCATATAGTTCAGCCGTCTGAATATTGAATTGTAATTGTATATGTGCACAGGCATTCAATCAACTGAACTACATGCTTCAGCCGGTTGAATAACCTGTTTTTTGCCATATCAAAGATTTTTTAAAAAAACATTTGTATATGAACTACGTTATGAAATCTTTAGCATATGAACTATTTTTTGAAAACAAATCAGATTGTGTGTGCGTGCATATACCACTTCGGAGAGATTTTAACATGTATTAACTACTAGACTCAGACTGTAGACTAAATGTATTACTGAAGCTTCTATCTGGATTTTGGTCTGCAATCTGTTAGATTATTACTCGAGTAAAATAGTATCTTCTCCTGCAAATATGGTTAGTTCATATAATATTTACTTATATAGTTGTCACAATCAAAACAACAAAATTCAAGGTTCTAAACTGTAACATCCCCCACTAGGTGGCCCAAAACTAACGACTACAGATGCTGCAGTCATCCATTGTTATTAATCCTCGGCAACCAAATATGGTAATGTTAGATACTTTGATACACAAAAACACATGAATATGGAAAATTTTCAAAACATCAAAATAAATTCCACATTCCATTTCAAACCATTTCCAATTCATTACATAATCCCAGTATGCAAACCACGTTCAGATAAAATATAATTAATACAACATACGCCAAGAGCAACATATGAAGATGCCCCCTTGGTTGATCAGAGTATAATATTGGCAAGTAAGCAACTTTGCCATTACAACCAACAACATACGGCGGAAATAAAAAGAAATCTTATTAACTAGCTCGCCTCATGCACATCTCCGGAAGCTTTATTCATCAAAAAAGAGAACCTAAAAACCTTAACCCTCAAACTACTCAAAATCAATTGAGCACCCGAGAGTTTAAGGGGAAAACAAAAACATCGAGTCGAACATAAAGCCTAGTATGAACAATAATCTTCCATCTCAAACCATTTAGATATCTAGTGAGACCGCGCCGCTTAGCGCAACGGGTTTTCCTGTCACTAGTATCCTCAAACGTTTTATAAAACCATATATTGTGCTCCTGCAACCACAATGGTTAAAACAATTCAAAATAATATGATGATATGCAAACAAGTAAATTAATTCTAAATTACCTATCCTCATTTATTCTGACTATCTGTCCTATTTATAGTTTCTAGAGTCACTATTAACCTATTAGTTTTTATGGGCTTACTAATAACCTTTTTAATGTTTATGGACTCTCTATCCAATTTCATAGTTTTCATGGGATCACTAAGAACCTATTGACCCCTGCTAATATCTTTACTATTTCATGGATTCTCCCTGAACCTATTGGTAACTCCAATATCTTTCCCTCTTATCCTAGTTTTCATGGGTTGACTAGGAACCTATTGACTTCTGTCGTATCTTAATCGGGATATAGGTTTCATAGGTTCACTACAAACCTATTGGCCCATGCAATATCAAATCATAGTTTTCATGGGCTTACTATGAACCTGTCTTCCTGACATCTTCATTTGTACATAGTTCTCCCTGACATCTTCATTTGTACATAGTTTTCATGGGCTTACTATGAACCTATTGGCCCCTACCAATATCTTTTCCTATACACAGTTTTCATGAGCTTATTGTTAACCTAATCGCTCCTGCCAATATCTTAAATTAATATTTTAGCACCCTTAATTTATATTCACTACTGGGTCAACCTAGCTGGTTAATCTTCCATTCCCCAAAGTACCATTATGGGTTCATTACAATGGAATAAATATATGAAAAAGCAATCATAACAACGTAATAATACCAACACCTGTGGTTTAATAACCTTGAAATCATTTTATATAAAACTTGGTTAATCCCTTTAAACAGTTAATCAAGGAAAACTTCTTCAAAAACTCCATTTCAAAACTATTTATTCATGCCATAGTTTTCCTTTAAAATGAGATTAGGTTAATTGTTTTGAAACCTTAAAACATCACTTTCGAAACCCTGGTTAACTTCCTTCGAAAGCATAGAACACTTCTTTTCAAAACACTAAGTATATACCTTTCGAAGCTCTTTAAATCATCTCTTTCGAAACCAAAATATACCTTTCGAAAGTACTAAAGCAATACATAAAAATCCTTAGAAACATGCTTCGAAACCAATGAAAGTACCCCTTTCGAAACCATTGGGTTTACCTTTAAAACATCTTTTGGGTCAAAGTGAATATATATGAAATTATCTCTTTCGAAACCATTTTATCTTTATAAAAATGTTTGGGGAAATTTTATGGTTTCAGAACCATCCTTTCGAAAGCTTCAAAACACTTAAGTAAAACATAGAAGGTTAGCATCGAAACCCCCTTTCGAAGCCATTGCCTTCGAAACCCTTGAACCCTTTCGAAAGCGTTTAGGAAGTGGCTTAGCATAAGTTTAAAACAAAGACAACCCTTCAAAAGCATTGATGGCTTCAATACACTCGAAAGACAAATGAACAGCGGTTGGGTTTCGACTAAGTCGGAACCACTACTTTCGAAAGCATCATTTTATAAATAAAGGAACTCATTCGAAAGCCTATACTTTTAAAACATAAAATGGCAACCCCTTCGATAGTTATTTAGAAAACCCCTTTCGAAAGCATATGTTTTGACTCCATCAAAAGCTTTTAATAAAACAAGGCAGGCGCTTTTTCATTTGAAAGTAAAACTATGGTTTCGACTCCATCGGAAGCCATGCTTTCGTCACTATGCCTTCCGCCTTCCTCCAATCCACTACGTATAATTTAAGTGATACCTTGTGCATTGGTTTTGAATAGGTGGTTTCAGCATGGTAGTTTCGACTGAGTCAAAGCGAAGGCATAAGGTCAAAAGGCGCTTCTAAAGCAGACGGAACCTACTTTTCTGGAAAAGGCTGATTTAATGCTAATTTTAGTAATTGCTTTATAACTAACCTGCCTATTTGTAAACACCTGATTGGTTGCCTTAAACTTTTTAAATTCATTACTATTATAACTGGCGCATAATCACAGATCCAAATCAAGGAAAATTTAGCATTTAAGCCCTTCCATTAAGAAAAACCAATTATGCAGTTAAATCCTTCTTTCTAAAAGAATTAAATTTCCATAGTAAATCACTTAGGAAAAATCCCCAAAAATTATAGAAATTCACTTCCATCATGTTATCTAACATACAAAAATTCCAAACCTAAATTCTAAATAAAATAATCGAGATTAATTATAAACCCAATTCTATCATATTTTCTTTTGAAAATTTATGATAAATTTTCCATAACTTGGAAAATTACAAAAATTGAAACCCATCTCCAAAATCATATTTTACATAGCATATAATTTTTCTATGGCATTCAAAAATCATTTGCATTCGCTTTTGCCCTAAAACCATATAAGTCAATATTTAAATGATTTGATTTAAACCCCAACATATTATAATTCGAGCATGTCATCGTCCAAAATATCAAAAAGCGAATTTAATCCTAAATCCGAAAACATATGATCATAAAACAAAAATAGAGATGGTATAATTATTATTCACCTTGAATATGATAAGGAATTTGAGATTTGTTGAAGATTAATTCCTCTAGCTTTGATCCTTAGCTTTGATTTAATTTTCTCTTCTTTTCTTCCTAGTAATGGCCGAACTTGCTTAGATTAACATTTGTATTGATTTTGAGAAATGAAATGTATGTGAATTGGCAATTGGAACATGAATGAGTGTATAACCGTGAATAGTGAGTGGTGCAGCTATTTACTAATATGCCCATGTGTTGATTAATAACATAAAAGCCATTTTTAATCCCATTTAGTTCATTAAGCACGGCTCTATAATCATTTTATTCAAATCTCAATCTCCTTATCATTCTTATTCTTACATTGTTCTATTTAATTTATCTAATTAGATCACCTGAATAATGTTTTCGAAAATTAGGGATGTTACAAACATTCTCCCCCTTTTTGATGATGACAACTAAGTGAGCTTGTAAATATATAAAAGCAGTTTACTCCACCTATCAATCATATTCTCCCACTTTGTCATCGATAGAAAGGAACAAATAATTGATATGAGAAATATAGACATATAACCACATAATTATCATAAACATCATAGACATTAAGTACATATGAGCATATAGATATGATAAATAAATGAGCGTTCTACCTAGGAAGTTCAAAGTACAACACATAATATGTCAAAAAATAATAGCAGTACAAGTTTTTGATGAAATAAATAGCAACGAAAAGAAAAGAAAGTCTAGAAATCCTCAGCATCTTGTACTTCTTCTTCTTCGGAAGTTGTCCAAGAGAAAGGTGCCAGATTTTGAGCATCACCGGTAGAAGTAGAACTAGAACAAGAGATTTTTCCCAAATTTTATTTAAAAATCCTTTGATCGAGTTTAGCTTTTTGTTCATTTTAGACACTTTCTTTTCTAAGTTAGCTAAACATCGACCAAGTTTGCTTTGATTCGGTGATAGTGTCACAAGAGCTTGCTTCGGAGGCACGTAAACCTGAAGTTCTTGAATTTCATCGTCGTCTTCTTTTTCTTCGTGTCGAGGAACTTGAGAGGAGGAGGAAGCGATATTCGTGTCTCTTGGTTGAGGGATCCTTGGTCATGATTAGCGGCCCATTGTTGAAAGAAAATAATTTGTTGATGGTTGGGGCGTTTAGGAAGACCCATTAGACTTAGAGTCTTCGAGTTAAGCTCTCTGATGGTCATAAAATCCGAATCGTGCAATGGAACTCCGAAATTTTGTAGAATGTGCATGATATAAGCTCCATAGTGAAGCGTCTTGTAGCTTCTCTTGTGATTGATTTTGAGGAATTCATCCAATATAATTTTTCCCTAATTTACTCGTTGAGATGAGTAAATAGCATATAGGGCTTGAAAATCCTGTTTATAGACCTTTTCGTAGCTTCCAGTCCGGGGTTGTAACGATCGAATGAGGGCTCGGTGGATGATTCATGCCTTCGGACGTAAGGCACTAGATTTCAAAATTGTTAAATCGTCCGATAAAAGGAGATGTGACACTTCATCACAATTATACATATCTACCTCAACATCATCAATATCCAACCCTTCGGATGGACATCTTAGTATATGGCCTAATTGTTGAAGAGGTAAGTAAATCTTTACTCCGCACACCAAGGTCCATATGCAATCATCCTTGTTTCGGGGATCTTGGTGGTCGAGATTCATATTTATAAAGAAAAGTTTAATTAAGAGAGGGTAGATTTTGACATTGTTAGAATCATACCCAATAACCGAATCAAAACTATGAGCTTCGGCTATTTCTCGGATTGTGTAGCCGTTAAAGTCGGGGAACTTCATGAAAGCGCCTTTAAATAACTTAGAATTCCTCATGGTGTTGAATCTATTGGCCGATGTTTCGTTGTGTCACCAAGCACGAATTTGGCTCTTAGATGGTCCGATTATTGATTAACGGGCTCTTTTAGATCTTGGTGCCATTTGGATGATGAAATTATGAAGAAAAATTGAAGTTTTTGAGGAGGCTAGGGTTTGTATTTGGGTTTCTTTTGAAATTAAGAGTGTTTTAGGTAAGGTTAGAATGAATGAGTAGATGGGAGTTATGTAGGGTTTGAGTGAATAGGTGTGTTAGGAAGTGTGTAGATCAATTTTAAAAAATTGAAGGCTGGCGGGTCGATCGGCTGAATGGGTCAAAACAATTGGCCGGTATGTTGGAATTTTGAATCCGCAAGTTTATAGTGAAAAATGCTCCAATTCAGTCGGCTGCAATGCAGTGGTCAGTCGGATGAATGCCAAGTTAAATCTTGAAGATTTGAATATTCAATCGGCTGTGTTGAGGGATCAACCGGCTGATATGCAAGAAAATTCAACCCGTAGAAATATAGTACAATTTTAATACAATTCAGTCGGCTGGTAGGTGGGGTTTAGTCGGCTAAGTTCTGTAAAAAATTTGGTTTCTTTGAATGTTCAATCGGTTGAGTTTATATTATCAACCGGCTGAAACTGTTATTTTTGCTAAGGTCAATCTTTCTTTTAGTTTATCCTTAAATTAATTAATTTATAAACTATATATTTTTTTGAGCTTTATTCTCATGTTAAAAAAATATAATTATAATTTCAATAAACACATTACTTATCTATATTACAATATTAAATTTATAAACACAAAAAAAAATAATTTCCTAAAGTCTTAGAGTCGTCTTAGCTTGGTTCTACTTTGGTGATTTCATGTAATGGATGTATAGGAGACCAAATATTATGTTGAGCACCTTGTTCCCAAGGATTCGGAGACACGTGAGGATGTTGGGGAGACGGATTGTGCAAACTTTGCTTTGGAGATGATACATAGAATTTGAGAGCAAATTGTTCAAGAAAATTTAATCGTTTTCCATGGTGTTTTTGTTCATAATACATTTCAAGTTGTAATCCTAAAGTTTCACGTTGAAAGTGATGGATTTCGTCAATTTTTTCTTTGCTAGATGGTGAACCGAAGTCCAAGTTTTTCTTAGCTCACTTCCCGGTCGGTGTATATCCAGTATGATGATTTGATGATGGAGTAATCTTCACCGGAATATATACCGGAGTGAATTTGTTTAGGGAATCCGTAGATGGGGAGCTAAAGACGATTGATGAGAGATTGGAGCTTTCTTAAGACGACATTGTAAAGAGAATGTTTATTTATTTGTAAAGTTTGTATATGAGTTTAAGAGAAAGTTGATCACGTATATATACTAAGTTGATTATCAATTTAAGGTTACTGTTTTAAGGTTAATATTCCTTGGAAATTTTCAGCCAAGAGAACATGTAAGGTAAAGAAATAATAAGAGATTATAACCGCATATAAAATAAAAGATATGTATGGTCTTAAATCAAGTAACATAATAGAACATTGGAAAGACATGCAACTTCTTCCCATGAGTGCAGAGTTCGAGTATCATCATCTCCAATTTTTGTTTTATTAAATTTTTACTTATTCTATAATTGAATTTTCATACATTAATATCGAATTATAAATCATGTAATGACATAATTCCTAGTTCACGTCTTAGTTTAAGAAAATTATTTTCATTTAAGGGTTTGGTAATATATCGGCTACTTGATTTTCTGATGGTACAAAATCTAGTGAAATATTACCTTTTTTTATATCATCGCGAAGAAATGATGCCGAATATCAATATGTTTAGTTCTGGAGTGATTTATAGGATATTTTGATAAATTTATAGCACTTGTGTTATCGCAATAAATCGTTGATTTATATAGATTTATTCCAAAATCTTGTAGTGTTTGCTGCATGTATATTAATTGAGCACATGCCAAAGCAGCAAAAATATATTCTGCTTCACACATCGAAAGTGAAACACAATTTTTTTTCTTACTAAACCAAGACATTAAAGTTTGTCCAATGAAATGACAAGTACCACTTATACTCTTTCGATCCGTTTGACATCCTCCAAAATCAGCATCACTATATAATACTAAGTCAAACAGACAATCTTTCAAATAAAAGAGACCGTAGTCTTTAGTCTTGCTTTAGTAATGCAAAATTCGTTTCACTGCCTGCAAATGTGATTCTTTGGGATTTTCTTGAAAGAGTGCACACAAACATACACTCATCATTATATCTGGTCGACTAGCAGTTAAATAAAGTAAGGATCTGATTGTACTTCGATGTAGTTTTTGGTCAACACTTTTGCCATTTTCATTTCGATCGAGATGTACTGTAGTGCTCATAGGAGTTGGTTTAGCAGATGTGTTTTCCATACCAAAACGATTTATAAAATTAGTAAAATATTTTTCTTGATTATAAAAATTCCATTGTTTAATTTGTAAACCAAGAAAATATGAAAGTTCTCCCATATGAGACATTTCAAATTCTCTTGTCATAATATTTGAAACTTCTTGACATAATTTTTCGTTTGTAGAACCAAAAATAATGTCATCTACGTAAACTTGTATGATTAAAATATCGTTCTTATCTTGTTTTATAAATAAAGTTTGATCTACTTTTCCAATTTTAAAACCAGAATTTATAAGATAACTTTTAAGACAATCACACCAAGCACGAGGTGCTTGTTTTAAACCGTATAAATCTTTAGTTTATAAACATGGTCTGGAAATTTTTCATGTGCGAATAAAGGTGGTTGTTCTACATATACATTTTCTTTTATAAAACCGTTTAGAAAAGCGCTTTTTATGTTCATTTGATATAGTTTATAGTTATGAAAACATGCAAATGATAATAAAATACGTATTACTTCTAGTCGAGCTACATGAGCAAATGTTTCCTTCTAGTCTATCCCTTCTTCTTGATTGTAGCCTTATGCGACTAATCTAGCGTTGTTTCGAATAATATTCCCTTACTCATCAGCTTTATTTTTGTAAACCTACTTAGTATCAATGACTGTTTGATCATTAGGTCTAGGAACTAAGTCCCAACCTTTATTTCATTCAAATTGATTTAATTCTTCTTGCATGGCTATAATCCAGTAATCATCAGTAGAATCTTCTTTGGCATTTCTGGGTTCAATGTTCGATAGGAAAGCTACATGACCCATTTGATTTAATTGATTTCGAGTTCTTATGTTAGTATTTACATCTCTAATGACATTTTCAATTGGGTGATTTCTTAGAAGTCTTGGTGGAGTTCGAATTTACTTTTCATTTGGTAAAATTATTATTTTCATTTTCAATATTGTCAATATCATCTTCTGTGATATTTGATTTAGGAATTATATCTTCATCTTCATTTTTATTATTAAATTTGAAATTTTCATCGAATGACACATGAAGTTTTTCTTCGATTATTTTAGTTCTTGTATTATAAATTCTGTATGCCCTACTTTGTTTCAAGTATCCAATGAATATTCCTTCATCGAATTTTGGATCGAATTTACCAAGTTGGTCTTTTGTATTTAATAGAAAACATTTGGAACCAAAAACTTTAAAATACGATATATTAGGTTTCCTTCCATTAAAAAATTCATATGGGGTATGTTTTGTTAAAGGTCTAATGGAGACACGATTTAAAACATAATAAGCAGTTGCTACACCTTTTGCCCAAAAATGTTTAGGTAGAGTGTTTCCATTTAATAAAGTCCTAGCGCATTCTTGAAGTTTTCTATATTTCCTTTCTACAACTCCATTTTGTTGTGGAGTTCTAGGAAATGAAAAATTATGAACAATTCCTTTCTTATTACAATATTTTTCAAAAATATCATTATCGAATTCGCCACCGTGATCGCTTTGAATGTTTTTAATTTTTATATTCTTAATATTTCGAATTTTCTTAGCAAAGATTTTAAATTTTCAAAAGTATCACTTATGTTTTTCATAAATATTGTCCATGTTTATCTTAAAAAATCATCTACAATTACGAAAACATATCTATTATGATTTATAGATTGTACTTGAGTTGGTCCAAAAAGATCTAAATGTAATAACCCAAGTGGTTGTAGTGTGGAAATTATTTTCTTTGATTTAGAAGAAGATTTGGTTAATTTTCCTAACTGACAAGCATCACAAATACTATTTATTTTAAAATTCATTTTTAGTAAACCTTTTACTAAATTATTTTTAGATAATTTGCTTATAGCTTTAAAGTTTATATGACAAAATCTTTTGTGCCATAACCAAGGATTATTTTCTTTGGCTACTAGACACATATTTGTGTTATGATTTACTTTCATATTTAATATGTATATATTTTGTTCTCTAGTCCCTTTAAAGATTAGATTTTTGTTTTGATCAAACATATTACATTTATTTTCGAAAAAAGATATATTAAAGCCTTTATCACATAGTTGACTTATACTAAGAAAATTATGTTTTAAATTTTTAACTAGTAAAACATTTGTTATAAGAGGTAAGTTATATGTACCGTCATTGCTCACATCACCTTTGCCGATGATATAACCTTTGGAATTATCTCCAAATGCGACAGATCATTCATCTGAGTAGATAATGTTAGTCAGCATATCTTTGTTTCCTATCATATGTTTTGAGCAAGCACTGTCAAGTATCCACTTTCCTCTTTTCTTAGTTGGTACCTACAATAAATATGGAGATGACGTTGGTACCCACCTTTTATTAGGGTCCTAAGAGTTAGACCTTAAGAAACCAAAACCAAGATGGTTTAGAATTCCCTTTATAAGTAAAATTTTCATTTCTATAAACAGAATTTATAAAAAACCTAATGTACTTATTTCTGATTGAATTATTATTAGTTTTTGGTACCCAATCTTTATAGTATTTGTGTTGCAAATATCCTTCTTTTGAGTGAAAACCTTTGGATTTGGTTTTGCTTTTACAAAATTCTTATGAATATTGAAATTTTTATATGGTGAAATATTTCTCTTTGAACTAGATTTTGAGGAGTTTGTATATCCTAACCCTTTCTTATTAAAAGTAGTTTGAGAATTATTAATAATCTTTGAAAGATTTTCTCTACCTTTATTAAAGTTAGATTCATTTTTAGTAATATTCTCTAACTTAGTTTTTAGACTGGTATTGTTTAATTCAAGAATTTTGACATTTGATTTTAAATCATGATTTTCTGAAGCTAATGTCGTATTCTTTTCTTTTTGAACTTCAATTTCATTTGATAGCATAGTGAGTTGAGAAGATATATTAGACAAAGATTCTTGTGTTTTAACAAGTTCTTCTTCTAAGATTTTCTTTTCATCTCAGAGCATATCAACTTCTATTTCACTTCTGTTTAGTTTTTCTAAAGCATCTTTATACTTTCTTTTAACTACTTTTAGTTTATCCTATAGCTCTAAGTTTATATTTATTAAATCGTCAAAATTTAGATCACTTACATCGTTAGTCGAAGCCATAAAGCAGATATTTACTTGTTCGGAATCATTATCAATGTCACTATCTAATAATGAAGAGGATTCTGAATCATCCCATGTAACAGAGAGTGCTTGCTTCTTCTTATACTTGTCCTTTTATTATTGTATCTGTCTTTCTTTTGATTGGGATAGGCCTTCTTTATGTGACCCTTCTTATGACATTCATAACACTCGAGATTTAAAGCTGATGGTTTATTAGTATTGTCTCTTTTGTTGTTTCCGAATTTCTTGTTCTTTCTAAATTTCAAAAACATTTTGAAATTCTTTGCTATAAATACCATGTCATCTTCATTTGAGTCCGAATCTTCTTGTTCAGCTCAGAAAGCAATATTATTTCTATCTTGAGCTTGATCTTGTTTTGCATGCAAATTTATTTCATACGACATGAGATTTCCTATTAACTCTTCAGGTTTGATGGTAGAAATTATTATCCCGCCTTTTGGCAAGGACGAGATACCAAGGAACTGACTGGAGAGTAAGGATCATACATCCTCAGCATTGAATAGCTATTGGATAACCATAGATACCGATGAATTTTACTCGAGTCCGGATCGGGCTGCAATTGATAAGACACAACAAGCAAGGCCATAAAGCCAACGTTCCAAGTTTCAAGTCAATCCGAGTTCGTACGCTCAAGAAATCATCGATGCAAGTTGGAGGAAATGACCCTAAGTTCGAACCCATGAGCAACCTTTGTTCGTATCCATCAAGTTAAAGTGCTTCGAATCCATGGAGTCATTCCACTTCGTGTCTATGAGCTTGGAGTACTTCGAATCGATCAAGTTGCCCCACTTAGTATCCATCTGGGCTCGGTGTTTCGTATCCCTCAAGATGGAGTACCTCGAATCCATGGAGTTGCTCTACTTCAAATCCATCCTATTACAAGAGCTTCGTATCGATCGACCAAGGCTCACTATGATCGATACGAACAGACTTCCATTCAAATCGATGTGTGGAGAAATCCCTCGAATCCACTAAGTCAAAGTAGCAAAATTCGTGGAGTCGACCCAGTAAAACTCGGAGCAAAAACTGGATCAACCTGGGAAGTACGCGCCACGTCAACGCCTTCGCTCACTAGGCCATCGATTCGACCCTATCGATTCAAAGAGGATCGATTCGAACGGAGCATATCAACCAGAAACACGATCTTGAATCGATCATAACTCGAGATCCACAAATCCAAATGCTATGAAATTTTCATAGAAGCTTGAGCACATGTTGAAGAATGTCCACACCAAATTTCAGCTCGATTGGACAATTCCTTGATCGATTCGAATGGATTTCGAATCGATCCCAAAGTGGGCCCGGATTTCCAGAAAGCGGGCATGTGGGCCCCCTCACGTGCCAGAACTGATCTCCCGAAATTTAGGCGAAATATCAGCCTCCTACACCTATAAATAGAGCCCCTGGTCATTCAGAAAAGCGGTCGGACAATTTTAAGAGCTAAAGAGCGCCCAGACTCTGCCAGATTTACTCCAAATCACCACCGCTTCCTTATATTCAGACTTAGCTAATAAAATCAATTGTACTACATTATTAGAAATTGTAATCTTCAAGTATAGAGCAAAAAAGTCATCAAACTTCATAGTGGACGTAGGAAAAATGCCGAACCACTCTAAATCGCTTGTCTTTGCAATTTACATTTTTGTTATTTGGAGTTTTTGTTAGATAATCCTCAGTTTTAATTCTCTTTCTTCACTTTTATCTCTTCAAAAACTTCCGAAGAGTGTTGTGCCCATTTTTGGTACAAACACTTTGGTGCTTTCACTGAGAGAAACCAGCTTTTTCTCCTGCTCCTTGGATCTACCATCGATACCGGATTGCATAAATCCAAGAGGAAGATCCAGATCTCTAATCCAGAATCCTTCCATTCTATTCAGATTTGCATAAAATCTAGGAAAGGAACCCACTACTTAAGATGGTTAGTACAAGAACTACCTCTACGGCTGCTGATCAAGAAGGTCGGGATAGACAGAATCCTACACAGCAGCTACAATCCAATCAATACAACACTGCTCACTCATATCCGTCTGGGCCAGTAACCAGACAAGAGTTCCATGTATTGCTCCAGGAATTGACTCAAAGTCGGCAACAGCTGGCCGAACAGTTGCGTGCTAATATTGAATTGACCAATCAATTAAACCGCCGAAGGCGCAGGAGGACCGGGAGGGATGATGCTTCCCACTCGTCCACTGAAAGTTCTGCTTCATCTGACTATCATGGCAGATCTACACGTCCCCGATTGGACGCAAGTCACACACAAGCTATCGGATATCAACCTGCCTTGACTATAGGACAATTGAGGGTCATACCGTCAATTAGCTTCCAGACCGGGCCCTCATCACGAGGAGGTGTTGTTCCATAATATACCACGGACAATCGCACTGCAACCGCCGCGGTAGAAACAAGGGTTGATACCCAGAATCTGTCAGATCCGAATAATCAGCAACGTGGGCGTACTCCTGAACCATACGTCCCAGAAGATGTGGAGCCAAGGAGGCGAGACATAGGCCGTCGACAGCGTCCGGTCCAAACTCGCACTGTGGAACCCGACCACACCTTAGCTCAGCATGCACAAAATGTGGCTATGCCCGATATTTCAACCATGATACGTCAGATGATTCGCGAGAGCCAAGGGCTTACCAATGACGACTAGGGAATCTCCCGTAGTCATACTCCTTTCACAGATGAAATATTATACGCTGATCCTCCTCGGCGATTCAGAATGCCAACTCTCCCTATGTACGAAGGAAATTCCGATCCCAATCAACATATTTTGAAATATGAGTGGTCAACGAGCGCCGCAAGGGCTGATGATACAGTAAAATGCCGAAGTTTCCCCATCTCTTTGGGAGGAATCGCAACAATGTGGTTCACAAGGTTACCGCCTAGATCTATCTCTTCGTTCGATCAACTGGCTAAGAAGTTTGTCGAACAGTTCTGTATGCATGTCACTATACCTAAAGACGTTAACACCCTATCTAGCATCACCCAAGCTAAGGGAGAGACACTTAGACGTTATTTAGAAAGATTCCATGCGGCATGTGTAGAGATTAGTAATCCTAACGATAACTCAATCTTGATGGCATTAACCAAAGGAATCGATCCCGATTTTGAGTTTGGAAATTGGCTAGCTGGGAAACCACCCGCATCGTTGGACCGTTTCTACTCCAAAGCCGCTCAATTCTTATGGCAAGAGGACGCGAAACAGTCTAGGAAGCAGGACGATGCGATGCCCAGAACTGAAGGAATACAAAGTAATGTAGTAGTTAAGCAGTCCGGTGAGAGTTCCGGAAAAGTTCAGTTGAATATACAGAACAAACAGACCCAGCCGTGAGGCAACGATGGTCAGGATAAAAAGAGAGATCAGAACCGAGGCCCATGGCGTAGGGCTCCAATGTTCGATAATTACATTCCATTGAATACATCATTGGAAAACGTGTATCTACAAACTTGCAACACTGTGCAATATAAGAAACCTGCTCCGAAGCAATCATCGGAGAGGCAGATTCAAACAAGGAAGTTTTGTAGATTTCACAAGAGTTATGGCCACAATACCAATGAGTGTCGACATTTGCAGGACCTCATCGAGAAGTTGATCAAGGAAAGAAAGTTAGATCAATTTGTGCGAACGCCGCAGCTTGGTAGTGCGGGCCCTTCAAACCAAAATCATGCACAGAATCAAGAAAGACAGGAAGAACCAGCTCGTGTCGGAGGAAGATTGGTAATTAATGCTATAAGTGGTGGTCCTCTTCCAGCGGGGCGAAGCTGGGAGGAAATGGAATCATATAACGACTTAGTTAAGCGTGCGAACTTCGAGTATGATGGTAATTTGAACGATAGACCTTCAACCAAGCGAAAAAGAACGATGACTAACGACATCATTTTCCGCGACAACGATGTCGACAGCATCGGAAGCCCTACTATTGACCCACTTGTGATATCGACTCAAGTAGGTCCGATGTGGATGAAGAGTATCCTAATTGACAGTGGGAGCTCTGTGAATATCCTATTTCTGCATGCTTACAATCAAATGAAGATGAAAGCCAGGGATCTAAAGCCTTGCCAAACTCATCTCCATGGATTCAACGGAAGCGCTACCATACCTGTTGGGATGGTGGAGTTGCCAGTTGAGTTGGGAGCCGGAGAACGTAGGAGGATTCGGACATTACAGTTCGTTGTGTTGGATATAGACTCGCCATACAACGCTTTTTTAGGTCGACCTGCCCTTGCTTAATTCAGAGCCGTAATTGCACCGTGGTGCTTAACTTTAAAGTTCCCTACCGTCAATGGAGTTGGGGTCATCCAGGGCGACCAGGTTGACTTGAGAACGATCATACGCCGAAATCAGGTCACCCGATTACGCAATGCTAAGGACCGACTTAAAGCTTGTGAACTCGGTGAGCTTGTCACCAAAAAAGATTATCCGACACTCCCACACATGAGATCAACGTGGAGAAGGTCGCACAAAATTAAGCGAAAGCTCGGGGATGGCAAATTTAAGTTAGCAACCGTTGATGGTCTAACTTTACCAAGGGCTTGGAGTAGCAGAAGCTTTCGTCGCTACTGCAAATAACAGGCTATGTTTATCTATTTAGTTTAAATTCCATTTTAAAATTTGTTTCTGCATTTCGAAATTAGAACTTGTAATAAGGCAACTGACTTTGCCATATTTTCTTATTTCAGCAATAAAATGCCATCTCTTCGAGCCAGAGCTGTGATTCATTGAATACAATATACAACATCACGATGCACGGAGAGCTAAATTCCATCACGCAGTGGAATTTATTCAAGTAGGGAGTGGCTATGATACGATCGGCCACTCGCTAAATGAAACCCGAGCTCGGGGGCAAGCCATCACGTCAGGCTAAAAATGGGTTGATACACGACAATCCTTCACACAACTCCGTACTCCCAGAGTGCGAGACGGAGTATAAACATTATTCAACTCCATACCCCAGAGTGCGAGACGGAGTATAAACACTACTTAACTCCGTACTCCCAGAGTGCGAGACGGAGTATAAACATTATTCAACTCCGTACCCCAGAGTGCGAGACGGAGTATAAACATTACTTAACTCTGTACTCCCAGAGTGCAAGACGGAGTATAAACATTAATCAACTCCGTACTCCCAGAGTGCGAGACGGAGTATAAACATTCACTTAAACTCCGTACTCCTAGAGTGCGAGACGGAGTATAAACATTCACTTAAACTCCGTACTCCCAGAGTGCGAGACGGAGTATAAACATTACTCAACTCCGTACTCCCAGAGTGCGAGACGGAGTATAAACATTCACTTAAACTCCGTACTCCCAGAGTGCGAGACGGAGTATAAACATTACTCAACTCCATACTCCCAGAGTGCGAGACGGAGTATAAACATTAACTTAACTCCGTACTCCCAAAATGCGAGACAGAGTATAAACATACATCAATTCCATACTTATCCCCAAGGCTGGGGGCAGAACCAAAACAGATATTGAATTGAAGGCAAAAGAGAATAAGTTTTCATTTCCATTATCAACATAAAGAATCTAATTACAAGCTGGTTCAAAAAAATCCTACTAGTGGGAGCCGAGTCCACATCTATACACGGCTATAGAAAAATCAACAAAACAAAACACTATCCCCGAACGTGACAACAAACCAAAGGAAGAGATCAATCTTTCTTCTTCCTCGGTTTCTTCTTCGGGGTAGTTCCACTGGATCCGCCACCCGACTTCCTCCTCACTCTCTTACTCTTCTCCGGTTTGTCCTCCGATGGTGATATAATATCAATATCCTCCTTAGAGCTTGAGGCGATGGAGATTCTCTTGGAGGATGGAACTGGAGGCATAGGAGTTGTAACAGGAAGTGGGACAGGAGCGCTTGCAATAACCACAGTGCCACCTGGCGATATCATCATTAGTGCGGCAGGGCCAGATCGATTCATGCCCGCTGTCACTGCCGCCATCTCAGCATTCATCTCGGCCAAAATTTCATCCTCACGAGATGCTTGTGCCACGCTGGACATACTAGTGGCTGGCATAAAGGAGCTAACGGCTGGAGCAACCCCACTCATGGCAAAAGATGGATCTGCGAAGGGTTCGTTGGGTTGACTAAGGAGTTCCTCAATCATCTGAGCATCAAAAGATAACATGATCGCTTCTCCCTCTTTGCCAACCACAGAAGATGTCATGATAGCCTCGGTGATAATGGCTCCTTGCGCTTGATAAGGGACTTGAGATGCAGGAGGCGCAGAGATAACAGTTTCAGTCACTGAATGAGAAAAGGCAAAAATTGTTATTTAAATGAACCGCTTCAAATTCACCACACTAAGTGTTTACGGGAGACGTTCGAATACCTTCCTTAGCCGGACCCAAAGTATGGGCAGGTATAGAGGCAGGAGCATCAGCGGAGGACAATTGCGGCTGATCGGAGTTATAAGCGGGGACAGACTAGGGATCGACCGCGCCAGTGGCTTCGGGCAATGTCGGAATTACAGCTCCAACACTTGCTTCATGATGCTCGATCCCCGAGCCCTCTCCGGTCTCTATCTGCCGAGCACCGAGCCTCTCTTTCTCCATGGAAATCATCGCCTCATGGAGAACCTTCCTCTCTTCCTCAGAAAGCAAGTGCGTCTCAAGCTCGAAATCATCCAATGCTTCATCCGGATGCGCTGCTTTCTTCTCCGCCACCAGCCTAGTCTAGGCGTTGTACATAATCATAGAGTCATCTCCAAGCCAAAATAAATTTCTATGCTCCAGCACGTTGGCGTTATAGATAACCAGGAGATCATCGAAATCAGCTTCCATCCTGGACTGCTCTGCCGTAATCTTTTCCTCAACTTCTTCCTCCACAGACTTAGTCTTGGCCACCGCCGCAACAAGTTCAGCTCGAAGTGATACGGCTTGGTCGCATGCCTCCTGAGCGGTGGTGTTTGCGTCATCTTTTTCTTTCACCACCTCAGCGAGTTTAGCTTTAAGCTCATTCAGCTCTTTAACGGTGGTGTCTTGCTCAGCTACGACCGTGGTATAACGGTGGCCCATCCCTTCTACTAAGGCACAATGTGCCTGCTGCATCCTTGCCATTTTTGCCACAGCCTCGTCATGCTTTTTAAGCGCTTGGAGTTCAGAGGTTCGAGACGACTCCATCTTAGATTGAAGAATCTAGATGATGCGATCTTTCTTGACAATGTCAGCATCGCGCTCCTCAATAACCTTTGCCCGGTCAAAAGCTACCTTTGAAGCTTTTACAGGTGCTTTGTACCACTCCTTGTATTGAGCGTAAAAGTCGTGGATATAGCTATGCGCAATATTTTCGGCATCCGGAGTAATCCTCTTGAGATGGGGAGGGAAGAGATATGCATCCAGAAAAATTTCTGGAAAGTCCTTTTTCATTTGAGCAAGCTGGATGGCTCCTTCACTTGTCAATTCAGCCGGAGCCTGTTCAACAATGGCAGCTGCCTGCGGTTCAACCCTTTGTCGCTGAGTCTTGGGCCTGGAAGATTGAGAAGGTTGTTGTTGCTGCGAAGACTCAGGAAGATCTATAAGGGCCCTAGGAGGCGGAGGAGAACGAGATCGCGGTCGGTACTGATAGCTCCTATCTCTGTCAGTACGATCTTGACCAGAGTGGCTACGCCAATAATCTCAATCTCTATCATAGCGATCCTGATTGGTATAGCCTCGTCCATGATCCCTATCTGATTCCCTCCAGCGGGACTCATGGTATGAGGAAGATCGGCGTACATTACAGAGCCTATCCAAAGTAGATCCACGGCCTGACATCTCACCTGCGATAAGAAGAAACTGCAGTTTAGAATCCTACAAAAGTGACATTCAATATGCGGAAATCATGTAGTGCTGTGGAAGTGTGTGTAAATGTGTAAACCCCCAGACCAACCAGAAGTGTTGACCGCACTCAAAGGGAAGGGCTCGCTCATATTTAAAACATCTTGAAATTCCTCCAACCCGGAATTGTGATGAATCGATATATAATCCGGGATGGGAATATCATCAAGCCCTTTGAAAGTATCTCTCGAATGAGAAGGGGTGGCCTCAGAAATTACAGCTCCAGAAGTGGGAGAAGACAAAGCTACAGATTTCCACCCCTTAGATTTAAGTTTTTTAGAAATGACGGTCTTGCTTTTCCGTCTTTCTCCCAATTCTTCAAAATTTCCCGAAAGATCCGCCATCGGCTCTACGTCTGTGTGAGTTCTTTCCTCGTCGCTCACTTCAGTTATTACAACGCCAAGCGTTTTCTTCGCCATTTTCTTCTTCTTGTTTTTCTTCTTCTTTGAGACGGGCTTTAGCATCCCTTCGGTGACGATGCTCTGATTCCTTTCAATCAAGCCGAGAGTCCTTAAGTTATAATCAATCAACACCAAGTCGATGTGTCTCGCATCGCTCGGGATCTCTTGAAGGCTCCGAATCATGCCCTTGTAATACCCGCCGTCGGGTCTGGAGATAATGGCTATAAGGAAAACAGGATGTCAATACCAATGCCAAAAAGCTATTAGTCAAAGAAATCGTCAACAGGTTACGACACTTACGTCTAGACAACCATCGCCTAGCAAAACCAGGAGGACACCGGACATAAAACCAGTCATTCTTGAAGTAACTAGTCTGGTCCAGGCTCTGGTAATAACTTGACAGTTTCTCACTACCTCCAAGAATGTAAAAGACGGACTATCGCCTCTGCTCTTGAAGTTAAATAGATATCTAATTTCTGTCGGCCTTGGAGGGCGAAAAAGGTGTTCCATAAATACAATAAACGCACTGTTCAGCAGCGCGTGCCTGTTGGGGTGTAATTGAGAAGGAGCGATTCCAAGAAATGATAGCATCTCCCTAATGTATTGATTGAATAGAGGGAGTGTTCCGGCCGCACAAGCATGTCGATAGAAGGCGGTATACCCTTCGGGCGGATAGTGAGGTCTGTCACTAGGTCCCGGCAATAGTGCATCATCCAAGGGGATGTTATGTCTCGTGCATATCCTACCCAATAAGTTTTTCAGAAATATTGGACTGAGCGGAATCTATAGGGTCTTCAATAAATATAGCCTCTTGTAGCTCGTCAGGAGCTGGATCTACTACCTCCGCTGGGATATCTGGAATTACTAGGACCGGAGGAGGAGAACTCTGAATCTTCTACTGTTGAGAGCTCGAAGATTCCATAACTAACTAACTTATCAGAAAGCAACTTTAAGTTTATAGAAAACCCGTGCATTCCCCAGCGAAGTGCGTATGAATGTGTCGTGCAGTGCAAGTGCTGTGCATTACTTAAGCAGATTTTACGGAATGAAACGAAATGTGCGAACAACAAAACTCTGAAAATCAGACTGGAAATGACCATCATCGCTGACCGTCACAACCACGCCATCCAGATGCTACCGATCGATTCAAGCATAAGTCCGTTATATTTTTGGTTAGGCCACAGTTCCATCGACGAGCTTCAAAAGGAAGTCAAATGTACAGTCCTACAGTCAAATTCAATTATGCAAGGCCGAAGCTCGTCGGAATCAAATGTTCGAGTGTGCTAAAATTCATCAAGTTCATCAAATGTCAGCTCGAAATCAGTCGTGGTTCAGGTGTTGGAGCAAGTCAGAAATATTGCATTCCTAGAATTGAGGACGATCGAATCGATCACCTCGTATCGATACAGGTCGACTCGTTGTGCTTCGAATCGCTAAGGGTTGACTTGATGCGCTTCGTATCGATATGGCCATTGGAACGATGTCTATAGTCTCAATTGGAGGAGCACTTCGAATCAACCAGGAGAGCATTCATACCAACCAAGGAAAACGGCTTCGTATCGATCAAACTCGATACCTTCGAATCGAACGTGGGGTTATGGGTTCGAATCGATCGATACGAACCACTTCACCTCACGAGCATCGATCCGAGGCCACACAATCAGGACCGATTCGAACTGCTCCATCCCGGATCGATACAAGGCAAAGAGAAAAGCAATCCCTCAAGATCTCTCCTTCTTTTCCAAGAAAACCTCAACACTTTGTCGCGCACCATCCCTCGATTCGATCAATTTCGCTCAGATCTCAGAACCCTTCGAAATTGATCTCAGAAGAATTCAAGAATGATGGCGAAGATTTCCAGTTCCATCGTTCTTGGCATGGCCTTATCCATTAGTTACCTGATTTGTTACGATTATGATTGTAGGATTGAAGGTTTTCGATCGATTCGGAGAAGTGTCTCTCTTAAGTCTGGAGGATCGATACGAAGGAGAAGGCAGGGTAACAGTAAAAATAAAAAGTAAAAATGAGCCAAGTCTCACGTATTTATATGGATCCTAGGGAGGAAACGGGGCATTTCACCTCCCGGTCAACCTGACCGATCGCTACCGGTCAAACAGTAATCGATTCGAACGATTACGTTAGAATCTGTTGCACTTCGAATCCATCAAAACAACGTTGCCACAAGGCTTCAGCGATACGAAACAACTCACAGCATTTCGAGCGCATGTGCTGAAGTCGCAAAATCCCATCGATTCGAAGTGCCAGTTTCACGACCATCGGCTCACAGCGATTCGAAGACAATCGATTCGAACGGATACTTCGAATCCATCGGAAGCCATCGATGAGAATGGACGCGTCATATCCACCAGTTTGACCAGCACCGATATAAAGATTACTTGTTAACCTTTTACATCGATTCAGAAGAGGATCGATGCAAGAGGATAATCATTAAAAATCATCAAAATGATGTTTTAACTCGAATTACAAATCGATTCAGGAGAGGATCGATACAGAATTCGATAAAAAAACTGAACTGGCAAAGGCTTGCAAACACACAACGTTAACTAAAGTCAAGGTAACACATATATGACCATATGTCTGACTAATGTTTGATCTTTGACATTCACAAGGATCAAATGCTCATCTCGTCATGATTTCGATGACAAATAGCTAATCACAATCATACGACAGTCAACTACAGCAATACAGAATACAGCTTTCAACGAAACATGTAATAGTTGTCCAACATGAAACTGCAGCTTTTCAAAGCACATCATGTTTACACAAGACGTACTTTGGGGGGCAAATGGTATCCCTCCTTTTGGCAAGGACGAGATACCAAGGAACTGACTGGAGAGTAAGGATCATACATCCTCAGCATTGAATAGCTATTGGATAACCACGGATACCGATGAATTTTACTCGAGTCTGGATCGGGCTGCAATTGATAAGACACAACAAGCAAGGCCATAAAAGCCAACGTTCCAAGTTTCAAGTCAATCCGAGTTCGTACGCTCAAGATATCATTGATGCAAGTTGGAGGAAATGACCCTAAGTTCGAACCCATATGCAACCTTTGTTCGTATCCATCGAGTTAAAGTGCTTCGAATCCATGGAGTCATTCCACATCGTATCTATCAGCTTGGAGTACTTCGAATCGATCAAGTTTCCCCACTTCGTATCCATCTAGGCTCGGTGGTTCGTATCCCTCAAGATGGAGTACCTCGAATCCATGGAGTTGCTCTACTTCGAATCCATCCTATTACAAGAGCTTCGTATCGATCGACCAAGGCTCACTATGATCGATACGAACAGACTTCCATTCGAATCGATGTGTGGAGAAATCCCTCGAATCCACTAAGTCAAAGTAGCGAAATTCGTGGAGTCGACCCAGTAAAACTCGGAGCAAAAACTGGATCAACCCGAGAAGCACGCGCCATGTCAACGCCTTCGCTCACTAGGCCATCGATTCGACCCTATCGATTCGAAGAGGATCGATTCGAACGGAGCATATCAACCAGAAATACGATCTTGAATCAATCATAACTCGAGATCCACAAATCCAAATGCTATGAAATTTTCACAGAAGCTTGAGCATATGTTGAAGAATGTCCACACCAAATTTCAGCTCGATTGGACAATTCCTCGATCGATTCGAATGGATTTCGAATCGATCCCAAAGTGGGCCCGGATTTCCAGAAAGCGGGCATGTGGGCCCCCTCACGTGCCAGAACTGGTCTCCCAAAATTTAGGCGAAATATCAGCCTCCTACACCTATAAATAGAGCCCTTGGTCATTCAGAAAAGGGGTCGGACAATTTTAAGAGCTAAAGAGCGCCCAGACTCTGCCAGATTTACTCTAAATCACCACCGCTGCCTTATATTCAGACTTAGCTAATAAAATCAGTTGTACTACATTATTAGAAATTGTAATCTTCAAGTATCGAGCAATAAAGTCATCAAACTTCATAGTGGACGTAGGCAAAACGCCGAACCACTCTAAATCGCTTGTCTTTGCAATTTACATTTTTGTTATTTGGAGTTTTTGTTAGATAATCCTCAGTTTTAATTCTCTTTCTTCACTTTTATCTCTTCAAAAACTTCCGAAGAGTGTTGTGCCCATTTTTGGTACAAACAGAAATATCGTTAGCTTCTTCAATAGCTAAGACTTTTCATTCCCATTCATCCGTTAAAGAGTTTAGGATTTTTGAAACAATATCAAAATCAGTATATTTTTCTCCTAGTGCTAATAGTGAATGATATATGTCTTGGAATCTAGAATACATATGATTTATAGTTTCATTTGGTTTCATTCTGAAATTTTGGAACTAATTTTTAAGCATAGAAATCTTGCTTTGTTTAACTTTGTTTGTTCCTTCATATGTAACTTTAAGAGTTCTCCAGATTTCATAAGCAGTTTTACACGTGCTAACTCTATTAAATTCATTCTTATTTAAAGCACAAAATAACATATTCATGGCTTTTGCATTTGAAGTAGCATCATTTTTTTTGTGTTTGACCATTGTGCATATGGTGTAGTAGGTATAGTGTATTCGTTCTGAGTGATATTCCAAGTATCATATCCATTTGCTTGTATATAAATACTCATGTGAGTTGACTAATAGTTGTAATTCAAACTGTTAAATAGTAGTGGTCGTGCAGTGGATTGACCGTCAATAAAACTTGTGCTAGTGTTATTTTCCATATTAACTGAATATCTAATAACTTTGTTAGTTTATATGATGACCTTGCACAGATACCAAGTGAAAATGACTAAGGATATATAATATGGAATATTAACTAAGTTATCTACTAGTGTAGAATATAAATATAAATATAAAGGTAAATAATAAAATAAATGACACCAGAGATTTTTATACTGGTTCGAACTTCCCGTTCTACGTTCAGTCCCAGACTCCTTTTGGAATTCAACTATAAACCCTCAATTGACCCGAAGGAACAGGTATTACACCGCCTGAGCCACCGAACAGGACTTCTACCGCCTAAACAATAGAATAGGACTTCAACAGCCTGAGCAACCGAACAGGTTGTCTAATAATAACAGTAAAATTGCTTCTGACTGAGTATGCTCTTGAGTAGCACTAATAAGTCAATAACGTACACCCTTCCTATAATCTTCTCCTTTGTTGTATATAGTGTGATTCATGAAGATACGAAGATTATTTAATCACTAATGAAGTTTGCTTGAATGAACAAGTGATTAGAACGAAAGTATTGAATGCAAATGGAAAGAATGTTTAGACAATAAGAATGAGAAATAGAATCAAAATAAAGTGATTAAAACAATTGATTTCATGGCTATATATAGTGATTTAAGAGTTGCAATCATTCATGAAAAGTAGCGATGAAAGAATATGGAAGCAACTCTTGAATCAAGAGTTGTTTCTATTTGCTGATATGAAGTGTCTTTTCAAAATATAGCCTTTATGAAGATTCAGCCATCTGAGTGGAAAAATTCAGCCAGCTGAATTGATTGAAAATTGAATCAGAGAAAAAATGTACAAAAGCATTGCAATTCAGCCAGCTGAATCATATAGTTCAGCCGTCTGAATATTTAAATGTAATTGTGCACATGCATTCAGTCGACTGAACTACACGCTTCAGCCGGCTGAATGACTTGTTTTTTGCCATATCAAAGATTTTTTTTTTAACTTTTTGTATATGAACTGAGTTATGAAATCTTTAGCATATGAACTATTTTTTGAAAACAAATTAGATTGTGTGTGCGTGCATATACCACATAAGATAGATTTTAACATGTATTAACTACTAGACTCAAATCGTAGACTAAATGTATTACTGAAGCTTCTATCTTGATTTTGGTCTGCAATCTGTTAGATTATTTCTCGAGTAAAATAGTATCTTCTCCTGCAAATATGGTTAGTTCATATAATATTTACTTATATAGTTGTCACAATCAAAACATCAAAATTCAAGGTTTTAACATTATTCCGACCAAAGACCTCTGGACAGCTTATCAAATGGAACATCAAATTAAGTCAGTACGAAATAACATACCACGCTTAAAAGGTGATCAACGGGTAGGCGCTGGCAGATTTCATTACCGAGTTTACAATACGAGATAACGAGGAAGAAATGACTTCGGAAGTGGAGACACGTTGGAAGTTGTTCGTTGATGGTGCATCTAACAACTTCTGCTCGGGAGCAGGGGTAGTGCTTGAGACTCCTGAAGGACGATCCATTTGCTATGCCTTATGCTTGGAATTCCCTGCAACGAATAACGAGGCAAAATACGAAGCATTGATAGTCGGGCTCAAAGTTGTGAAAGAACTCGGGATAAAGTCCATACACATTTATAGCGACTCTTAGCTAGTCGTCTGTCAGGTGAAAGGCGATTAAGAGGCTCGAGGGGAGAACCTCACCTAGTACATGTCTAAAGTGCAGGAACTGCTGAACGACATCGAGCATTACACCATAACTCATAATCCGAGGGAACAGAACATGAAGGCAGATTATCTAGCCAAACTGGCCAGTTTCGGAGAAGCTCAATCATTGCGGCTAGTCCCGGTTGAAACCCTGACCACTCCAAGCATAAGCAAAATGGATATCGACTGGATTTCTGAGACAATCAAAGAACCAAAGACATGGATGATGCCAATCAAGGACTACCTGCTTAGAAAAACCCTCCCTACAAACAGGAATTAGCGGAAAAAGCTTCTCCGAAGGGCACCACGAATCGCAATACATGATAGGATACTCTATCGAAGGGGATTCTCTACCACTTGCTCAGATGTGTGACCAACGACGATGCTCGAAGGATCCTAAGAGATGTTCATGGAGGCAACGGTAGAGATCATACCGGGGGGCAAACCCTTGCAAAGAAAGTTCTCTAGTATGCACACTTTTTGCCAACAGTAAACCGTGATGCAGTGGATTACGCCAGACGGTGCGACCAATGCCAAAGATTTAGAAAGATCAAAAGAACTCCGTCGACGAAGCTAACACAGATGGTCAGCACATGGCCATTCGCAATCTGGGGAATCAATCTGATTAGTGTATTACCAATGGCTAAAGGAGTAGCCAAATATGCTATCGTTGTTGTTGACTATTTCACCAAATGGGCCGAAGCGGAACCACTAGCCACTATTACCACAAGAAAGTTATTAACTTTGTTGCTAAAAATATTATTTGTAGGTTAGTGTGCCATAGAAAATCAACATGGATAATGGGACTTAATTTGAAAGCGCCGAGTTCAAAGACTTTTGCAAACGCTTTCGAATCGTGAAAAGCTTTTCCACTATTGCACATCTGCAAGAAAATGGGCAAGTGGAACCAGTAAATAAGATCATCAAGGCCACCATCAAAAAGCGGCTAACTAAAGCAAAAGGCAATTGGGTCGATGGACTTCCACTCGCACTATGGGATTACAAGACAACACACAAATCTGCAACTGAGCACTCTCCATTCGCCCTGGCATTTGGTTTATAAGTAATGATCCCGGTTAAGCTAGAAGTCCCTTCTCATCGAAGGCGAAACTCCGATCAAAGGCAGAACGAGCAGCTCTTACTCGAGTCGCTTGATATGGTCGATGAGAAGAGGGAAGAAGCTGAATTAAGGATTGCCGCTCACTAGTAAAGGGTCGCATGGTACTTCAACTCCAAAGTTCATAACCGTACCTTCGAAGTAGGAGACCTTGTCCTTAAGAAGGTCTACCCTATAGCCGGAGCATTCGGACCAAACTGGGAAAGACCCTATGTGATCAGTCAGAAGTTAGGGGATGGAACATTTAAGCTAACAACCATTAATAGTGCCCAAATTCCTAGAGCATGGAATAGTGAATCGTTGCGTCCTTAATTTATCTAAGACTATCTTATGTATTTTCTATTTCCAGCAAATAAGCCATCCCGGAATACCGGAGGCATTGTAAATAGGCAAAACTTGCCCAACTTTAATTAATAAAATTTCTTTGCTTTATGAACCAATAAAGTTGTGTTCGAAAAAGTAACCTGCTGAGTCGATGGGGTCAAATCGACTCAAAACCATCCGATCACTGCTTGAGATAGTGGAACACGCTCAAGTACGCCCCATCTACATGCCGGGTCAACGGAAGCAAATCGACTAAAATCATTGGATTGACGAAACTCGATCCTTGCCTTCTAAGAACCAGTGTTATTTTGGCAACACCATGAAGGCCCCAGTCAAAGCCATGTACCTCCATAAGCCGCACATTACTCTTGAGTCATGGGACGGCGCTCTTGGAACATAAACTCCTCATGCTGCTCGAAGATTGGTAACTCCAAGAAATTCCAAACAGTTCCGGATCGATGGGTCATAACGATCCCAAAAGCCGTGCATTTCAAAAGTCGTGCATACTCTTAAGTGTCGGTATTGTCCCGGCAGTGCCGAAAAACTTGTCTATTGCACAACTAATAAGAATCAACCCACTCACACTATCAGGAGTAATGGGCATGAATCCAGCAATGTCGCATGACTACGAATCGACAAAGAATTCTGATCGTTGACCGACAAAATCTCTAGAATCCAGACACTCAAATCACAAGTTCCGAAGATAGGAACCACAAAATAGACTCGGTTATAGGCGTCCAAAGAATCACACAGATCAACCGGTCGTTTGTCAAGTGTTTGAAGTAAACAGCCCCACGAACTGGGGCACACACACAAATACTCAACCAAAAAACCAAGTACTTAACGGTTCTGGTACTCCAAACAAAGAACTTTGGCGGTAATTACAGGGCTAGATAAAATAGTAATAAATAAAATTGGCATAAGCGCATGAAACATAGATAACAGACAAATAAAGTCACAATCAAAATGTCAACATTGTATTACTTATAATATTTTCAATCTACAACAACAAACAGCAGGTGTCGTGCCTGCACAATATCGGCAAAAAATAGGAAAATAAGAAATATCACTATGACAACAAGAAAAAAAGTGCTAAGTGCATACTCTGCACTTGCAAAAGGTGATCAAAAAACAACAAAAGGAGGAAAAGACAAATCGAGACGTCTTCTCACTGCTTTTCGATCTCCTTTCCCACCTCTAATTTGCAATTTCTCGGGCTTATCCTTTCCTAGGGCAATTTCACTCTCTAAAGCAGGGACGCTGGCGGATCCTCCTTTCCCTTTATGCTTGCGGGATCGATGAGAGCTCTTAGATGACCTCTTCTGTGCTTCAACCTTCTCCTTTTTCACCGTGATCATTTTTTGCTCGGCCTTTGCTCTCTTTGGTTGGCCGCCTTGGTCTGCTTGCTCTTGTGTATCACCAGCCGCCAAGCTCTCCTCTTGAGAAATAGAGGGGTCATCTAAACCATGCGGCGCCGCAATTTGCTCAGAATGTGAATTGGGCTGCGAGCCAGAAGCGAAGACAATGGTTGATGAAGTTAAAATAGTGGCGGACCCAACATCGTGATGAGAAGGCAATTCAGCGGGAAGAGAAGGTTGCACTACAATACCAGAATAAAGGGCAGGTATCTCGGCAATCTCTTCAGGGGTGAATTGAAAATCTTCAAGCATGGGAGAGTTAAGAAAGTTATATGCTATGAGGGTTTGTTCATATGCAACGACTTCGAAGCCTTCGTTGTCACCTTCCTTCGACGGCTGCACAACTATAGGAGAAGTGGCAGCGATCCCATCGCCAGTATGAAGATGCGAAGACGGCTCGCTTAGGCCCAAAGGAAAATGTTCAGTAGCAGCCTCAGTGGTTGCCGTGATATTGATGGTTTCACGCTCCCTCTCCAGCATTAAGATTTTCTGACCTTCCACTGGAGCTAGGCGGGATTTTTCATTCAAGTAGGTCTGAACCAGCTCCTCTTCGGTGTAACCGCCACCCATATCTCAAAACTGGGCTAGAACTTCTTCCCAAACTACAGTGAGCGTGCAAGGGAACAAAAGACCCAAGTAACTGAGTCTGCCCTGATGAAGCATGGAATTAACATAGAAGCCTTAAATGGTAGCATCCAAGCCTTCCATTTTCTTAGCAAAAGTATCTTGAAGCTCTGAAGGGTTGGCTTCCATGTTAGCCTTCTCACATGCCTGTTGATTTTTCTCAACTTCCAAAGTCAAAATTTGCACACGTAGAGAGGCAAGTTCCTAGGATTGTTCGACGACGACTTTCTTCTATGCCTCGACCATTGTCTCACTTGCCTTCGGTTTTTCTTTTAGATCTATCTCATCGGTGTGGCACTTTTTTATTTCGTCTCTGAGTATGAGTGCAGTTCGGCTGGTTGACTCCTTCGGCTCCTTGAATAAAGAAGCACTCCTACCTTCTCTCTTCAGGGCGTCATCCCTCTCCTTCTTCAATTTCTCAACTCCGAGTCATGGTCCGCAAGATGCTTCTCGTATTCATCTTTTTCGGACTCGAATGAGAGAACCTCTGTTAATTTTTTTGGTTAATGGTAGAAAGCTACTTCCACAATTTCTCCCACCCCTCGGCTTGCTCCATGTCGCTCTAAATCGCACAGAGATGGGGTAAATAAGATTCTGCACGAGCTGACTTCAAGTTGGGTTTATTGAAAACAACCCCAAAAAAAGAACAAGTTGGGAAACGTAGCCTGTAGAAGCGGTGGACCAGTAGGAAGAATGTAAACGGCTCTCCTTGAAATTGGGAGAGAAGCGACCACTGCGGCATGAGTGGAGGAGGTCACGACGCTAGAAGCGGGAACGGCGATCCAAGTACAAGTAGGAAGCTGTACGGTGGGCACATATTCTTGATCTTTCTTCAGCTACTTTGATGGGTCTTCCCATTCAACCAAGCTTTTCCTTTTCTCATGGACACTTCCTATGTCACGGTCCTGATCCTTATCAGCTCGGTGGCGTTCTTCTGCCTCCTTATCTTTTCTCCTCCTTCTCTCTTCGTCGGTTTCACAAGAGGCGTAGTATTTGGATGAATGCCTTTGCGAATGCCGAGACTCAATTGCTCGATTAAGATCGTTGTAGAAGCCACGAAACATGATCCCTGCAGCAAATAACAAAATGACTTCAGAAAAAAGGAATTCGATAGATCAAAATATCCAAAGAGAATAACATTGAAATGCATGATCTTAGTGAAGTATGTGCTATAGGTTAATGACTCTAGCAGAATACACAAACCAGATCAATCGCCAATTAATGTCAGGACATCCATTTCCGTAGGAATGATTTGGGTAAGCTGGGAAGGCAACCGTTCTGAAGTGAAGTCACCCATTAGGGCACCCATATCTATAAAAATGTCGCTTGCATCTCCCAAGTCAAAATCGGCGCCCTCCAGCAAAGAGCTGAGAGCGGGATTGTTCTTAGGAGGAGCTTCTTCAAAACATTCTTCTGAAGGAGGAGAGGGAGTATGTTTGGGACTCAACCCCGAGACCTTGTCGCCTAAATCGACATCGCCTTCGTCGATTTCTATATCCCAATTTATTTCTTCTTTGATTAAAAGGAGCCCCTCACCGATCTCTCCTTCCTCCCTTTCCTCAATTAATGGAGCTTTACCCATCTAATGAACAAACTCTTCTTCTTTCTCCTCCAAGATTGAAGGCATCTTGGGTAGACAATCAACCCCAATTTGAACATGGGCCTCTTCAGAAGTTTTCTCTGACCCGTCGGACGAGTCACTTTCTTTCTCCTCATCACCATTATCATCACCTTCATCAGAATCATAAGAAGAGGAAACTGAGTGAGTTTGGGTTTTGGACCGAGAAGGGGCACTAACAAATCCAACAAATCTCCTAGGATGTAAGAGTCCACACCAGCGAAGATTTTCATCTGTAAGCATAAACCTGATCATGCGCTGTCGGGCATCGACCGCTTTTAAGGCACTGAGAATAGGGCCGAGCATAGGATCATTGTTAATCTTCGGGAGAACTGCAAAAAAAAGACAATGTTTAGAGGACTTTTTAGCAGCTAAAGGAAATTCCATGCATGCTGGAAGAAACTTACTCCCCATGGTCCATAGATATGTGAATTCCTCTGGACATTTGGCAAAAAAGAACTAATTTTTGAATGAGGGAACCTTGCTAGGAAGATCAAGTACAAGCTTTCGGCTGCGTTGCGCCTCAATATAATTAAGTGACTGGTTAGCCTCCCTCTTTTTAAATAGCAGGAGATATTGCAGCTTAGCAAAGCTCGGGACACGGTTAAGTGTTTGTATGAACAGAATATACAAGCAAGTTAGCATGGTGTAACCATTTGGGAGGATTTGGAATGGAGCCAACCCCATGTTCTAAAGAGTTGCCATAAGAAAGTGATTAAATAGGGGCACCACATCATACATACACATGTAGTGATGGCAAGCCACATATCCGGAGGGTGGTCTATGAGCGAATCCCCCTTTGGACGGCAGAAGCACGTCATCCTCCAAAATGCCATATTGTGAGCAAATGCTTTGCAACGCCTTATATGTAAGGATCGAAGAGGCTTTCTCCAGAGGATCAAGCAAAACCCTAAAGTTGGGGGGAGTGTGGTCAATGACGGGGCCAACTGGGATCAGATGGCCATATTGCCCTGAAGCTAGGGAAGTAGCAGGTCCATCCAGGATCGACTAAGACTCCGCTTCAGAAATTGGTGAGCTTCCTTCAATCGACTTATGCTAGGAGGATTTGCACGTCACTCTATATAAGAAAGCTTGTGTTCAAAATGATCATGTGCGCCAAATCCTTAAACTATAAACACCTAACCTGGCTGATACATAGAATTCGTAAGGTAGTTGACATGTACCGCTCATCGATCGAATTCCAAATATTAACCGCGAGCATGTGTGATGTGCAATCTATGTGAGGACGGGCTCGGCATAATGAACGTTGTAGATAGACCATTCTATGTAGACGGCTTACTCACATCGGAAAAACGATCCGTATCAGCCATTAATGTCATTTCTCCTACACTTACCTGTGATCGATCAACGATCGATAACGGATCTGTGGTGTAAAGAAATATGAAAAGCTCTTCCTATTCCAGGTATACCGACTGTGCAATTACAAGACCAAACCCATACGAGCAATTATAGATCGATGAGTCTAAATCAGGAAGAAAATTATCAGCATAAGTCAATTTTAGTTTCCTGGAAAGTGATAACAACCTAAGATATATGCAAGACGCTATCCGAAGTTATTATCACCTCCCAAAAAACCAAAATCAATCCATAATCAACAAAATGTCGTGCCGGAATCGACCGTGAAACTTGGTACAAGTTAATTTTGATCATGCGATGAAGGTAGCAAAACATGTCGAGTACCGGGGCAAAATCGTGGCTTCGTTCCGTGAAGAACTTCAGACTCGATTTACTATCTTCTTCCATAAAATCACAATTTGCTCGAATCTTCCACTACATCTGTCATCAACATAACCTCACCATCAATCAATGATGTATCACGTAAAAATCCACTTCACCCACCTTCGAAATTGAGAAAGGCAATGAGGTTTTAAATTCAAGATGGCTCGAACGAGGGTGCTTCGGATTGACAGCGCCTCAAGGCAGACGAAATCACAACAGCAGGTGGCGCTAAGAGTGAGGATCGATGGCGTCGGTGCTCCAGTGATGGCAAGGTTTGGGTCGGCGAAGTTTGGGTATCTTTTGAATCGGCTCGGCTCGAAAATATGAAATGGAAGAATGGAGATCTGATCCCACTTATATGTAGGAAAATGATGGAAAATTTTTCAAGTACTTAGATTGGTGCCAATCCGATCCAATTAGATCGGTACTGATCCAATTTATTTCCCTCAAATGACCTCAAACTTTCCTTGTTTGCCCAACTCGATGTTCGTATTCATTCTGGGAGTTATCAAGTCAAGATCACTCTGTAATTACAACTAATGAAAATTTCCACTAAGGACCGAATAGTTAGCTAGAACGTCATAGGAAACTACTCAAGGAAGCTAGATACGACAGATAAAGCTCCGTGAAACAGAAACCGGAAGATAAATAATTCCGGAGCACTCCTTATTTCCAACGGAAGCATGCTTTAGGAGGCAAATGTTAACCGAGTTTTTAACCCAGCAGAATTCAGAAGGAGATAAAGCATTCAATTGCGCCAGAATGACTCGAAACTCGACCGAAAGACCTAAAAGCACATGACAAAGAAGCCCCGGAGTTTGGACTAAAAAATATGCCAAGTATTTGGACCGACACCAATCCGATCCAATTGGATCAGTACCGATCCAAATTATTGACCTGTGGATTCTCCAAACCACATGCATTATATTTCTACATCTCTCCTAAACTTATCTACCAAGTTTGATAACATTCCAAGCATCCGAGTTGAAGAAGTCAAGACTTATTCGATTAGGATTATACTTCAATCTAATTTACAGGTGAACCATTGTTCGTTGACGAAATTTCTATCGGTTTAGAAAACCGTCGAACGAATTTAGAAATAAAATTTACCGCAAGCACACGGCGTACACTTGTAGTACGTGGTGAATACGGGTCGATCCGCAGGGAATTGATGATTTTAAAAATCTATTCAATCAAATTAAACCAAAGTCGAGTGATTGTTAACTAACTAAAAGAAAGTAAAAACAAGCTAAAAGAAAATAGATAAAAATATGAGAGTGTTAAGACAATTTAGAGATAATTCCACTCTCTAGATCATAAAGTTCAACCAAATATGAAATTATGATCTCTCTTTTTTGGTCATAAATGAATTTAAATGATGTGTTTATCGTAAGTATGGCTCATTTATGCTATTAATTAGCTCAACATAAGCTATCAAACTATAACACAACCTTTAAACCACTTTTAATTCTCATGAAAATGACAACAAAGTTGAAAATGAAAATCTATTTTAAGCATGGCCTATTAACTATTGTTTAGAAATATAGGCCATCAAATTTTGATTTAAACATTTACTTCTTTGCCATAATCATATATAGATAAAGAGGCAATTTGTGATTCATATGACTAAGCATAGCCTATTTGTTTTGAACAACATAAGCTATCAAACTCAATAATAAACACAAAATTACATAAACATCATTTTCCATGAAGCACAAAAAGAGAGCATAACATTTATCAAAATGTTGAAGCTATATAATTAGAGAGCTTCATTACCCCTAAATTAAAGTGGTTTAGCTTCTCATATTTGTTATCATATCAACAAATATAGCTTGCAACATTGAACAAAACAAAGAGAAAAGGAGAGCTAAATGAAAGAAAAAACTAATCTACTTGCATAAAAGAAAATCTACACTACTAGCATGAAAGGAAATCAACATGTAAGTAAAAGGAAACAATAATTAACATTGCATAAAAAGAAAAGAAGATTACATAAAATAAAAATGGATAAGTAGCCATGAAAAGAGAAAGAGAGCTTTCTTTTTATTTTCCTAAGAGAAGAGAGCCTAAAAGAGAGACTAAGGGAGAGAGGGTTACATGAAACATAAGGGGATTTTATACATGTGTTAAACCCTAATTCATATTTTTGGGGAATGTTCAAAATACCCTCTTAGGAAGTGTGGAGGCCAAGTAATCATTAGCTTCAAATAATCCTCATTTAGATGTGCATAAAGCTTTTAACTCTATTAGCATGTGCATTAGCCTCTAATTTGTACATGAAGGTACGTGGGTAGGTGGGATCCTCCATTATCATGCCTTTGAATTATTTCCATCTTCATTTCTTTATTTTCACTCTTGTGCATACATACATTTTCATGAAACCATTTGTATATGAAGCCAAATTCCTATAAAACAACATAGAAAATTCCAAGTAAATTTTCACAATTTAATAAATGCATAAAAATGACCATTTACCCCTATATGAAGATGATTATGTGACAATTTGAAAATAATATGAATTTTGGTTTAAACAAGTTAAAATGCCCGATATGATCATTTATTTAATTTAAATAGATTAAATATGGTGGTAAAAATATGCACATTTACGTGCACATCAACCATCGTCAAAACAAATCAACAAGCTATGAAATCACATGGGGTAACTCGCATGCAAGAAAACAAGCCGACGAAGAAGGAGTTATGCAAAAATTGCACAACATTTTGGATCGGTACCGATCTGATCCATCTGGATCGGTACCGATCCAAAAACTTAGTTTGAAATCGTCCCAAACTTTACGTTGCTCTTCCTATGAATAAATAAAAGATTCTGGTACTCTGGTTGTGATCCAAGTGCTATCTAAATCCTATAAATACCATCCTATCTTCAACAGGGAGGGGGCGGCCGCTCTGATCACTAGGAAAACTCTGCTAGTAAAACTCTTCAACCTTCCTCCTCCTCACAATGGCTGCCATGGGACAATTGTGATCCTTCCTTTTGTCTCTATCAATGGTGGTCTGACCTTTCTTCGTTCAATTATTAGAATTGTAAACATCTTGTACTTGTGACCAATAGTCAATCTGTAATGACTCAAATATTGGTTAACATTATTTAGGACATTTAATTAGTTAAATTAAATGAAATGGTTAGGGGATTGAGATTTGTATAATAAAAGGGAGCCGTGCCTAGTTGAACTAATGAACTAAATGGGATTTAAAATGAAATAGGTTAGGGAGTTAGATAAGGGCAAAATAGGAATAAGTCTTATTCTTATAACCAAAACCCTCACACCACTTCATTTTACACGTTCATAATCAAAAATAAAATATTAGAGGCCGGCCACCATTAGACAAAGCTAGAAGAAGAAAAGCTAAAGATCAAGGGGAAGATTAATTAAATCCATTCTCAAATCTCAACCCTTTGACAACAAAGCAAAAGGTGAATAATAGGTTACATCTTATGTTTTATTATTTTTGGTTTTAGATTGAAGTACGAATTATTTTGCAATGTTTTGCCATGTTTTTTATTGTTAAAATGTGTGTGTGTGTCTATATATATATATGCTTGTTGATGATTTATGCTATTTCATATGGATTTTATGATAAGTTTTAATGTGACAACCCTATTAGATGACATCCCAATGCCTTGCGATTTTGAGATAAGGTCAGAAATAATATTTTAGAGATGGGTTTCAATTTCATAATTTTCTGAATTAATGTGGATTTATTATTATTTTTCTAGTGAGGAAAATGGTTAATTGCATTTAAAATTAAATACGGTTAATTTGTATTGTTTTGGGTTAGAAATTAATATATGTTAGAAAACATATTAAAAATGAATTTTGGGAATTTTTGTTGAATTTTCCTAAGTGTTTTAATAAGTATATAAAATTATTTAAGGTATGAGACTTAAATGTTTTATATATTTATAAAAGGAGAAGGGGCATTTTGTAAATCTTTTAAATTATTTAAATCTGAAATTTCGGCAGCACTTTTAGAAAAGGATTTGGAAAAGAAATTAGCAACCAATCATATGTTGACAAAAAAGGCAGGTTAGTTGAAAAGAATTACCTTTAAAAGATAAAAAAAATTAGTTTTACCATGTTTTTGTTGTTTCACCACTTATGGCAGCACCTTTCGACCAAGTACTTCCACCTTCATCTCCATCGAAACCAATGCGCATGGTATCAAAGACTTGGTACGTAGTGAATTGGACATAGGCGAAAGGTATATAGTCGAAACAAGGGGTTCCGAAGGGGTCGAACCTTACTTTTCTTTTAAAAGGAAATGTGCCTGCTTTACTTTCGAGAAGAATGCTTTCGACTTAGATAGCTTTCGACTTGGTTAAATAGTTTTAAATAATGGTTTCGAAAGAGGTTGTGCTTTTGTTTTATAAAGAAGCTTTCAAAGGACACTACAAGAACAACAGTCTTTTATAGCGGCATATAGCCGCTATTAAACACAACTATAGCGGTTTGATAAACGCTATATATCGACATGTTATAAAAAAGAATTGCATATTTATAACACACAAAAAACTGCTATAAAAGAGCATGATTTCATAGCACAGTATAGCCGCTATAAAATAGTTATTCTATAGCGTCTATTTCGCGCTATATATCAACATGTTTATAGTATATTCTACATCCATTTATAGCATATATACCGCTATAAAATGTGTAGATACAATAACGCCTATTTGATGCTATCCTTTCACAGTAACCTCATACATTGCATTATCTTTTTATAGCACTTATGTCATATAGTTATAACGCTTTTTAGGAGCTATGCTTTATTTTACTATATATGTGATGCACCCCACAATTACATTTTAATAATAACAATCAAAATGAATCTTCTTTAAATAGATAACAATTAGAACAATGTATGAATGAAAAAAAATATAATAATCAGCAAATGTAACGCATATTCGTGATAACAAAATAAAGTATCAACTAACAAAAAATAAGTTTAATACATGAGTTACCAAATTCAATATATATTCATGATAACAAAAGACAACATAGTTCAAAGTTAACGTCTACAAGTACCAAATGCATCACTAAGAACTTGAACTCCTCAAAGCCTTTCTTCATGCATGTCTTTGGTCATTGGTAGTACTTCCTGAAAATTCAGAACAATTTGAAAATAATTATATAAAATTGTGATGATTGTTAAATGAATAGTACATAATCAAGCAATATTGTATTACTATTATAACACTCTTATTTCATTTTATTGTCCTTTTCCTTCTCTGGTTGAGTTAAAGTCCTGCATGAAATATTTTACTATCTATCATGAGCATTTAAATGAAGAAAGAAAGTTATCTAAAATAAATGAAACATACAAGGCGTATAATTGAGAAGTCATGTTTCTTATCGGTCAATATAGCATCTTCTTACTACCATGAGAACTGCACAAGCGTAGATTGTTAACACATACATATAAGTTTGGATGTATCATGAATTTGTTAGTAGTTTCAAATTCATACAAGTGCGTTACCTGTTCATTCTTCAGCCCTGATTTAACAAAAGTCTGCCATGTAGTCTACAGTTTGAACTATATAATAAAACACAGCTGATCTTTCAAACCATTTCATAAATCAAGTGCAGTTGAGTAAGCTTTAAACAATTAATCTTAGAAAAAACATAATTCTCAAAATGACATTTCCATACCCACAATAGGAAATGCATGTAAGCATAGGATCCTGCCTTTATTAACCACATTGGCAATCCAGGAGCAAATGCAGAAAAGCCTCCACAAATTTGCAAAAAAAAACCTCAAAACAACTTCCAGTCCACAATGCAAAATTTGGTCATTACCAGGCAAGAATCAGAAGTTTTAACATAGTCATTCTGATGTACAATCCATTCTTCAATTGCCGAAAATAGCCAGCCTGGGGCTCACTGTCCACATCAACTAAATATCCAATATCTGTTTCATATTTACAAAGTGTATTTGAATGTTGAAAATGGTTGAATTATATGTGAACAATTCATAAATGTGAACAGTAAATAAATGTGAAAAATTCAAGAGCAAATTTTGGATAGTTAAATCTTAGCATGTGAGGTTGAAACTGGCAAAACTAGACTAGTGGAAGAATCCATAACAGAAGCATGCCTAGCAGCGGGAGAAACATGTATTAATTAGCAGTAACAGTGGAACACAAATAAGGTAACAAAGGGAAGCGAGCACAACACATCAGTAGATCGGGTAAGCGAAAAATGCGCTGAAAGCATGATCACCATTTTTAGTTTACACATGTAATAGTATGATTCATGTTTGATGTATTTTAATAATCCAACGTTCAGAGCATATCATGATGTCGGAGTTTAATGGCAAGGTCCTTGTTCAGACTGCGACATGGATATATCAACAGATCGATATATTGTATAATTGATGGCTAACCCAATGAATGCAAATGTTGCTTTCGATTCACTGCCAGTTATTAGCGTATGGATTGGTACGAGCGTTAGCATTTGACGAGCCTTCGTTAGTTATACGTCGTTTTGTGGGGGTCCATTTTTTGATGGTCTATCTCAATAACGATTTGTTATTAATATTCTCCTACCAAATGTGCACCTTTGGCCTAACAGTTACTGCTTTTTCAGGTCTACCACGGACATAGCTTTAAATCTTTCTATATGCATCTGGCGACAACATGGCTGTGACAAATATTGTGCCCACGCTACTACAAAATTATTAAGTATAAATAAATCTCTAGTCTACAATGATTGACTAGAAGGGCAAGAAGATTCAAATTTAATTTGAAAAGATTTGGTCACATATCCTTATAACTATTAAAACTAAATTTTATGTTTCTTCCAATTTACGTTTCTAATAAAGTCAATTAGTTTAAATGAAAAAGTTTAAAATAATTTTATTTTTTAGGACATTAATTTAAAAATTGAATTTCAAGAACATGCACACGTTTTTCAAGCTCCGTTAAGAAAATCATTTCACTACATCAATGTCAAAGATTCTCTTGTTTAATTCAAAATCACAAATTCATCAAAACTCGATCAAAATCATCTTCTTCAATAAATGCGAATCTTCTTCCACAAACAGAACACAGTCTTCCTGAAACTTGGTTAATTTTTATGAAACTTTGTTAATTTTTATAAACTTGGTTTATTTATTATTATACTTGTTATTATGACTAATGTTGTTGGTATTATTATTATAAACCTAATTAAGTTTCATTAACATTGGTTAAATTACTATTGTTGTTGTTGTGGTTAACTTAGCTAATTTTTATAAATTTACTTATAAAACTTAATTAACAAAGTTAATTTTTATAATCTTCATTAATTTATCCACTTTAGGTTCATTGATATCTAACACTCATCCACTTTGGGTCCACGTTAGGTGCTTAATCATTATTTATCCAACTCAGCCTCAAATCTCTATCAACAGTAAGGCACCTTCTATTATTTCAACACACTACGCATTCATGAATTTATCACCATCTAACTCTGCTTGATATCACCATACAATAATGCACATAATGCACACATTCAAGTAATTATCTACCTACCTAGTCATACAATTATGTGTGCATTCATCATCGTAGTGCATATGCAGTTTCACCGACCTGGGCCATTACATATTCCAACAATCTTGTGATTGCCCTCACCTCACATTAGCACAACTTTGCACGCTCTTCCTGCTACCATTGCCCTCACCTCACAATAGCGTAGTCAATGAACTGTTTTGCCAATCTACATTTATGTTTGATTACCAATCTTATGTGCTAGCCCGGTCCACTTCATTTGCAATAGTTTTGTTCAAATCATGTAGGCAGGCTTCTACCAGCCCCAATTCAGGACAATGACAGCTCAGATCACCGATAATAAATTCAATATATCTTAAAACCGCAAATTTTTATTTTTCTTAACTTGCGGTTTATATGTATGTTATTGCTAATCATCAGAAAGCATTTTCGCAATTTTTGTGTAACTAAGTTCATTTCTATAAACTTAGTTCATTTTTTATTATTTTAAACTTAGTTAATTTTTATAAACTTAGTTAATTTATTATTATTATTATTATTATTATTATTATTACAACATAAACTTAGTTATATTGTATAAAACTTAGTAAACTTGATTCGTATCTTATAATTTGTTACTTTATTATAATGATTATAAACTTAGTAAATTTTCATAAACTTAGTTAATTTATTATTATTATATATATATAAGCTTAGTTACATTTTATAAAACTTAGATAACTTGGTTAATATTTTATAATTTATTATTGTTATTGTTATTATTGTTATTATTATTATTGTTACTGTTATTGTTATTATTATTATTATTATTATAAACTTATAGTTAATTTATTATTTGTTGTTGTTCAAAACTTAGTTAATTATTGTGAAACTGAGTTAATATTTATAAAATTAGTTTGTTTATTTTTATTATTACAATTATGACCCTTGTTGTTGCTGTTGATATTATTATTTTATACTTAGTTCATTTTTATAAACTTAATAATTTATTATTATTATTATAAACTTAGTTACTTTTTACAAAACTTAGCTAAATTGGTTAAATTTATAATTTACTGCTATTATATTATTATTATTATTATAAACATAGTTAATTATTATGAAACTTAATTAATTTTTGTAAACTTAGTTTATATATTGTTACAATTACTAGTATGACTGTTGTTGTTACAAAATTAGTTAATTTCATAATTATTGGTTATTGTTATTATTGTTATTATATAAATTTAGTTAATTTTTATAAACTTAATTATTTATTACTGTTATTATTATACTATATATTTTGTTAATTTTTATAGTACTTAGTTAACTTTTATAATTTATTATTATTATAAATTTAGTTAACTTTCACAAACTTATTTAATTTTTATAAAACTTAACTAACAAAATTAATTTTTTGTAATCATTGTTAATATATTTTGACTATTTTGATTATTATTATTATTATTATTATTATTATTATTCTCAACTTAGTTTATTGTTACGAAACCTAGTTAATTTTTATGAACTCGTTTTATTTATTATTATTATTGCTATTATGATTTTGAGGTTCATTCATAAAATATAATAATGATGATGATGATATTTTTGTATAAACGATGTTTATATTATTCGCATCTTATTTCTACCATCTGTTCGCATAAACATCTAAAGGAAAACCCTTGTAGTAAAATCAATAACTTCATTTCGCTATGTTGAAGTTATAATTATTCCAACAATGAATTACATAGGAGCAACCTCCAAATAAATAGCTGTCATACAAACCACCTACAAGAAACAAAAGCTAAATAACATTTTACACCAAAGAAAATTAAAATTATCACATTGATGCTTATTTATGACATTGAACCTTAAATAATGATTAGCCAGCATTTAAATACATGTTTTCATTCTTACATAAAGCGGTAAACCTTGTCTAGGCAGGCCTGGGCAAATCTTCAGGCGTTAAGTCTCACCCAGCGCCTAGGCAGGGCTTAGGCGGAGGCTTAAATGAATTTTTACAATAATGCTTAAAAGAAAGAAGTCACATTCTCTCTACAAACTTATTTTTAGTCTATCTGTTAGCACAAATGCATTTCTTTCAAAGCTTAATCATAGTTCAGAAATTACAAAATATAGAGAAAAATTACCTAGACATTCATTTAGTAATATCACTTCATAAAGTAGTTTCACAAGTATAACTAACAAAGATAGCCTAATGTTGATGTTTTTAAGTAAAACAACGATTACTTTATAAAAAACTAATAATAACAAACATATTATCCGAGGTTATATGTAGGGATGTCAATTTCCAGCACGACCTAAAACACGACACGAAGATTGCATGGAAATTAGCAGGTTAACCTGATCCGGTTAAGTGGGCGAGTCTTTTCGGGTCAACTTGAATTTGACCCGTTTATAAATGGGTGGGTTTCGGGTTGACCCGCGAACCCGAATTTGACCCGTTTATAACCCATTTATACTTATATGGGTTGACCCGACCCGATTATAACCTAACTCGACCCGTGAACCCGAATTTGACCCGTTTATAACCCGTTTACGACCCGTTTATAACCCATTTATACCTTATACGGGTTGACCTGACCCGTTTATGACCCAACCCGACCCATTTATAATCGAGTTACATGGGTCGAGTCGGGTCAAACCGTTTATAATCGGGTCGGGTTCGGGTTGAGCTATTTCTGACCCGTTTAATAAATGGGTTGACCCGACACATTTAAAATCAAACTGAACCCAACTTGACCTGACCCCAACCCGACCAGACCCATTGATAGCCCTAGTTATATGCATATTCACTCCTGATTATTATATAGTATCCAACAATCTAGGCTCCCAAATTCATTCTTCTGAAGCTATGAATTTTGATTAGTATCTAATAATCAAAGTGATGGTTATTGTCAAACATCGTTTCCAATAACACTAAACTAGCATAAATAAACTCTAATACATTTTAGTTATTTTACCATGGTCATCTAGGAAACGATCTTTACCCGAATAAATACAAATCCGTATACAATAGGAGGTACTAACTCGAAAATAATGAAGGATAAAATAGAGAAAAATGCATGACGCTTGAAATTTTCCCTCTTTCCATTTTCTTGTAGTATCGACTTTGTGTTTGATCTGTAGTTTCCTCTTTATTTGTGCCTCTTTTCAATTCAGAAAGCTGCATTGTTAACGTTACACCAATCAGAAAACATATGTAAAAGGAATCAATGTAAATACCATATACAACAACGCTTACATCATGAGAAATCAAAAGCAACCCGCTAACCAAATTTGCCAGCCCCAATGCATAGATATTCACTGCAGAAGTGACCACCGAAAATATAAGAGCTCGGCCACAAGTTTAAAATGAAAGACAAGAATAAACTTAAAAGATGATTGTCTACCACCTACCATACATCAACGTGTACATAAATACATTTTATCTATGTATGTATGTAAGTATGTATGTATGTACATAGATATTGGCATGGGCACATGCATATAGGCGTGCATGTTAAAATAAAATAAAAAGCAGAGATTGATCGATACTCACAAGTAGAAGAACCAGCCCTAGCTATAGATGAAACTATGCTAAGGCTAGTAATTGATTTAATCAACCCACCATGTACAATGCTTTTCAGTATATCCCATTCCCGTCTTGTTGATGCTAAGACTTCTTGCACATCAATGTCTATTACTGTGTTGTCAGCAACTGCAGGTGTTTCTGGAGTAGGAACAGTCGGATTATTTCTTGCAGGTCTCTTTGGCAATAGAGGTTGTCTGATACCATCATCTACAATATTTTTGGCAAAAACACAAAATAATGCTAACGTATATATGCATATGGTTTATCTATGGATACGATTGATAAGTGTTTATATTTTGCAGTTTAAAGTAGCTAGGGTAATTTTACAGCTGCTGAAGGTGGGGCAATGGAAATCGGTAAATTTGCATCGTCGCCATCTTTGTGAACAGGTGGTTTAGCTGGAGGTCCAGTTGGTATGATGTCTTTATCTGCATAAATTAAGTAACAGGAAATGATTTATGTTCCATACAGGAGTTATTAAAACTATTGTCAAGGCCATTCAGTTCTGAATAGTTAGATACATGTCTCAATGTTTTTGTTGTCACTTGAAGTTGATCCAAAAAAGAAGGAAATGCAGTTCACTTTCTTACCAGATGCAGTATCCGACCTTGGCAAATTACTGTACACTTCACTTTTCCATAAGCCAGGAAAAATATTAAATCCTTCTTCTGTTCAACACAATATTCAGTTACACAATCTATTTAAACTCATCTACAGAAATATATGGTAGCGTATAAATTTATACCAGTTGGAACAAAGAAGCTGAAACACGACAAGCATCTGAACACTTCCTCATCTTGGTGAGCGTTCTTGGCTTCAGCTGGAGCATTCCCCACTTCAGGTGGAGTATCGTCGACTTCAGGTGCAACAAAAGGGACATTCGGTTTTTTTTGAGGTATAAAATCAGTAGGCTTTTGTCTTGGCATTCATTTTCTTTTGCATAAAATAACTCTTTTGGTGACATAAGAATGGCAACTTGGGCAGAACAAATCATGTGTTTCCTGTTCTGCTATAACTCTATCGACGTCATAATCTACAACTTGTTCAGCTTCTTCAATTTCAGGTTCTTTCTTCTTTTCAGTAATAATCTGAGATTCCGATCCATTTTCAGTTATTTTGTCGCTTAAATTACAGCTTTCTTCTGCAGATACGTCATTGGGATCTTTGTTCTCTTTAGTGCCATCGACATCTGAAAGGAATTCACAAGCATATACTACATGTTAAAATCAAAATACTGGTAATATTCGAGATTAAAATGAGTATAGCTGCTAACTAAAAACGTTAGAATGATGGCCTAGAATGATTAGCATTATGGGACAAATCTCTTGAATTTCATTATCAAAGCGGGAAGAATCAGGCAGATATTAATGAGGAGCAAAATCAAAGATCGAAGATTTGAGATTAGGGCTCTTGACGCCGTCGACTTCACAACTGTTGAAAGGCGAACCGTGGAAGATCGGGGATGGAGTACAATAGCTAAATTTCGAAGGTTGGAGATGGAGATGGAGTAGAACTTCGATTAGGATTATTTTGTTTTAGGAAGGAAACCAAAATTGTTGAGTGTTACTTTGGAAGGGAGACGAAATTAGGTGTGTTTTTAGGAAGGAGACGAAAATTTGGGGCCAAAGCGTTGCATATGTACATACAAAACAAATTGTGTAAAAAAATATTTAAAGGTAAACAATAACGCTTTAGAATAATGCGTTATTAAATGGTGTTATTAATAATATATTTTCTTGTAGTGGGAGTTGAAACCCCTAGCTGCCACATCTTTCCTTTTGAAGCAATGCTTTTGAAAGGGTTTCTTTATTTTAAAAACGAAACCGCTTCTCCAGTGCTTTCGAAGGGATTGGTTTCGACACCATCCACTTCTTTTACTTAGGAAATTGCTTTCGAAAGAGTGCTTTCGACTTAGTTGTTTTACAGCCCTTTGTTTTATTGAAATTTAAACCCAAAGGTTTTGAAAGGAATGGTTTTGAAAGGTTGTTCCACATGTTTTTAATTGAACCCAATGCTTTCGAAAGGTTTGATTTATGTAAAGGACTTAATGCTTTCGAAAGGTTTAAGATAAAGGTTTAGAAGGGGTGGTTCCCCAATGTCTTTGAAAGTTTTAAATGGAAGGCTTCCAATGGTTTCGAAAGGCAATATTTAAAGTGCTTTGAAAGGAGGATGTCTAAGGTTTTATAAAGCTTTCGAAAGAGATGATTTAAATGTTTTCGAAAGGTTTAATGAAAATGGTTTCGAAAGGGGTACTTTCAACGATTTCGAAAGAGGTACTTTCAATGGTTTGGAATGTTTTCATCAACTATGTTTTGTGTAAAGTATATATAACATGGCAAAGAGATTTGAGTAAAGTATAGAGTATGTTTTCCTTGTTTAAGTATGATTTAAAAAGGGTTAAATCATTTTGAAAGAAAAGCTTTTCAAGGAAAATTTTAAGGGTAGATGACCCTAAGTAGAATGACTCAGATATTAAAATATCATATGGGACTGGTATGGGGTCGCGCCCTATACTTTAGCTAGTAGCCCCTAGCAAATATAAGTCCAAAATTCCAGTGTGTAGGGCTTTGGCACAACTAAGACTAAAATGATGTTACACACAAAAATGAATATACATAGTGAGGATAGGTTATAGGTGAGCCCACAAAACCAATGGGATCAATTGACCCTAGGAGAAGTAAGTTAGGGATAGACCGTCCAGAAGAGTATCTAACAGAAGTTAGAATATTTGTTTAATTTTTCTAGTAGGCCCAAATCAGCCAAAGGTTAGTAGTTATCCAAACGAAATTATAGTGTTCGGACAGATAGTCCATTTATTATTTGATTTGTATGCTTACAGGATATTGCTACTATTGTTTTAACCAGTTTGGTTATAGGTTTTGATTTACAAAAGATATGTTTTTAAAAGAATGTTTGTGAGGAGAAACCTGTTCCGCTAAGCGGCATGGTCTTACTTAATATCAGATAATTGAGATGTATATTATTATTCACACCAGGCTTTGTGTCTGACTTGAAGTTTATGTTTTCCCCTTAAACTCTCAAGTGCTCAACATTGATTTGAGTAGGCTGAAGGTTGAGGATTTTCATGTTTTAGTGGGTGGATGAATAAAGCTTTCGGAGACGAGCAGGAAGCTGATGTTAACTATTAGGAGTTATAATGTTTTTATTTCCACTGTGTTGTATTAAGTCTGTTATGACTATTTAGTACTCTGGTCAACCAAGGGGGCATCTTCATATGTCGCTCTTGCCATATTTATGTAATAATTATATTTGATCTGAACCTGAGAAACGATTGGGATTATGTAATTGGATATGAAACATGTTTTGTGAAATGTAATCAGAAAAGTTGTTTTTGAATCTATGATTTTTTTTTCATATTCATGTGCTTCTGATATTATGGATACCATTATCATTACCGTATTTTATCAGCGGAAGTTAATACTATAGATGACTGCAGCATCTATAGCGCTTAGCTTTGGGCCTCAAGATAGGGGATGTTACAACTTGGTATCAGAGCATAGGATTATGAAAAACTTTAAACTAAAATGATTTTTGAAAACATAATCCTAAGAAATTAGAGCAAGATTGGGGTATGGGATAATGCTATGGTAACGTACTTGTATTTGCTATATATAAGTATACGCTTTATCTCTATTCTCCTATCTCTCTTAGGCTATTCTTCTGTATCTTATGAAGACTCGAATGCAAATATGGACGCTAGAAGTGGAAGAGTTAACCTTGGTGGGGGAAGCACCACAACTAATGGAAATGCCAGACCAAATACTAGGAGGAACCCAGGTCAGACACAAGTTGGAAATGTGGGTTCTGGAGTCCCGCAGGTAGACATGTGAGTAATGTATCGGTTCTTTGTCAACAAAATGCAAGCGGGAGTTGCTGCTAGGGTAGTTAGAGGAGGAAACCAAGAAGCTCTTATGGTCAACAACTACGCTATTCTGAGTAGAGATTATGCTCGGTTGGGAGGAAAGCCATTTATTGGTACTAAAGACGCAATCTAAGTGGAGAACTGGTTGCTTCATTGCGAGAGGATTTTCGCTGATCTAGGGCTCAATGATGAGCATAAGAGAAGGCTCGTTTCTAGATAGGTACAAGGAGCGGTGTTGTATTGGTGGAATAGTGTTACTATTGGAGTTAATGAGGAAACTATGATATGGTATGAGTTTAAAAGGAGATTTGAGGAGAGGTTTATGTCAGAGATCTCTAAGTCCACTCTGATTAGGAAGTTTGCTGAGTTGGAGCAGGGAGACATGACTGTGCTGGAGTATGCAACAAGGTTTGAGGAGTTAACGAGATATGGTCATGCTACAGTGAATACTATGATTAAGAGGAATGAGAAGTTCATCAGGGGGTTGAAGCCTGAGCTTGCTAAGGCTATGTTATCGCACATTAGGGATCCATGTGATGTTGTTGAAATGGCATTGAGACACGAAGAGATGCTTGCTTTCCTTGAAAGAAATAAGGAAAAGGAGGTAAAAGTAGTGCAGAGTCAGAAAAGGAAGTTTTTCCATAAGAAAGGAGCTCAGATGGGAGGAGCTGCTAAGAAAGGGAAGGCAGAGGTTGTCTGCTATAAATGTGACAAGAAAGGGCATTTCGCAAATGAATGTCGCTCGGGTGATGGAAAGAAGGTGATCGGGAAGAAAAATATTAGATGCTTCAACTGCGATCAAATTGGACATTATAAGAACCAATGTAAGGAGCCAGCCAAGGATGGGAAGGGCAAAGTGTTTGCATTAGAGCCAGCTACCTCGAGGCCAACAGCAGAGGAAAAGGGAAAGGCTATGTTAGGAGGTACGCTTATGATTCATGGTATGTCAGTTAGCATTCTATTTGATACCGGTGCATTGCATTCTTTTATATCTCGTTGTTTGGTTGATAAGCTTCACCTAAAACCCTCATATTTAGTTACCTCATTAAGGGTTGCAAATCCGATAGGAGGTTATGCGACTCTTGGGATGAGATGTGACCACATAGAGTTTGATTTGTTAGGTCATACCTTTGTTTGCAGTTTGCATATGTTTGATTTCGTAGGGTTCAGAATTATTTTGGGTATGGATTGGTTAAGTAAATACGTTGCTAGGATATTTTGCCATGGTAGGGTAATATCACTTAGACACCCTGACTGTAGTGATCAGATAGTATACTCCATAGAAAACCCTAGTTGTGAGGTTAATGCTTTGTTGGGTGTTGTGGAGGTAGAAGTAGAGTTGAATTGCGTTTCGTTGTTAGAGAATTCGCAGATGTCTTTTAACCTGTAGAAAGACTACCATCGAAACGAGCCATTGAGTTTCAGATAGATTTAGTACCAGGAGCAGAACCAGTAAGTAGACCACCAAGCAGAATGACACCTACCGAGATGAGGGAGTTAAAGGTGCAGTTGGTGGATTTGGAAAGCAAGAATTTTATCAAACCAAGCAGTTCGCCTTGGGGAGCAGCCATAGTGTTTGCTAAGAAACCGGACAGATCGTTAAGGTTGTGTATCGATTATCGTAAGTTGAATGAGAAGACGATAAAGAATCGATGTCCATTACCCAAAATTGATGATTTGTTTGATCAGTTGAGTGGAGCCAATGTATTTCCCAGTTGGATCTAGCGGCAGGGTTCCATCAGCTTAGAATGGAAGAGGATAGTATTCCTTTGACGGCGTTTAGAACCAGATATGGGTCGTACGAATAGTTAGTAATGCCATTCGGACTAACAAATGCGTCAGCATTCTTTGTAGGTTTGATAAACCAGGTTTTCCGAGAGCACTTGGATAGGTTCGTGTTAGTTTTCATCGATGATATTTTGATATGCTCTAAGGATGAAATAGAGCATGAAGTTCATCTTAGAATGGTCCTTGAGACATTGAGGAAGCATCAATTGAAGGCGAAGTTTTTAAAGTGTCATTTCTGGAAGAAGGAAGTGAATTTTCTTGGTCATATAGTCTTAGAGAAAGGGTTTTCTGTAGATCTGACTAAGATCGAGGCAATGAATAATTGAAAGAGACCCGAAACAGTGACTGGGATATAAACTTTTCTTGAATTAGCTGGGTATTATCGAAGATTCATTAAGGCTTTTTCGTGGATAGCAGCACCGATGACCAAGCTAACGCAGAAGGATATGAAGTTTGTTTGGACCGATAAATGTGAGGAGGCATTCCAAAAGCTAAAAAAATTATTGACTAATGCACCTGTGTTAGTTGTTCTAGAAGATAATCAGGATTTAGTAGTATATACCCATGCATGTGGAACAAGATTAGGAGCTATGTTAATGCAAAGAGGTAAAATGATTGCATATGCTTCTCGACAGCTTTGACCGCATGAGGTTAGGTACCCAACTCATGATTTGGAATTAGCTGCGGTGATTTTTGCATTGAAGGTGTGGAGTGGGAGAAATATTCGAGTTGTACACGACTCATAAGTCGTTGAAGTATTTATTCTTTTAGAAGGAGTTGAATATGAGACAGCAGAGGTGGTTGGAGTTTATAGACGCTTATGATTTTGGTATTGAGTACACACCAGGAAAAGACAATAAGGTTGCAGATGCACTAAGAAGAAAACATCAGAATGCAGTGTTGACAATGATAGCTGAGTAGAAAGATTTAGAAGAGTTAACTACATGCAGATACAGTGGAGGTCTAAGAGTAGTTCTAGTACGGAGACTGTTAGGTTGTCATGTTTAGAGGTTCGACCAGTTATGATCAAAAGGATTGCTTCTAAGCAAGGAGAGGATCCAATATTAGCTGAGCGGATCGGAAAGTTAAGGGATAGAACAGAAAGCGATGACTTGAAAGATTTTAGCCTTGACCAGAATGGGTGGTTAAGGAAGAAAGGAAGGTTATGTATTCCAAATGTAGGAAGCATTAGGAAGGAAGTTCTTGAAGAATGCCAGCATTCAAAGTTCACTATTCATCGGGAGGAACTAAGATGTATCAGGATATGAAGAGGAGTTTCTTCTGGGAAGGTATGAACAGAGATGTAGGCTTATGGGTGAAGCAGTATCTAAACTGTCAACAGGTAAAAGCCGAACATCAGAAACCAAGCGGGTTGCTTTAGCCTTTAGATATTCCAGTATGGAAGTGGGATTCTATCTTGATGGATTTCATAGACGGGTTGCCTAGATCTAATAGAGGAAATGAAAGCATATGGTTCATAGTGGATAGGTTAACCAAGAGTGTCCATTTCATTCCAGTTAAGTCAACCAGGACGGCACCAATTTTGGCTAAGTTATTTATGACGAATATAGTCAGACTTCATGGAATTCCTAGTAGTATAGTAAGTGATAGAGATTCCTTATTCACTGGTGAGTTCTAGAAGAGTTTACAGGATACTTTAGGTACCAATCTCAAGATGAGTACCACTTACCATCCACAGACCGATGGAAAAATGGAAAGAGTTAACAAAGTCTTGGAAGATTTTTACGATGCTAGATTTTGGAGGATCATGGGAAGACCATCTACACTTAGTCGAGTTTTCGTATAACAACAATTATCAAGCTAGAATAGGGATGGCACCGTTTGAAGCTTTGTATGGAAGGCCATGCAAATCTCCAGTTTGTTGGTTAGAGACCAGAGATAGGTTGGTTCTTGGTTCGGATTTAGTTAGAGAAGCTGTAGAGAAGATTGAGTTGATTCGATTTAGAATGAAGAAAGCTTAGTCTAGGCAAAAGATTTATGCCGGTAGAAGATGGGAAGACTTAGAGTCCTCGGTAGGAGATAACGTTTTCGTCAAAGTATCACCGATGAAAGGTGTAATTCGATTCGGGAAATCAGGAAAATTGGCACCGAGATTTGTAGGACCTATTCCTATTATAGAAAGGATCGGGAAACTCGCATATAGAGTTGAGTTACCGAACAGTTTGGTAGGAGTTGATGATGTTTTTCATGTTTCTCATCTGAGAAAGTGTATTCAAGATCTGGAGACTACTATAGCACCGACTGTGTTAAAGGACTTAGTAGTGGAATCAAACTTGACTATAGTTAGGAAGCCAGTTCATATGGTCAAAAGAGATGAGAAGAGGTTAAGGAACAAGACAGTCAGATTAGTTAAGGTCCAGTGGAGCGACGATGAGAGAGACTGTACTTGGGAAACCAAGATAAGGATAAGAGACGTGTATCCTAATTTGTTTCATGGTATGTTTTACCTTTATGATTGATTTGTTGTGTACCTAATCATAATTTCGAGGACGAAATTCTTTAAGGAGGGGAGTCTGTAACAACCCAAATATTGATTAACATTATTTAGGACATTTAATTAGTTAAATTAAATGAAATAATGAAATGGTTAGGGGATTCATATTTGTATAATAAAGCGGAGTCGTGCCTAGTTGAACTAATGAACTAAATATAATTTAAAATGAAATAGGTTAGGGAATTAGATAAGGGAAAAATAGGAATAAGTCTTATTCTCATACCCAATACCCTCACACCACTTCATTTTACACATTCATAGTCAAAAATCAAATATTAGAGGCCAGCCACCATTAGACAAAGCTAGAAGAAGAAAAGCTAAAGACCAAGAGGAAGATTAATCAAATCCATTCTCAAATCTCAACTCCTTAACAACAGAGCAAAAGGTGAATAATAGGTTACATCACATGTTTTTATTATTTTCGGTTTTAGATTAAAATCCAAATTATTTTGCAATGTTTTGCCTTTTTATTGTAAAATGGATATATATATATATATATATATATATGCTTGTTGATGATTTATGCTATTTCATATGGACTTTATGATAAGTTTTAATGTGAAAACCCTATTAGATGACATCCCAATGCATTGCGATTTTCATATAAGGTCAGAAATAATATTTTAGAGATGGGTTTCAAATTTCATAATTTTTTGAATTAATGTGGATTTATTATTATTTTTCTAGTAAGGAAAATGGTTAATTGCGTTTAAAATTAAATACGGTTAATTTGTATTGTTTTGGGTCAGAAATTAATATATGTTAGAAAACATATTAAAAATGATTTTTGGGAATTTTTGTACAATTTTCCTAAGTGTTTTAATTAGTATATAAAATTATTTAAGGTATGTGACTTAAATGTTTTATATATTTATAAAAGGAGAAGGTGAATTTTGTAAATCTTTTAAATTATTTAATTCTGAAATCTCAGCAGCACTTTTAGAATAGGATTTGGAAAAGAAATTAGCAACCAATCATACGTGGACAAACAAGGCAAGTTAGTTGAAAAGAATTACCTTTAAAAGATAAAAAAATCAGTTTTACCATGTTTTTGCTGTTTCGCCACTTTCGACAGCACCTTTCGACCAAGTACTCCCACCTCCATCGAAACCAATGCGCACGGTATCAAAGACTTGGTACGTAGTGACTTGGACATAGCGAAAGGTATATAGTCGAAACAAGGGGTTCCGAAGGGGTCGAAACCTTACTTTGCTTTTAAAAGGAAATGCGCCTGCTTTGCTTTCGAGAAGAATGCTTTCGACTTGGTTAAATAGTTTTAAAGAATGGTTTTGACAGATGTTGCGCTTTTGTTTTATAAAGAAACTTTCGAAGGGGTCGAAACCCCTAGTTGCCGCATCTTAACTTTCGAAGCAATACTTTCGAATGGGTTTCTTTGTTTTAAAACCGAAGCCGCTTCTCCAATGCTTTCGAAGGGATTGGTTTCAACACCATCCACTTCTTTTACTTAGGAAATTTCTTTCGAAAGAGTGCTTTCGACTTAGTTGTTTATGAATATAAACCCCCTATTTAACTCAATCTGTCTCGGTTGTCTATGAATATAACCCCCCCCCCCCCTCGTTGCAAGGTTTGCAACGTTTTTGGTCATGTTGAAATTTTATGTGCATAAAAAGTGTGGTGTGGTTTCCTAAAGCGGTCTCGAACAATGCTGTTGCTTCTATGGTTGCTTCGAATGGACAGAGTATTGTGTTTGAGCCTAATATTGCTCATGACCAGTCTTGCCTCTATGTTAATCTTGATTCTCATATTACACGGCCCCTCGATGTGAGAGCTCAGTCAGTCGCTGCTTTGAATCTTACTTCACTCAGGGCTCCTGAAGTGGTGGCTCATCTCCATCATTCTCAGGTTGAAGCACTTTCTCCGCATAATCATGCCTATAATTTCCCTCTGCTTGCACATGCTTCTGCACCAGTTTCCCTTGATTTGAACACTCCAGTGCCTGTTCATCCTTTGCGGATTGATGTTCCTATTGCAGCTCAAGTTTGTACTGATGGTGTGCTGCCTATACAAGTTTCTCACTCGGCTCCTAAAGATTTTGTTGTCATGCAAGTTGCAGGCTTTCATAATACTGAGTCCAATCTCGTTCAATCACAAGTTGTTGCTAAAACATCCCTCCTCAGGTGATTGACAACGATCCAGTCGACGAGCTTCGTGTGATTGACAACAATTCAAATGGTGAGATTGACAACAATTCAAATGGTGAGATTGAAGGCTTCACTAAATTCATTTCCGCTAATGAAGGAGGCAAAGGTAGGATTCTCCAAAAGATTTGTGATGCACTAGATTTCAAATATAGCGCTCTTACACGCAAGTATTGCATAGATCAGAAACTTAATCGAGAGAGTGATCTCAAATCTATAATCCATCTTACCAATAAGGAAGTCGGGTCGTTTGAGCTTTTCGTCGCAAATCAACCTCGAAGTGGAAGGAAGAGTGGGTGTGTTTTCCACCGAATTAGTTCCAGATTTGGCTCATGTAGGGAACTTCTCACTTGTCAAGATCCCTTAGTTCAAAGGTCGCGCAGAATCTTGTATTTCAATTTTTTTATGACCTATCCCTTTTTTTTATCATATGTACTACTTCACTGGGTTGGTAAGCTTATTTTTTAGTAGTAAGAAAGTTGGCTGTGTAGTCTCGCACTGCACATCCGTTCCCTCGAAAAAAATAAAAATCATAAAGTAATAAAACGAGAAAACACATAGTAGACATAAATTCGAACCGCTCTAATTAGTCTTATTTCCTTTATTAGTCATATTTAACTTGCTCTTATTGCTCATTAACACTTTCTACCTACGCCTTGTGGCCGAGGATCTTCAAATAAATGTAACTCTAAGGTTGATCGAATTATTCGGTCAACAAACGATATTCCAAATCCAAAGTTTTGTAACTAACCATGTAGTAAAAATTTGTTTCCTACCTACTTGTTAATAGAGAAACTTGTCGAGCAGAAAATATAATTTTTATCATAGACATGTCCTGTAAAAACTCTTATAGTGATTAAAAAAAGGTTATATTTGATTCTCTAAGTTAAGAATTAATAATACTAATTTGTTTTTATTGCATAATTTTATATTATTTTAATTGTTAATTGTCTAAGGTTGAATTTTAGAACATTCTTAGCTTTCAAGCACTTGAAACTAGGGGTGCATGTGTAGTCATTTTTTGGGCAGTTTAAGTTGGCGTCCATTTTAACACGTTAGACACGTCTAGCATGGGGCTCACCAAATGGACCGTTTATGTCAATTGTTGGAAAAGCAATGGTTGACGTTAGAGGGGTCAGACGCGTTTGAAGCCAACGGTACGGTTAACCCATTTTCATCTATATGTTACCTTCCTCCTCCTCGTCCTCCTTCTCGCCATCATCAACCTCAATTTCATTCATAATCCGCAAAAGCAAGCGTGTGTTCAGGTAATTTTTGATATACTTATCTCAATCTCATTTTCATGTGAAAAAGTTTGAAGAAATTCATCTTTCTAAAGCAGTGTCACTACTGAAGATTCAAAGAAATGGGGAAGCATTGCGTTCTTTGGAAGATGACAACGCCCGAAAGTGGCTGCTGTTGGAGATTGAGCGTTCCAACACGCAATCAGATACCAAGAGTATAAGATGAAACGTCAATTTGCCTACCCACGGTACCCACCACCATAGTTCTAGTTGTATTCCGATGTATTTTTAATTTTATTTGTATTTTTATTTCAATTTCTAGTAATTGATGAAGTTGCATTTCATTTTATTTCATTGTTTAACTACGTACTTAACAAATTATTAAAATAAAATTAAAATTACAAAAATAATTAATTTAAACAAAACAATTAAAATGCCCATTTCAGAATGTCCATTTTCGTACACAAGGACGTATTTTATTTCCACGAATCAATCTCATTTCGTGTTATTTCAGACAACACCTTCGTGTGTTTCTTTCGTGTCGTTCAAAAAGGCACCATAGATATATTTCAAAGTATAGTTAACTTTTGTACATTTTTGTACTCCTAAGTTTATCAAACTTTTGAAACTGAAAATTGTGGTCAAATTTCTGATCTCATGCATATAAGATTAAATTCCAATTACAAATATTGAACTTGAATTGGAATTTGTGACTGTTTCTGGATCACAATTTTTTGCAATGAAAGGTTAGATAGAATTTCGATTTTGGAACCGTCTATTTTGGATTTCAATATTCCCAATCTCAAATCTTAGGATTCAACATTTCATTTTTCAGATTGAGCTTAAAAACCTTTTGGCTTTAAAATAACATCTTCGAAACTGAAAATTGACTTAGTTCAGTCCTGTTAAAAGCTAATGTGTAATCATGCAATCTATGTGTTTTGGTACAAATATTCAAGGACAATGTCCAACAAAGATGATCAGTGAGTGGTCAATCCTTCAATTTTGCACTCTCACCTTTCAAAATTAGCCTATTAAAAGAAAAAGGGAAATTGGTTGTTTAGTTCAAACAAATTACAAACTTGACATAAGCATGCTTTTCATTGCCTTCACCAACCGCAACCACTTGCTGACTCACTTCCGTACGGAACTCAAGCATGTGCAATGCCTATGAAACCGTTGCATCAATCTTTTTGTTTAAACTTTTTTTTTCTCCTCCATTTCCAACCCAAATTACCTTTTAACTCAATTTTTTATATTTGATTATTTGATGGCAAGTACATAATATTCCATTAAAAAGCATAAATCACCCTTCTTTAAATATCCAAAACTACGTTGAATGCATACATATGTATATTCATGTCCAATTCTCAATATCAATATTAATTTGATAAGAATAAAAAAAATTAAAATATATATTATGAGATCGTTTTTCCTAAAGAAATAAAAAAGTTATTAGTGAATGCTAGTGTGAAGTGTAACAAATGTTTAACATACATGATACATCGAACAACATTAGATTGAAAACCTCATAGATTCATTAAATAGATTCATTAAATACAAAAGACCATGTATTCTTTCTATGTCTTTTTTTTGTCTCATGCAAGTTTTAACAAAACCATCCCTACTATTACAAAATCTAATTTTTACTATAAACGATCAAATCGAAACTACATAAAATATAAAACCTAAAAAAATAAAGAGAAAATAGATAACAAAGGTAATTATACTGATTTAAGAAACTAATTGACAATTATACACAAAACACATTAAGAAAAAAAACACAATTAACAAAACAAAATACCCACCTCTAAATTCTGAAAAAAAGGGGAAAAAAGAAGAAAAAAAACTAGCTCTGGCCAAAAAACTCAACGATCTCAACATCAACGTTGAGGTCGGCGTCGGTGCCGCCCAAACCGACGACGCAACGAAGAACGCGTTCGAAAACCGGTACCGGGCACGGGATCCTCAGAACCCCTGTTTGCTCGTACCCGTACTCCTGGGCCGATCTCCTCAGCAGCTCGGAAAATACCGGGTGGTTCAGCAGCTCCGCTCTGATCACGAACCGCTCCTTCTCCTCGCCCACGTAGACCGGCACGTGCCCTTCTAGAACGTTCCCGTTGCTGCAGTCGGAACTTCTCAATTGCTCGTATCGTACGGACGAGCTGTCTGCCACCTTCGATAGACGTCGGATCAGCTGCTTCATCTGTAATTTCGAAACTTTTTGGGGGTTTGAGTTAATTTTTTGGGGGTTTGGGAAGTGGATGGGGCAGGGGAGAATATATAAAGAGTGGGAGGGGTTTGAGGTAAAATGTATTATAATGCCTGAAGAGGAGTTGAGTGGAAGGTACATATAGAGTACATAACAGGTACATCGGTACAGTTTCCTTGATCCAGTGTTCCTACTAGCATAGCAAACAGCGTAATCAATCCTATTATATTACATTATTAAGTATTCCCAAAGTGTGCACACTTCCGCTTCCAACACTCCACTTATTGTTCTATAATAAATTGTGATCAAAAATTCAAATCATGTATGTAACGTAAAAAATCCGTAACTATAATTGCAATCAACTTTGGAATATAATTAGGTTACAAACTCAACATTTGTAATATTACAACCTGAATAACTGAATTAAACATACATGTAATAGTTTTCATTATTAGACGCATGGTTGGTGAGAGTTTAAAACATACGTCATCATTTGATTATCACTTAAATTTGAAATTAGTAAAATGTATAATTGTTTTAAAAGTAATTTGGTAACGAAGTTGACGTGTATAGTGTAGACTGGGAAAAGAAGGAGTTGCATGAATGGATTGAGTAACCAATCTTGAAATATAGTGTAAAATAAGTGTAAATATATAATGAAGATGGGGTACAGAAGAGTACATAAACCTGATGGGGACAACTTTGGTCTTTACAAAAGAAGTGTGTCCCAACGCTAATACAAAATTTTGTAAAAGAAACGTCTTTATCTTTTGCTTTCTATGCAGAAAAATTGGATTTGGTATGATTGTGGACGTTACAATTTGGACGGTCGGGACCCTTTTGTATTTCACTTGCTTTAAATTCTGATTTTATTGTTTTCTAACTAAGTTGTGTACACAGTACACTTTAGGCTACGTTTTTAAGTCATGATTTGGAATTATGCGATGATCGAGAAGAAGTCGTACTACATATTGTTTTGGTGTTATTGTACAGAAATTTCTCCTAAATTGCAATGTTATGTTGTTCGCTTAGATTATCAATTTTCTCTCTTTTAATCTTAAAATACGGTGTTTGAAAAAAAAACGTCCATTTTATAAATCAGATTATCTCATTTTAAGTCTAGGTTTGTTCCAACATTAGAAGATGCTCTAGAGTTAATAACTCACCGATTAGTTAAATATATCCGATAATTTTAACTAGGAAAAGTTCAAAGTGAAATATCTATTTATCCTCGATATAGCATTATTTTCATATGAACCGTGTGATATTGCACTTTGTGTGGGGGAGACATATATCATCATTCATGTGGGGGATTGTTAAAGGCCCTTTATAGTGAATGAGATATTATCGCACATCGCTAAAAATAAATTAATGTGCATGCTTATATACTACTTTCCTCAAATCCATATTGGCCTTTAGGCCCTTAGGGTCGGGTAATTTTGTGCGAGGGGGAGATCTATATGGCCATAAACTAACATACGCGCGCGCCGTCCATTCGTCCCGTATCGGGTCGGGTAAGAGTGGACCGTGTTATATTTTTGCTGCACAGAAGTAAACAGTTTTCTACTGTTTAAATTCAAATGGAAGCGACTAGTGGATTGGAAACTGACCAGACACGGCTTTTCAAACAGAAATAGCTGTTGCAAATGAAGAGACGCGACTGTTGCAAACCGCGACGGTTTTTGACCGTTGCAAATGAAGAGATGCGACTGTTGCAAACCGCGACAGTTTTTTGACCGTTGCAGACGAAGAGATGCGACTGTTCCCAACAGACATAACCGTTGGGAATTAGCCTATAAAAGGAGAAGGAAACCTGATCAGTAACTCTCCGAATTTTCTCTTCTTCCTCTTCATTTCTTAATCTCTACAATCCATGCGCTTCTACGTATCACACAGAAGATCATGCACATCACAATCTCGAGCAGATCACGTCTGTTGTATCTTGGGAGACTTTGAATAAAATCTTAAGGAAATTGTTACGACAAGCCTCAGACGAAATTTCCTTCTTCATCCGGTTTTACTTATATATTTATATACATCGTTCTGTAATCTTTATGTTTCAACGTTGTGTTGTTTCAGCGAAGTAGTACAACGCTTGTTTATCACTATAGTTTAATACAACAATTTGTTGTTGTTATTGCTATAGTTTATTCTTGTCAATTAATTACAACATAGTTATTGTTCAAAATTACTAATACAGAATTCAAAAGTAGTGGAAATCTGATTTGTAAACTTGTGTGACGAGTTTATAACATATTGGTCTCTTTTTTGGTATACTGATCGTATAAGATCTTAAGACTTTCCTGTTTTCACTAAAACAGAGAAGGCGACAGTTGACATATCGGCATAAACTGCTACCCACGACAAGCCTGATCCGTTTAAAGGAGATGGTGATGACTTCATAACATGGTAGAATCAAATGTTGTTTTATCTCACCACGTTAGGGCTGCAAAAGTGCATTGAGGAGGATGAACCAAAGCCTAAAGACGGACAAACTAGAGAAAAAGACGCAGCTGTTTTTCTCGGAATTGACTCATGGAAGCATTCGGACTTCTTGTGCCGAAATTACATTCTGAACTATCTGGATAAAGTACTATATAAAGTATATCAGCCACACCAAACAGCAAATTTCCTATGGACTCCACTTGCAAATAAATACAAGACGCAGAATGTCAGTTTGAAGAAGTTCATAGTAGATAAATTCATGGAATACAAAATGGTGGATTCCAAATCCGTAACTAGTCAAGTGCAGGAACTCCAACTTATAATTCATGAACTTGAAGCAGAAGGACATCAAGTTGGAGAATCGTTCCTTGTTGAAGTGATAACAGGAAAATTACCACGATCTTGGAGAGACTACTGCAACTATCTGAAACATAAGAAAAAAGAGATTTCCTTAGAAGATCTCATTGTCAGATTAAAAATTGAGGCAGATAATCACGGAATAACACAACCCAAAGGCGAAGACGCACCTGTTATAGAAGGGTCAAAAAAGAAAAGACACTTCAACAACAAAAAGAAAAAGAGAAAGGCACCAGATAATCAATTCAAAGATAAGCAAACCAAGAAGTTCAAAGGCGAATGTTGGATCTGCGGAAAGACTGGGCACGAAGCTAAAGACTGCAGGCACAAGAAGACGAATGACAAATCGGTGGCAAATATAGTGGAAAATTTGAGTTCAACCATTGAGGAGATGAACTTTTCAGGAGTTTTTTCAGAATGCAACTTAGTACAGAACCCTACACAGTGGTGGTTAGACACAGGCGCTACTCGTCATGTCTGTTCTGATATATCTATGTTCTCCATTTACAAGAAATACGATTAGGAAGAAAAACTCTACATGGGTAATCCTATAGTTTCCATGATCGAAGGTAACGACACCGTCGTCCTCAAATTTACATCCGGAAAAACTATGACACTAAGTGAAGTTCTTCATGTTCCGGATATCCGCAAGAACCTTATCTATATACCTGTTCTCTCAAAGAAAGGATTTCGTATGGTCTTTGAGTCAGATAAAGTAGTTATGTCTAAGGCTGGAATTTATATAGGAAGGGGTTATTTATGTGATGGCCTATATAAGGCAAATGTAGTCGTAGTCGGCAATAAAACTATGTATTCTTATTGTGCTATTAATAAAAATGAAGTTTCTTATTTGGTTGAGCATGAAATTTTACTATGGAATGATAGATTAGGACACATAAATTTCCAAAAAAATGAAAAAATTAGCAAACATAGGATTAATTCCTAAATTCCAGGTAGATAAAAACTACAAATGTGAGACATGTGTAAAAGCAAAATTGGTTAAAAAACCATTTCATACTGTTGATAGAAGTACAGAATCACTAGGTTTAGTTCACACTGATTTATATGATTTTAAGTCATTACCTACGAGCGGTGAGAAAACGTACTTTATCACTTTTATAGACGATTATACATGATATTGCTATGTATATCTTCTGAATAGTAAAGATGAAGAAATTACATCGTTTATAAAATATAACGCTGAAGTAGAAAATCAGTTAAATAAAAAGATCAAGATATTGAGATCTGATCGAGGTGGAGACATGAATCACCATTTGAACAATTCTGTGCAGAAAATGGTATAATTCATCAAACAACAGCTCCATATTCAGCACAATAAAATGGTATTGCCGAGAGAAAGAATAGAACATTAAAAGAAATGATAAATGCAATGCTATTGACCTCTGGTCTACCGACAAACTTGGGGGGGGGAAGCCTTAAATATGTCTAATCGCATATTAAACAAGGTTCCTCACAATAAAACAGGAACAATTCCATATGAATTATGGAAAGGACACATACCAAGTTTCAAATACCTCAAAGTGTGGGGGTGCTAGGCAAAAGTTGCAGTTCCGCCTCCCAAGAAAGTCAAATTTGGACCAAAAACTATAGACTGTTACTATCTAGGGCCAGCCAAAAATAGGAGTGCCTACAGATTTTTGGTATTCAAGTCTGATATAGCTGATATTAATGTCAATACAATCATAGAGTCTTGAGATGCCTCATTTTTGAAGATGTGTTTCCGCACAAAAGGAATGAAGGAAATTATATCCCTAAAAGGAAAAGAGAAGAATCAAGCAAGCCACATGACGATGAAACTCATCGTGAAATTGAGGAAGTTGAACCAAGAAGAAGCGTAAGAGCAAGAACGTCCAAGACGTTTGGTTCAGATTTCCTAGCCTACATGTTAGAACACGAACCTTAAACATATAAGAAAGCAATGTCATCTTTTGAATCTTCATGTTGGAAAGAAGCAATCAAAAGTGAAATTTATTCAATTCTAAGTAATAAAACTTGTGAAATAGTTGATCTTCCACCTGGAATAAAACCGATTGGTTGCAAATGGATCTTCGAAAATAAGATGAAACCAGATGGCTTTATTGACAAATATAGAGAAAGATTGGTAGCCAAAGGATATCGTCAAAAGGAAGGTATAGACTTCTTTGACACTTATTCACCGGTTACATGAATAACCTCTATAAGAATGTTAATAGCAATTGCATCCATATATAATCTAGAGATTCATCAAATGGATGTAAAGACAACATTCTTAAATGGAAATCTTGATGAGGAGATTTACATGGAGCAACCCGAGGGTTTTATTTCCAACGGAAATGAAAACAAAGTATGTAGATTAGTAAAATCATTATAGAGACTAAAACAAGCTCCAAAACAATGGCACGCAAAATTTGATAGTGTCATGATGAAAAATGGTTTCCGTATAAATGAATGTGATAAATGTGTTTATTATAAACAAGTTGGACAATCATACATGATGATTTGTTTATATGTAGACGATATGCTAATCTTTGGTCCAAATAGTAAAATAATAGAGACCATAAAGAAAATGTTAATCAACAATTTCGACATGAAAGATTTAGGAGTTGCAGACGTTATTTTGGGAATCAAAATAATAAAAACACCTAATGGAATTGAACTATCTCAGTCACACTATGTGGAAAAAGTGATTGAAAAATTCCAAAATTACGGAATTAAAGGAGTAAGAACACCTTTTAATCCATCGGAAGTACTGTATAAAAACACTAATGAGAGTGTAATGCAACTAGAATACTCTCGTGTAATAGGATGTCTAATGTACCTTATGAATTGCACAAGACCAAATGTATCTTATGCAGTAAGTCGACTGAGCAGGTATACAAGCAACCCAGGGAAGGAACACTGGAAAGCACTAATGAGAGTGTTGGGATATTTAAAGAGTACCACGAACTTTTCCCTACATTACGGAAAATATCCTGCCGTCTTAGAAGGATATAGTGATGCAAACTGGATTTCTAATTCAGAGGAATCTAAATCAACTAGTGGTTATGTTTTCACCCTAGCAGGATCAACGGTGTTATGGAAATCTACTAAACAAACGTGCATAGCTCGATCCACTATGGAATTAGAGTTCATCGCTTTAGATAAAGCAGGCGAAGAAGCAGAATGGCTTCATCAATTTTTAGAAGAAATTCCATTTTGGCCTAAACCTGTACCGGCCATATGCATACACTGTGATAATCAAGCAGCGTTATGCAGAGCGCAAAACTTTGTGTATAATGGAAAGTCACGACATATTCGTCGACGCCATAACACAGTTAGGCAGTTACTCTCAAATGGAACTATTTTCATTGATTATGTGAGAACTACTGATAAACTTGCGGATCCATTTACTAAAGGATTATCAAGAGAGAAAATTGACTACGCATCGAGGGGAATGGGTTTAAAAGTCTAAACCAACAAGAGTTATCTTATACGGAAACCTATCCTAGTGACTGGAGATCCCACGGACTAGGATCAATAGGCAAACCAGTTCTGAGTAACTCAAGAAGCAATGCATTTGTTTGGACTTAGTCCTACTCCATTCCTATGGTGCACAATAGAATGCATGCCTACAAAAGTATTAAAAGGATAAAGCTATGCTTTTTAATGATGACCATATCTTGAAAATAACAAGTGGGATATATGTAGGATACTCTTAATGGTTGCGATCACCTATGTTAGTGTGAGCTGGGTCAGCTCTATGAGAATATTAAAGGCTTAAATTCTCTAAAACACTCGCAGAACCAAATTTGTTCAGGACCAAAATGAACACAACCAAGAGATTGGATGTGAAGGGAAACAATGCTTTGTAAAGCTTATTGTCTGGTTATGCACAAACGGTTGACGGTTCAAGATGAAATAACTCACCGATTAGCCAAGTATATCCGATAAGTTTTAACTAGGGAAAGTTCAAAGTGAAATATCTACTTATCCTCGATATAACATTATTTTCATATGAACTGTGTGATATTACACTTTGTGTGGGGGAGACATATATCATCATTCATGTGGGGGATTGTTAGAGGCCCTTTATAGTGAATGAGATATTGTCCCATATTGCCAAAAATAAGTTAATGTTCATGCTTATATACTACTTTCCTCAAACCCATATTGGCCCTTAGGGTCGGGTAATTTTGTGCAAGGGGGAGGACCTATATGGCCATGAACTAACACACACGCACGCGCGCCACCCGCCCGTATCGTACCGCACCGGGTCGGGTGTGGGTGCAATAAGAGTGGACCGTGTTATATTTTTGCTGCATAGAAGTAAACAGTTTTCTACTGTTTAAATTCAAATAGAAGTGACTAGTGGATTGGAAACTGACCGGACACGGCTTTTCAAACAGAAATAGGCGTTGCAAATGAAGAGACACAACTATTGCAAACCACGACTGTTTTTAGCCGTTGCAAATGAAGAGACGCGACTGTTGCAAACCACGACGGTTTTTGGCCATTGCAAATGAAGAGACGCGACTGTTGCAAACAGCGATAGTTTTTTGGCCGTTGCAGACGAAGAGATGCGGCTGTTCCCAACAGACATAACCGTTGGGAATTAACCTATAAAAGGAGAAGGAAACCTGATCAGTAACTATCCGAATTTTCTCTTTTTCCTCTTCATTTCTTAATCTCTACAATCTGTGCGCTTCTGCATATCACACAGAAGATCGTACACATCGCAATCTCGAGCAGATCACATCTGTTGTATCTTGGGAGACTTTGAATAAAGTCTTAAGGAAATTGTTACGACAAGCCTCAGACGAAATTTCCTTCTTCATCCGGTTAGATTTCTGTTTACTTATATATTTATATACATCGTTCTGTAATCTTTCCGTTTCAACGTTGTGCTATTTCTGCGAAGTAGTACAATGCTTGTTTATCGTTATAGTTTAATACAGCAATTTGTTTTTGTTATTGCTATAGTTTGTTCTTGTAAATTAATTACAACATAGTTATTGTTCAAAATTACTAATACAGAATTCCAAAGTAGCGGAAATCTAATTTGTAAACTTGTGTGACGAGTTTATAACATATTGGTCTCTGTTTTGGTATACTAATCGTATAACAAGTTATACATAAACTTAACGCGTGTATAGATTCTTGTTCGAAATAAATGCACGTTTTTTAGATTTTGTTTCTTTTGTAAGTGTTTTGGCGCACACACACATATGATTAAGAGTACATGAAAACATACAAATAAAAATCTATAAGATAATGTATTTTTCAATAAGAGTGATAATTTATTCAAGTAGAGTACTCATTTCGATGTCTCGTGGTTCAAACTCATGACCTCTAAGATCTTAGTATAAAGCGTTATATCACTTATCACTTGAGCTAGTGGTCTTTGACCCTAAGATAATGTATTTGGTCGATCACAGTTATGAAACAATTTGTAATCATAAGCATTGGATTGTACTAACAAATGCATGTCCTTAAATGTTCCTAAGCATTTGATATCTCGAGAAGAGAATATAAATATACCAACAAGGCCAGTGTATGTAACATTATCCATACGATAGACAATGATTTATTCAAGGTCATTAGAGGCACACATATGTTACGTACTTTAATTGCTTGGTAAAGAAACCAGGCTAGTCGGAAGTGGGTTACATGTGTGAATTTCAAAAAAAAAAATTCATTTTGATCTTAGTTAAGTCTATGAAGCCTAAACGGATATTAGATCCAATCTAAAGTATTTTAAATAAAATCTACATTTTATTTAATATGTTTAAAAAACGTATATTTTTATTTTATTTTACAAGTATATCAATTTGTGTGAAGTGTACGTGCCACAAATTAGAAGTGTATATAGTCCATGAGACTGTATGTAGGTGTTGGATTTACACCGTAACAAACCTTTTGTCCCTTTACATATGCATTTTTTGTCCATAATGTTGATCTATATATATTTATATATGTATGTATAATAGAAATAAAAGTATCTATGATAATTTTAAAATCACATTTGATAATTTTATGTGATTTGAAACCCAAAATTAACATTAATGAATTTAGTATTGATTAAAAAAGGTTTGACAATAAATATTACATTATTACATACAAGATCTAGTTCATAAACTAGAATTAAAACTACGCATGTAAATTTCCATGTATTTAACATTTTAGATTTAAAACAACATATATACGTGAACGCTGTAATTCATGATACATAAATATATATGTGTAATAAGTTGGATTTAAAAATTAACAGTTTAAATTAAACTTTTAGTTTAGAAATGATACTAGAGTTTAAGATTTTTCATAAAACAATAAACTAAGAAAAATAAACAGATGATTTAAAATTTGCACAAAAGTCCATTCATAAAGCTTATAGTAATAAAAAGACTTTTTTTCTTACATGAACAATATTCAAAATGTTTGAATCCAAAAATTAGCCATATAACTATAGAAATCAACTTTCAAGGAATAATAAATAATTGACATATACAATTCATTTAAAATTGTGTATGTAACTTTTTATAGAAGTATAAAATAGATCTAAATCAAAATTAGCTTTCAAAGTTTATTTTTATAAAAAATTATCAAAAAAAGGAAAAGAAATTAGACAAGTTTGGCATATGTAAATTCGTGATAGGAAGAAAAAGAATACATAGAATAATAACAAACTAGCAAAGATGACTGAACAAACCAATTTAAGGCAAAGATATATTATGAAGGGATGAAGAACATATGTAAATCTGAATTAAAACAATACAATAGTCATATATTCAATTGAGATATGATTGTTTTGATTTATATATACAATATGATCAAATAAACACACAATGAATCTCACAAAATCCAAGTATATGAATGATAATATAAATAAATTAATTTGAGAATTATCTTAGACATTGCCTATAAATCACAACTTGAAACAATGAATCAAAAAACTCCTAGACTCCGTTGAATCAACCTTTAGATCTTGTAGGAATCAAGTGATAAAAACCACGTATTGTTATGATTTTATTTTGTGTTTGATTTTAGAATTTTTTAATCCTTTTCCCCTATGAAATTTCGGTCATGACATGATGAGATTAGTAGAGAAATGGTCTGATTGAATGAATGATATTAAGGAGGTAATAAAAGATCATTTAAGATAGTGGTTCATTTTCTTTCTTTTCTTTCTCCTTTGCCTATTCATTTCAAATATTGACAACTCATACTCTCTGTATTTTGGCTAGCATATCAAGGAGAGAATGGGCATTAAAAAATTTCCAAATCCATTTAATATTAATCCATTTAAATCTAATTTAAATATTCTACCGACATCGTTTATCGATGTGCACATTTATTACTTCTTACACGCTTTATTAAATACTAATGGTATTCACACAAATCAAATAAAAGTTTAATAATTAATATTTCATAGATATTAATTAATTGAAAAACACGCTTAGTATTCATTCTATTTAAATCCAATTTAAATAATCTACCAACATCGTATATTGATACACATGTTTATAACTTTTATATATACTCTTTATTAAATACTAATTGTATTTAAATGAATCAAATAAAATTTAATATATAATATTAATTAATTTAATTAATTTACAACAATTATAAATTAATTAAATAGTGTGATTCGTTCATAGTATTCATTATTTCGGTTGTGGGACCCCAAAGTGTAAATTCAATCAGCGATTAATTATCGAACAATTCGAATATTAACGTTCACACTGATAGAGTCAGGGGAATGCCCTAAAGGAATTTATGTAATTTACTGTAAATTATTAACTCTATAATAAAATCTCATTTGTTATAAAATATGTTTTTCTTTCTATTATATACTTGATATAATTTGTTTTATTAATTATTTAATTAATTCAAGTATGTTTAATTGAAAATCCATAAATGATATGTTTTGTGATAGTAGTTACAATATGTAGTAATCATGAGCAATTTATCATAATGAAAATAAACATACCGTGTTAGATATTCCTAGTAAAGATGTATTGAGGCCCGATATCAATACATCCCTTGAGACTGGAGTACATAATGCTCTCCAATATTGGGCAGCGTATTACTCATGACTGTTGGGGTCACCAAGGAGTTACGTACTAATAGATATCGGATAACTATGGAATGACTTATTCAATAGTTTTCTGTTGGTTAATATAAATAAGATCAAACAGAAAATATTAATATGACAGTATTATAGAATTCTCTTAACTTGAGAATATTGTCGTGCTCCAATGTGGAAACTCCGCTTTGATTATAGTTAAATCGTGGCACGACATCCATCGAACGAATATAGTTGAGTCAAGTGGAAACATTGGAAGTGAAAACTATTCAATAGAGAAATTTTCTCCTTAGTTATCTTAGGTTAGTATCACTGTCAACTAAAGTCAACTCAAAGTCAATGTCTCTGGCCATAGTTCAGTTACTAATAATTCTTATTATCGAACCAAGGATTTTATATTAGGATTATACAAGTTGAATGTAAACGATATTGGAATTTTGACCATTACCGAATTCCGTAAGTCCTAATGTGATATAGTTTTGACGAAGAAAATTGGTGTAAATAATTGTTCCTATCGTGTACCACTTAAAATAAGAAAAATTGGGTTTTTACCAAAGCTATGTAAGCGATAAATTTGGCCATAATGTCAGAATACTAGCTTAGTTGATGTGTGAACGTTAATATTTGAATTGTTCGATGTTAATCGATGACCGAATTTACACCTAAGAGTTACATAACCAAAATGTTGAATACTCCGACTGCCATCTGATTTAATTAAATTATAGTTATTATAAATTAATTAATTTTTTGAAATATTAATTATAAAATTTTATTTGGTTTGTATTGATTAGTATAGAAAATTGTGTGTATACAAAAGTTATATACACACGTATCGATACACGATATCGATGTACGTTTAAATTTGATTTAAATGGGAATTATTCTATTTGGTTTTAAAAAGGAATGGAAGCCCATATGGGCCCAAGTAGTGGCTGCCATAGCTATAGGGGAGGAGGGGATATATTTGGTATTTGTGAGTTTGATTGAGTAGAGAAAAATATGGATCTGGATCCACAATTAGCTCCTTCTTTTCTCTCCTATTTAAACTCTTTAACCCCTCACTTTTCTCTTGATCTTTGAGCTCTCCCCCTTACTACCCCAACCCAAAAATATTAGACCCTCTCCAACATTCCAGTCGAGTATCACTTTTTGGAAGAGATTGGATCCAGAACCAAAGGAGTTCGATAGATTCAGCATTCAAGATGTTACTATTAGTCTATGGTCATGGTAACATTCCAATTTACACACACACACACACACATATATATATATAATTTATTTATATTTAAATCACTGTTGTAAATATCCTTCTAGACCTCCACCTCGGCCCCTCCTAGGTGCTAGGCAAGGCTTACCCTCTAGAGATTTGCCTAGGCCCATCCAGACAAGGTTTATCGCCTCATGTAAGAATCAAAACATCTATTTAGACATTGGTTAGACATTATTTAAGATTAAATGCCACATTTTAGCATCAAAATGCTAGTTTTAGGCAATCTTGCCTCCTTGGTTACACCAGAGCACAGTCAAATCCTAAAATTCCGATTTAAATCAATCGGCAATAAACAAAACACTAAAAATTTATCCATAATACATGAGTTATCAAAAATTTCTAGCTCCAGTTAATCCTCGATTAAGCCCCGCCTAAACGATTAGTCCCTAGTCTGTACTAACCGTCTGGTGTCCGCCTAGCACAACCCTAATTTAAATATAGTTAGATTAAATGTATGTCATGAATCTTTATATATATGTGCTGCCATCCTAGAGAATGCATATACAAATATAATGTAATTAAAAAAAGAATTTACAGTACACTTGACTCTTCTTTTTTTCAAGTCATGATGTGAAATTATGTTTTGGTCAAGAAGAAGTTGTATTATATATTGTTTTGGTTTAATTAAAAAGTCGTACAAAAATTTCTCATAAAATGCAATGTTATGTTGTTGGTATCACTTTTTAACTAATCTTTTAAGTGGAAATCGGCATATGTTCCTTAATTTTAAACTTAATACCTGAAAAACCCTTCTTAAAATTAACTTTTACAAAACACCCGTATCAACGTTTCAGCGAAAATATGCATTTTAAACTGCAAATATGTACTATTAAAAATGTTACTATTAAAACTGCAAATATATGCAGTTTAAAATGCAAATATGTGCAGTTTAAAATGCATATATTTATAAAATAAATATGTGCAGTGTGGACAGTAAATATTTAACGTATAAAAAGTGTATTCTTGTGATGTAATGTGCAAAGTTCCATTTTATAAAAACGTGCAGCTAAAACTGAGAATGTTTGCAGTGTAGAATGCAAATATTTGAGGTTCTAACTATAAATATGTACATATTAGAATGCACATTTCGCTAGAAACATTAACAAATTTTTTTCATGCAATATGTTTTTGATAGGGACAAAAGTAAATTTTGCAACTTGGATGTTTGAAAAAACATATCTTCTTTTAATCAGGATGTCTTTCTTATAAGGTTCCACTAGCTTAACATTAATTCCAGGGAATTATGTCTACTAAAAAATTAGAAGATGCTCCGAAGTCGTCAAGGGCCTCTAGTTCAAGTGGTTAGAGGTATGTCGCTTTAGACATAGGTTCTATAGGTCATGGGTTCGACCTCTGGAGACATCAAAATTAGTGTTTTGATTGGATAAAAGTATCTCTCTTACCATCAAAAAGTATAAGATGCTCTAGAGTCCGTTTTTGACATTTCTTACATTCGACACAAAAGTCTCTACATCAAGTGTGTTCGTAGAATGAATGTATAACAGTTTGAATTCTAAAAGTTTTATTCGAATGTAAACTTTACGTTTGATATAAACCCTTTTACGTAGAACATTAATTTTAATATAAGTTCTCCTCCCATATTTCATTTGCTCATTCAACCCACAAATTATTTTATATTAATTATTAAATGATTTATTATTTAACATAAATAAATCTTTGTTCAAATATATTATAAAATATTATATATAAATTATTGTAATTATTATTTCCATATATTTAGATATTTATATGATTATATTTTACATAAATATATATAATTTTCGATGTGCTTATATATATACAGACACACACACATTCAAATAGCACATAGAATACTAGAGGGGCTAACATGTCCATTGCAGTGTAAATTCCAGCACCTATACACAAGCATGTCAAACCAAATATGCTTTATTATGTCGTACACACACATATATATTTGATATATATATTCAAATATAATACGACATTATATAAAGTAAAACTTTATTTACGAAATAAAATAAAATAATGATTTTATTCAAAAGAAATTTAGAAAAGTTCGAATTAATTAGACTTCATAAGCCCAATAAAGATCCAAAATAGTTAAAAAACTGAAATTCACATATTTATTCCGCTGTTAGTTGGTCCAATACCAACATGTATAACCCTTCGTAAGGAGGTCTCCATTTCCAAATATTAGGATAAGTCCCGAGTATTTCTTAAATACTTCAGAAAACATTTTACAACTGTCCAATTTTTTTCTTCAAAATTAGACTGGTATCAGCTTACACATCCTAATCTGCATGCCACATCTGGTCTATTACATACATAATGTACATTATGGATCATATGGCTGAAGTATATAAAATCCTCTTCCTACGCTCTTTCTCCTCATTAGTATGAGGAGTGCCCTTCTTAGAAAGGATGATTCCAGACTGCATTTAAACATTATATACTTGGAATTCTCCATACTGAACCTTTTCAGTATGGTATCTATGTACAGGGATTAGGACAATCTCTATAGCCTTTTAGATCTATCTCTATTGATCTTTATACCCATTACATAGGCTGCTTCTCCCAAATCTTTTATGGAGAAGTTCTTGGAAAGTTAAGCTTTCATTGATTGCAATAACGAAGTGTCATTGCCAATCATAAAAGATCGTTTAGATACAACACTAAGAATACAATAACATTGTCACGTTTCTTCTGGTATACGCATGCTTCCTCTGTGTTCTGATAAAAACAAAACTGTTTGATTACTTTATCAAAACACTTGTTCCAACTTCTTGAAGCTTGTTTAAGTCTATAAATGAACTTTAACAACTTGCAAGCCTTGCCCTCACTCCCATTAACCTTAAAACCCTCGGATGCAACATATAGATAATCTCTTCTAAATTACCGTTTAGAAATGTCATATTTACATTCATTTGTCATATTTCATTGTTATAGAATGCAGCATGGATAGCATAATCTAAATGGACTTAAGCACGTTTATGGGCGAAAAAGTTTCATCATAATCAACACCTTGAATTTGACAAAATCTTTTCACAACTAGCCTAGCCTTATAAGTCTATACTTGTCCATCTGCATTTGGCTTTTCTTAAAAATCCATTTGCAGCCTATGAATTTATCCGTTGGGTATGTCAGACAATGTCAACGCTTTGTTTTCGTACATGGAATCCATTTTGGAGTTCATCGCTCCAAGCCAAAGTGCAGAATCTTTACTCTGTAGTGCTTGTTGGAATGATAGAGGGGTGTCATAATTTAAGACACGGTCCACTTTCTCGTCATCCATAAGAAAACCATAATATCTCTCGGGTGTACGAGATTCTCTACTAGAATTTCTAATAAGTTGCGTGTTTTCATATATGGGTGAACTTGGTTCTCCCACTGGTTCAGCCTTTGTGTTAGTTTCTCAAATCACATTCAAGTCTACAACCTTGCTATGAATTTCTTTTGATAGAAATTCCTTTTCTAAAAAGACAACAAGCGTAGAAACAGTCACCTTTTGTTCCTCTATACTGTAGAAAATATATCCTCTAGAATTCTTGGGATATCCTATAAATTTACACCAGGCTAATCTTGCCTCAAGCTTATTAGAGCTGACATTCTCAACGTAAGCCGGACAACCTCACACCTTCAAGTAATTGAAGTGGGGTTTCTTCCCATGCCACATCTTATATGGCATCTTAGGCATAATTTTATTGGGTAAAAAATTTAACATATGCACTGCGGTTTCTAGCGTACATCCTTAACAGAGGTAACTCAGCCTTACTTATCATGGAAAAAACCATATATAATAGGATTCGATTTCTTCGCTCCGACACACCATTATGTTATGGAGTATCGGGTGGAGTAATCTGAGAGATAATCTCATTATCTTTTAAGTACCGTTGGAGTTCTTGTCCAACTTACTCACCTCTTCGATCTGATCGAATAATTTTAATCTTTTGGTTCATCTAGTTTTTTTACCTCATTCTTATATTCAATAACTTTCTCATGGATATCAAATTTGTTCTTCATAAGTGTAACGGCCAATATTATACATTTCAAAGGATCGTAAAATAATTTTATTTTATTCGTATGAGGTCGTATGATTCTATAATTTTGGGATATGACTCTTAGGGACATTTTACACACCTACGATTATTTTCAAATTTCCGTGTAACCATTTTGACCATGGAAAACTTGTTTGAGCTATAGCTGTTGATAAAATTTGAATTAGGGTCCAAAGCCCATTTCATTTCAGGATGATGGCTTCTCATTTCGTAGAATGGTCATAATAGCAAAAAAAACTTACGGTTAGAAAGTTATGCCTTTAAGTTTTTAAAACTGTTAGCCATGATTAGTGTGTAATTAATTAAGCCCATTAGTGAGTCCTTTAGTCTAATTAGAGAACACTATAAATAGAGGGCTGAATAATCAAGTTAAAACTTTTCACTCTAATTCTAAATCAGGTCTAAACCCTAATTAGACCTAAATCCATCATAATTTCATCCAAAATCACCCAAATTGCCCTCTAAATCAAACTATATCGCAGACTAGAATTAGATCATCAACTAGAAGATAGAGATCATCGCTTTGCTTGATTTGAAGAGCATTCCATTGCTGTCTGGATTGGATCTACATTCATATTGGTTGAATTTGGTAATTAGTGAGTGATTTATGCCTTCTCACTATACCATGCATGTTTATATGGTAGAATCATAGGATTTAACATATTTTAAATCGATTTTTGGCTATAAAACCTTTTCTAACTTTAATTACATGTTAAACTATGTATATGATCTGGATTGATTTGAGATCTTCTTGCCCATGCTCATATATTCATGCTATATGTAGATCTATGTTAGAAATTGACTTGTTTGTCTTATTTTGGTGGATTGCATATTTGATTAGATGAAATTGCTTTTTATTCTACGTTGGATGATATGATTTGATGTTGTTTGCTGGTGTTATGATTGCATAGAAAGTTAGGTCGGAGAATTGAGAAAATCAGAAGTAAAGTTGGTCGGAATTGGACGAAACCTGGAGGGGAAACTCTGGAGTATGAGAGGAGCTTGGGATTCAATTCGTAGGTCCAGATTGTCTAAGCATAAAAGTCGACACTAACATGAGAGGTCGGCACCAAGTTCTGTGGGTTGGTCCAATAAGTTGACGGTTTTGGGAAAGCAAGAGTGTTGTTAGTAGAGGTTGCCTAAGGTGATGGATAGGTGATTGGCTAAGCGTTGGAGGCTATGACGACTAGTTTCTAGAATATGAAGTAGAGTTCTTTAAAGAGGGTACTTGTTCTATGACGACTTGATTTGTGTAGAGAAGTCGGGATCAAAGCATCTGGGCATGGAGTAATAGAAGCAAAGAATGAGTGGAAGAAAACTTAGCCATAATTTGGCTGAGTGGAGAGGTCGGGGCCAAGTTGGGAGGTCAGTGCCGAGTTCTAGTAATAAATCTAAATGGAATGAAATTTCTAGGAGGCGAAGTAAAGGTCTTGTAGATTGTGCTGGAGGAGTTGGCTCATCCGTATCAGGTTGGGTGACGATATAACAACATGATGAAAAGCTATGGTCTTCAGATGTTAGCTCGTGTTGGTAGTCGGTTCCAAAGATGGTGGCTCGCAAAGTGGGTGGGCCGTATGATCGGAGAATATGGAATGGTTCCTTGAGAGTAATGGAAACTGGATTGAGTAAAAGGGCTCAGTATCCAAATGGCGCAAAGGAGGGCTCAGTTGTATGTACTAAGGAATAATTAATGCTCGGAGTGATTTCTATTGTACTCGAAGCATGGATATTATAACTGGGGACACCTATGGATTGGTAGTGAGGATCTGTATACCTTGGACCTATGGCTTTGGGTCTAGTGTCCAGCTTTGGGCTGCGAGACACATATTTAGATTTAGGCTACGAGATACGAGAGTACAACAGAGAACCAGGATTTCCATTTGTCCCTGGTAGAAAGGAGGCCATATGAGTTATCATATATCAGAGCACATGGAGTGATAGTTAGGATTGTTTGATGGATGCTATGGTTGCTTTGGTTGCTTTATTTAGTAGGCTATCACTCATAGGTATCAGAGGAAATAGGTATTGGAGATAGGAATATCTTGAAGACTGGTATCCTTTATTTGGTTTGTAGTATACCTTTCTGATATTGTAGAGAACCATATTATAGTGTTATATGCTAACTCTTTGGTTGTAGGGACAGGTCAGCTATGGTTCGTGTACTCTTGTTCCTTACCATATTTACCTATATAGTATTTTGAGAATCATTTTCCACTCACACCAGACTGTTGTCTGACCTAAGGTTTATGCTTTGCCTCTTATTATCTTGGGTACTCTTAGATGAGTAGACTAGATAACAGGTCTAGATGACGCAGTAGTTGTTCAGAGGATGAGTTGGATGGAGCTATGTCGTATGATATACATATATGGAGTGTAAGCTTATTCCACTGTGCAGCCCTAGAGAGCCTTAGCAATGATTGCTTACTATTTGTATTTGAGATAGTTGTTGGGTTTGTTTCCCTTTATGTAAACTCTACTATTGATGTATAACTCTGTGGATATTATATTCTGATGTTGATGATCTGTTCATATTGTTATTACTGTCTCTTATGTTGTATATATAATATTGTATTTTGTCCACGTGCTGTAAGATATACGACAGGTTATATGCTGCATTTGTTCATTCTAAACCCTGGTGATCATCCTGTATTGGCCGGGCACGACGGCAGCGCACTATTTATATACTATTGGTGCCGATGGTATAGGGCGGTCGTCACAATAAGATACACATATCCTAGTCTTGAGAAATCATCAGTGAAGGTTACAAAGTAAGAACTATTATCCTTAGTGATTATGGGAATTGGACCGCATACCTTATAATGTACATGACCTAAGAGTTCATCAACACTTTCAATACTCCCATTGAAGGGGTGCTTGTTCATTTTTCCTTTGAGACATGACTTACACATGTCAAATGATTCATAATCAAGTGATGGAAGAAAACCTTTGGTTTTCAATTTGTGTAATCATTTCTCACTTACATGACCCAGCCTACAATGCCATAGATAATTATTATTTATATTGTTATTCGAAGAATTACTCACAGAACATACATAATTCATATTAATCACTTAAATGCCATTTTCCAAAACACCGTCACAGACTTTATTACCATCTAAAATAATGTGCAAAACATTATTAACATAGAAAAAAACATAACTAGTCTCAAACAATCTAGATACAAATATGATTCCACAAATACAGTCTTTAACAAAATAGCAATTATTCAATATCAACACCAATCCACTTGGCAAACTCAAATGGAAGTCTACAACCGTCATTGCATCTATAATAGATCCATCAACAACCTGAAGCATCATTTCTTCCTTTGCCATGCGACGCCGGTTCCTAAGGCCCAATAACAAATTACAGATATGATTTCCTGATCAAGTATCTAAAACCCAAGGCAATTTATTAATTGCGAAACAATTTTGAATCCTAAATGTATTTGATGGAGTAGCAGAACTATTACGTTTCTTTTCTTTAACAATCTCAAGTACACTGGACAGTTCCGTTTCCAATGACCTTTCTTATGACAATGATGGCATTCACCCTTTTTAGCAGCATTGGTCTTCTTACTTTTCTTCGTAACCCTCTTCCAATTCATCGAACCTTTTGAAGATGGTGCACCACCCTTTACAGCAAGCATAGTCCCTTAATTCTTGGACGTTAACTCAGCTGCCCTCAAGATATTGAAGAGCTCCACGAGTTTAACATTCAGTTGGTTCATATTGTAATTTAGTATGAACGGTTCATACTAAGGCATAAGAGAACCAAGGATCAAATCAACCTGCAAGTCATTACTTATCGCTACATCCAATTGTGAAAGCCCATCAATATAGCCCTTCATCATCAAAACGTAATCGTCCACTTTCTGTTCTTTAGTCGATTTGGTATTGAACTGCTTCTTCATAAATTTATATCTTGCAGAACGTGACTGTTCACCAAACGGGACATTAAGCCTATTAAATATCTCATGGATAGACGTGTTTTCGTGCTTCCTCTACAATGGTTTGTCTAACGTAGACAGCATGAAACCCTAGGAGCCATAGGTCTGAAACTCATTTCTCATAAGCAAGTCTATGTTTGGGGTCTGCATCATCAATGGGTTGTTCTTTAGGATTGCAGGTAATTGACGACCAAAGACGTTTGTAAGTCAACCCTATCTTGGTTGCACTTAGCCAATCGATACAGTTGGGTCTAGTAAACTTGTCACTTTCAGAAAACAGTTTTGGTGTAAATATTTTCTACAAGTTTTAAATTGGTAGATTAGGATAATTTCATAGTAGATGTTCTTATAATATAAGTGAGGTTAAACTTTATGATTCATTTTACTACTAAGCTCCCACTAGTCTTTTATGTTTCTCTAAACCCTAAGATGAAACATAAAAATCTTTCGACTTCACTATTGAGTATTCGGACTCATATGTCTTAGGATACTGACCTCGAGGAAAGCTCAGCAAAATAAACACCCACATACGATGAATAGCACCTTATCGGTTGTATCATATACAACTCCTAAACCCATGGTTCCTTGTCTTAATCTCATCTTCAGATTGAGAAAAGCTCAATAAATAAAGATAGATTATTCACTTATACCTACCATTTCATGATGGCCTAAGTATATTGTACATATCTTGAGGAAAGCACAACAAATATGTACAAGTATCTTACATCATCTAGTTTATATATTAATAATACTACATATAACATCTATAGCTTGAGGAAAGCTCAACAACTAGAGAGTATGCAAGTAATTATTAATATATAAATAATAGAGGAAAACTCTATATTAAAGATTAATAATCTTTAATATACTTATTTAAAGTGATATCGGCTTATGGAATAATGTATTAATTATGAAATACCCTAGTGATTCAAGTGTCAAACACATCGGAAATCACGGTATATGTACAATAGGTATGTATTTATCCCTTAAGTATATTTAGTGTAACGACCCTGGATTTTATATATATTTAAATTTATAATTAATTGGATTTTTGAATAAAATCTGTAAAATTAATTGATTAATTAATTCGAGTTTCCCCAAATTTAAATAAATTCAGTATAAATCATTTAAACTATAAGAATTGTATATATGTGAATATATATGTGTTTGAACATATATGAGTCAATTTGATGTTATAAATATAAATAATAATAAATTTAAGTTAAAATAAAAGAGGATCTCACTTATATTATAAAGTGATAAATATGAAAGCAAGAAACCAAGTATATCCCTAAGTAATTAAGCAATGTACAAACAAACAAAAGTAAACATACATCTACATAAAAACAAAAGAAAAGGTGCAAGCAAGTATATAAAACTAAGCATAAAAAGAGAAAATAAAATAAAATAGCAAACAAAACAAATCTATGTATAAAACAATCTAATGAAGTACAAACAAAACATCTCTAAAGTACATAGAAAAGAAAGAAAAAAAATATGCAGCCCCCCTAACATAATAAATGCCATATCCTCTATCACACAAAATCTTATCTCAGCCGAGTAAAGTATGTAGGCTGTAAAGTACAAAGCAAAAACAAAAGAGAAAAAGAAGCGTATAAGACAAGACAAAGAAAATAAAGATAAAACAAGACAAGGAAAGTAAAAGTTTTTCCTCAGCTCAAACTTATCAATGATGCATAGAAGAATAAACAAAAGTATGGAGCAACATACCTCATGCATTTAAAGCAAATGTCTCCAGCATGCTTTCTGTACAAACAATATAAAACAACCTGTAAACCTTTTGTTATATACATCAACTTTTTCACTTTATTTCGTTCAACAATTAAACAAAGCTAAGAAGAAGAAAAAAATGTCTGAAGCATTTTAACAACAAAGCAAGGAGATTCTAAGGAAAATCAAAGAAAACCAATTCTCAGTCTTTTAAAAAGTTCAAAGCTGTTGTTTTTCCAAACCTGGTTGCTCTGTTCTTTCTCCTAGTAGTAAGGTGAGCAACTTTAATCTTTTAAACCATTCTTTGAATCCAATGTTGAGAATCTATGAGTAACATTTTACTTAAACTTATAACCTAAGCTAATATGATATGTTTCCATCAGAGATGTTATGTATTTGTATATCCATAACTGTGCAAATCTATGTGTGTTTGTTTCCTCTGTTACCTGTATCTGTGTTCATGGGTTGGTAAATACAGAAACTCACCTCCATCTCATGATCCAACACTTAATTGTCTTTGAGTTGTGAATAAAAACTGTTGGACAATTGTAGTTTAAGTATTTAAATATGTTAAGATTAAACAAAACTGCAATTTCCTCTGGTAATTTAAGGAAAACAGTATAACTTTTAAATGTGTTAAAAACAAACTTTCTTATTTTAAGAAATCAGGTATATAAATTGAAACTACATACCAATTCATGATTTTTAGAACAGGAACTACAATTTTTAAACAAGGGTGGGAAGAGCAGTTCTTATTTCACTGATTTGAACGTTTTGAGTTGCTGGAGACGTTCGAATCGACTGGAGTCGACGTAGTTGGTCGAGGGGGTAGAGGAGTGATGAGGGAAGCTAGGAAAAATGGAGTCGAGGTCGTCAGATCAACATGGAGCAGGCGGCAACGTTTTCTTACTTGTAAACCTAGTTTTGTTCGAGGCTGAGAAGTTTGTTTCGTTCGTTCCCTGTGATGGATCGAGCGTGACCGGACTTTGGGAGAGGGTGGAGGAAGTATTGACGCGTGAGTGACAGGAAGTTCGAGCGCCTCCAGTGGTGTGTGCGGCGGTGGCGAAACGTTTTGTTGAGGGATCGTTTTGCAGTTTTTCGAGCAGAAGACCAATTTTCGATTCGAAATTCTTTGAGGCAATAGGAGTTTGATTTTCGATTATTCGTGTGATTTGGGACTTGCCTGCGATATTGGGGTTCGCCGGAGATCAGAGTTGCCGCCGTGCACGTGTACGGCATGGCGATGATGTCAGTATCGTGGTGGTAATTTTACTCGAGTCATACTCGAGTAAAAATGGTGGAAGCTTCGGGTTGTATTCGAGTTCCAGGGATTAGCCTGATGCGTGAGTTTATAGGAAGTTAAACTTAAAAGTGAAGAAGAAAAAGAGGGGGGCTCGGATAAAGTTGTTGGGAGACTCGAGTTTTACTCGAGTAAATGGGGAAGATTTCGCGGGTTGTTTCCTAAGCCTGCAAGCTAATAATAATAATAATAATAATAATAAAAATAATAAGTAAGCTAGGTAAACTAATTCAACAAGTTTTAGTGGTAACGAAAAATTAATGAATGAAAATTTTAAGTCAGGCCTTTGTTATAATTTAACGAATTACGTAAGTACTTAACAAGGTTTTAAAACCCAATTAATATTTCAATTAAGTAGTTGATGAAATACAAGAGTTGGAAATTTAATTACCACTAAAGTTTTTAATTTAGTAATAATTGATTTCAAAGTTTGAAGAAGATTTTTAAATGTTAATTAAAATAAATAATTACTATAAATTAATTGTTTGGAAAATAATTAAGAATGATAAATTTCTAGTTGTAATTAAAGATTGGGTTATAACAATTAAGTATTTAATTTATTCGTAATTAAAATTGTTAATTAAAGTTAATAAATTAGCAGTCAATTGAGATAATTGATTAAGGAATAATTAATTAGAATTTAATTAATTTATCATTAAGAATTTGTTATTCAGATAAATAAAAATCAACAAATCAAATTTAGCGGTTAGTTTAAATAACAAATTTTGAAACAATAAAACGAGTTAATCAAGATTTAAATTATTTGTCCAAATTCTTATCATTGATTTAAAATAATTATGTGGTAAATTTATTTAAACCACATTTGAAAATAAATTAACTATGACTGTGCACGATATTGATATTTCTATTCTGTTTGTGATATAAATTGCTTTGTATCTAGCTGTGATATCTGTGATATGTTTCTGTATATCTGTGAAACCCTTGACCCGTAAAACGACACTTGAATTTCGATGCGACAGGGAGTCGGATTCCAGTTGATTATCCGAAACCCACATCGAATTATAATTGTGAATCTTTGTGACTGATAAATTTATTTTATCTATGAATCTGTGAATGAAGATAAGCGTTATCGATTATACCGCTTATCGATATATCTGTGATGATTGATGTTGCACTATTGTGTGTAAAACCCCTGGACTACACCTTTACACACACAAATATGGATTTCACGTGGAAATCGGTTAAGTCACAGATAATTTAAATTTGATGTTTTTGAAATTGAAATTTTAATTTCAATTGATTTTGAAATTAGAAATTTGGATTAAAAATGAAAAAAACTTTTGAAATGGAATTTCAAAGATAAAAGTTATTTTGAATAACTTAATCGAGTTTTGAAAATTTAAATAATTAGATTTAAATTTGAATTCAAGTTTGAAATTAAATCTATGATTTGGAAACTAGGGATAAAAGATGATATAAATGTGTTTGTATGAATTAAACCATTTTAAAGTATTAATTTGGGAATTTGAATTTAAACCAAGGATTTCAACTCGTATGAATGAATCAGATTTCCAAATTGAAAACTGTTGTTTTCGAGTGATAAAAGCTTTTAGATAAGAAATGAAATTCCAGTTAAATTAAAGGAATTTCAAGATTGAATTGAAAAATGGATTTTTCAAGTTATGAATGAATTCTTTTTTTAAAGCTATGAATTAAATCTGTCTATTTTTAACAGATTTAAAATGATGATTTGTTTAACCCATTCGAAATGAAATTGTTTTGAAAACTATAAGTTAAATCTTTGATTTAAAGATTTAACGAGTTAATTAAACTGAAATGGAAATCGATTTGGAAAATCGGTGAATGAATCTTTGTGAAATTAAGTGAACTTTATGAATTGAATCTTTTTTGTTTAAAAAGATTAAAATGGTAATTTGTTAAAACCATTTGAAAAGAAAGTTTGGGTAATAAGTTGTGACTTAATTGAAATCCCAATATCCATATGTTTTTAAATATTTCGCTCACTATTCGGGTTAGCCGGGAAAGGACCTTTGGGTCGTATAACTCATTCCGAATAGTGATACGTCGTATATGGATAGCATTTGAAGACCGGTGTTGAAGACCGGATATTTTTCGAAAATGAAAGGACAACCTGTCGAATGTCTCTGCACTGAGTCACGCCGGTATAGAGATTTATATCACTCTTTTTGTGACGGGAAGTCCGGACGTGATTGAAAGTTATCCGGAAATTGCAAGGGCTTCGTGAGAAGTGCCTTCGGTTCTGTTCGATCCCGGAACAGACTTTTATGGTTACATGTCTGACATCTTTGAGATATAAAGCTGATTTCTTTCAAATACATATCTCTGTTGGTGGCGGAGAATTTATTCTCTTAGCTTAACACCCTTCTCTGAGACGTACGAGCTCAGAGGTTATGTAGTTGAAATTTATCAGCGATATATCCCAATTTGGTAATGTGGCATGCTGAGTGCTGCTGTGAAATGATCAGTGTTTGATCATTTGCGATATGATCATTTGTTTGATCTTATATCTTTGTGATCATAGGTTGATCATTTGTTTGACCCAAAGCGTGGCTTTTTGAAAAAGCGTAGCTTTGTGAACGAGACTTCGTCGAGCCTCACAACCCGGTAATGGTCGAAACAGGAATTGTGCGGCAAGGTTTTCAGGGGTAGCTCCCCTAGGGTATGACCATTCCTTCTGGAAAAGGGTAGTATCATGGTATGGAGCCCAGATACTTACTCATGTGGACACACTTTATTTATGACATGTGATGTTGGATTCGAGGCGCCTCGGTTAAAGGTCCCAAAGGACCGGGGGTGGCATATCTGAGGTTTCTTTTATCCCTTGGGAAAAGGGGTTGCCGGCCTTGTTTGGCAGAGAACAGTTGGTTCTCGGAACGTCCCGCCAGAGGCGTTTCTTTCGTGGAATAGGAAGTTCCTTAGCCTGACCATTTGTTGGAAATCCAAACAAAACAATACGAGCCCTGTACGGTTTTAGTTGTATTACCTGCCATGGAATGTGGTGGTAACCTGCTATTGAACATGGTAGCTATAGTAGGCATAAGTGCGAAATGTCTATGCTGGCTAAGATTTATATTCTACTTTCGAAATGTTTTCTGCACTATGCACTAGTAATAATATCAAATGATTTGATTTTGCGTAGTAAGCATCTTTGACTATCATAAGAAGAAATCTCCTCCAATTCTGCGTTTGCATTGTGTGTGTGGTGGGAGGTCTTATGGTAGTTTCATTTTCCAAAAGCATTACGAATTGACTTTAAAATTCTCTGCTATTTGTTTTTAAAGATAAACTGTTTTTGTTGCTCACACCAGTCCCATGACTGATCCGGAGTTTATTGTTCCTTTCCTAAACTCTGGGTGCTCATAATTTCCTACACGAGCAGTCTAGAGTTGGGGTTTTCAGATATTCAGGTTTAGTAGATTTTCTGGAGTTGGTTCAGTCTTTGGATCAGACTGCACTTGCTTATCTTTGTGCCTCGTTATTGGGAGTTCTAGCTATTTCTGGATCGTGCTTTGGAGATGAAGATTATCCGCTGCTGATGTTATCGTTTTCTTTTCCGCTGCTATCTGTTGTATCATATCTCTGATGTATATAGATATTCATTGTATCTGGATATTGTATCAGATATTGTATATCTATATTCTTTTATTTCCGCTGTGTTGTTTACTTAATGTTGTTATAAGCTCCGGCGACTCGGATTTGAACGCTCGAATCTACGACATTCGAGTACGATGTAAAGTATGGATGTCGATTTTCGAACGCGAAAATCCGGATCGTTACATTTAGGGTTTCTTAATGTTCCACCTTTAATTTATACATTCATTTTATACATGTTTTATTATTATATAACTTTTATAATTTAATTTACTTATATAATAGTCTTATGTGTAACAATATAGTAATTAAATCTTATTTAATTAATTTAATAAATTAACATTTTAATTAATTATTTTATTATTCAATTATAACATTTTATATTGAATATGTATAACGTAACCTTTATAGTTATATATATTATTTTATTTATTAATTAAATTTTAATTAATTAATTTAATTATACAATTTTAATTAAATGCTATTAATTTCAAAAATCCTTATATAAACATATATACATATATTGTCTTAAACAATTCAAAACAACATAATATATATCTTATATATATCATGCACGTATATCTATTTTTAATTAATTAACTATTTAATTAATTTATTTACTTTATTAATCTTATTAATAACTAGAATTTTCGGAGTTAATTTTATATCGTTTTCAAACATTTTGAAAAACTATATTATAACATTTTATAATACATTTCTTACTTTAAATTTAACTTTTAAATTTGAAACTTTTAATTTGATTTTCAAAACTATTTTGAAATTTACCACAAGGCCTAATTCAAATTGGGTCTTTTCTATTAAGGGTAACCTTTGGCTCATATAACATTTCACGCCAGGTTGTTAGCCAGGTATGGTAGAGTACGTGATTACACAAACCCAAGCCTAAATACTATCTTTCTAGACAGCCTACTAACTGGGTTATAAGCATAATCAATTAACCCTAACATGACTAATTTTGAACACATATGCTACTGGGCTCCGATATCATTGTTGGAATTAGGCTAGCGGGTAGTGGGGTAAATGTGTAACTTTAAAAAAATTATTTGGATCTTATTGGGCCTATGAAGTCTAAGTTTATATAGATCTCATCTAAATTTTCTAAATAAAATTAGTATTTATTTAGTTAATAAATATTGTTTTATTTATCATTAAATTTGTATTATATAATATAATATGTGTATTATACACACATAAGTGTGTATGTGCAAGTGCGCTGTAAAAGCGTACATTGTTTGACTTGCCCATGTATATATGTTGGGATTTACACTGTAATGAACATGTTAGCCCCTCTATATATATGTGTGTGTCGTCAATATATATGCATATATATTATATATAATATTATGTATTATAAAATGTTACGGGTAAAATGTAAAAGTTTGGAAAATAATTTTAATACAAATGATTTATAATTTCAAAATCAAACATAATGTTTAAATTTTTATATTTTAGAATTATAACTACATAATTCTAAAATTAATTTAACAAATTACTTTAATACATATGTATTAAATAATATGAAATCAAAATATATTTTTCATATATAAAAGTGTATATATATGTGTGTAATAAAATAATGTTTAAGTATTATATATATGTATATATATCTAAATACATATAAATTTGTTTACTAAAATAATAATTATATATAAGTAAACATGCTCTCAGCCATATATGGATTTTATAACAATTTTAAATTGTTAAAAAAACTATTTTTTAAATTAATTTTCGTATAGAAATTTGCTATTAAAATAAAAAAATGTTTTTTTCTTAATTTCCAAAAATAATTTAAATGTTTACATTTTATATTAAAATATTTGCAAGCATATTTTATTATATTTACATGTATGTATAATATATTTATATTTATATACATTATATATATAATTAAATTCTATTTTAAATCAAGTGATATTTATATTATATATAAGGATATCGATATATATATAAATAAATAAAATGATTTTTGAAAACTTTATATACATATATAAATTTAATAAAATATGTGCAATATGTAATTATATATTGTATTAACGTAAACTTTACACTAAAATACATTTAATAATAACATTAAATTAGAAATCAATTTTTTATCTCATCATAAGCATAATATACAATATATATATATATATAAATTTCTTTTGGCAAGGCTTATATATATAATTTTTAATGTATAAATATGTATGTATATATATATATATATATGTACGTATGTGTGTGTATTCCATCCAATGAAGACAACACAATGTTAAACAGATTCGTGATATATTCAACTACTATCTATAACACATTTAATATAATAAACGTTATATCCATTAATATATCATTGTAAATAGAGAATTCTACCTTTTACTTAATGCCAGATAGTACACATTGAAACGTAGAATCAGACTCCCTGAAACATTTTAGAATCCAGAAAGTGCTACGTCCTAAATGCAACAACCACCGATCCTTAAATTGTATTTAATTTAGTGTTTTAAAGCCTAAAAAATTAGAGGAGAGGGAGGTAGTGTGGTCGGCCTTTGTTGGTTGGGAGAGAGAAAAAAGCAAAAAAAAAATGAGGGGTTAGAGATGAATATATAGTGGAAATCTGAAAAGTAAAAGGAGGATATATATCCACCTTTCTCTCTTACCGATTCATCTCTGTGAATTCAAAATTTCAACCCCTATTTGCCGTCATATGACCAGCCTCCCTAGCCAACCATAGCCGCCTGCTATAGGTCCTTATGTGGACCTCAAAATCACTTCAAGCCTGATCAATAAAAAAACACATTTTAATCCAATTGAAACGCGTATCGAAATCGTATATCGATAAGTGTATTTATGACTATTATATATACATTATCTAATTTTGATCAACACAAATAAAATAAAATTTTATAACTAATATTTCATAAATAGTAATTAATATATAAAAATTTATAGTTAATTAAGTTAGGTGGTAATATGAGCATTCAACATTTTGGTTGTGTGACTCTTAGGTGTAAACTTGGCTAGCATTTAATATCGAACAATTAAATATTAACGTTCACACGTCATTTAGCATGTTGTATAACATTATGACCAAATTAATAGCTTACGTGGATTCAGTAAAAGTCCAGTTTTTACTTTATTTAAGCATTACCCAGTAATGACAATTATTGATACCAATTCTCTTTGTCAAAACTATATCACATTAGGACTTATGGAATTTGGTAATGGTCAAAATTCCAATACAATCCATATTTAACTTTATAATCCAAACACAAAGTCCTTGGTTCAATAACAACATTAACCAAACCACTCTAGCAAGAGATTTTGACTTTGAGTTGACTTCAGTTGACTATGATACTATCCTCATATAACTAAGGAGACTGATCCTTTCTTAAATAGTGTTTCACTTCCAATTCTCCCACTCAACCTAACTATTGTCGTTCGATGGTCGCCGTGCCATGATTTAACTATAATCAAAGAGAATCTTTCATATTGAAGATCAACAGTATTTTCATGTTAAGAGAACTATGTAATATTGTCACATCGATATTTCCTTTTTGACCTTAGTTATATTAACCAGTAGAAAACAATCGAGTGAGTCATTCTATAGTTATCCAATAACTATCAGTATGTACCACCTTGGTGCCCCAACAGTCATGATTAATACATTACCTGACTTTTGGAGAGCGTTATATACTCTACTTTCAATGGATGCATCAATATCAAGTCTCGATACATCTTGACTAGGAACATTTAAAATGATATATCTATTACATTATGATAAAATAGTCATAATTACAACTGTTTGTAATTACTATAACAAACATACGATTTATGGGTTTTCCTATTAAATATACTTAAGTTAAATAATTAATTAATTATAACATATCATTACAAGCATATAACAGAAAGAAAAACACCTTTTATTACGAATGAGAATTGATTACAAAGACAATAATTTATAATAAATTACAGAATTGTCCCTTGGGCATACTCCTAACTTTATCAATATTGTTTGCAATACCATATTTTGCTCATGTATTTTATACATGAATTAAATATCAAATCTAAATTAAAATCCCCAAATGTTAGTGTAGAGCGTTCACGAGTATTTACGAAATACTAGAGAATTGTATATAGAAACAACGAGGTCCTTATGAAGGAGTATTCAAACTCGAACTTCATAAGTGATATTGAGTATAATGTGTCAGTCTTAAATTCATGTTCAAACCTTAATTAAGGAGATTTAAGTTGGAAATGATTCAAACAAAAAGGTTGTGGTTGATTTAACTAAAAGGCTAAGTACATCGCCTTAAATTGCACCATAATAAAAGTAATGTATGTATAAATGTAAATGGACAAATTTATTACCGAGCTGGGGGTGATTCCAAGTATTGAGAATACTGTGTTATTTCATATGATAAAAGTGTCATGATCCATATCACGAAAGAGTCTAGAGCTCGCTAGAAGTCAAGAAACATACTACATAATGTTCTATATGATAGAGGCAGTTTATCAGCATCAGAGAGAGTTGTTTGACAGAGTAGATAAATGAAACAACATAGAAAATCCACTCACGAAGGGACTAGCTCGATCAATTCTCATCAAACCAATTGAAGGGATGAGATATAGATTCTATAATTGGCCCCAAGTGTAAGTGGAAGATAGATAGAGTTAGGTTATGCCCTACGAGCAATTCTATAATTTATTATAAATTATTAACTCTATAATAAAATCTCATTCAAAGAAAATGTGTTTTTCTTTCTATTATTTACTTGATATAATGTGTTACATTAACTAATTCCTAAATTAAAGTATATTTAATAGAAAATCCATAAATGATATGTTCTGTGATAGTAATTACAACACCTTGTAATGATGAGCAATTTATCACAATATAATAAACATATAATTTTAAATATTCCTAATCATGATGTATCAAGACTAGTTATCGATACATCCCATAGAGTACGTAACTCTCTCCATATATAGGACAGTCTATTACTCATGGCTGTTGGGGGCACTAAGGGATTATGTACTGATAGTTATTAGATAACCATGGAATGAATCCCTCAATAGTTTTCCGTTGGTTAATATAACTCAGGTCAAATGGAAAAAATCAAAGTGACAATATTACACAGTTCTCTAAACTTGAGAATGCTACTGAACTTCAATGTGGAGACTCCACGTTGATTATAGTTAAATCATGGCACGACGTAGTTGGGGTCTAAGTTGAATAATTTGAAGTGAAACACTGTTCAATAGAGAATTTTTCTCCTTGGTTATATGAGGGTAGTCAACTCAAAGTCTTTGGTCAAAGCAGTTCGGTTAATAATAATTGTTGTTATTGAACTAAGGACTTTGTGTTTGGACCATACAAGTTGAATGTGGACGATATTGGATTTTTGACCAATACCAAATTCCATAAGTCCTAATGTGATATAGTGTTAGCGAAGAAAATTAGTGTAAATAATTATCACTACCGAGGACTTTAAAAATGGTAAAATTGGATTTTACTAAAATTATGTAAGCTATAAATTCAGTCAAAATGTCACACTGCTAATTAAGGTGACGTGTCGTTAATATTCGAATTATTTGATACTAATCGCTGACTGAATTTGTATGAGTTGCACTACCTAAACGTTGAATACTCTAAAATGCCACATGATTTAATTAAATTATAATTGTAATAAATTTATTAATATTTACGAAATATTAATTATTGAATTCTATTATATTTTTTGAATTAACATTTAATAAAGTGCGTATATAAAAGTTATATGTATATGTATCGATATACGATAAAAGTTTAAATTGGATTTAAATAATATTAATACTAATTGGGTTTGGAAAACTTAAGGAAGCCCGTTTAGCCCACTTTTGGGCGGCCATATGGTAGGAGGGGGAAGTATATTAAATACAAAATGTGATTTTGAATTGGCTAAAAAGAAAAGGTAAATTATTAGATTTAGATCTCCACTTTTTCCTCCTCTTTATTTCTTATTTAAACATCACCTATCTGTCATTTAGGATGATCTTTTGGAACCTCCTTTACCCCCATTTATAGTCGAAAACTATATGGGCATTCCTCATATTTACAAATTAAATCAAATAAATCTAGCTTAAGGCGTGGTGATTAATTCTAGTCTGCTGCATATTCCAGAGGCAGTTAGATCTGATTTATACGCGAAGTTTGATTCAACAATCAAGGTGCGTTATCATGGCAACAATTTGGTAACATCAAATTATTTATTTATTCATTTATATGCTAAGTTATATCATTGTATGAAGGTAGGCTAGTATTTACGATATCACAAATTTATATATCTACTTGTTGTCAATTCAATGTGTATGTTTGTACATGTTAAAAAAATTCATAATTATATATATATATATATATGTGTGTGTGTGTGTGTGTGTGTTTTCGGCCATGATGATGATAAAAAATATTTTGTTAAAAGTAATGATATTTTAAATTATTTTTAAACTCAATTTCGAATTTTAAATTAGTTATATATTCGTTATATATATATATGTACATTTTAAATAAAAGATTCTTGTACATATGTTTTCAATTTTTTTAATACATTTATGTATATTAAAATCATAAAATTATATATATATATATAGATATATATATCTATGTATGTATGTATCTTAATTTTAATTATAACATATTGATTTATATATATATATATATATGATTATATATGTATATATAATATTAAAAACTTTCTAAAAAAATTAATTTTGTAACAACACTTCCGTTTGGAATGAATTTTAAAACAATTTTTTTTAAACCGCATAGAATATATAAAAAATTAATTTTGTTAAAAACCATTTAGGCCAAAAATTAAAAAAAATTGAATTTTTTTATATCCAAAATAGTTAATTTTATATTTATAAATAGTATCTTATAAAATTTAAAATGTATAAATGTCATATCCATTCAAAAAAAATATTTTATTTCATTTCGTGTGTGTGTGTGTATTTATATTTTATATATTTAAATATCTACATCTATACTTGAATTACAAATAAGATATTATATTTGAATCCAGATCTGATTTTAGATTTGAACATTTCTTTAGCTATTTTAGAATTTATATATTGAATTGGTTTTATAATTATTATATATCTATACATGATTATTTTAGTGTGTATATATATACATATATTATTTATTTGTATGTGTATATAAACGTATATATGAAATATACTTTAAATTGTATTATTTTAAAAATAACATTAAACAACAAAAACGTAATAAAGGGGCTAATGTGTCCATTACAGTGTCAATATCAACACCATATATGGGAATGTTAAACCATGTACACACTATATATTGCACGTGCATGTGCACGTATATATGTATTTGATACACATGTACACATTATATATTACTTATATAAATAAATAAAATCTTTTTGTTAATTTATTAAATAAAATAATGATTTTACTAAAATTTATTTAGATTAGATCTAAATTAATTTAGACTTCATAGGCCCAACAAGATCTTAAATGGTAACAAAACTAAAATTCACCCATTTAACTTACTACGTGTTGGCCTAGACCTAAAAAATCGGAGGTTCAAACCCATAACATCTAAAATCTTAGTTTAAAGCACTATATCACTTACCACTTGAGCTAGTGGTCCTTGAACCAGATAATGTATTTGGTCAATTGTAGTTACTAAATAATTCGTAACCATGAGCATGGGATCATACTAACAAATACATGTCCTTGAATGTTCCCGAGCATTTGATTTTCGAGAAAGGAATATCGATATACGACCAAAACTAGAGTATGTATCACTATCCATATGATAGACAATAATTTACTCAGGATTATTGGAGGCACGATTATTTTACATCCTTGTAGTTGTTTGGAATAAATATAGAACGACCTAGCGAGAGTCTTTTATATGTTATTGTATCTAACTAAATAGTAGATCTAATTTGATGATATGTAGTAGCCTTTTGATTTGAGAGTACTATAAATCTTTATATGTGGAGACACTACTTTGACTATGGTCGATTGCGTGATATAGGATCACGTTAAGACCAAAATTGGGTATGTGTTGAGACACATGAGGTGAAATAATACTTAAGAGAGGATATGTCTCTTTCGATACTGAAGGTTAGTGTCACCTAAGTGGGTCTTGGAAGTCAACTGAAACCAAAGTCTTTGGTCAGAGCGATTGAGTATTCAATAAATATTATTGATTGTGTAATGTGACTTTGCAGATTGAATTTCCTAATTAAGTCAAATATTATTAGAGTGTTGACCTTTGATCGAACTCTATATGTCTTAGTGATATAGTGATGACGAAGATACATAACGTACACAAGATCGTTGTTTAAGGGTATCACTTTAAATATTATTTTGGTGTTATTAAAATGTTGTTCAAAAGTTTCTCATGAAATGCAATCTTATATTATTGGCGTTGACTATCACTTTTTACCCCTTTTTTAATTAGGCCGTCTTTCTTACAGAATGCAATAAATTTACAAGGATCCACTAGCTAAACTGTAATGACCCGAAATTTTGGTCATTTGATTTTGAAATATTTAATTGATTTAAATATTAAAATGTTGGTTTGAAAAGTTAAATAACTGAAAAGTTAAATAACTAAAAAATCAAAATACGGAGATTTAATTTAAAATCAATATCTTAAATTCAAATATAAGGATTATTGTAAATAATTGGATTGGGAATTAAATACTTGAATAGTGATTTAAAAATCGAGATTTTGAAGGTAATATTTATTTAATGGATTTAATAGACTAATTTGACTCCTTTTAAGTTAATAAATAATAACAGTGATTTCATTTGTAAATTTCTTTACAGTAATAACTGGTTCGAATAAATAATCAGAGAATAAATTATTATTATTTCGACCTGATTTTTATTAATGCATTATTTATTTATTTAATTTAATTTTTTCATAATTTTTAATTTGGAAAATATTGAAATTATTCATTTAACGATTTATTGGCAAATGGTAGTGTTTGTGATTTTATAGAATTCAATAACCAGCATATATATTATTATTGTTTTGGGGTCGCGATGTGGTTCAGAGCGCGACCGTATTTTTGTTTTATTGTTTGGAGTTCATACACAAAACAAAAATCTATGCGGTGAGATGCCGGAAAATTGGATATAAATATAACTTAACACCTAAGACAATTCAGCACCTTATCTCTTTTACTCTCTCACTATTACATAGCCATTTCTTTAAGAAAAAAAATGCAGAAAACCTCCATCTTAAATATTCAAAAACAAAACAAATAAAAATCAAAAAATGAAAAGGAGAGCCCTTTTGAGTTTGAAATGTGTAGATCTACTAGTTTATGTGATTTAGGGGTGTACCCAAAACTATTTGGAGGGGTAGGCAGTACATACATGAGCCATGATAAGCTAGGGTTGCATATTTGTCGAGCTATGGTCATCGTTTGGTTAATCGGAGCTTGGGTCCTCGGTTGTGATGTCGTAGGGCAGCTTGTGTTGGATTTTGGTGATGCGCATCTCCTTAGGGTGAAAGCAACTTTTAGGGTGAAGGAGGAGAGCAGCTTCAGGTTGCGATTGGCTAGGTCACATCGAGCAAGGAATGTTGGGGTGGAAAGGGTAGCTTTGGCGATGTGGAGTTCAACAGTGCAATCAGAGTTGAATTTCGTCCACTGTTGCTCGAGGTAGGGTGGCAAAAAGCGGCGACATAGATGGGTTAGCTATATGTTTTGAGCGGCAGTTTGAAATTGTGGAAGAAGGATTAATAAAACAATGAAGGGTAATTAGCTTAATTAATTTGTAATTAATAATTTAATTTATAATTTTAAACATTGATAACTTAATAATTGTATAACTCTCGCATATGAGGTCCTATCGAGACGAATCTTTTTGCGTTGCACTCATAATGACGAAAGCTTCGCAATGGAACTAGTTTGTCAAAATTTGGAGTGTTATTCGGCATTTTTACCCAGCTATATCTGAACTGATTGGGCAAGTTAAATTCAACTGTTATCAAGGCCGATTAGTCCAGAGCAATGATTGTGAGCTCCAAATTTCAAGTACAGATAGTAATACGAAGCCATGTTTGAACAAAATTGAAAGATATGTAGAATGCTCGAAGTATGGAATATACTTAATCATATAGGAGGGATCAGCTATAATCATTCTCCAACATAGGGATTGACATATTTTAACCAAGCAAATACAAGTCAATGGGAAACAATCAAAATCTCAAGATTCATAAGTCCAATGCATATGACATTTTGCGAGAAAGATATGGGAAACCTAAGGAGCCTACCCTTGGGATCACACCTTAAAAAGATGAAGCAAGAGGGATCGACCCCCTTCCCTCAATAGGGATTGACTAACATCAGAAAATAACTCACATTGAAGCAAAGATAAAGCAATAACTCAAGTTTTACTAATCCAATTGGCATGAAACTTGGAAGCTAAGCATATTATAACATGGGAAAGCTCCCATTGGGATCGCACGCCCAAATTCCTCCAAAATAAGGATCAACATTGGTCCTTATTCCTTGGGATTTGGGCCATGCGAACCATTTTATGGGTTCATATTGTTTTGGAGATCCTTCTGCCGAATTTTCAATACTGGCTTGGTTGTTCATTTCGAGACTTTACGCTACTAGTTGCTTTGTAGTCTATTGTAACGAAGGATTTTCATCTGATCCCTACTGTACTTTGTTTACAAAGGGATTAATAATGCTGTATATTCAAAGTGGACGTAGGCAAACAACACCGAACCACTATAAACCATTGTCTTCTTGTTACTACTTTAATTTTCTGCTATTTAATTACTTATCTCCTCTGTTTTCATTTTATATTCTTCATTTATTTTTCTTCAAAACTTCTATTGGGTGTTTATGCCAATTTTTGGTGCAAACATTTTGGTGATTTCACTAAGAAACTAGATTCTCAACTCTATTTGGATCCCTTTGTTGCTACTAGATTGCACAAATCCCTCGAAGAGATCCGGAATTATCTTCAAGAAGCTTATTCGTTCTATTCAGATTTTCAAAAGTCTAAGGAGAACTATCAACAATGGTTAGGAACAACAAATCTACATCTCAAAACGCAAAAGGTAACGAGAACGTTAACATCCAGTAAAGAGGCCTGAGCAATCTGCCAGTAGATGTGAATGCTACCAGTCCAGTGGATGTCTTTAGTTTGGCTGATTCAATCATAAGAGCTTATTTCCAAAATTTGATGAGAGAGCTAGTGAATAGCTGCCGACAGTTGAACAAGCAGATTCAAGCCAATATCGATCTAATGAATCAACTCAGAGATCAACAACACGGGAAAGCTAGAAGGGACCCTACTGATGTCCACGTAAATGTGCATATTTTTACTTCCATATTTAATCTAATTAAATTAAATAAATGAGCATATAGGGTATTTTAACATGTTTAAACCAAAATTTTAATTATTTTCAAATCATCATTTGTTCATCTTCATATAGGGGCAAAATGGTCATTTTGTGCACGAATTGATTTTGAGAATATTTATTTGTGCATTTTATTTATAGGAATTTGAATGGAAATATGATGAAGGCTTTATGGCAAATATGCATGCACAAGAGAAGACAAGCAAATGAAGATGGAAATAAATCATTTCATGCAACACGGAGGACCCCACCTACCCACTTACCATGATGTACAATTAGGAGCTAATGCACATGCTAATGGAAATTAAAGTTACATGCACATGTAATGGTGGATTATGCTCATGCTAATGACAACTTGGAGGCCACACTTCCTCAAGGGTATTTTGATTAGTCCCCAAAAATATGGATTAGGGTTTTAGGCTTGTATAAATACCCCATAGGCTAATGTAATTAAGCTCTTAGCCTCCTCTTTAGTTAGTTTAGTTTTAGGCTCAAAAATAAACAAAAAAAATCTCTTTTTTTTCATGGCTACTTAGCCATTTTCTTTCATGTAATTTTCTTTTATGCAATGTTAATTCATGCTCTTTTCTATTTACATGCTCTCTTTCTTTTCATGTTAGTAGTGTAGATCTTTTTATTTATGCAAGTAGATTAGTTTTTTATTTTATTTAAATTAGCTCATTTTTACTTAGCTTGCATTTTCCTCTTGTTTTTGTTTCATGTTGCAATCTACATTTGTTGAAATGATAACAAATATGAGAAGCTAAACCCCTTCAATTTAGGGGTAATGAAGCTCTCTTAATCATGTAGGTTCAACATTTTGCTAATCTATGATCTCTTTTGTGCTTAATGGCAATATTTTATGTGGTTTAACTTTGTTGTTTTAGCTTTGAATTTGATAGCCTATGTTGTTGACACCAAATAAGCGATGCTTAAACAAACAAAAACACAAATTACCTCTTCATTTACATGTGATTATGGTAATGAAGTGAATTTAAAAATCAAAATTTGATGGTCTATATTACTAATCTATAGTGAATAGATCATGCTTAGAATAGATTTTATTTTCAAGTTCATTAACATTTTCAAGAGAGTTAACAAGTGTTTTAGTGGGTATGTTAAAATTTAATGGTTTATGTTGGACTAATTAATAGCACAAATAGGCCATACTTATGATAAACATATCAACTAAATTCACTAATGACCAAAAGAGAGATCAGATTTTCATTTTGTTGATTTATGTGATCATGAGATGGGATTTGCCTCTAAATTTCCTACAAACTCTCATATTTTTATCCATTTTAGCTTTTATTAGTTTTTACATTTTTTAGCTTAACACAATCTCAAATTCTTGGTTTAATTTGATAGAGTAGAAATTTTAAAATCAATACAATTCTCTGCGGACCGACCCGTACTCGCCACGTACTAGAATTTTACGCCGTGCGCTTACAGTTATTTTTAATTTAAATTTTTCGGCTATTTTCTAATCCGATAGGAAATTAGTCGTCAAACAAGTTTCTGGTGCCGTTGCCGATGAATTAATTTTATTTTATTTCTATTCTTTGAATCATTTTCGTTTGATTTTTATTGTGTGTTTGTTTTGTGTGTTAATTTGCATATAAAAATAAATTCGTATGTTTGTGTGATTTGTGCTTGTTGTTGTTTTCTAGTTAAAAAAACACAATTGCATTTCAAAACAAAACCAATTTTTTTTTTCATTCACATGTTCCAACTTCTATTTTGAATTACATTATATTTGCAGCATACCATACATCACCACAGACTATTGCTCACTAATACTAGTATTTACATTGTATTTGCATTCACATTGTATTTGAAGTAGTTGCTTGTGCACAACTCTGACCCCCTGTCAATCCCCTTTGCCATACCACAATACAGTGCACTTCATCAAAAGCCTGACCCCCCATCTCACTGCCAACACAGTGCAGTACAACCAGCAATACCACAGAAGCCATCTGACTTCTTCTCCACCACTGTCAAATATCCCCTCCCCTGAATTGACACAACACTTCTGCATATAACCACAACATTCACATACAAACCAATCATCACCATCTGCCTGCATTTCTGCCATCATAACACACCCACTATAGCCATACACCCTCTACAGTCATACAACGAGCACCTCCTTCAAACATCATCTCTTGTATTTCTAACATTCCCCTCCATCCCCTCTTTAAACCATCCACCATCAAACCTACACTTTACCCTGTCTCTATTCACTACTATCATCAAAATCCACTAGTAATCAAACCATATACTTCCCGCTGCACTACTTTCATAACACAGTGCCATAACTGGCCTCCATTCACTACTTTCAAACCCTCTGCCCAACAACTCAACCACTATATCAACTGCTGTTGCACATCACACAGACCTGCCTTGAACCATTTCATATTCAACATTTCAAATCACATTTCTACAGATCCAATCCACTTCACTCTAATGTCATAGCTACTGCATCAATCAAACAGTGCACATAACCTCTTGCTGCATCATAACTCTGCCACAAACTTCTCCACAAACTTACTGCCAACATTCAAACTTCTCCACTACTTCAATTACCACACATACATCCATCAATTTACTTCTTTTCAACAAACAACAATCACCACATCCACTTCTTCACAACAATAGCCTGACATCTATATTCATCCAAACTTCATCACAATGCTCTAACTTCTCAACATCAAAAACTGCTTCACAGCCACCAGACCAGTCACTATTCATCACCTCCTTTCCAAAACTAATTGCACATTCCATCCATATCACAATACCACTGCCTTTAGCATCCCCTATACACCATATCAACTGCCATCAAACAACCCTGCAGCATCTCCAACTTCAACTTCTCTGACATAACCACAATCATCTCTCTGCCACTTCACCCGAACCCCTAAATCGCCTCCAAACCTAAATTCCCCAACCTTATACCTCGACTTCGACGTTGACAACACCACCTTCGCATCATCTCAATCCCCATTCAACCTGCGAACTCGCAACCTCGACTCCACTGCAACTCAAACCCGAAATCCCCAAACATCGAATCGCCTTCCTATAGCGACCGAAACCACCCCCTTCGAACATCGAATCGCCTGTCGACTTCTGAAAGTTTGGGAAATTGAATTCGAATGTGGTTGTGAATTTGAGAATTTAAGAAGTTGAATATTGAAACAGAATTGAGAAGTATGGTGTGGCTGGTTAGATTTTCCCGGTGATTTGTTTTGTCTGGAATTTGGTTGAAAAATTTAATTGATAATTTTTTTTCTTTCGGGTCTTGGGCTTGTTATCGGGCCAATTTATTTTTTTTTAGAAAAAAGTTTAGTTTTTTTTAAAGTTTGGTTTTTGTTAAAGCTTAGTTTGTTTAATTTTTTTTTAATTAGGTTGAGTTCAATTGCTTTTATGTTTTCTTGTTGTTTTTTTCTCTAAAAAAAGAAGGAAGAAGATTTTGCTTTTGTTTTCATGGGGTTGTAGAAAATCCAGAAGAAAAGGAGTTGCTTGCTAAAAATAACTGCTCTGCTTAGCTTGCTAAAAAATAAAAAAAATTGCCACTTTAAGATAAATTGCTAATAATTCTACATGCTTCGGTATCGTGCCCTTATCTCGTGTTTTTGTTTTCATTTTGCATTGTTGGTTGCTTGCATTTGCATTAATACATATTGAAAAAAAATTCAAAAAAAATTTTCATTATAGTTGCATTATTAATATACGTTTAATTTCTGTTTTGCATTCATCTCATCTTATTTTCTTTTTTAAGGGCAATACCCAAATCCACATAAGATGGGGATTTCATCACACATTCCTTGGCCTACAAATTGCATTTCATCCTAGAAATTGACTAATAATAACGGTTAGACTTCAGATTTAAGCGAGTCGCAAGCTCACCTAGGGCTAGATTATATATTGATAAGTTGTCTTCTTTCGACAATTTATTTTCTTGGTGTCTAGGCTACAGCATAGCAATAATCAGTAATAAATATTACGGTGATTCGTAAATATTATACTAATTATTTCTCTGAAGGTACTTAAACTTTCAGTTGCATTGCTACGGTGATTCGTGGTGCATCGGTAACTCCTACCCGTTACCTAGCTAAGAAATTTTTTGTTGATTTAAGACAAAGTGTGATTATACAATTTTGGGTTAGGAGCTACTAAGGACAGAAAATTTGTAATTAAATCTTTTGCATTCATTTAGTTGCATTAGTTCATGCGTATTTAAAAAAAAAATTCAAAATCCAAAACAAAAGAAATTGTAAATTTTCTTAACTTAGTTTTTTTGTTTTTTAAATCCTTTTATTTGAAATTTTTAAATCAAAATCAAAAATCCAAAAAAAAATTAAGTTAGTTTTTTATAGAAAAACAAAAATCCAAAAAAAACTAATAATCTTTTCAAAAACAAAAAAAAATTGAAAATCCAAAAAAGAAAAAATAAATCAAATTTCCCTTTTGAAAAATAAATTCTTTTTGGTAAATATTTTTCCTTTATAAAAATCCAAAAAAAACATTTTGAATGTCGGAATTTTCTTACTCGTTGGAATTTTACAATAGTTGTGAAAATCAATATAATCCATATAATTTCACACCAAATGTTTATGGATATTTTAATGACAACTATTGTACAAACAATTCGAATTTTGAACAAAATATTCAAAACGATGAGCAACCCTCAACTCTTGAAAAGAGTATTGAAATGATTTCATCTTTACTTGAACTCTCTACACAAAATGATCAAAGGATAAATGATTTGTGTAATCATATTTATGCAATAACTCAAGTCAAGGATTTCAAAATGATCAAAGTTTGAATTCACTTCAAAATTTAAATGATTTTGATTATAACCCATGCCAATTCAATTTCGAACTCCAAAATGAAATTCAAAATCAAAATGGAAACAACTGTTTAAATGATTTTGGCAATGGAAATAATCTCGACTACGATGCGATTGATAATTTTCATTCCAAAAAGTTCAAATTTTCAAACTAATAAATATAAATTTGACTTTGTTGAAAAAATGGAAGAGATTTACAATGATCACATGGATTTGTTGTTTGAAACATATATGAAACAACGTGAGCAACAAAACCAAATCCAAACGCGTGACGAGTCAAATAATAATCCATCTTTTACCAAAATTGACGATTTTCAAATAATAACTTTTGAAATTGAAAATGACAATCTTAATGAAGTTGTTCAAAATACGGTAATTGAATTGGATTTCAATTCTTTTGAGAGCGTGGAACCAAATTTAAAATTCGATCTTCCTTTTTTCGATTTTGAAAATTTAAATACAATAACTTTGGATTTTCAACATGATATATGCTATGAAGTTGTGAATAACTCAACAAGGGAATACGAATTTAATGAACACAAATTTTTTGGATTTTTCGAAGACGAGTTGTTGAATTCTGAAGGGGAAGATTTAAATCGCCATTTTGATTTTGAAATCAATAATTCTGAAGAAGTTTTCAATGATAAACTTGAATTTCAATTTGGTGAAAATAAACTTGAACTTCAACCAATTGTTCTATCTACCCCGAAAATCATCGAAAATAAAACAACTCACGCAATTTTTAATGAAACGACATTCGTTTTTCCAAATCAACATTCAACTTCGAAATCTTTTATGGTTTGGTTTTCTGTGCTTAAGTTGTGTCTCGCATAGTTGACGAGACAAATGAATTGGTCTTTGGAAGACCGTTTCATTTACTCTTTGACAATATACTTTCTGATGTCATGTAAATAATAACCTTTCCATTTTTAAATATAGGTCATATTTTTTTTTTCTACTTTCACTTGGGTTGACTATGGGGACACGGTCAAAATCAAGTGTGCGGGGAGTCTCATTTTCATTTTTGTTTTATTTTTCATGTTTATTTTTTGTTTATTTTTTTTACAAACTTTCTTTTTTTTGCATATTAATTTATTTTTAAAGAAACACTATAGGATAAGTATAGGATTTTGGTTATTAAATTGATTTTTTTTAAAATTTATTTGTCTTAACAAAATTAAAAATAAGGTTTGATTACAAGTAACGATGGTTTAACTAGTATATAGGAAGGTTCATGGGTGATAATTATGAAGTATATCCTAATTGAAAATATTTGTTTAAAAAAGTGGTGGATTTAAAGTAAGGGATGTAACATTTTTGATCTTCTAAGTTAAATGGTGCTAAGATGATGTTGCAAAACTCTCTCTCTTAAAAAAACAAAAAAACAAAAAAGATGTATATATATAATATGTATATATATATACAAAGCATAAAAAAACGGTTTTTATAAAAATAAGTAACATCTAGAGTCATGTACTCACACGCAAGTGTGTACACTCGCCATGCTCTTACCCATCTCACGTAAGCCCGAAATGCAGTGCATGATTGGTATATATGGCCTCAGTTTATCTGAGTTAGGTGTATTTATATAAAAATTCTTTCAATAATAATGCCTACAGTTGATAGGTGTTCACACTTGTGTGTTTACTCGCCTCGCTCTGTATTTCCATCACGTAAGCCCGCAAGGTAGTGCATGGGTAATATATTTGGCCTCAGTTTTCTAAGTTGGGCATATGTAAATATTGTTAATATCAATAAAATTTCCAAATAAGAGAGAGTAAGCAATTGAAATCCAAGCACTATTTTAACTTATGTGATTTGACTTGTTATTCGAAAGAAATAAAAATACCACTTTGAAAAACTTCGATAATAAATTAAGGATCCATTTCATAGTCACAATATGTTAACAACCGAAACAACTAGTCAAACTAGAGTCTAATTGTTATGATAACTTAATTTTTGTTGGTAATTTTGACAAGTAAAATGACTAAAATTTCTTGATAATGACTAGAACTTATACTTAACTTATTCGTGTCAATTTGAAAGTAACTTCTTCATTTGTAAATATTTTCAAAAACTTGCATTCATATCTTGTAAATAAATCTTGCATTTAGGAATTTTTCACATTGCATTTGGATTTTGTGGGTAGTATCCGCTAAAAACCCTCACGATACAACACTCGTCCTACTAGGGGCACCTCTAGGTTTAAAGGCTTGTTGCATACGCTCAATGCAATCGCGTTTCCAACGAAAACAAATTTATCCAGTTTTTCTTTATTCGCGGACGAATAAAAAGATAGGTGTGGGGGTATTTGATGTGCACGTAAATGTGCGTATTTTTACTTCCATATTTAATCTAATTTAATTAAATAAATGAGCATATAGGGTATTTTATCATGTTTAAACCAAAATTTCAATTATTTTCAAATCATCATTTATTCATCTTTATATAGGAGCAAAATGGTCATTTTGTGCATGTATTAATTTTGAGAATATTTATTTGTGCAGTTTACTTGTAGGAATTTAAATGGAAATATGATGAAGGCTTTATGGAAAATATGCATGCACAAGAGAAGACAAGCAAATGAAGATGGAAATAAATCATTTCATGCAACATGGAGGACCCCACTTACCCACTTACCATGATGTACAATTAAGAGTCAATGCACATGCTAAGGGAAATTAAAGTTACATGCCCATGTAATGGTGGATTATGCTCATGCTAGTGACAACTTGGAGGCCACACTTCCTCAAGGGTATTTTGGGTAGTCCCCAAAAATATGGATTAGGGTTTTAGGCTTGTATAAATACCCCATATGTTCATTTAATTAAGCTCTTAGCCTCCTCTTTAGTTAGTTTAGTTTTAGGTTCAAAAATAAACAAAAAAAATTATTTTTTCTTTTTCATGGCTACTTAGCCATTTTCTTTCATGTAATTTTCTTTCATGCAATGTTAATTCGTGCTTTTTTCTATTTACATGCTCTCTTTCTTTTCATGTTAGTAGTGTAGATCTTTTCATGAACGGGTTTTTTCTTCCCCGTTACACATGAATCCTACTTGGGAAGGACCATATGTCATAGAACAGAGGCTTGGAGTGGGAACTTTCAAGCTAGCAACTGTTGATGGCGTCACACTCCCAAGAGCATGGAATAGCGAGCATTTACGATGCTATTTCACTTAGTTTACTCTTTTTCATTCAGTTGTATTCAATTTTTGAATTTGCTTTAACATTTAACTTTCCAGATATGTAATAAGACAAATTATGTCATTTTCTTCCATTTGGCAATTAAAGTTTTAAATTTCCTTCATATATGTGATTGTTGTAGTGTTACATATTAGTTACGATACCCAACTAACTAATATTGGCATGTCCAAGCAGGTTTCCAGAGTTGGAGCTAGCCGATTACATAAATTCATGACTGAACTAAACAAAATGAACATGGTCAGATCGTTCATCTGATGATTCTCGCTCACACCCCGATGGACGGAACACCTAACGAGGGATGGATGTGACTTGACCATCCGATAACCAAATTTATCCTACCGAATGATGGGACAAACATGAACAAAAAGCAATCGTGATATGACCAATCGCTCTCTAAGTTAAACCCCTAAATTGGTGGCAGAAGAAATGACTAAGGGAAATTCGGTTGACCATTTTTCGGAATAAATCTAAGTCCCCAGAGTGTGGATTGGAGTATAAACACAAATTTAGTACGATTTGACTACCTACCAATGAACTCTTATCCCCAGAGTGCAGAATGGGTATAAACAAATAGATGATTGTAGTTCGACCACTTGCTATTCTGTAAACTCTGACCTGACATCGACAGGAGGAGTACAAACTCGTTAAGGATGGAGTTCGACCATCGACTATCTAACTCCGCTAACCCGAGACTGGGGGTAGGGGTATAATCACTCAAACTGCTAAATCCGACAGCGTAACACTAGGAATCGAGCCCAGTGTTTGATACAACATGAGGCCATGACCACATGGAGGCCTTGAGTGAAAATTAACGGACGATTGTCCGAGTTAAAGAGCAACGAATTACAAGTACATTTAATGGAAAAGTAATAGCTCGACTACTTAAACAAAATTCACATAAGGGTTCGACAGAAAACAAGGAACTTTTATTTGAATATTAAACTTGAAAATTATGATACAAGTTAATTCAAAAGTGGGGGCCATACTCGCATAGTCACGGGCAACAAAAAGAGAAAAGCAAGCATACAAGTTATATACAAACAAAGCCGAAGTGACGGCTATTTCTTTGGCCCTTTTTCTCTTTTGAATTTTTTAGGAGTGAGGCTACCCGGGCTTCCGCTTGTTCTTCTTTTCGGTCCTTTGCCACCCTTGGCAGGAGAGCTTTCAAAAGTTGAAGGGAGTTGTTTAAGGACAGACCCTCGGGTGGAACGACTTGTAGCGGGATGGGATTTGGATCATCAATGTCCACATCAGTGGGTTCAGCCTTAGCTTCTTTCTTCAATAACTCCTCTCTCTCGATGCACTCTTTCAAGCTGAGCTCATCGGTATGTTCAGTGGCACCAGTGATCACAATGTCATTTGATTCATCAGGCAACGGTGGGTCATCAGCTTTTTCATTATCAAGTGTTTTGATAAGTTGAGCATCGTGCCTTGGAGTTTGGCTGGGACCGCTTCTCTACGGCGACACTGCTTCCTGGAGTTTGGCTGGGACCCGAAAGACCTGCTGATTCATGGGAACAAGAAAATAAGCCCATGACTATTGGGTATGAGGAACAGAATCTCTTGAATAATGGAGAATAAAGTGGGATACTTGTGTCCGGCTGACTTTCAGTTGTCGTCGGAGTGCTCCCCTCTAGAATAGGAGTCAACACCTTTGATTGATTGTCGGGTTTATCTGGATCATAGTTCAGATCCTGTATCGGGCCAAGAGAAACTAACGCTCCGGCTGTTTGAAGCAAAGGTGACCTTTGGGATCAGACTACAAAGACTCAGCAATGTTTTTCCCTTTGCCGGAGGGTGCTAGAATATCAAAGCATCAGAGTCCCACGGTAGCAAGGTCTAAAGGTTCATCCCTACGAAGAATCTCTCGTACGAGCTTCTCTTTGTCTAAATCAACTTCTTTTTATGAGCCACTTCTAGATGATTAACGGCCTTAGATGTTTCTTTGGCACTCTTTCTGCCACGGTTAACTTTGCTGCCAACTCCGAGATCTCATTGTCTTGATGTTTAATTATGTCTTTATCATGGATCGTCTCTAGCTCAAGACGATCGATTTCAAGTTGTCTCTCAATAGACACCTCGAAGATTTTTCAGCTAGATGCTGAAATGCTTTATGTTGCATAAAAACGTCATTAACGCATGCCAGGAAACTCGCTTTAGTGCTCCCTGGAATTGTATGAATGGAAGGAACTTAAGCCCATTGAAGCAAAATTTTGGCAAATTGACCTTAAGTTTGGCCAATTTTTCTACCGTGGAAACCTCACTTGCTGCAGTAGGCAAAGATGGATCAATAGTAAATATGGGCATTTGCTCGACCTATGATCGCAGGACTATCTGGAACCAGATGAACTAGAACACTACTTAGGTGGCACAACAATTTGAGGAGCTTGGAAAGAAGTCCATTCGCTGCTGTGTACAGGAAGATTAGGTTGATCTTTCTGATGAGACGATTATGATTGGGACTTATGTTTAGAAGATGAAGACTCTCTCGAACGATGACTTCTTTCTTGGTTGTCATCTCTCTCTCGATGCCTACCCGATTCTGAACTGCGATTGGATCCATACTGTGTTGAGGAGCCCCTTAAGAGATCGAAGGCACGAGATTGAGATATAGCACTTGCAAACCAAAAAAAGAGTGTATAAGTGACCATCGAACAAAAGATAGATGAAAATCGTGCAGTAAAGTGCGTGTTTGTGAGTGTCCTAGCGTCCCCCCGATGGACCAGTTGCTGCAGCCTTGCTTATATGAGTTTTCTCCCCTTTGCTAGTGGGAGGAATGCTGTCACCACTCCTGGTGGGAGAATTAAGCCCCCTAATACCGATGTTGTGAAATTCATAAGTCATGATATCATCAGCGATCAGGAGATTCGAGAATCCTTCCATCAAACTTTCTAAATATTGAGAAGAAGACTCTTTATCAACTGAGGTGATGATGAACTCTGGTTCTTTAGCAATTTTTCTCGTACGGAGTCTATATGCAAACTTTTTTCCTCTCCTGTTAGCATGTGAGATTGTGCACCTTGTGATGGTTCGACCACAGGTGCATTGCTCGGGCCTGCATCAGCATCGCCGGGTTTGTTGGCTTCGACACCTCTAATTTTACCCTCTTCGGCGTTGTTTTGAGCCCCCACAACTGGGGCATGACAGGGCTATCAGTGCCGCCTTCTTGTTCCATTACATTTCTTGGTGGTGCAGCGCTTCCTAGAAGCCCAATGCTATGGCCTTCTTCTAACAGCCCAAACAAAGAAAACCATTCATCAGTTACAAGGGATCTGATGTCCCTGCACGAATTGCAGAAACCGCCCTTGAGAAACCATCAACTTTTGGACGTGGATGGACATCTACAAATTTTCAAGTATTAGTTAGTTCAGGGTACAACTTGGGCTAAAGAATTTAAGAATAAAGTGGAAACAACACTTACGTCCTTCCAACCATTGCTTCGCGAAGCCAAGCGGACAACGAACAAAAAACTGTTCATCTTTAAAGATGTTAAGCTTATTCCAAGCGCCAGTTAGAACTTGATAGTTGGGCGTAGGCTCAAGAGAAGTGTAAGAAAGGCTTCCTATCCGTCGTTTGAAGTTGTAAATAACCCGATGTCCTCAAGAGATGGCGGGAAGAACAGATAATCCATAAATAACAAGAAAGTGCCATAGAGAAAAGCATAGTTGTTCAGATGCAGCTAGGAAGGAGCTATTCCCACATAATTTAGAATTTATTGAATGAAATAATTGAAAGGCGGCACGCATCCGGCCAAGCACATGAATTTATTACATGCGTATATCCCTTCGAGGTCAAATGAGTCCTGTCATTCACCGAAGGGACTAGAACATCTCCAAACGGAATCCCATGTTTAGAGTATAATCTGCAAAAGAGAGGCCTCGCTAATTCTGGAGGCTTGGGAATTATCGGGTTATCTAGAAATATAACACCTTCTACAACGTCGGGGGCAGGACTTAAAATCCACCGGAAGGTTGGTAACATCAGAGAAAAGGTCGGCCAACGGGCCGGAAACCTCCTGTTGCTCAATTTGACGATTAGAGGAAAGTCTACCAGAGATAGTTGTAGAACTTGACTTGGCTTTGGGATTGCTATGTTGTGAAGGTTGAACAGAAGGCATTGCAGCTAAACGCTCTGAACTTCTGGAACCCATACCAACTAAACTCAGTAGATAATCGATATTAGAAAAAATTACCTGTCCCTCCGTGCTAAGTGTAAACTAGTGTGGTGCAATGTTGTGTAGTGCAGAGATAAATAGTTAAAAATTAAAAGCAAAAGTAAGTGACGAGACTTTGAATTCCGACCAGAGTGACTGTCATCGCTGACCGTCTCAGTTGGCATTTAGATTGATCAGTTGTGTAAGCTTGGGATCGACCATCGGCAAATCAAAGTGTGAAGTCCATTATTAAAATCCGTATGTTTAGTTTTAGTTCATATTCTAAGTCTTAGGAGTTTGGTCGTTTAATTTCGAGTTGGATATTAGATATGCAAGTCTTGTTGTTCATTATCATCATATGTTCAAGTTCATTTGGACGAGACTGGTTCTAATTGTTCGTACAAGTGAATATTGATTGGTTTTTAAGTTCAATTCGAAGCTTAGAAAGGCTAAAAGAATGTCGATCCCTATATACATAAATAAAAAAGGATCGGTCATGTGCATGTAAGCATATACATAAAAAAATATAAAATGCAATGGAAATGCATATAATTCAACAAAAATTGGTGATGACCCATGTGCGTGCAAAGGCATCCGGGAGCCAGCGACAGGAAAGTGTACCTGAACACACGTGTATGGTCTAAAAATTCAATTATTGAAATCGACAGAAATTGAATTCAAGCCTGAAGCTTTCAAGGTCAAGACCGGATCAGATAGCCAAAGCTCACTAGTCTCGTAAAACCGGATATGGATATCAACTGATGGAGTATAATTCTGAAATTATATTATTGAAAATCGACAAAACGTCATGAGATCAAAGAGAGACTTGAGACTTTGGGAAAATAATTCAACAACTGGATGGATTTCTTTCTGACTACTCTAACTTGCTTCGATTCAAAGCATTTCATGTTCAGCACAAGACGTACTTTGGGAGGCAAGTGTTATCCGGCATTTTGACTTGGCTATATCCAAACTGATTGGGAAAGTTAGATTCGACTATCATCAAGTTCGATAAGTCCTGAGCGATGGTTGTGAGATCCAGAAGTCAAGTACAGATTGTAATACAAAGTCATAGTTGAACAGAATTGAGAGATATGTAATGCAAAATGTTCGAAGTACGGAATATAGTTCAACATAGAGGAGGGATCGGCTATAATCATTCTCCAATATAGGGATTGACATATTTCAACCAAGCAAATGCAAGTCAATGGGAAACAATCAATATCTCAAGATCCATAAGTTCGATACGTATGAAAATTTGTGAGCAAGATATGGGGACACTTGGAAGCCTATCCTAGGGATCGCACCTCCAAAAGATGAAGCAAGAGGGATCGGTCCTCTTCCCTCAATAGTGATCGACTAAAATCAAAAAACAAATCACAATGAAGAAAAGATTGAGTAATAACTCAAGTTCTATCCAATTGGCATGATACTTGGAGACTAAGTATATTATAACATGGGAAAGCTCTAATAGGGATCGCACGCCCAAATTCCTCCAAAATAGGGATCGACATTGATCCCTATTCCTTAGGATTTGGGCCATGCGTTCCCTCTTATGGGTCCATATTGTTTTGGAGATCCTTCTGTCGAATTTTCAAGAAGATATTTCGCCATCATCGTCTATAAATACAGGCTTAGTTGTTCATTTTTGGGACTTTACACTGCTAATTGCTTTGTACTCTACTGTAATGAAGGATTTTCATCCGATCTCTATTGTACTTAGTTTAAAAAGGGATTAGTAAAGCTATATATTCAAAGTGGATGTAGGCAAACAACGCCGAACCATTATAAACGTTGTCTTCTTGTTATTGCTTTAATTTTCTGCTATTTAATTTCTTATCTCCTCTGTTTTCATTTTATATTCTTCATTTATTTCTCATCAAAACTTCTATTGGTTATTTGTGACAATTTTTGGTGCAAACATTGAGCATGTTGAAATTTGGGCTAAAATCAGACGTCGTTTGATTTTAGTCCAAGCTGGAACGCTTTAGCGCCAATCGAAATTTCGGTGAGTATAACTCACCTCTTTGGATAAATTAGTTTTTTTATAGTAGATTAAATTTACCATTTGTGTTTGGTTGAAATTATTTGCTTTTACGTTAATATGTTCGCTTTTACAAGCAATATGCATTTAAAATTGAAATACCGGAAAATTTGTCGAGAAATTCAGAGTTCTCACCGTAATAATTTAAAATTCCCTATTATTTACCTGTTGATTTATTTCACTTGTACTTTTGAGATTTAGTTTTTTAAATGCTAAAATTTGACTGTTTGACCATTTTGAATGCGATACCGACGTTGTGAAAAATTGAACCTTTTTAGAGTTAATAGAAGTAATAGCATTTGTTCAGGGCTATAGCAATTATTGGCCTTGATATAGTATTTTGGAAATACTTTTAAGTGCTGTTTGATTTTGGAAATGTTTTCCGATTTGGAAAATGTTTTAAATCTGACTATTTGGAATTTATTTGATATTTTAATTTAAACGCGTTTTAAAAAAATTTCTATTCTATTCCAAATTTCTTTATTTATTCTTCTAATATTTACTAAGTAAATGTTTTAAATTAATTATTTTTGAAGTTTGGTTTTTATAGAAAAGGCTATAATAATAAATATTTTTTTTAAAAGAAAATTTAAAAGGGATTATCTTTATTAAAAAAAGAAATTTTGCGGGTTTAAAGGAGACTGAAATATTTGAAATAATATTTGTGCATTGTTTGTATAAAATGTTGTAGATTTATAAACATTATTTTATAAGTGGAGAACAGATATATAAAAAGTGTTTTAGAAAATAAAAGAATGGTTTTGAAGTAATATCTTATAAAACAAAAATATTTTGGGAAAGGGGAAAACAAATTCCACTTGGAAATTTGTTAAAAATTTATGAAAACTATATGAGTTTTATAATTATATTTTGGGATTTGTTTTATATTTAGAGTTTCATTTTATGAAGGGGTTTGAAAATATATTTAGAAAATTATAAAAAAAAATTTACATGTGAACTTGGTGTCATAAAAGAGATGCAATGAAGTTAGAAATTTATCAAATGAGCTTATTAATGATATTTTATAAAAGGAGGTATAGAAAATAGTTTATAAATAATATAGGGGATTTTATAAAGCAGTTAGTTAAACAAGCTTAGGGATTTATGTAAGGGAAGTTGAAATTATGTTTAAATATTTATAAAAGAATTTATAAATAATATTTTATGGAACAAATTTCATAAAATGAATTTTCAGCTCATATTTATAAAAAGGAATTTTATAAAAGAGTTATTTATAATAAAGATTTGATTTCCCCAAATCGACCTTCTTAATTTATGGTTGTAGGGAATATTCTTTCCCTACTTAACACCAAAAGAATAGTGTTTGAGGTTATGATTATCTCTGTTTTAAATGATTCCGCCTTAACCCAAATTTAAGTGCGATTTGAAATTAAAATCTTTGTTAAGATTTATAGATATACTTATACCGTTAAGATAAGCATATGAATGTTTCAAAGTAGTTTTAAATTAATGAAAAAATTAATTTAAGAGGCCCACAGTCGCTTTGTGGTTAACTAGTGTTATTTCCCTTAGAAAATTAAATCTATGGATGAATTATTTGAATTTTTTAATAGTTAAATAATCGACTATCAAATCAGACCAAAAGGTAACTCTGGAAATATCTAGGGAAAATACGTAAGTTATATGGCACACTCATCTTCAATGATGTTGTACTGTGCATTTTAATCTCGTCTAGTTCTCCTAGGACAAATGATAGGGAGATCCATCCACTTAAACAGTTATGCGGTGATCCCGGCTTCTAACTATTTTCTATTCGAAAGAATCAGGGTTGAATTTACTGGAGACTATCGAATGTTGTTTCGAAGAGACATGATCAGATAAGTATGAATTATCCAAAAACCACTTCTATCCAACTCAAACGATGTATTGAAGACATCTTAAAGAGTATGGAATCGAAGATAGAGCTTTTGAAGTGCAAGGACTATTTGCTACTAATCCTGTGGGTGGTTCCAAATGGATGTAATAGAAGCAGTGCCTTCGGTTGTTCATATCATGAACAACCTGTATGGATGAATGCTGTTACTACATTGCTACCTGAAGGGTAGTATTAGTATTCCAAGTGGGTTTGCTATTTAAAAGGTAAAACGTAGCCTCTAGCCTCATCAACCGAGAATGACTAAAACGTGGGATATGCAGCAGAGCTAAGTGGGCCGTTCCCAATTAGGGTGCATCATCACCTTTCTAGATATGCATTCATTTTATGTATTTGGTTAGAGCTCTCGGTAAAGGTTGCAAAGCAATCGGAGTGATGATATATTCGGTACTATCCAGTAAGAAGTAGGCCGGTCCTATGAGCAGGGTGTAAGACATTCTTGTTGACCTCGGTATATTTTTCTAAAGATGTACTATGACATGCAGTACTCCAGTAGCCTTGACATTGATGAAATCCAATGTCCAATATGTGCCTATGGTTTTAGTTGTAAACCTATTATGCTGGATTTTAATTAACGTAACAATTTCGGCTATGATTAATAAGTATTTGTATCCTAGTCACTATTATAATATCAAAGGATTTCCTATGAAATGTTTTGGATATCGTAAGGTAAATAGCTTTCCGTGTTTATGTGTGGCTTGGTCTTATGAGATACCTTTGCTTTGAAAGGTTTTTATAACTTTAAAATCCATTGGTGTGTTTTCTCAAGCTGGTTTACCAGACTGATGCGGGTGTTGTTTTCTTATAATGCTCGGGTTAGACCGAGCATATTTACTGATACATATATGGATGCTTTGGAGCTTCAGGAGACGAGCTGGAGGACTTCATGAGGTATTCACGTACATGATTATTTTCCGTTGCATTTATTATTTATACTTATCAACATTTGTGAGGACAGGTTGTTATAACTATCCAGGCTGATAAATTGTTTAGTGTACTCTGATGGATTTATGTATATTATAGTTTTTCTTTTGTACTGATCATTATTGTATTATAGAATATTCATTACGTTATGAGATTCTGTGTTGTTTAGTTTCTTCTTGTCTTCTTTCTTCTTTCTTTTCCTTAAAAATTTATCTTTCTGGCACTTGGTTGTTCAGATTGTGAATACCGTGGAAGTATCAATGTCGACTTCTGAGGATCGAAAAAGCAGGTTGTTACATTAACATTAATTTTAGGAACATCACGTCTGTTTGAACATTATAAGATACCCAAGAGTTAGTTTATGACATTTCATATGTTAGATGCAAGAGTCTTTACATCGAACGTATGAGTTTCCACATTCGAAGAATGAGCATAGAATGTCTTGAATTCGAAGAATGAGCATAAAGCTGCTTGAATTCTAAAAGCTTTATTGGACCAAAAGCTATACATTCAGCCTAAACCCCTTTTACATTGAACATAAGTTTTGATACTAATTCTCTTTCCATATTCATTCACAAGTTCATTCCACATATTTAAAATAAATGCACGTTTTTATTTTTGTTTCTTTCGTATGTGTTTTGACACACACACAGCACACACACACACACATATATAAGATTAAGGGTATATTTTAACATACGAACTAGGATCCTAAGATAATGTTTTTTAGAGTAATAGTGGTAATTTATTGAAGCAGAGCACTTATTTTAATGACTCAGGGATCTGAACCCATATTGTAACGACCCGGGATTTTATATAAATTTAAAATGATATTAATTTAATTTTTGAATTAAAATTGTGAAATAAATTGATTAAAGTGATGAGACAAGTAGGTATAAAACAAGGAAAAGAAATAAATTAAAAGAAATTTAACAACATATTAAAATATAGAATTTCATTTATATTCCTAAGTAATAAGGCTAAACCAAAACGTAATCTTCATGTAACAAAAATAAACATAAGTCAAAGTAAAATAAGATATATCCAAGTGTACAAGTTAAAATTTATATATGTATTGTAAGCATATAGATTTGCAGGCAAACAAAATAAAGTAATATATATAAGTATTTATGAACATAAGGTAAACTCTAGAATATAACTTTGTAGAAGCTTAAGGTAGAAGACATATATTTGCAGTCAAGTATTATAAAATATATGCAAGGCAAAGAAAATATATAAAACTATCCTAAGCACATACGAATTGAACTAAAGAGGATATGTAACAACCCAGAGTTTTATAGCCGTTGAATCTGGTCAAATGACAATTTAATTCGATTAGCAATTGCAATTGAAGTTTTAAATTTGAGTGAAATTCTTTTATAAATTGTTAAAAGGAATTGTGGGCTTTAAAAATTTAATTGGCCCAAATCTTTTCCTTGTTACCGTGATAAGGGTATGACCCGATCCCCTCTTCCATTTGGAATTTAAAACCCTAAATCAAACAAGATACGAACGGAAAAAAATGGCGGTCGTTCCCTTCTTACTCAATTCGAACCCGTTCCCTTCACTTCCTTTTCATTGCTAATCCTAAACAATAGAATAGAGAAAATGGTGGCAGCCTAGTTATTCATCCTCGTCCCCAAATCCAAGAATTAGGGCTTCGTTCCCTTTCCTCCCAACTAGGGCTTTAGATGAATCGAAGAAGACAAAGGCGGAAGCTCGATCGAAGATTCGTGCATGCCTTGTCGATCGACGTCTCCTTCGCTTCGCTCACGGCAGCCTTAGGCTAAGGTGAGTGATTTCTCACTCACATCTGTATTCAACCTTGCTAATTTGTGAATCCCGTTGTTGAATCTTTCCTTTAATAGGTTTGCTATTTTGAGTAAGTGCTTCGTACCCACGGTTTTGACTTTGTGATTTTTCTGGTTTTCTGCCTTCCTGTTTCCCCTGCTTCGTCTTGAATTTTGATGACATTTGCTCTGTCTATGTTAGTGTTATTCCCTGAGTTTGACTATTGTTGGGTAATGTTGTTTATGCGATGATTTTGGTTTTTGTCGATTGTTGGCTGCTCGTAAAAAGCGAGTGATCTTCACTGTCATCCTAATTCATTCTCGAAACTGCACTTAAGTTGATTGTTTTGTTTCAATGTGGTTAATTTTGTCTGCCTTGGTTCGATTTCTATAGGCACTGATTTCGTGTTCTTCACGCTGTTGATTCTTTCCCTTAATACTTTGTCATATTTTGGGAAATTTCTTGATTCCACGACTTTGAGTTATTTTCTTCGTTCGATGTTAACCTTGTTCTTCACGACACCAAAACTTTCCTGTTTTTTTCTTTCTGACTTTTTCAAAAATAAGAATGCAATATTTGATTTCTTCCTTACTTTCAACTTTTGATAACTTCATACATACACAGTCGACTTTATTTCTCTGATATGGTTCATTCTGCACTTCGGCACTTCTGTTGTATTCATTGTATTTCATTCCTGTATTCATCATGCCTCATTGCTGCACTTTGCCATTTGTTGTTGATGCTGTCGAATTCATACACTGTCGAATTCATGCACATACTTGTGTTGTTGAGGCTTGATGGTACTGCTGCTTGCAAACCGACTTGTATCATTGATGTTGTCCTGTTGCACATTCCCTAATCATTGATGTCTTAGTCTGGTCCACTATGTTGTCTGATGCACTTCATATTTATGTTGGTGGTCTTGCTGATTTTAACATTGCTGTTTCACCTGTTTTTGATATTGCTGTAGTAGTCTAGTCTTTGATCTTTGACATTGTATTCATCCCTGTAGTTGCTTGGTACCTCTTTGTCGAACTGCATTGATGAACTTGATCATGTTGGACTTGAACTTGGGATATTTGTATAGTCTGAACTGTATGACTTCTGACATCACTTCTGTTGTCTTCAAGCTTGAGTTTGCATTGTAACGTTCTTTTGTTCATGTTGATGGCAGCTGTATGTTTGATACAGATATATATGTGTGTACATATATATATTTGTATTGCTTGGACTTGATTCACTGTTGTCTGCATTTGTTTGTTTACATTACTGCTATATGTCTCTGTGCTTCATCATGCTTTGTCCCTTTGCATTTGTTTGATAGCTGGATAACCACGTCTTCGGTGATGATATTTCTGACATGTCCATCCCTATCTGGAGTAGTCTCTGCATTGTTCCATTGTATTTCATGTAGTCTGGTCTGGTCTTTATTCTGGACAGTTGAAATTGGGTGCAGTTTTACCCTTACAGTTTCTGGCCACTGTCTTGCATTCACTCCAAATCTTGTTGATACTGGGTTATATCCCATTCTTGCATTCACTCCAAATCTTGTTGATACTGGGTTTATACCCCAGTGTTCCTTTGCATATTTGAATTGAGACGCATCATGGTTTCTCTGACCAGCCTTGAACACTTTGCATTTTGTTTGTTGTTTGGTGCCTCCTTGAATTTGTGTGGACTGTTTTGACCCTTCAATTGTATTCTGATTTGGACTGTTGATATGTCGTTTGACACTGTTTAGTGTTATATATGCCGTTATCCAATTCTCGTATCGAGAGTTGGATATACAAGATTTCTGTGACTATCGTTTATTTGATGTTTGAGTATTACTGCTTCTGTGCATTAATAACTGAGTTTGAATTAGACTGACCCGTGTATTATTTTCTTTTGAATTTAATACTCGGGTCAGACCCGAGTTATTTCAGGTTGTAGATTTTCTTCTTTGAGTTGCTGTTCAGGATATGAAGACTTTTCACATCTTCTGAAGTTGTTAGTGTCATTTTGTAGTAGTCGTGTCATTGTATAGAACGATATGTATTCATGTATATTAGTCGATAATGTACTTGTATATATAACTTCTAGAGTCGACAGTTGTAGTTGTATCATATGTATCGTGTCAACTATATTGTAACTGACATCGGTTATATATATATGAGATTTTTGTTAATCTGTGTTCCGCATTTATATTATCTGTGTTATTGTTATATCTAATGTCCTAAACTATTATGAACTATCGTAATTTGTTTTATACTGATAATTGGATATGTCGATGGGAGTAAATAAATAATAGATGAAAAATAAAAAGTATATACCACTCCTATCGAGATAACCAATATTAGTGTAAGGCCAATTACGGATGGTCGCTCTTATCCAGCCTTATTCTTCGTAATAATAGACAGTATTTCTTTTAATACTCTTTGTTATTATGAGTATAGAGGTGGGGCGTCACAGTTGGTATCAGAGCTTGGGGTTTATGGACATAATATAAAACATAACTTGGATGGAACATATGTTACAACTATTAGTCGATGTTTTATTTGTGATTTGAGTCAAAACTAAAGTTTTGAAACTTCGATGAAATTTTTAAATATCTTTATTTAAAAATAAAAGGTTGATGATTTGATTGATTTGAGTACTGTTTATCAGAGTGCGCAGCGGAAACAGTGAAACTGTCTTCGCTGAGTACAACTGATAATCTTTTTGATTTAAAAAATCGAAATACGAAATTGATATGAATTTCATTTGTTGTTTATATAGCTGTGATTATTTTGTTTCTTTGAGAATTTCGAATCCGAATTGAGAATTCGAAGAAATTACAGTTATGTGATTTTTGTTGAAATTTCCGCTGACTTTCTTTTGTACTAATCATATATTGATTAGATTTTTGCTGTTTTGAATTATCTTCATTGAAGATACCTTCGAATGATTTCTTTGTTCATTTTGTAGTACGTGCAAAATTTGAATTGCACGTTATTGCATTTATTTTACGTTGAACCGATGCTTGGTTATGAAACGTATTTTGTTGCCGTTATTTTTATAACGGGATTTTTTCGCCAGTGCTATTTTGAAGCACGGTGTTTTGTGGCATTTCTGATGAATGAAAATTCACTGATATTACATTTTGATGTAGATTGTTTTGATGTGATTTTAACGTTTTAAAACTACTGTCGCTTTGGCTTCAGTAACCGCCAAATTTTAAAAGTGGGTTTTCAAGCGGTTATTCCGCAATACTGATTTGTGACCGTTTTTACGGTATTTTGAGAAGTACAATTTCCTTATCGAAATTGTTACTGATTTGCTATTTTAATCACGTGGTTAGAAAATTGTTTTAAAAATGAAAATTGTTTTATAAAATTTTAGCAGTTTGCGTTTTCAAAAGAATGAGAAAGCGACTTAAACGATTCAGCAAAATCGAGGATTATGACCCCTTTCTTTTACTGTTTCGCTTAACTCCGGACTTGTTCAGTTGAGAATGTGAATTGTTATTTTTACAAAATAAATAAAATTGTTTTCAGAAATCTTACAGTTTGCAATTTCAAAAGAATGAGAAAGCGATTTAAACGTTTCAGCAAAATCGAGGACTATGACCCCTTTCTTTTACTGATTCGCTTAATTCCGGACTTGTCCGTTTGAGAATGTAAAGTGTATTTTTACAAAATACACAATTTTGCACTTTCAAGGAAACGATGAAGAGATTTAAACGATTTAGCAAAAGTGCGGAGTATGGAACCACACTTTTACTATTTCGGTTAATTCCGGACTCGTTAATTGAATATCTGCTGTTTTGATGATTTTGATGAATTTTACACTTTCAAGGAAACGATGAAGAGAATCAAACGATTTAGTAAAACACGTGGTGTGGGACATGTGCGTTTGCTATTTCAGTTAATTCCGGACTCGTTAATTGAAATATTTGATGCTTTCGTGTGCTTTCGAGCCACTATGTTGGACCTTTGGGTCATATGTTGGACCTTCGGGTCAAATACCAGTACTAGACCTTCGGGTCATATGTTGGACCTTCGGGTCATTTGTTGGGCGCCAAAATTATGTTGAGTACTTGGTAGGCTTCGGCCATATATTGTTGCACGTGCGGCGAATTAAAAACTCGCCATCTGATGGGATCGATCCAAGCTTTTATGTTGATTTTCTAGTCTTCTTAATTGATTTCTAGATATTTGTTGCTTCCAATTATCTGCAGGTAATTGGATATTTGTTGATATGAGTTCTGATTATCGTTTTTGATAATCGGATATTTGTTGTTTCTAATTATCGCTTGTGATAATTAGATATTTGTTGATATGAGTTTTGATTATCGTTTTTGATAATCGGATATTTGTTGTTTCTAATTATCGCTTGTGATAATTAGATATTTGTTGATATGAGTTCTGATTATCGTTTTTGATAATCGGATATTTGTTGTTTCTAGTTATCGCTTGTGATAATTAGATATTTGTTGATATGAGTTCTGATTATCGTTTTTGATAATCGGATATTTGTTGTTTCTAATTATCGCTTGTGATAATTAGATATTTGTTGATATGAGTTCTGATTATCGTTTTTGATTATTAGATATTTGTTGTTTCTAATTATCGCTTGTGATAATTAGATATTTGTTGATATGAGTTCTGATTATCGTTTTTGATAATCGGATATTTGTTGTTTCTAATTATCGCTTGTGATAATTAGATATTTGTTGATATGAGTTCTGATTATCGTTTTTGATAATTAGATATTTGTTGTTTCTAATTATCGCTTGTGATAATTAGATATTTGTTGATATGAGTTCTGATTATCGTTTTTGATAATCGGATATTTGTTGTTTTTAATTATCGCTTTAGATAATTAAATATTTGTTGCTTTGAGATTTAATTATCGCTTTAGATAATTAAATATTTTCTGATTTAGAATTTAATTATCGCTTTAGATAATTAAATATTTGCTGATTTCGAATTTAATTATCGCTTTAGATAATTAAATATTTGTTGATTTTAGATTTAATTATCGCTTGAGATGATTAAATATTTGCTGATTTGAAATTTAATTATCGCTTTAGATAATTAAATATTTGTTGATTTTAGATTTAATTATCGCTTGAGATGATTAAATATTTGCTGATTTGAAATTTAATTATCGCTTTAGAAAATTAAATATTTGTTGAATTTAAAATTTGATTATCGATTGTGATAATCGAATATTTGTTGAATTTGAAATTTGATTATCGATTGTGATAATCGAATATTTGTTGAATTTGAAATTTGATTGTCGTTTGTGATAATCGAATATTTGTATAATCGAATATTTGTTGAATTTGAAATTTGATTATCGTTTATGATAATCGAATATTTGTGACTTGAGATTTGATTATCATCTATGATAATCGACTATCGGTTGATTGCAAATTTTGTTGATTATGAAATTTCCTAGTCTCTAATTGATTCTAGAATATGCTAATTTTATTGAATTGCGGTTTTCTATCTATACCTATCTCTGTTGATAGTTATAGTTTGTCAATTATGAAGTTCGTGTTTTCCAGTGATTTGTTGGATAACTAGATAATTGCAGTCTGATGATTTGCGAATTTTTTTTTCTAATTATCTTTGTTGATAATTAAGTTTTGCTGTTTCCTAATTATCGTAGCGATAGTTAGATATTGTTGTTTTATGATTTTTTCTGAATTTCAATTATCTGGTTGATAATTAAATATTGCTGATGGTTTCATTTATTCTGCTTTGTAGTCTTCTGATTATCTATTGATAATTAGATTTTGTTGAGAATCTGTAAATTTCTTTTATGAAAATAAAAGATTCCTTTGGTGTTTGTGTTCTCGATCTTTATTTTTCTAGCTTAACCAGTTTATGTTAGAAGAATAATCGTTATAGACGACTTTCATTATGAAAATTGCGGGGACGCAATTCTTATAAGGAGGGGAGTCTGTAACAACCCAGAGTTTTATAGCCATTGAATCTGGTCAAATGACAATTTAATTCGATTAGCAATTGAAATTGAAGTTTTAAATTTGAGTGAAATTCTTTTATAAATTGTTAAAAGGAATTGTGGGCTTTAAAAATTTAATTGGCCCAAATCTTTTCCTTGTTACCGTGATAAGGGTATGACCCAATCCCCTCTTCCATTTGGAATTTAAAACCCTAAATCAAACAAGATACGAACGGAAAAAAATGGCGGTCGTTCCCTTCTTACTCAATTCGAACCCGTTCCCTTCACTTCCTTTTCATTGCTAATCCTAAACAATAGAATAGAGAAAATGGTGGCAGCCTAGTTATTCATCCTCGTCCCCAAATCCAAGAATTAGGGCTTCGTTCCCTTTCCTCCCAACTAGGGCTTTAGATGAATCGAAGAAGACGAAGGCGGAAGCTCGATCGAAGATTCGTGCATGCCTTGTCGATCGACGTCTCCTTCGCTTCGCTTACGGCAGCCTTAGGCTAAGGTGAGTGATTTCTCACTCACATCTGTATTCAACCTTGCTAATTTGTGAATCCCGTTGTTGAATCTTTCCTTTAATAGGTTTGCTATTTTGAGTAAGTGCTTCGTACCCACGGTTTTGACTTTGTGATTTTTCTGGTTTTCTGCCTTCCTGTTTCCCCTGCTTCGTCTTGAATTTTGATGACATTTGCTCTGTCTATGTTGGTGTTATTCCCTGAGTTTGACTATTGTTGGGTAATGTTGTTTATGCGATGATTTTGGTTTTTGTCGATTGTTGGCTGCTCGTAAAAAGCGAGTGATCTTCACTGTCATCCTAATTCATTCTCGATACTACACTTAAGTTGATTGTTTTGTTTCAATGTGGTTAATTTTGTCTGCCTTGGTTCGATTTCTATAGGCACTGATTTCGTGTTCTTCACGCTGTTGATTCTTTCCCTTAATACTTTGTCATATTTTGGGAAATTTCTTGATTCCACGACTTTGAGTTATTTTCTTCGTTCGATGTTAACCTTGTTCTTCACGACACCAAAACTTTCTTGTTTTTTTCTTTCTTACTTTTTCAAAAATAAGAATGCAATATTTGATTTCTTCCTTACTTTCAACTTTTGATAACTTCATACATACACAGTCGACTTTATTTCTCTGATATGGTTCATTTTGCACTTCGGCACTTCTGTTGTATTCATTGTATTTCATTCCTGTATTCATCATGCCTCATTGCTGCACTTTGTCATTTGTTGTTGATGCTGTCGAATTCATACACTGTCGAATTCATGCACATACTTGTGTTGTTGAGGCTTGATGGTACTGCTGCTTGCAAACCGACTTGTATCATTGATGTTGTCCTGTTACACATTCCCTGATCATTGATGTCTTAGTCTGGTCCACTATGTTGTCGTATGCACTTCATATTTATGTTGGTGGTCTTGCTGCTTTTAACATTGCTGTTTCACCTGTTTTTGATATTGCTGTAGTAGTCTGGTCTTTGATCTTTGACATTGTATTCATCCCTGTAGTTGCTTGGTACCTCTTTGTCGAACTGCATTGATGAACTTGATCATGTTGGACTTGAACTTGGGATATTTGTATAGTCTGAACTGTATGACTTCTGACATCACTTTTGTTGTCTTCAAGCTTGAGTTTGCATTGTAACGATCTTTTTTTCATGTTGATGGCAGCTGTATGTTTGATACAGATATATATGTGTGTACATATATATATTTGTATTGCTTGGACTTGATTCACTGTTGTCTGCATTTGTTTGTTTACATTACTGCTATATGTCTCTGTGCTTCATCATGCTTTGTCCCTTTGCATTTGTTTGATAGCTGGATAACCACGTCTTCGGTGATGATATTTCTGACATGTCCATCCCTATCTGGAGTAGTCTCTGCATTGTTCCATTGTATTTCATGTAGTCTGGTCTGGTCTTTATTCTGGACAGTTGAAATTGGGTGCAGTATTACCCTTACAGTTTCTGGCCACTGTCTTGCATTCACTCCAAATCTTGTTGATACTGGGTTATACCCCATTCTTGCATTCACTCCAAATCTTGTTGATACTGGGTTTATACCCCAGTGTTCCTTTGCATATTTGAATTGAGACGCATCATGGTTTCTCTGACCAGCCTTGAACACTTTGCATTTTTGTTTGTTGTTTGGTGCCTCCTTGAATTTGTGTGGACTGTTTTGACCCTTCAATTGTATTCTGATTTGGACTGTTGATATGTCATTTGACACTGTTTAGTGTTATATATGCCGTTATCCAATTCTCGTATCGAGAGTTGGATATACAAGATTTCTGTGACTATCGTTTATTTGATGTTTGAGTATTACTGCTTCTGTGCATTAATAACTGAGTTTGAATTAGACTGACCCGTGTATTATTTTCTTTTGAATTTAATACTCGGGTCAGACCCGAGTTATTTCAGGTTGTAGATTTTCTTCTTGGAGTTGCTGTTCAGGATATGAAGACTTTTCACATCTTCTGAAGTTGTTAGTGTCATTTTGTAGTAGTCGTGTCATTGTATAGAACGATATGTATTCATGTATATTAGTCGATAATGTACTTGTATATATAACTTCTAGAGTCGACAGTTGTAGTTGTATCATATGTATCGTGTCAACTATATTGTAACTGACATTGGTTATATATATATGAGATTTTTGTTAATCTGTGTTCCGCATTTATATTATCTGTGTTATTGTTATATCTAATGTCCTAAACTATTATGAACTATCGTAATTTATTTTATACTGATAATTGGATATGTCGATGGGAGTAAATAAATAATAGATGAAAAATAAAAAGTATATACCACTCCTATCGAGATAACCAATATTAGTGTAAGGCCAATTACGGATGGTCGCTCTTATCCAGCCTTATTCTTCGTAATAATAGACAGTATTTCTTTTAATACTCTTTGTTATTATGAGTATAGAGGTGGGGCGTCACAGGATATGTATGACAACTTCATTAATGCTTGTACCCAAATGTTTCCATTTCAGCCTTCATACAAGAAAAGATCTCTGATCTAAATATAATAATCTTGTACCAGCATTTTCTAGCCTCTGCACACTTGTCTTCTTTATTATCAAGTTTCCCTTTTCATTTCGATTCATAAAAACAATACAAAGCAAAACAACAACCCTGTAAACCATTTTCAAAAGCCTGAGCAAGGCATTTCAGTTTTTAAATAAAAATAAAGCATCTTTCACTAGAAATCTCTGTAGCCATTCCAGTGTCAAGTTCAAAAAAATCAAGTTTTCAACTTTGCAAAGTTAAAAAGATTTAAACTTGAAGCTCTGTTCCTTCTTCAACAACACTGTGAGCAAACTTTTAAACTAGCCTTCTCTATATCTTTTACCTGTGAGTAAACTAATCATTTCAAGATCTAAGTGGAATGGAATGTTTATTATGCTAAAGTATTTGTTCTCCAGTTTTTTAGCTCTGTAAACATCATAGGATTGAACTTGTTCTTCCTGTTTTTGGTTTCAGAGTGAAGTGAGTTTGAAAGAAATCAAATAAACCTTCATACAAATGTGTTTAACTGAGGTTCCTTAATCAAAATAAGTTGTTTCAACTTGACTCACAGCAATAAAATGAAATAAAATTTTGTTTTAAGCTAAAGAATGAAGCACTGGACTCTGTATACTTGTTTTACAGTACAAGCAAAATCAGGTGTTAAATTCAAGTATGTTAAATCATTAATTCAATTATAAAATTTGAATAAGTATGCAAAGACATGATTTTTAAGATTTATATGGTGATTTTTAATTGAGCGTTTCGAGAATAGTTCACAGTTGAACAAAATGGGAATTTTCGTCAAGACTCGATGATCAATGGCGAGTTAGGGATCGAGATTAAGGATCAAGCTAGCTGGTACATCGGTGGATACGAGAAAAATACTAGATGATTTTACATTTCATCGTGGTGATTGGAAGACGGCAATTTAGGGTTTGGATAGTTGTTTTGGTCGACGTAAATTCTCGAGTTCGTGTGACGTCGAGAGAGGACCGGACTAGATCGCATAGGGGGGGATGGCTTCGGTGGTTCGAGGCGCGTATGGGGTTGCAGCAGTTTGGTTTCAGATGGCGTGGTTCGTCGCCGGTAGTTGATTTTCCGATCGTGGGCATTTTGCCTGTTTCGATCGAGATAGTGATTTGAGTTTGCCTTAGATTTTTGGTTGGATGCATAGCTAGGGTGGTTGTCGAGGTCGCGTGTGGGTTGGCGAAGGTTGGAAGGATGGTCGGCGTCGAGATTTCCGGTCGTGCACGTGCACGTGCACGTGCACGTTTGATTCGAGGCTGAACAATGGTTTGGGGACGAAGGCTGGCATCGGGTTTATTTTCGTGTTTTCGCATGATCGACTCGAAGTATGGTTCGTGATGATGCCAGGGAAAGATTACGCGAGTGTGCTCGGGAAGGTTGGAGTTTGTCTCGGGTTTTGTTGATTTTGGCTCGGGAACGTTTTGTTTTCCAGATTTTAAAACAGTTTCAAAGTTTAAAATGTTTGAAGTTAAATATCTTTGAATTGTTTTTAACAATTGGATTAAGTGAGAATTTAAAGGATTATTTGATTAAAGGATAATTAACCAAGGGATAATTTATTAATTAAGGGTTAATTATGTGATTGACTTAAGAATGATTTATTTATGGTAATTAATTAATGTGATTAATTAATTAATGGGATTAATTAAAGGTAAATTTGTTAAGATAATTAATTAAAAGAATTAATTAATAATTAAAGGTTAATTGATTTATTAATAATTAATTAACCAGGATTAGTGATTCATTCATAAGTAATAAATTTGATTTAAATTAATCGGATAATTCACTGATCTTACTTATGAATGTTTGGATTCTATTGATTTGATTGTTTGATATTCCTGATATATGATGTTTTGTGATACATCCTGATTTATGTTGTGATTTGTAATTGATTATCTGTGATATATATCTGTTTCTGTGATATATTACTATGTGAATATGAAAACCCTTGACCCATAGAACGACACTTGAATTTCGATGCGACAGGGAGTCGGATTCCAGTTGGTTATCCGAAACCCACATCGAATTATAATTGTGAATCTTTGTGACTGATAAATTTATTTTATCTATGAATCTGTGAATGAAGATAAGCGTTATCGATTATACCGCTTATCGACATATATGTGATGATTGATGTTGTGCACTATTGTGTGTAAAACCCCTGGACCGCACTCTTACACACACAAATATGGATTTCACGTGGAAATCGGTTAAGTCACAGATGATGTAAATTTAATGTTTTTGAAATTGAAATTTTAATTTCAATTGATTTCGAAATTGGAAATTGGGGTTTAATATGAAAAGCTTTTGAAATGGAATTTCAAAGATAAAAGTTATTTCGTATAACTTAATCGAGTTTTGAAAATTTAAATAATTTGATTTAAATTTGAATTCAAGTTGAAATTGAATTCTATGATTTGAAACTAGGGATTAAAGATGTTGTACAAGTTATATATGGGTTAAACCATTTTTGATTTGGGAATTTGAATTTAATTCAAGGGTTTTAACTCGTGTAAATATAACTGGATTTTTCTGAAAACGAAACTATTTGTTTTCAAATAGTAAAAGCTTTCACAAAAGTAATGAACTTCCAATTTGTGTTGAAATAATTTCAAGTTTGAAATGGAATTGAAATGTTTTGAAAACTATGAAATGAGTCTTTGATTTCAAAGACCGGGCGAATTAATCCAACTTGAATTGGAATTGTTTTGAAAGACTATGAATGAATCTTTGGAAATGAGTTTTGAAAGCTATAAGTTAAATCTTGACTTAAAGATTTAACGAGTTAATCCAAGTGAAATGGAAATTGTTTTGAAATCTATAAATGGATCTTTGTGAATGGGGTGAACTTTGTGAATTAAATCTTTTGTTTAAAAGATTAAAAGTGTGGAAATGGTTTAAACCATTGAAGGTTTTTGAAATGAATCTTTTTGTTTAAAAGATTGGAAATGGTAATTTGTTTTACCATTCGAATGAAAAGTTTTTGGGCTTTAATCTGTGATTTAATTAAGATCCCAGTATCCATATGATTTTTAATTGCGCTCGTTATTCGGTTTAGCCGGGAGAGGACCTTTGTGTCGTATAACCCATTCCGAATAGTGATACGACGATATGGATAGCATTTGAAGACCGGTGGTGAAGACCGGGTATTTGCGAGAACGATAGGATGACCTATCGATTGTCTCTGCACTGAGTCGCGCCGGTATAGAGATTTCTTAAGTGATGGGAAATCCGATCGGGATTGTTGTAACGACCCGATATTTTTGGACCATTCGCATCCATTATAAGTGTATAGGTAGACACTCATGCCGGAATTGAATTGCTCAAAATACCGCGTTGTTAATTTAAATTGGCAAAACTGAACATATACAGTAAATAAATATCACAGATCACAGACACAGAGTAATAAGTGCAGCGGAAATAAAAGAGATAGTAGTTCATGAAGCTACTATATGAATATATAAAATACATCAGAGTTTACAACAGAAGAGTAATACGATACATCAGATACAAATCAGAATACATCACTGGAATCATCGAATACTGGAAGCAGAATAGATGGCTGGATCTTCAAACAAAGCTCCAACTTCAAAGGTGAGTCTCGAATACTGGTACACTCAGTCTGACCCGAGCGTAAAGCAAAAACACAAGACACTCGAGTCAGGATTAACATTCTTATATTAATAAATCCAACTCAAGTGAAATAGAAATTGAAATACAAGTAACTCAAAGGATGTTTGGAATAACCATCCTTTAAGGATCCGTTAAACTATCTACTATGTAGTAGTGTACGATAAGTAGATAATGTCTATCAGTAATAATAAGATATCAAAATAGTGTTAAGTCATGGCCCATTCCACCCTTAACACATTTTTATTCCCAAAAGCATATACAAGACCGTAGTTTCCCCAAAACCGGAAGTCACCAGAGGGCAATCCATATACTAAAGGTTCAAATCAAAATCGTAGTGGTCGCGCATAAATGGAATACAAGTATGACAAGGCACATGAGGCAATACCCAAGGTAGTGATACTACCGTTCGCCTGATCCGGACTGGTGAGAACGCAACGCCGCAGCGCCCGCAACACCGTGAAACAACACTCCCAAAATCAAGGGTGCACCAATCGACAACAAGTATAAGTAGTTCGAAGAAGTGTGTCCACTTGAGGTAGCTAATCCTCCATTGGCCCAGCACAGCTCCTGTTTTAGTCATTTCCAATTTGACACAAGTGTCAAGGCTATCCATCATCGTTCACTTTCTTTAGTCAACACGATCACCATTCCAACCACTTCATTCTGGATCATCACTCCGCGTATAGTTATTAAAGTGGTTTCGGTTCAGATAGAGAGTATATCCATAACCGATTTCGGTCTCTTTAATAACTTCCGTAATTATTTCACTGATTGGTCGTTTATACATTTCAAAACCAAATCAAATTCAATTTCAAATAGAATTCGTAAATCAACATTTCATTTGTCTTTCAAAACCAATTTCCAATAATTTACGTTTTCAAAACTTCCAAATTATCATTTCAAAATCTTATAATTCAATTTCAATCTTTATTTAAAACAATTCAAATATTGATTCAAGTTCGTATATAAGTTTCATTTCGAAAACATTTAAATTAATTTAATTTAACATTTAAATCAAATTTAAATTCATTTATCGATTTCATTCAATATTCATTAAGTAAATTTTCCATTCAAAACAATTTCTATTAAATTTCCAATTCATTAAACCCATTATTTAAATTCAACTTCCTTATTTCAAAACTTACAATTTGAATTAAATTAAATTCATCAAATCAAATTCTTTACATTTCAAGTCTTACATTAATTTCAATAAATCACATTTTATTTCTTGTTAAAGAAATTCAATTTCACTTATTTACTTACTTAAATAATTTTCCAAAACTTAATTAATAAAGAAACTCAATTTCAATTATTTACGAAGTAAAATTCACTTATTCAAAAGTTCAATTTTACTTATTAAAGAATTCAATTCAATTTAATCATTAAATAATTCAATCTTATTTAATTATTAAATAATTCAAAACTTAATTATTAAATCATTTCAAAGTTTAATAATTTCAAACTTAATTATAATTTCAAACTTAATTATTAAATCATTTCAACTTAATTCAATTATTTCTCAAATTAAACAACGTTCTTTCATCAATTACATTGTTAATATTCTGTTTCAGATTATTAAATATTAACATTTTCCTTTCAATAAAAATTCAAATTTCAACTTCATTTCAGAACCATATTATTTTTTTAAATAAAATCTTCATTTTAATTTTAAATCAAATTATTGACCAATCGGGTTTTATTAAATTTTCTATCCTAGGTCAAAGTTCAATTTGGGTATTTATCATCTCAACCCGATTTCAATTCAATTCAAAATCAAACATAGCAAAGGGAACTTGCAGTGTGATAACTGGGATGGTGTCAAAGTAAATAAACAAGCAATAACAACAACAATAACAATCCAATAATCAATTCAAATAATCCCGAAATAACCGTATTAATTCGCATTGTTATTTGTACGAATTAATATAATTATTTCTAGAATCTACACTATCATTTCATGTAGATTAAAGATTATTACATTACGGTTTTTCACTTGTCATCCATTACAATTTCATCCATCATCAATTTAAATAACCTACATTCAACGGTTCAAGGTGTAATTAACCAAATCCTATGTGTCAATAAATTTAACATTAAAGGGGTCATATTATACGAATTTTTAACTAATCAAATTCAACATATAGATTCAATTTAAATGGTTAACTATCATATGTCAATTCAATTGCATAATATTTATCACTTTATACATTATAATTTTAACGTCCAATTGTAAACATCAAACAATCAATCATCTAACAACCAAACTGGATTATCATTGCATATATAACAGATAATGGTGTCAGATGTCATAGGTGAACTGATATAGGTAATAACAGTGTAAATATCAAACAACAGCATATTTCAATTGTCGTTTCAATTGAAATCAAATTTAATAAATAAAAGAACATTAATCGTGAGTGAGTGCTCACCTTTCGAGGCTAGAGAGAAGGTAGACATCACGATAGGCTATGATTTGAATTGCGAAATTTGACTAATCCAAATGACGATTTCCAAAGCACTTCAAGATAGGCACGAATTCGACGGACAACTGATAAATGGGAAAAACGATGAGAGCTATTCAGAATCAGTTGATAACTGGAACGAAATATATATATATATATATATATATATATATATTTGAAATAAATACTTATATAGATAAAAAACATATCACTTTGTATAAAACAACAATATATATACACCTTAAATTTTAATTCTATATACATCAAGAATCTTTTTTTTTATTCAAACACGTTTTGGACATTAACATAAACCCATACGTTTTACTTAAAAACAATCACTCATGCAAATGCTTATATACTAATATATAGTAACTATAACCCATACCTTAAAATACATAACTTAAAATATATATATAACAAATAATAACTACCCATATATAAACTTAATACGTGTACATATATATATAAAACTGCCAAGTTATTTAACAAGAGTTGCACTCACTTTTTCACTCATATGCACTTTTAAAATCATTGTTTATACTTAAGGTCAATATGGTTTTACATATACACATATCATATAATATTTTTGGGAACCATCCTCATGTATGCCGATCCGGAAAAACTAATAAGCAAGCATATACACTTCTCTATTTATTATAAGAATAATAGAAATTTACTATATTATAACATATGTAAGCTAACATATTATAAAACTAACGTATAATATATAAAGCAAGCTACACACAAACCTATCTACATAACTAAATATATATATATATATATATACCCACTAGTATGAATATGTGCGGACAATACTTATAAGTACAATTGATCACGAAACGAAATATATATAATAGGCGTATACTGCACGAAATCCCTTCTGAGGCCAATATTTAAAATCAAAGATATAAAAACGATACTAAAGCAGCCGCCTAGTTATGGAAACACCCAATATGATGATAAAATGTTTTCATATAGACATAAAACTATGTATATTTAAAAAAAATCTAACATCAATATTCTATAATATATATATATATATAATAAAACCAATAACAAAGGTCAACATACAAATGTATAGCATGCGGAAAATATGCAGACATAGTTAACAATAGTTTATATATATATATTTATATAAGTCTCAATATAAACAACTTGTACAGAGAATAACATATATACGAGAACTGTCATAACTTATATGCTTCTATATATATACGTACTATGTCAAAATCATATAAAGTAATATATATGTTTTACAATAACAGATCTGATTGATAAAATTTAGATAACAATATACAAAACATAAAATATAAATCACAACACACCTGCCCGATGAACGAGAAAGGACGGAGGGAAGGGAACACGTCGAGTTGGCGGAGGTCAGTGATGGAGGCTGCGAGCTTGGAAGAGAGGCGAGATGACATCGGAGATCAGCTAGGCATGGTCTCGGGTTTGAGGTGGAAGGCAAGGAGGCGGTGGTCATGGAGATGGTGGGCGGTTGTGGGGTCTGCGCTGCCGAGCAGTGGGCGAGGCAAGATGGTGTGGCAAACGGTGGTTGGGCTACTGGAATGGGCGGAAGGGGTGGTTCGGTTTCAGGGCTGGCGGGGATGAGGTGGCTGTCGAGTCAATGGGTTTGAGGAAGGTGATATGGGTTTCGGTGTGTAGCAGGCATGAGGAGAGGGCTTGCGTGCGAGCTGCTAGCATTGGAGTGGAGGTGGAGATGAAAGGCACGGTTGGTATGGTGATGGAGAAAAAATTTTGCTGTCAAAAACTTTTTTTTATAATGAGTTGGCTTAAAAGGAAAATAGGAAGGCAAAGCGGGAAAGAAATAAATGCCTTGAACCCAATGTAAATGAACGTACATAAACTAACAGGTAGTAGAAAATGAACTGACAACAATGACTACAATATTAATTGAATCAGAAAAAAAAAACAAACGTCAATGGTCACAATTCATCTTTGGGAATAGCAAAAGTTGGAAGTTGAACAGAAATAATAACACCGGTTATTGGGTTTATATGGTGGGAAAAATGAAAGGTCAGAGAAACCAAAACGACTTTGGTGCGGAACCGATACGCGAGGCGTTTTGCAGACTGCACTGCACACCATATTTCGAATTTGACAATCGAATATACCGTAAAGATCAGCACGACGAGACGATCAAAATGGTATACAGATATCAGTGGTATGATTGAATTATAAAAATTCGAATTTTTATACTAGCGGAAAATGCAAGAAAAACGCTAAAAAATAAGATCGACGGAGCCAAAGATGTCCGAATTTGGAAAAACGACAAACTGACATCTTGCTCAGAAGATGGTTTAGAATTTTTCTATGTAAAAATATTTAGGTTTCGGAAACATTTTATTTTCATTTCTTTTTAACTGATTAAATTGAAGTGAATTTACGCGCGAAATAAACTTTCATATTTTCGGACGAAAATTTACCAGTTGCTATGTTTAACTAAACGTATTCCAAATATTAAATTTTATTTCAAAATTTTATCGTTTAAAATTTTACAAAATTTCAACTAATTACGTAATTAAAACAGTTAAAATTTTACGGATCGTTACAATTGTGAATACCCGGATTTGCAAGGGCTTCTTCGGAAGTGCCTTCGGTTCTGTTCGAACCTGGAACAGACTTGTATAGATGTGTGTCTGACGTTACACTTTGAGATGTAAAGCTGGTTTCTATCAAATACATTTCTGTTGGTGGCGGAGAATTTATTCTCTTAGCTTAACACCCTTCTCTGAGACGTACGAGCTCAGAGGTTATGTAGTTGATGGTTACTAGTGATACATTTCCAATTTGGTAATGTGGCATACGAAGTGCTGATGATCATTTGTTGGTCAAAGCGTTGCTTTGTGAAAAAAGCGTTGCTTTGTGAAAAAACGTGCTTTGTGAAGAAGCGTAGTTTTGTGGACGAGACTTCGTCGAGCCTCACAACCCGGTAATGGTCGAAACAGGAATGTTGCAGCAAAGGTTTGTAGGGGTAGCGCCCCTAGGGTATGTCATTTCCTTCTGGATAAAGGGTGGTATCATGGTATGGAGCCCAGATACTTAACTCGTGTGGACACAGTAATTTATTACTGTATGATGTTGCTTTGTTGGTTTTTGGGATCCCGGGATAAAGGTCGGTAACGACCGGGGGATGACATGACTCGTGTGTTAGTTACCTAGTTACAGTTGTACATCGTGAGGTAGCATCAGTGTGTTAGTTACCTAGTTACAGCTGTACAGTGTGAGGTAGCGTCGACCTTTTGTTTGCGGAGATCCGGTTAGGATCCAAGGCGTCTTTCCAGAGGCGTTTCTATTTCGGAAAGGAAGTTCCTTAGCCTGATCATTTGTTGGAAATCCAAAGAAACAATACGAGCCCTGTACGGTTTTAGTTGTATAACCTGCCATGGAATGTGGCGGTAACCTGCTATTGAACGTGGTAGCTATAGTAGGCATACGATGAAATGTTGTATGCTGGCTAAGATTAATATTATACTTTCGAAATGTTTTTCTACACTATGCACTAGAAATAATATCAAAAGAGTTTTGATTTTGCGTAGTAAGCATTTTTGACTATCATAAGGAGAAATCTCCTCCAATTCTGCGATTGCATTGTGTGTGTGGCGGGAGGCCTTATGGTAGTTTCATTTTCGAAAAGCATTGCGGATTTCAATGTTTAAAAGCCTTTTGTGTTTGTTTAAAGATAAACTGTTTTTGTTGCTCACACCAGTCCCATGACTGATCCGGAGTTTATTGTTCCCTTCCTAAACTCTGGGTGCCCACCATTTTCCACACGGGCAGTCTAGAGTTGGGTTTTTTTAGATATTCAGGTTTAGTAGATTATCTGGAGCTAGTGCAGTTCTTGGAGTTCATGGACTGACGTTGCTTATCTTGGAGCATTCTATTGGAGACATTCTATCCGCTGCTGGTGTTATCTATTTTCTTTCCGCTGCTATTTCTTGTATCATATCTCTGATGTATATAGATATTCATTGTATCATCATTGTATCTGGATATTGTATCAGATATTGTATATCTATATTCTTTTTCTTTTCCGCTGTATTGTTATACTTACTGTGTTATAAGCTCCGGCGACTCGGATTTGAACGGTCGAATCTACGGCATTCGAGTACGATGTAAAGTATGGATGTCGATTTTCGAACGCGAAAAATTCGTAGATCGTTACACATATCCTCTAAAACCTTAGTTTAAGGTGTCATAACACTTGCCGTTTGAGCTAGTGGTCCTTGACCCTAAGATAATGTATTAGGTCGATTGCAGTTATGAAGTAATTTGTAACCATGAGCATTGGATCGTACTTATAAATACATGTCCTCAAATGTTCCTAAGATTTGAAAATTTTGAGAAGAAATATCGATATACTGACAAGAGGTATGTAACACTATCCATACGATTGAAAATGATTTACTCAGGACTACCAAAGGCATAAATAAGTTACGTACTTGTAGTTTTTTTTGAAACAATTATAGAACAACTCACCGAGAGTCTTTTATATGTTATTGTATCTAAATCAAACGGAAGATCTAATTTGACGATGTGTAGTAGCCTTTTAACTTAAGAGTACTATAAATCTTTATGTGTGGAGACATTACTTTGAATATGGCCAATTATGTGATACATAATCACGTTACAACCATAACTCGATATGTGTCAAGACATGAAGTGAAGTAATACTCAAGAGGGGATATGTCTCTTTCAATACAAAAGATTATTGTCACCGTAAGTAGGTCTTAGAAGTCAACTCAAAACCAAAGTTTTTGGTTAAAGCAATTAAATAATTAATAAATATTATTTATTGAATCAAATGACTTTGCAAATTGAATTTCACAATTAAGCACATATATTATTAGATTGTTTACATTTGAACAAACTCCATATATCTTAGTGATATAGTGACAACAAAGATACATACGTTGCTTAGCGGTGTCATTTTGAGTAGATTAGGAATTAAGTTTCATCTAGATGACCTGTAAGCATCTGAACACATATGAATTGTCTAAGTATTATTAAGAGTTGAGTTTACACCTAGGAGCCTCACAAAAGAACTTCCGATGCAGAGGAACTAATTCAGTAGAATTAATAATAATTTATAAATGTTATAAATTGTTTTGATGGAGATATATTAATATCAATGTTATATTAATATAAAATTTTAGGACTTCTACTTTTATTCTTTTAAATATATAATAAGTACTTGTTTGTTAAAATTAAATAGGCCTTAAGGTAATTAAATAAATAAGTATTATTTAAACTAATACACTATTAAAGCCGAAAAATTTATTACATAATAATAAAGTATATCTAACTCTTTTTTATAAAATGTATATTAAGAAATAATTTTTTTGAGAAAAACGAGTGATCCTCTATGGAAAAGAGTGCTCCCATGTAATTTAATTTTTCACTTAAAAAAGAAGCTACCAACAAGCCTGGTAGGTGGCTCTTCCACATGAATCCTTACAAATAAAATGGAAAAAAGTAAACCCTCCGCAAAAGATCTAGAAAAAATCTAAAAAGCATGAAAGGAAGTAAACAAAACAAAATGATAGCCACAAAAAGCCAAAGCTATCAAAGAAGAAGTGGCCATGATGAAAGAAAGGCCTTGTCCAGTCCCTTAAGCAGAAGTGAATAGTATGAATATCAGCCAAGAATATCCAAAGAAGCTGTAGAAGGTCCAGTAGCATGTCGAAACTTAGCTCATTCAAGGAATGGGAATGCCCGAGTCGAACTGCCCATGTCAGCAACCAATACTGAAAAAAACTCAATAGACGACATAAGGCTTAAACATATATATGTATGTAAGTCTATTATAAACATATATATGGAAGAGTATAAGAAGCAACATTCACATGAAATAGTAACCTAGGTAAGACATACATAATGAGAGGGAATAAATTTCATAACCATTAAATAACATTAATATGATAATTTATAGCTGGAATCGAAAGTAAGAGGAGAGCCATCAAGAACCTACACATAACTCAAACAACCTTATGGGCAACTATGTAAAAGAGCTCAATAATCTGGACCGGTGGAAGTAAGACTACGACTTCTAAACAACATAAGTTTGAGTTTTTAAAGGAAAATAAAAAAACACAAAACATAAGCTAGTAACTTAGTAAGAGTAGGGAGTCAGAATGGTTGTGTGCGTTATCATCCATCGGGATGACACTTATGACATTACTATTTGCAACAACTCTCTCTCTTAAGGCATCGATACTAGATGATGTGCACGTAAATGTGCATATATTTACCACCATATTTAATCTATTTAAATCAAATAAATGATCATATCGGGTATTTTAACTTGTTTAAACCAAAATTCAAATTATTTAAAATCGTCACATATTCATCTTCATCCAAGGGCAAAATAGACATTTTTGTGCATAAATTAACTTGAGAAAATTTAATTAGAAATTTCCATACTTTTTGTAGGAATTTGATTTCAATTACAAGTGGTTTGATGAAGAAAATATGCATGCACAAATAGAACACAAAAGAATGAAGATGGAAATAATTCAAAGTGAAGATCATGGAGGACCCCACCCACTTACATTGATTTTCAAATTAGGAGCTAAGCACATGATAAAAGGACATTAAAGCTTCATGTACATTTAAGTGGGGGATTAGTGGATGTTAATGATTACTTGGCCACCACACTTCCTCAAGGGCAATTTGGGCATTCCCCAAAAATATGAATTAGAGTTTAACACTTGTATAAATACCCCATATCTTCATGTAGCTTAGTCTCTCTTAGTTTTAGTTTAGGCTCAAAAATAAAACTCAAAGCTCTCTTTCTCTTTTCATGGCTACTTAGCCATATTTTTATTTCATGTAACTTTCATTTTTTTAATGTTAATTAGTGCTCTCTTTTCTTTTACATGCTTCTTTTCCTTTCATGTTGTAGTGTAGATCTCTCTTATTTCATGCATGTAGATTAGTTTTTCTTTCTTTCTTTTTTCTCTTTTTCCTCTTGTTTGTTTAATGTTGCTTTCTACATTTTTTGATTTGATAACAAAAATGAGAAGCTAATCCCTTCAATTTAGGGGTAATGAAGCTCTCTTGAATCATGTAGATGCAACATAATTTCTTTTATGTCTCTTTTGTGCCTAATGGAAAGTAGCTGTTTGTGTGGTTTTGTGTTTAATATTGAGTTTGATAGCTTATATTGTTCAAAACAAATATGCTATGCTTAGTCATATGAATCATTAATTACCTCTTCATCTATATATGATCATGGTAATGGAAGTGGATTTAGAATCAAAATTTGATGGTTTATGTTTCTAATTCAATAGTTAATAAACCATGCTTAAAATAGATTCTACTTTTGATTTCATATCATTTTCATTGAAGTTAGTAAGTGGGTTAGAGGGTGCATTAAAGTTTGATGGTTTAAGTGTGTTAATTAATAACACAATTAGGCCATGTTTATGATAAATGCATCAACTAAACTCACACATGACCAAAAAGAGATCATAATGTCATTATGTTGATTTATATGATCATGAGAGGGGATTTGCCTCTAAATTGTTCTTTAATCTCATCTTTTTATTCTCCTTAGTTTTAGTTTTTTTTACTTTCTTTTAGTTAGTTAACAATCACTCGACTTTGGTTTAATTTGATTGAATAGAATTTTAAAATCATCAATTCCTTGTGGATTGACCTGTATTCGCCACGTACTACAAAGTGTACGCCATGCGCTTGCGGTTATTTTTAGTTTAAATTCGTTCGACGGTTTTCTAAACCGATAGAATTTCCGTCGACAAACAAGTTTTTGGCACCGTTGCCGGGGATTTGCTTTGATTTTAGTTTTCTATTCTTCGGATTAGTTATTGCTTGATTTTTGTGTGTTTTTATTTTTTGTGCTTGTGTGATTTTTGATTGCATTTTGGTTTTGTGTGTGTTGTTTGCTAGTTGTTGTTGCATTTGAATTTGCATTTTTTTTAAAAAGAAAAAATATTTACACAATTGCATTTGAAAAAAAAAGAGTTTCATTCCATTTCATTTTCAAATACATTTTCCATTATTCAATTTACAAATTACAGTCCATTTACAATTTCCCATTTATAAAAAAAAGTGGCACTGTTTACATTTTCTGTTCACTGTGTTACAAAATTGCTCTCTGCCTGTTACATGTACAAATCCCCACTTCATTCACCTGACCTCTGCACGTCTACACATACTTCCTTCAACACTTCAGTTCAACCACACTTCTGCCTACCTGCCATCCTTCCAGACTTGCCACCATTCCCATCTACATACATCACCAAACTACTGTTCAAAAACACTGTCATACCCTGTGCATCACTTCATTTTCCCCTCACTGTCACAACAAAACTTCTCCATCATTTCTGTTCAACCAATAGTCCCCTCCAACCATCATCCCTCCAATCATCATCCCCCAATTACCATCACTAGATTTTACTTGTTTAAGGAACTTTTTAAAGCCGGTGATGCTAGCTAATTTATAGGTATTTTTTGAAATCCAATTAAAACAAAATAAACCATTTATGTATGTCAAATTATCCGTAGTTGAAGTTGATAGAGTTAGGGGTATTTCCTAAGGGGCAATTATGTAATTTATTACATAAATTCAACTCGATAACCAATCTTATTCAAAAAAAAAGGTGTTTCCTTTGTGTTATATACTTGTTATAAAATGTTATAAATAATTAATTAGTTAGTCTAAGAATATATGTTAGAAATCCACAAATAATGCATTTGTGATAGCAATTACAAATAGTTGTAACAATGAGTATTATATCTCAGTTTAAATATTCCTAGTCAAGATGTATAGAGACTGGACATCAATGCATCCATTGAGACTAGAGTATGTAATGCTCTACAAATGTTGGATAGTGTATTACTCGTAGCTGTTGGGGCACCATGGGGTTATGTACTTATAGTTATCGGATAAATATGGAATGACTCACTCGATAGTTTTCTGTTGGTTAATATAATTAAGGTCAAACAGAAATATCGAAGTGACTAATTTATACAATTCTCTTGACTTGAGAGTATTGTTGATCTTCAATATGAAAGCTCTACTTTTATTATAGTTAAATCGTGGCACGATGTCCATTGAATGGATATAGTTGGGATGAGTGGAAGTATTGGAAGTGAAACACTATTCAAAAGAGGATTCATATCCTCAGTTATATGGGATTAGTATCATGGTCAATCGAAGTCAACTCAAAGTCAAAATCTCTGGTCAGAGTAGTTCGGTTAGTAATTATTCTTATTATTAAACCAAGGACTTTGTATTTGGAATATAAAATTGAATATGAATGGTATTGGAATTTTGACCAGTAACAAATTCCTTAAGTCGAAGTGCACATTTTTGATGAAAAGAATTAATGTAAATAATCGCCACTATCAAGTACCACTTATAATAAGTAAAATTTGATTTCACCAAAAAGATGTGTAAACGATAAATCTAGCCAAAATGTCATACCACTAGTTAAGGTGACATATGAATGTAATTTTCGAATCATTCAATATTAATCGTTGATTGAATTTACACCTTTGAGTGCACAACCGTAATAATGAATACTCTGAATGAACCACACGATTTAATTAATTTATAATTTGTTATAAATTAACTAGTATTTGTGAAAGATTAATCATTAAACTTTACTCGATTTTTTTAATACCATATTCATTTAAAAAAGTGTGCATATAAAAGTTATAATATGCATATTGATATACGATATCGATAAAATATTTAACTAGTTTAAATTGATTAATTATTTAGTGATTTTAAGAAAAAAAATTTAGGCCCACATGCATGATGAAAACGGGAAGAGGTTTCAAATGAGATTTGGAAATCCAAAAGAGCAATTAAAGGAAGGAATTAAGTCTCCATCCTTTACTCCTCCTTATGACTTACTTAATCTCATTTATGAAATGATTTTTGTCATTTTCTCTTTAATTCTATTTCTTCTACCAAAATTATGAAGAGGGAGAGGATTTGATTAGATTTAATTAGGAATTAAATAGGGAAATTTTAAAGGAGAGAATTGAAAGGTTTCAATATTTTCTTTAAAATGTATCTCTCTTGTTCAATCCATTATTCTTTTTCTGACAAAAATCTTATTTTCTTTCACTTTCTCTCCTCCTCTCCGTTAATGGCCTCCATGATAAAAATTCCCTAAAATAAATTCAAATGTTAAAAAAGGAAAACAAACAGACAATTTTGGATTGGAAACTAATTTTAATTAGTTGATGTATTTTGTACCTCATTATATACACAAATATAAATTAACTATATATGTAAATTATTTAAAATTACTTTGGAGATTAAATACATGTTTCACATATTTGTTGTTTTGAATATAATTTTTGGTTGTTGTTGACATTTGTTGAAAAGTTATTTTAATTAAATAAAAAACTTAAGTGGAATTTTGTGCAAAACATCATAAACCCTTTGAATCCTTCTTAAGTTAAAGTAGATTTCAATTTGTTACCTTAATTTTAAAACGTATAATAGATTACAAAGTTGAATGTGTGTGTGTAATTTTAACTTAAAACATTGTTTGTAGTTATTCATATATGCATACATATATGTGTTAAGAGTCTTCAAATTATTTTAAAATAGCATTAAAGATAAGTAAATGGAAGGAGATAACTCATCCACTTTTTCCTCTCCTTATATATTGCGTATTTTAATATAATTGATTGTCATTTTGAATATGTAACTTTTGGTGAGTTAAAATAATTTCATAATAGATTATATATCAGTAAATATAAGTAAACTATATATACATATATTGTTATTTATATGATTTCAAAATAAACAATGGACAACAAAGGCATATATAAAGAGCGAATGTATCCATTGCGGTGTATATCCTTACACCCATATATGTACACATTAACTATGTACACTGCTTATATGTTGCACTTGCACTATACACACATGGATGTATTTGATACATTCATTATTATATATTTAAATTCAAATTAAATTTAAAAATCCTTTTAAACAATTTAAATAAAATAAGATTTTATTTAAAACCTCATTAGATTGGACCTAATAATCTTTTAGACTTTATAAACCCAATAGATTCAACACAGGAATTTTTTGAAATTTACTTTTTAACTCTACAACGGGTTAACCCAGTTCCAACAATGGTATCAGAGCCAAGTTGGTTGAGGCGTTCACCTGGTATATTGGATGTCCCAGGTTCAATCTCTACAACTAGCATGATAGGGGGTTCTCACATTGTGATTATGATGAAGCATTGCCTCTTACGCCTACATGTCCTACGATGGTTGTGCTAGTTTAAAGGCTGCATATAAAACTTGTTCGTGGGGTACCAAGTTGTGTTACCCTGAAGGAATTTGGGTCGGAGCACTAATGGTATTAGAGCGCAGTAGCCTTGCTGTCTAAATTAGTCTTGTTAGGGCCTACTAATTAAACTTGCCCACTTAGTACGATGTCTAGAAAGGTAATATCTAAGATTGGAATTGGGTAATCAAATACCTTATTCTACCTAGTTATTGGCCTGGCATGAAAGGTGAAGCGATCCCAAAGGTTTCCCTAATACAAAATGCCCAATTTGAATTGGGTCTTGGGCTAATTTTCTTCAAAACTATTTTGAAAATTAAAGTAAATATTTTAAATTTAAAAGTTATATTTAAAATGAAATTTTTTTTATTACAAAAGTTATAATATAACATAAGTTTTCAAATGTTTGGAAAGACAATAAAATTTTCAAAGTGTTTGAAAATTTAAATTTTAAACATTAATTTTGAAAACTAATTTATTAATAAGATTAATAAAATAAACTATTAAATAAGTTAATTATATATATATATGCATGTATTGTAAATATTAATGTATGTATAAAATGACTTTCAGAATTAATGTAATTTAATTAAAGGTGTTTAATTAAATAAACTAATTAAAGGTGTTTAATTTAATAAATTAATTAAAGGTTAATTAATTAAATTATATATATATGTATTACTATAAAGGCTATAGTATATATTTTAAAGGTTATAGTACACATATCCAATATAAAAGTTATATTGGAATAACAATATAAAATTAATTAAAGAGTTAATTAATTAAATATAATTTTATTACTATAATGATATACATAAAATTGTTATATAAGCTAATTAAAATATAAAAGTAATATGAGAATGAAACTTATATAATATGAATGTATATACTAAAGGTGGAATGTTATAGAAACCTTAACAAACTTAAGAAACAAATATATATGTAAATGTACATATACCGTGATTTATGATGTGTTTGATATTTGAATCACGAGGGTATTTCATAAGAAATATACTACCCATAAGTCAATGTCACTCGATATAATATATTAAAGATTATGAATCTTTAAATATAATATTGTCCTCTAACATTTATATATTAATAGATTACTTTCATACTTCTTAGTTGTTGAGCTTTCCTCAAGCTAGAGATGTTATGTATAGTACTATAATATATTGAATAAATGAGGTAAGATAACTGCATATATTTGTTGAGCTTTCGTCAAGGTATGGCATTGTACTTGGGCCATTGTGAAATGGTGGGTATCAGTGAATAATTCCTCTTTATTTATTGAGTTTTCCTCAAGGTAAGGATGAGAATAGGACAAGAAATCGTAGGTTAGGAGTTATATGTGATACAATGGATAAGGAGTTATCCATCATATGCGGACCTATGGTTTGTTGATCTTTCCTCAAGGTCAGAATCCTAAGGCATACGAGTCCTAACACTCATTAGTTGAGTCGAAAGACTTCTATATTTCGACTTAGGGTTTGGTGAAACATAAAAGACTAGTGGGAGCCATATTAAAAAAATAAAATGGTCACATTTAACCTTTATGGTATTATAAGAATATATGTTATATAATGATAGAATAATCTACACTGATAAATTTATGCATTTAATATGATTGATAAAAGTTAATCAATTAAAATACAAATGAACTGAATTGAAGATTTACAACTAGAAATATAATATATACCTACTAATAAATACTACTTCCATGTTAATGTTTCAATACCCATGCAAGCGTATAATTTCACAACTACTAAATATTTTCGTGATTTGGTCGCTTACTTGTTTATTTTGCCAAGACCGTGTATTGCATAATATGGGTTTTGAACTCTAAAGCAATACAAGACTATGGATATTTGATCAATATACTATCACATATAAGTGTTACATGGTGAATGATCATAGTTCGTTATGAACGAAACTTCAATGAAGTTAGTTCATTCGAAATAAGCGAATAAACCGTACTATAAGACCGAGGAATCAATTTGATTAATTACAATGAAGATCATATTATGTTAAACGTAACACTGGACCAAAACTACAAAAAGGATCTAAAGAACTCGATCGCTGAAATGTCAATTTTGATCGATTTACGTAAAGTACAACATAACTAATGTCATTAAATATTAAGGATGATCGAATGCACTTTTGTAAAGCGTTCGTTATTATATTGTAGTAAGGTTTTTCTTTCGAATGGTTCAACTATTTAAAAAGGAAATTGAATGTACAAGAGTAAGATTTAAGGTAAAGTTGGGATGAAAAGTGTTGGTGAAAATTTTCATTTCACAACACTCAACTTGGTCATAGAATAATCAATGGTGATCATTACTTCCATAGATCTGAATCAACAAACTTAAATTATATTAAGTTTGCCTTTGGATGGCGATTATGCCGCTGGACGCTTACATAATCTAGTAATTGCATTCCACTATATGTTAGAATGTTAAATCCAATTCATGTTTACGATGATCTGCAACAATATTTACCAACAGCAAATAAAAAGGTAAAGAGACATAGAAACTTTTTACGTGGTTTTGGTTCTAGAAAATCCTACATCCATGGGTCAAATCCTTCTTATATACTTCTTCTTAATACAGGATTTTCTAGGTCATTCCCCATACAATATAATACTTCATTCTTGGTTTTTTTGCTTTTTAAAGAAAATAGGATGATCAGGAAAAAAAGATCCCATGCCCTCCTCCAGTCCATTCTATTTATAGTGTAGAGATGGGTAGTAGGTTACCAAGGTTGCCCCTTATTCGCTGTTTCTATTTCTGCTATTTGATCCTATGACTTGTCATTTATCTATGTTTTAATTTAATATGCATGTATTGCTGACGTGTCTTTAACGGGAAGTCACGATTTTGGGTGGTTGAGTAATTAGCCTTTGGCAGGAAACATTGATATAGCCAGGAACTCTTGAAATTGAAGCGGGAATCTAGGACCTGAGCGGGTCGTATTTCTTTGAAGAAGCGGAGGGTTGGCATAACGCTTTAGGGCATTAAGAGTTTCTTTTTGGTTTTGGGGTGCGGTAGCACTACCCTGCTTTAGCTTGGGTGCTAGATTGCTATGCTTGCAGCCATGACCTGAGTTGCTATGATTCAGGTTGACCTCGTTGCCGATGTGCACAGGTCGTTGATGTAGGAAGTTGGGTCGGTATTTTTGCTGTATACTTGTTAGTGTGGATCTACGTTGGAGCGCTATTTGAGTGGCCCTATCACTATGCCATAGATGACCTTCTGCAACACAAAAAAAATGTTGGCTCAGGCCCGAAAAATGTTGCCATAGGTCTATGGCAACACTTTTAGGGTGATGCAATTTTTGTCGTTGCCTTAGACCTCAAAGGCAACATTTTGACTATCTAAGGCAACATAAGTAATATTGTTGCAATAGAACCCTATTTGGGTCTATGGCAACACCCATAGGTATCTGTAGCAACATTCCAAAATGTTGCTATAGATATTAACATTCTGAATTTGTGGGGCCCACAATGTAGAGCATATTTGATTTTTTTAATAAAAATAAATATTTATTTAATAAAATGCTATTGCATAGAATTTGATATTTAAACAGTAATTTATTTAAATAAATATTTTATTTCAACATTTGACATAGTACAAATTCCTGACTCCACTATTTTACAATTCAATGATATATAACACTGATATTCACATATACAGATATTCCTCACTACATCACTCAGTTCACTCATTACATATGCAGTTTCAATTTATACAGACACTGACAAATATATGACAAGCCGAGTGCCGAGCCGAAGGCGAGACGAGAAGCGGGTCCGGGCGCAGCACCGGTGGGGGTCCGGGGCACCGCAGTCCCGGCGGCGATCCGAGGCACCGCCCGATTCATCCGATTTTGGAAGATCGAGCCTTCTTTGAAACGACGTAAAATGATGCACAAATGGTAATTGCAAGCACTACAACAATAAATGAGGCAACTGTAATAACTGGACCAACAGCCACCTTTAAACCGTCAACAACCCCTGCCGAACACTCACAGCACCACAATAAAACTTCAACCAACAATCACCTCTGCCACTCACAACCTGAACATTGTAATCATCAATTCACCATCAAACAGCAGTACTACATGAAAACGTGCACTAGATTATAAAACTGAACTTGGAGCTCCTAAGTTCAACACTATTTCCCTTAACAACAATTTAAAAATAAAACACTAAAAATTATCTATAAGGAGGATGTATATAAATAAGTCTGTGAGTATTAACTAGTAACCGACATGAAGAAAATGATATAATGTGAATTATATACACATGATACCTGCAAAAATATAACTAGAAAATGATATATAGTTCCAAAGGAGCATTTGCACAAACATATGAGGGGCGTACTACCTTATTGAAATTACCAGTACCATTCCCATGCTTATCCTTAATAATGTCATCATCTTGCAATCTATTACCATTAGCAGATTAATTGTTGCGAGAATGACAGCTAAATCTCGAGAGTAGTTCGGGTTTTGGGATAATTAAGGCGCTAGAAGGGTTTTCAGGTGAAGTAGTCTAAAGGAGAAAGGTAGAGGGGTTGTTGGCGAGCAAGTCTTATGTTGGAGGCGAGAGCTGATGGCGACGACAGCGGTGGCAAAAGGGGTTTGAACGGAAAACTTTGTTTGGCTTCGGGTTTTGGTGTCGTGACAGGGCTCTGGTTGGAGCTAGATAGTCGTGATGGGTCAAGGGGTAGCTGGGGGTGAGGGTGACAATTTGGTGGCGAAGGCGAATGAGGAAGCAGAGGAAGAGGAGGGTGACAGTTTGGTGGCGGAGGCGAATGGGAGGAGGCGAATTGAAATGAAAACCAAAAGGGGATCTACTCTGAACTAGTTTAGGCGGGAAAACAAAATTTTGGGGCAAATTGCAGTGGTGATCCATTTTAACAACCAGATTAAATGTAGATCGTTGGATCTTATTCACGCGGATTGCTAATTTTATTAATTTTTTAATTTGAATACATCTATTGCAACACTATATAAAAATGTTGCATCGTGTTACACTTGTTTAGCTAGAGCAACACATTTTTATGGCTAAGGTAACACCAAAAATACAGCGTTGCAGTAGGACCAAAATTTTATAGCTGTCGCAACATTTTAGCTGGCAACACCTTGCAAAAATGTTGCAGAAGGTCATCTATGGCGTAGTGTATGCACAGCCCTTTAGAATGCTTTTTGACTCCTTATAATACTACTTAGGTTGCCCTCAACTTGTGCGGTGCAGACCCGTTCTCGAAGGTGTTAGCAAAGTATGAGTTTTGTTGATAGTGCAGTTTGCTCACCCTGTTCTCTGGCCTGTATGTGCAATGTATCATTGCTCGTGCCCAACTTTGTTTAAAAGGGATGCATTGTATTTCCAAAATAGTTGATTGTGTTGCTGCGCAAGTATCTATGTTTTGCTTTGGCTTGTGCATTACCATCGCCTCCTACTCCCTGTAACCATGTTTGATTTTGGATTTAGAAGCATAATATAATACTAAGTCTTTAGGGATGGGCATGGGTCTGATATCTTTGCGGCTCATCTCTTGAGCGTGGTATTTCATTCCCTTTCTGCCTTTTGGTTACGTTTTCTTCGGTTAAGAATAAGTGCAGTGACCGAAGCTTAGTTCTTTGTGTAGTATCATTTGGACTGCCTTGATTCCAGCTCTTTCTCCTTTTGTTTTGGTTTTTTATTTCAAGAATAGCTCTCCTGGAATTGTTCATTACTTAGCCCATTTTCAACATAACTTGAGGAACATTGGTGTGACACTTGCCCCTAAAGTCTGCAATGATCGCAGATCAGTGTAGACTTGTCCGTAGTTCACTCCGGATCTTCATATTTTTGAGAGTTGTTTTCTGTACTTTATCTTTCATGTGAGCTTTTTTGCCTATGAGTAGCATACGGTCCTTTATTCATGTTCAGGTGGAATTGCTTGCTCTCATAGTGTTGGCACCTATTTATTATTTTTATTTTGCATCACCATTCTCATCTCTGAGATTGCTATAGTTATTCAATTTGTCATTGAACAATGGCGGTGAGCTCTAAGAAGTGGCATGTTCGCGCGCTTGGTATGGTCTTCCATGCTATTTGGGGGAGGACCGAAGTTGAATTTAACGTCATCATTCCCATTTTAGAGCTTGTCGTTTGTCATTTATATACTGCACTGTCAGCGTAATTGATGAACGACGGCGGTGAGCTATGAAACCATTCTTTTCGGTATAGGCTTGTTGATACTTACATCTTTCATTTCTTATCATCTATGAAAGAAGTCTTATCGGTTACTTTTGCAATTAATGCTTCTGTGCGCGTGTCATTTCCCTATTGGGTCGTGGTCTGAACCATTGTTAAATCAAACCTTTCACTTTTACATGTATGTCTGTATCAATCTTTATGCTTATTATTTTGGCAATTCGATCGGCGTTTTGTAAATTTCTTCATCATTACAATCGTATGGCCATCATTAAGATATGTATATTTTTCTTTCATCTTCCTGTTATTTCCTTTTTTATTCTTGTTTAAGAAAAAGGAAATGGGAGGGAAAGAAATTTCAAAATCGATTATATTCTCGCATTCGGATTTTTTTTAGATAGAAGTAAGAAATTGGTTTTTTGTTTTAGTTTCTATTAGATTTCTTTAAGTTGGCACCTATTTCTTTTAATTAATCTTCAGATTTTGATATGATTTCTTCTTCATCTTCCCCTTTACTTCCGCCTTCTACAATTACTAGAATGGAAGAAGTCGAGGGTATTTTAACCCAATTTAGGTTTTTAGGTTACGACGCTAGGGTTCCTGAACCCTATAAGCATTTTAATGCTCCCCCGGTTGGGTTTATTCCCATTACCCCGAAACATATACGTTGTGGCCTCTATCTTCCTCCTAATCCAACCCTTCGCTAATGGATTACTTCTATTGGTCTTGTGCCTACTCAGCTGGCCCCTTCTCTTACACACTTGTGAAAGCCACCTTTATTCTTTATGCTAAAAATGATTACAATCTCACTTGTGAAGAACTTTGATTTCTTTTCAATATTAAGAAAAGTCCCTTAAAGGGCAGTGCCGGTTTTTTCTATACACAAGCTAAAATGTCAGTTTTTTCGAAAGTCCCCAGAAGACTCAGCCATGGGTCGATCTTTCCCTTTTTTGTTTCGAATTTAGATGGTTTTGCATCCTCTTTTTCCATCAACCTACTCAGGTTGTTTTATCTAAGAAGGGTATCAAATTATAATTGTCACGTAAAACTTGTATTCGAGAATTAGATACGAAAGCGAGGGAAATAGATATGTTCTTTAATCGGGAAAAGATGAGGAAGTATACCTTCCTGTGTCCTGCCAAAAAAATTTCTCATGATGTTTTTAAGCCCAATGCCAATCCTGGGGGTATATCCCACCGATGATGAATTATAGATTTATTGTTTTCATGACCTTGTACTTCGTTGGGAACTTCTCCTAGTTTAAACATTTCCTTTTTATGCAAGTACAATGGAAGCAGCTCTCACAGAGTCGGCCTGCTAGGTGGTAAAACCATCAAAAATGACCAACCGAAAACGAGTGCGTGATATGGCCCTCAGTCCTTACCAAGTCCCTAAAAAGGCGGCTCCTTCACTTTCTCCTCCTCCTCCATGGATTATTTTCTCTTCTAACTTAACTCCACTATCTATTCCTCCTTTGCAAAGTGACCTTGCCCCTCCTTTTCTTCCATTTGTTATCCGATGGGGCCGTATCTGATCTTGAGGAGAGAACGAGGGAGACTGCCCAGAATTCATTACTTCGCATTGCATCATCCTCTCCACCTTCCATTCTTCCTCAACAATTCCCCATGCTTTACCTGTCCGAGCTAATGTCCAAGCTGGAGAAGTCCTGGTCTTACATATGGACTTTTCCACTTGTTTTGTTTTATGTCAGACACATTTGTTCTCATTACTACTTATGTGCGATGTTTTTTTATTATATATAACATGCTGCCCAAATGATAGAAGAATGAGAATGGGAAAGTGAACAAGCTACCGCTATTAATCAGGTAGCTAAGCTTGAATCTGACCTTGCAACTTATACTCTTGAGAGAACTGACATTGTTTCCGAGAAGGCCAGTGCCGTGGAGGCAGCCATGGTTGTGGCGGAAGCCTTGACCTTAGAACAACATAAATCGCAGGAGGTCGGGGAAGAGTTTCCAAGGTTTAAGAAGAGCTGGCCGATTCAAGAAAAAAGTTTAGGATAGACACCTCCCACTTGATTTACAATCTATACATCTCAGCTAAATGTGATTTTCGAAAAGAGATCAGCCTTGACTTTTCGAGTGTGTAGTCTTCGATTGACACAGTTTACAAGTATTACCGTGACAAGTGCAATGAAGAGTATGCTAAGTCAGATGCTTCCCCCAACCGTTCACCATAGATGGTTGCAGATGAGGAAGTGGGGGAGGTAAACAAAGACACACCACCCAGTGATGCTAAGGGAAAAATTAAAAATAAGGTTAATTCAAATTCTCATGCAGATATTTAAAATCTTTTATATTGACACTTAGACGTGCGACCACATGGGAGTTTTTTCTTTATTTTGTTTTAAACAGTTTATTATAGTTATTTTACTATGTTATTTCTTGATAAATGATCGGGTCATTTTTTATTTGTTTTAGCCTTCTAAAGAAAATTTGTTTGCTAAGCCTCTAAAGGAAAGCGAGGACAGGCCCAAAAACCAAACTTTAGATCACCTTGGTCTTATTGTTGTGGCCATCAATAAATTCGAGAGAGACTTAGATGGGTCATATACCACTTTTAAGAACGAAACCCAAGAGTTGCTTTTGAGGATTGATCAAGTAGTTAAAGAAAAAGAGGCACTTAGTGACTTTGTACTGCGCTGTTGGCAATATACCCTAGAAAACCATTACATTCGGCTTGATAACCCCCACTTGGGATAGTTAGGCTTAAGTGTTGGAATTTTCATAAGGATTGAATTATGTTTTAGTTTTGCTATTTTTCTGTATATGGCTTTATTGAATTGATGTAGTTAATAAGAGAAGTTTAAATTTATAATGACTTGTATTTTACGTATCTAAGAATCGTAAAATATTTTTATTTCATTCATATAAGATCGTTTGATTCTATAATTTTGAGATATGACTCATAGGGACATTTTACACACCTATTATTTTTCTGGAATTTCTATGTGACTACTTTGACCTTAGAAATCTTATTTGGATTATAACTTTAGATAGGAGTCAAAGTAGAGTCTCAAACAAGTTTCATTGCTTCAAGATGGTGGTTTTCCATTACGTAGAATAGTCATAATGAAAAACGAACTTACGGTTAGAAAGGTATTCATTTTTTATGTTTAGATAGTTGCTGGTCAGAATTAATGAGTAATTAATCAAGCCCATGATTAGGCTTATTAGTCTAATCCAAGATTACTATAAATAAAGACTATAGGAGTCAAATTAAAGGTATTTACCTCTCTCCCAAATTAGATCTAAACTCTCATTAACCCTAGATTCATCCAAATTAGCATAAATTACTCTCTAAATCAAACCAAATTGAAGATTAGTGAATAGTCGAGATTACTATAAATAGAGGCCGTAGGAGTCAACTTAAAGGTTTTCCCTCTATTCCAAATTAGATCTAAACTCTCATTAACCATAGATTCATCCGAATTAGCAATAATTACTCTCTAAATCAAACCAAATTGAAGATTAGTGAATAGATCATTGATTAGAAGATAAAGATAATCATTTTGGTTGATTTGAATTGCTTTTCATTGCAGTCCACTTTGGATCGAGACTCAAATCGGTTGAATTTGGTAATTGGTGAGTGATATATGCCTTCTAACTTTCCTATGCATGTTTATATGGTAGAGTTGCATGTTTTAACATGATTTTTGGCCTTAAAATCTTTCTTAACTTTAATTACATGTTATCATATGGTTATGACCTAAATTGTGAATCTTTGAAATGGTTTTCAAAATTGATTTAGTAAATTTCCTTATTCATATTCATATGTGCATGTAATATGTAGATTTAGATTAGAATTGGTTTGTTTTTCACATGCTTGTGCATTGCTTGTATGAATGGATGTATATGCATGTTATTCTATGCTTGCAAGTTGTGCTTTGATGTTGTTTGCTAGTATTTTGGATGTTTAGGAAGATAGGTTGGTGAATTTGGAAAATCGAAGGCAAAGTTGGTTGGATTGGATGAAACTTTGAGGAGAGGCTCTGGAGTATGGAGGAAGCTTGTAGAATAATTTGCACCTCATAATTGGTAAAAGGTTCAACTAGGCACCGAGTTGATGGGTCGGTACTGAGTAATTTTTATTGCTTGGTTGGGTCGGCGACTTTGGGGGTCTTTAGGTGTTGGCTAGTGGAGATGGACCAAGGCAAGTTTCAGTAGATTTGGCTAAGTGTAGGGAATCATGCCGAGTTGTTTCTAGAACTTAGAGTTGAAAGCTTTGGATTGAGGGTCGAGTTGTTTTGATGAATGGGTTGGGGTTCCAAGCACATGAGAAGGAAGTACTAGAGATATAGTTTTACTTAGCCAAAATTGGTTAAGTAAATGACTTGGTGCCGAATCGGATGCCTTGTACAAGGAGGGAGCAGGGGACTTTGTTGATCATGCTGGAGGTGTTGGCTTGTTCGTTTGCGTATTGGATGGCGATGTAACAACATGATCAAAGCTTTGGATCTTCGATTTGTGACTCGTGAAGGGAGTAGGTACCGAAGATAGGGGCTAGATAAGGGTGGAAGCCGTGGAATGGAAACATGAAGGGTTCCTATTAATGGAAACTGGATTATGGAAAGGAAGGGCTCAGATCTGAATGGAGCAAAGGAGGGCTCGGATGTATGTGCTAAGGAACCGTTGATACTCGGAGTATTTTCTGTTGTACTCATAGCAAGGGTATTATAACTGGGGATGCCGATGGATCAATTGAGTGGATATGAATACCCTAGACCAGTGGCTTTGGGTCTAGTGTCTAGCTTTGGTCTACGAGACACGTATCGAGCTTTAGGTTGCGTGACACAGGAGTACACTGAAAACAGAGATTTCCATTAGTCCCTGGAAGTAAGGAAGCCATATGAGTTACTATATAGTCACAACACATGGAGTGGTAGTGATAGTGGGGATTTCTTGATGGATGCTATGACTGCTTTAGTTGCTTTCTAGGCTATCAATTGGAAATGTCAGTAGAAGTAGGTATTGGAAGAAGGAATACCTGGAGAGCTGATATCCTTATTTTGAGTATAGTACCTTTATGTTATTTGTAGAGTAGCGTATTATGATATTATGTGCCAACTCTTTGGTTGCAGGGACATGTTAGATATGATTCATGTACCTTTATTCCTTACTATATTTACCTAGTATTTTGAGATTCATTTATCGCTCACACCAAATTGTTATCTAACCCATGGTTTTAAGCTATGCTTCCTATTATCTTGGGTACTCTTGAGTAGACTAGTTAACATGTCTAGGTGACGCAGTAGCTGTGCGGAGGACGAACTGGATGGAGCTATCTCGTATATATATGGATTTCTACGTTTATTCCGCTGTGCAGCACTGGGGAGCCTTAGCATTAACTGCTTATTAGCTTGTGTTTGAGACAATTGTTGAGTTTGTTTTTGTTGTATAAACTCTATGACTATTGATGTATAATTATGTGGATCTTATACTTTGATAATTAGTTCAAATTGTTATTGTTGTCTCTCCTATTTTATATCTGTGATATTATGTTTTATTCATGCATTGTGAGATATATGACAGGTTATATGATGTATTTGTCTCATTTTCAACCTTGATGATTGTTTTATATCGACCGATCACGACGGCAGTGCACTATTAGTATACTATTGGTGCCAAAGTTATAGGGCGGTCATCATATTTGGTATCAAAGCTTTGGTTACGTGATTAACTTGCGTTGATGTAATGTTCCAGCAAAGATAAGGAAGGAGTTATCACCTTAGACTGGATCTAGAGTGTGTGTGTGTACAAGGGAGTGCGTACTTGTTATATGTTTTGGTTTTCAAAACTATATAGTAATATATATTATATAGTATAAGTCGCGTGCACATGAGCACCATAGATATAGATTTCTTTATGAGAGACTGATCATTCTTATTGCAGATAAGAATGAGGCGGCATACAAGGAATACTGTATGGAATTCTGCTTCAGGAGTTGAAGAGGAGGCATGATTAGGAGCTGTTATGCCTGATTTCCAAGCTATGTTTAATGCTATGATGGTGAATATAACGAGGAATGCTCATGGCATGGCTGTTGGTAGAGGTGCTCTAGTGCAAGCGCTTAGAGTTGATTTTGTCAAGTCGAGCAAAGATTATTCTACTCTAGAAGGAAAACCATTCCATGGAACGGAATCAGCCGTAGAAGTGCAAGATTGGATTGATACTTGTGAGTGCATCTTTAGTGATATGGAAGTGGAATATGCCATGAAGAGAAAGTTGACTTCCAAACAGCTTCAGGGGTGGGCCATGAACTGGTGGAACCCCATTATCATTACTACCCTAGAAGATCAGTTTACTTGGGATCAGTTCAAAGCATGGTTCGAGGAGAAGTTCATTACGGCTGCTCAGAAGTCGGTACTATTTAGGAAGTTTCCTGATCTTGGGCAAGGAGAGATGTCAATTTCTATGTATGTTTGTAATACCCCAAAATTTTGTGAAAAATCATTTTTGAAAAATGATTTAATTTTTGAAATATTTAGATTTAAATATGGTGAAATTTCTGGAATAAATAGTGTGCAAGTATATGTGTGCACGTGCACACTGAAATGGCACAAGGAAGAACTCCAGATTTCTTGGATTTAAAACAAGAATTAAAAAGCAATACAAACATGATTTTGCAACATGGATATTTGATTTCTGGAATTATATGGATCATCTTAGAAAATAAGAAAAACAAGTTTTACTTTAAATCAGTAAACAGATTTTAATTAAAACCCAGAAAAGAAAATTATACATATGTATAAGGATTTGTAAACTTGTATACATATAGGTGCATATGTTTCTGAATTTAAAAGAGGAATTAAAATAAGCCTAGATAAGATATGTATACAAATATACATTTTTAAACACTGAAAAGTACATATATATAAGCAAGTGAAACCATAACATTAAAATGACATGAAATGTGATACAAGTTAATATGCTTGTGTAGGCAAAAAATAGCAAAGGGGATTCTCAGAAATAATTAAAATATGAAATAGGATAGTCACACTTTTAACATGACTAGGTGAGTGGCCATTTTCTGAAAAGTAAAAGAAAGAAAATGCAGCCTTTAAATTGGTTAATATGGCCGGGGTATTATGAATGAAAAATGCATGATGCTAGCCAGGACAGAAATGGAATTCTGTTTCAACAAAACCCTAGAGGAAAAATGCATATAAATAGGCAGTAGAATTGTCTTTACCCCGGGCTGCACAAAAATAAGAAAAGAAGAAAAATATTGGAAGGAAGGAGAAAACACTCAAACAAGAATTTTCTGGATTAATAAGAAGAAACATTTAGGTGAGTAATCTCACTGAGTTCATGGCATTAAGACCTGAGATGAGGCAGCCACTTTTTATTGCCATTTATGTATTTCTGGTTTTGATGTATATGATTTCATCAATGCTTTTTGGGATGTCTTATTTTAAATCTGATATGATTTAATATGGATGATTTTGATGATCTTTGATTGGTTGAGACATTTGTCTTTGGATGTGTATCATACTGTTTTATTTTTACTCATAAATGTTAAAGTTTAGGATCTTAAGAATTATATAGAGAATACTCTCAACTGTTATAGATCTATGGCATGGAAACTTTACAAAAATATTGGGAGCTGCATTATACTTGGTATAAGTGCTGAGGCTTGAGAAGAAAAATGTTAAGGGTGCAATAGAAATTTTCTAAGTGCTGAGCCCTTAATCAAATCAAAAAAAAAGGAGAAACCCACAAGCTAAAATTATGATTGAACCAGATCTTGAATCTGAATCAATCATAAAGGCTTGCAGATCAATATAACATGCCATGCCTCTTTTTACAGTTGTAAATGTTCTTATGTTTTACTAAGATCAAGACATATTGACCCCATTTAGGAAATAACTGTTTGCTTATTTCTGAGGAGAATTATGCTAGGAAAAATTTATGGATGTTTCCATGTTTGCAGTGACATGTTCACTTAGCATATTTGATGATAGGATTTAAGACAATACACTAGTAAATAAACTAGGGAAGGGAAGGCCAAGAAGGCTGCTGGAATGCTTGTCATATTTGAAGTATGCAAGTTGGCACATGGTTTGTTTAAGCCCTGAGATCTTTGTGCAATGATGTGAATTAGTTCATTGCAATGTGTCCCAGTGATTCCTTAATAGCAGATGAGGCAGGGATTTAAATTGAATTATACAACCTGTAAATGAAGAAATAGGAATATGGATATTTCTTAGGTTGAATGGTATGGAACCAAGATGATTCCAGTGAATGAAATTGTTGCAAATAGATAATTATGTTTGCATGATTATGTATGCAAGTGTAAGAATGATAAATGAATATATCATACCTGAATCAACTTAATTATACTATGTTAAAGTAATTGATTGCAGGAATTTGCTTAAATAACTAATTGGTGCTCTTATAATCTCTATTGCTTAATATCATGAATGAATTGATGTTACTCATACCAGATCATAGATCTGACCCTTGTTTGCTCATGGCATATGGGGTGTCTCATTTTAAAATGAGGCAGCCACTTATGCTCTTTCAGGTAACCCAAGCACTAAGTAAAAATGAAGTAGTGGCTATTGTGGAGGAGTGAATGAACATGCTAGCTAGTTTCAATAAGAGCTTAAATTGATTATATCTGCATGTATTCAGGAAAATTTTTATGTTTCTAAGATTTCCAGTCATGTATTGAATATTTTATGGTTAGTGATCATGTTGCCCTTATGTTCTGTAAAGTGTCAGATTAAAATTGTTGGTCTGATTGAAATTGTTGTGTGTTAAGGTTTGATTTGTTTTTGAAGTAGGGTCTGAAACATAAACAAGAAAAATATGCTCAAGTATCAGCTATAAAAGTCTGGTAAGAAAAATACAACTATGTGAGCTACTGTTTTGCATAATTTATATATGTATTAGCTAATCTTGAGACATAACAGAGCACTGAGTTTTAGAACAAAATCTGGACTTAGCAAGAAGTAAACTAAAAAGGATTTTATTTTTCTGAAATGCTTTGTAAATAAGTTTGAATTCATTTCTGAATTGTATTGAGAAAAGTAAAATGTTTTTAAAGGCTTCAGACAGAATGCACTGAATAGTATCTCCATTGTTTTGAACTAGTGTGTAGCAGATACATGACTCATGGATTAACCAGCTTCAAATAAATGAAGTATTGGTTGATCATGATAGGTTGTATCTTGAAAATAAAGATGCATTTCAAAAGCTTAGTACATTTAGCAATTGTTTCACTCAGCTTTCTGGAAACTGAGCAAAGATATTGACATGTACATGTGTATCTGTGTACATGTTGATATCTGGGCAAAAATATAAATATAAATTCCTAAAACAGTTGTAGGAATGGATTTCAAAAATAATAAGAAAGAACTATTGTTTTGTATGTTAGATTATAGGCAAAAAAAAAATTAAATATAGATGTGTAGATATAGGTAGATATCAGATTCCAAACCATACAGGAGAAAAAAAAAACAAAAATTGTGTTTGAACCGACCAGCATAGCACTCGAACTCGTGACCTCTCATGTATAAGTTAGGCGCGTTTCCATTACGCCTAGATGTTGCTTGTGTTCACTTAGGATCCACTTTCTTTTATACTGAATTTGATACTACCCAGACTTTAACACAATCATCTATATTAAAAGCTTGATTACCACTGATTATTACTTGATCATTTCTTAATTATAATGACAGACTAAAGTACATGTTTCCAGTGGATTTTATGGCCAAAAATCAAGATACAATAATTAATCTGAAATGCTAAAAATCTAAATTAAACAGAATTTTCTTGTACAAAAATAAAGTATATACTCTGAATTTAAACAAGAGGAACACATACATCTTCATATGTGTGTGTATGTTATTAGATATACACTGATATATTTATAGTGGTAAGTTATTTTGATCCTGGATATATTTTGTTTATTGGAGAAAGAAAATGACCTTGGAAAACATATTTGTAATGAATGATATATCTATATATCATCTCTTAGCAAAAAAAAAAAATCCTTATGAAATTAGGGTGGAAATAGTAGGGTCATTTCAGTTGGTATCAGAGCACTTGGTTGCATTGATTGTTAAGTAATATAGAAATGTATTATGTCTGTTTGTTTTGGATGAAATAATTTAGATAAGAAAATAGAAATTATAGAAGTACTCATAATATACTAATACCATTTGCCCAGAATTTAGTTAGCAGACCATGGTAGGAAGAGGATCTCATCATAATGCAGGACCCAGTGCACCTCAAATGCTTGATATGCAAGAATTTGTGAGGGTTTTAAGAGATGGAATTGGGCATAGGCCTGAGAACCCACATGAAGAGCTTTCAAAACTACTGAAGACTTATTCCAATTTGGGAGGCAAGAGTTTTGAAGGAACTGAGAGTGTGATGGAAATTCAAGCATGGTTGAGAACACTTGATAGGATTTTCAATGACATGCAGTTGGATGACCAAAGGAAGAGGCAAGTAGCTTCTAGACAACTGAAAGGGGTAGCTTTAAGCTGGTGGGAGGTGATCATAGCTGGAAGAAATGAAAATGAAATCACTTGGAATCAGTTCAAGGAGATGTTGGAGGCAAGATTTGTACCAGCATCAGCCAAGACCATTTTGCTTGAAGAATTTATCAAACTTAGGCAGGGAACTTTGAATGTCACTGAATACACTCAAAAGTTTGAGGGGCTATCCAACTATGGAGCAATGCTAGTGGCAGATGAAGCATCCAAAAATGATAGGTATATAAAAGGACTGAACCCAGGACTTAGCAGAGCTATGCTACCATATGCAGATAGAACATTTGATCAAGTAATTGATCTAGCCTTGAAACTGGAACAACATGACAAAGAAAGAGAGAAATATAGGAATTTTAAGAGCAACAACAAGAAGGATAAGGGAAGATATCACCCTTATGATAAAAAGAAGGAGGAGGCAGACAACAGGAAGAGTAAAGATACAAAAGCCAATGATACTAAGAAGAAATTGGTTTGCCATCATTGTGGAAAAGAAGGACACATCAAACCAAGGTGCCCAGAGTTAAAAGGAGGAGCCTTCAAATGCTACCTATGTGGGAAAGAGGGGCATATGAAGAGGAACTGTCCTGAGAATAAACATCAAGGGAAATTGGCAACTTTGGAAGGAAAAGGCAAATCTGCAGTGAAAATTGATGCTGAAAATCATGGCCAAGTGGAAGGTACATTACTCATTTGTGCCATACCCATACCAGTAGTATATGATACTGGAGCAACACACTCTTTGATTTCCTATGAATTAGTTAAAGTGTTAAAATTAAACTGCATATTGGTTGAAACCCCATTGCTTGTACAAAGTCCCCTAGGGAGTTCTAGTGTTTTGAACATGAATTGTGTGGATGTGGAGTTAAACATAGGAGGAAATATTTTTATTTCCAATTTATATGTTTTAAATTACCCAAATATAGGAGTTATATTGGGGGTAGATTGGTTAAGGCAATTTAAAGCCATAATTAATTTAGACTCATCCACCATATCATTGCAAAATTCTAGAGGCCAGAGAATCACAGTTCTATGTGAAATAGCTAAGGAAGGGAAATTGTATCATTTAGTTGACTTAGAAAAAGATCTGAGTGAACTAACCATTGAAGAAATTCCCATAGTTAATGAATACTTGGATGTGTTTGGGGAAGTTAAGGGTGTTCCACACCACAGACCAGTTGAGTTCCAAATTAATCTCATTCCAGGAGCAAGTCCAATAATCAAGAAACCTTATAGAATGGGGCCAAGTGAACTGAAAGAATTGAAAATTCAGTTGGAAGAATTAGAAGGCAAGGGATTTATAAGGCCAAGCAATTCCTGCTGGGGTTCTCCAGTAGTGTTTGTAAGAAAGCATGATGGTACCTTGAGAATGTGCATAGATTACAGGGAACTAAATAAAGTAACCATCAAGAATAAATACCCATTGCCTAGAATAGATGATCTCTTTGACCAACTCAGTGAAGCTAAAATATTTTCTAGGCTAGACTTAGCATCAGGATTCCATCAAATGAAGGTTGAAGACTCAAGTGTTAAGTATACTGCATTTAACACAAGATATGGCTTATATGAATTTTTGGTTATGCCATTTGGTTTGACAAATGCTCCTTCATATTTTGTTGATTTGATGAATATAATATTTAGAGATTATTTAGACAAGTTTGTACTGATTTTTATTGATGACATTTTGATTTATTCCAAGACAGTGGAAGAGCATAAAAATCATTTGCATTTAGTTTTGTCAAGGCTAAGGGAAAATGATTTAAAGGCAAAATTTTCAAAATGTGCATTTTGGAAAGAAGAAGTGCATTTTCTTGGGCATGTTATCTCTGCCAAAGGAATATCAGTAAACCCTAATAAAGTAGTGGCAATCCAAGCATGGAAAAGGCCTAGCACCATCAGTGAGATTAGATCATTTATGGGGATGGCAGGATATTATAGGAGATTTATAAAAGATTTCTCAAAAATATCATCACCACTTACCAATTTAACTAGAAAGAACCAAGCCTTTGTATGGACAGAAAAATGTGAGCAAGCTTTTATCAAAATAAAGGAAGCTCTGATTAATGCACCAGTATTGAGAGTGCCAGAAGGAAATGAAAATTTGGTTGTGTACACTGATGCAAGTGGCTCTGGGTTAGGGGCTGTGTTGATGCAGCAAGACCAGGTGGTAGCCTATGCATCTAGGCAATTAAAGCCACATGAAACCAGATATGCAACCCATGATCTTGAACTAGCAGCAGTTGTGTATGCTTTGAAACTTTGGAGACATTATTTGTTAGGTGCCAAATTCATTTTGTACACTGATCATAAGGCACTGAAATATTTATTCTCACAAAAAGATTTGAACATGAGGCAACATAGATGGGTAGAGTTCCTAGCTGCCTATGACCTAGATATACTGTATACACCAGGCAAGGCAAATAAAGTTGCAGATGCCTTGAGTAGACAACATGCCAAGGTAGCCATGTTGATGATGGAAGAGTTTAGGGATTTGTCTATACTTACTGATTTGGAAATTGAGGAAAACAGTGAGGAACAAATGATGCCCATTGAAGAAGGTGAAGGTAAAGGAAAATTAAGTATGATATCTCTGCAATCAGATTTACTTCTTAAGATTGGGAAAATGCAGGAACAAGACCTAAACATGGTGGAAAAGAAAATGCTCATATCAAAAGGGGAGGAAGTAATAAATTATCAAATTGATAAAAATGGTTATTTAAGGAATAAAAATAGGATATGTGTTCCAGAAAATATAGAATTGAAGGAGGAAATATTAAATGAGTACCATAGGAGTAAATACTCCATACACCCAGGTAGCACCAAGATGTATCAAAATTTGAAAAGAAATCTTTGGTGGAAGGGGATGAAGTCAGATGTGGCCGGATATGTTGCAAGGTGCATGACTTGCCAACAAGTCAAGGCAGAGACACAAAGGCCATCAGGACTATTGCAACCCCTTAGCATACCACAGTGGAAGTGGGAGGATATATCTATGGATTTCATAGATGGTCTGCCTAGATCTAAGAAGGGAAACACAAGTATATGGGTAATAGTGGATAGGCTAACTAAGGTAGCACATTTTATCCCAGTTAAAACAGAAAGAAATGCTCCAAAATTGGCTCAAATATTCGTGAAAGAGGTAGTAAGGTTGCATGGCATACCCAAAACCATTGTAAGTGATAGGGATACCATCTTCACCTCAAGGTTTTGGAAAAGTTTTCAAGAGGCTTTGGGGAGTGAATTGTGCTTAAGCACTGCCTACCATCCACAATCAGATGGTCAAACTGAGGTGGTGAACAAAGTCTTAGAGGATTTGTTGAGAGCATGTACACTGGACTTTGGAGGCAACTGGGAAGACCACCTCCATCTAGCTGAATTCACATACAATAACAGTTACCAAAGCACCATAGGGATGGCACCATTTGAAGCCTTATATGGCAAGCCATGTTTATCACCTATATGCTGGGTAGAGACTGGAGAAAGGGCTGTTCTTGGACCTGAATATGTTAAAGAAACTACAGAGAAAATTGGGTTAATAAGAAAAAGAATAGCAGCAGCTCAAGATAGGCAAAAGAAATTTGCAGATAGGAAGAGAAAGCAAGTGGAATATGAAGTGGGAGACTTTGTTTTCATCAAGATTTCACCTATGAAGAAAGTCATGAGATTTGGCAAGCAAGGTAAGCTTACACCAAGGTATGTTGGACCCTATAAAATTCTGGAAAGAATTGGTTCATTGGCTTACAAATTAGAACTACCAGAGGAAATGAAAGCAATGCATAATGTTTTTCATGTGTCCCAACTTAGAAAATGGGTACATGATAAAGAAGACATTTTGGAAGAGCCTACCAAAATTCAAATAAATCCTGACTTAGTTTATGAAAAAGAAACAGTGGGGATTATAGCCAAGGAAGAAAAGAAATTAAGGAGCAAAACCTTGAAACTAGTTAAGATCCAGTGGAGTAGTGATCCTAATGACTGCACATGGGAGTTAGAGGATAAGATTAGAATGGATTATCCTAAGCTTTTTGCAAATTAAAAGGTAATTTTTTTTTTTCTGGAAAATTTTGTTATGCATGGTTGATATGGTTGAATTTGTTTGCTTATGCATATGTTTGATAAGTTTTCAGAAAAGAAAAAGATGCTCACTATAAATGTTAGAAAAATTGTGAGGACACAATTCCTAAAAGGAGGGGTGAATGTAATACCCCAAAATTTTGTGAAAAATCATTTTTGAAAAATGATTTAATTTTTGAAATATTTAGATTTAAATATGGTGAAATTTCTGGAATAAATAGTGTGCAAGTATATGTGTGCACGTGCACACTGAAATGGCACAAGGAAGAACTCCAGATTTCTTGGATTTAAAACAAGAATTAAAAAGCAATACAAACATGATTTTGCAACATGGATATTTGATTTCTGGAATTATATGGATCATCTTAGAAAATAAGAAAAACAAGTTTTACTTTAAATCAGTAAACAGATTTTAATTAAAACCCAGAAAAGAAAATTATACATATGTATAAGGATTTGTAAACTTGTATACATATAGGTGCATATGTTTCTGAATTTAAAAGAGGAATTAAAATAAGCCTAGATAAGATATGTATACAAATATACATTTTTAAACACTGAAAAGTACATATATATAAGCAAGTGAAACCATAACATTAAAATGACATGAAATGTGATACAAGTTAATATGCTTGTGTAGGCAAAAAATAGCAAAGGGGATTCTCAGAAATAATTAAAATATGAAATAGGATAGTCACACTTTTAACATGACTAGGTGAGTGGCCATTTTCTGAAAAGTAAAAGAAAGAAAATGCAGCCTTTAAATTGGTTAATATGGCCGGGGTATTATGAATGAAAAATGCATGATGCTAGCCAGGACAGAAATGGAATTCTGTTTCAACAAAACCCTAGAGGAAAAATGCATATAAATAGGCAGTAGAATTGTCTTTACCCCGGGCTGCACAAAAATAAGAAAAGAAGAAAAATATTGGAAGGAAGGAGAAAACACTCAAACAAGAATTTTCTGGATTAATAAGAAGAAACATTTAGGTGAGTAATCTCACTGAGTTCATGGCATTAAGACCTGAGATGAGGCAGCCACTTTTTATTGCCATTTATGTATTTCTGGTTTTGATGTATATGATTTCATCAATGCTTTTTGGGATGTCTTATTTTAAATCTGATATGATTTAATATGGATGATTTTGATGATCTTTGATTGGTTGAGACATTTGTCTTTGGATGTGTATCATACTATTTTATTTTTACTCATAAATGTTAAAGTTTAGGATCTTAAGAATTATATAGAGAATACTCTCAACTGTTATAGATCTATGGCATGGAAACTTTACAAAAATATTGGGAGCTGCATTATACTTGGTATAAGTGCTGAGGCTTGAGAAGAAAAATGTTAAGGGTGCAATAGAAATTTTCTAAGTGCTGAGCCCTTAATCAAATCAAAAAAAAAGGAGAAACCCACAAGCTAAAATTATGATTGAACCAGATCTTGAATCTGAATCAATCATAAAGGCTTGCAGATCAATATAACATGCCATGCCTCTTTTTACAGTTGTAAATGTTCTTATGTTTTACTAAGATCAAGACATATTGACCCCATTTAGGAAATAACTGTCTGCTTATTTCTGAGGAGAATTATGCTAGGAAAAATTTATGGATGTTTCCATGTTTGCAGTGACATGTTCACTTAGCATATTTGATGATAGGATTTAAGACAATACACTAGTAAATAAACTAGGGAAGGGAAGGCCAAGAAGGCTGCTGGAATGCTTGTCATATTTGAAGTATGCAAGTTGGCACATGGTTTGTTTAAGCCCTGAGATCTTTGTGCAATGATGTGAATTAGTTCATTGCAATGTGTCCCAGTGATTCCTTAATAGCAGATGAGGCAGGGATTTAAATTGAATTATACAACCTGTAAATGAAGAAATAGGAATATGGATATTTCTTAGGTTGAATGGTATGGAACCAAGATGATTCCAGTGAATGAAATTGTTGCAAATAGATAATTATGTTTGCATGATTATGTATGCAAGTATAAGAATGATAAATGAATATATCATACCTGAATCAACTTAATTATACTATGTTAAAGTAATTGATTGCAGGAATTTGCTTAAATAACTAATTGGTGCTCTTATAATCTCTATTGCTTAATATCATGAATGAATTGATGTTACTCATACCAGATCGTAGATCTGACCCTTGTTTGCTCATGGCATATGGGGTGTCTCATTTTAAAATGAGGCAGCCACTTATGCTCTTTCAGGTAACCCAGGCACTAAGTAAAAATGAAGTAGTGGCTATTGTGGAGGAGTGAATGAACATGCTAGCTAGTTTCAATAAGAGCTTAAATTGATTATATCTGCATGTATTCAGGAAAAATTTTATGTTTCTAAGATTTCCAGTCATGTATTGAATATTTTATGGTTAGTGATCATGTTGCCCTTATGTTCTGTAAAGTGTCAGATTAAAATTGTTGGTCTGATTGAAATTGTTGTGTGTTAAGGTTTGATTTGTTTTTGAAGTAGGGTCTGAAACATAAACAAGAAAAATATGCTCAAGTATCAGCTATAAAAGTCTGGTAAGAAAAATACAACTATGTGAGCTACTGTTTTGCATAATTTATATATGTATTAGCTAATCTTGAGACATAACAGAGCACTGAGTTTTAGAACAAAATCTGGACTTAGCAAGAAGTAAACTAAAAAGGATTTTATTTTCTTTTTCTGAAATGCTTTGTAAATAAGTTTGAATTCATTTCTGAATTGTATTGAGAAAAGTAAAATGTTTTTAAAGGCTTCAGACAGAATGCACTGAATAGTATCTCCATTGTTTTGAACTAGTGTGTAGCAGATACATGACTCATGGGTTAACCAGCTTCAAATAAATGAAGTATTGGTTGATCATGATAGGTTGTATCTTGAAAATAAAGATGCATTTCAAAAGCTTAGTACATTTAGCAATTGTTTCACTCAGCTTTCTGGAAACTGAGCAAAGATATTGACATGTACATGTGTATCTGTGTACATGTTGATATCTGGGCAAAAATATAAATATAAATTCCTAAAACAGTTGTAGGAATGGATTTCAAAAATAATAAGAAAGAACTATTGTTTTGTATGTTAGATTATAGGCAAAAAAAAATTAAATATAGATGTGTAGATATAGGTAGATATCAGATTCCAAACCATACAGGAGAAAAAAAAAACAAAAATTGTGTTTGAACCGACCAGCATAGCACTCGAACTCGTGACCTCTCATGTATAAGTTAGGCGCGTTTCCATTACGCCTAGATGTTGCTTGTGTTCACTTAGGATCCACTTTCTTTTATACTGAATTTGATACTACCCAGACTTTAACACAATCATCTATATTAAAAGCTTGATTACCACTGATTATTACTTGATCATTTCTTAATTATAATGACAGACTAAAGTACATGTTTCCAGTGGATTTTATGGCCAAAAATCAAGATACAATAATTAATCTGAAATGCTAAAAATCTAAATTAAACAGAATTTTCTTGTACAAAAATAAAGTATATACTCTGAATTTAAACAAGAGGAACACATACATCTTCATATGTGTGTGTATGTTATTAGATATACACTGATATATTTATATTGGTAAGTAATTTTGATCCTGGATATATTTTGTTTATTGGAGAAAGAAAATGACCTTGGAAAACATATTTGTAATGAATGATATATCTATATATCATCTCTTAGCAAAAAAAAAAATCCTTATGAAATTAGGGTGGAAATAGTAGGGTCATTTCAATGTTGCAGAATTTAATGCTTTGTCAAAGTATGCGATGCCATTCATCGACACTCCATTTGAGGAAGAATGAGAAGTTCATCATTGGTTTTGATGACTATCTTGGGGAGAAGTTGGTAGACCACATTGATGAGCAATTTGAGAAGCTTGTTGAGAAAGCATTTGATTATGAGAATCTGTATCCTAAGGATGGGACAAATATGGTTGTTCCCACTGAAACGGAAGAGCAAAAACCGTAGCAAAACGGTGGAGGCAAGAAGATATGGAACAAAAAGAGGAAGTAGTCTCTAGGAAAAAATGGTAAATGGGAACCTACTTGCTATGGATGCCAGGAGAAGGTTCATCTGATTAAAGACTGCAAAGTGAGTGATAAGACAAAGTGATACAATTATGATAAGCCTGGGCATTTGAAGAAGGATTGTCCAAAACTAGTAAAGGAGAAGCAAGTTGTGAAAGTATATGTTTTGGACGCAGTCTCGACTTCGTCGAGTGCTCCTTCGGTGAAGGAGAAGGGAAAGGGAGTCATTATTCAAGGTATGCTTTCTATTGGTGATGTTCTTATTTGAGTTCTATTTGATACCGGGGCTTCTCATTCATTCATATGTAGTGACCTAATAGACAGATTGGGATTGATACCCAAGATAGTAGACCGGTCCTTGATCGTGACAAACCCTATTGGAGGTTCTACTAGGTTGTGTATGGTTTAATAGTGGTTTAATTTTATCGAGTCATGGATTTTTTTTGTTTGTAATTGATTTGACTTGAATTTTGTTGGGTTATGGATTATCTTGTGAATGGACTGGCTTAAGAAGTATGCAGTAATAGTAGATTACGAGAAGATATTGGTGACAATCGAAGATGTGGATGGACGACAGTAAAGATTAGCTGCCTACCGGAGGATGGGGTGATGGTTAGCTTTCTATATCCGCTAGAGATTCCATAGGAGGGGTTGTCATCTGTGCCTATCACTAGAGAGTATCTGGATTTATTTGAGGAAGTGATCGAATTGCCATCACATAAAGAGATTGAGTTTTAGATAGACTTAGTGAAGGAATCTAGACCTAAAGTTATGCCTTTGAGGCATATTGCACCCAGAGAGCAGAACAAATTAGAGGTGCAAGTGAATGACCTATTGAGGAGGAGGTTCATTCGAAGAAGTATATCTGAGTGGGGTGCACCTATAGTGTTTGTGACTAAGGCAGATGGCTCTTTGAGGTTGTGTATGGATTATCATAAGCTAATTAAAGCGATGAAGAAGAACAAATATCCACTCCCATCCATTAATGACTTATTCGACCAGCTCTATGGTGCAAAGGTGTTCTACCAAATAGATTTTGCAATGGGATTTCACTAGCTGAGAGCAGCGAAGGAGAGTGTGCCTATTACTGCATTTCGTACGCTATCAGGTTTTTGGTTGGTGATGCTATTTGGGTTGACCAATGCTCCAGCATACTTTGTGGATCTCATGAGTCGAGTTTTTAGTGACCAATTGAATAAGTTCATGCTTGTGTCCATGGATGACATTCCGATCTATTCCAGAACTGAAAAGGAGCACAAGATGCACTTGAGGATTGTGCTAAAGGTGTTGAGAAAGCATAAGTTGTGTAACGACCCGGAATTTCACCACATTTATTTATGAATATTTAATTAATTTTAAAAATTCAAATAATTGGTCTTATAATTAAAATAAAACTCTTTTAAATAATATATAATAATGGTGAAACAGTTTTCAAAATTTTTTTTACAAAAATATACAGAAAATGTGACCGGAAATCGTTTTCCGAATTTTCGAAGTTTCATCGTATAAAAGTTGTTTGGAATGTTGTGTACACATTTGTAAATAAATGTTCACATATATGCAAAGTTATAATCATGGATTAGTGAATTAATTAGGATTAAGTATAATTTAATTAAGTTTAAATATAATAAAAATAAAAGGGAAAAATGTCACACCATGGGAGACAAAGATGTGACATATTGGCAACTCAAGGGGACAAGAGTACAATGGCCATCTTTTCATGTTTTTTTCGAAATTAGGGAGGGAGGGAACATGCTTGGTGATGTGGCAAAGCATGAGAGGAGGGTATGTACCCGAAGGGCATTTCGGTAATTTTGCATAACCATTTGTATATATACCCATTTCCTAATTCTTTTACCATTTTTTCTCAGTTCATTTTCCACTTCTTTCTCATTCTTTAAGTCTTGCTTAAGCTTGCAAGATAATTTCCATGGCTTCCAAGTGTTAAAAGTTTCATTTTTACACTTTTAAGAATTCATAAACTTGTTTAAAAATCCACACCATCTCCTTCATTTTACCTTTTTTTCTCACGGCCATAACTTCCTCCATAAATCACCAAATTATATTTTTCTTTTTTTCAAACCATTTTAAATTCTAGTGGCTACAACATTAATGTAGGTTACTTTTTCTAATTTCGAGCATTACTATGACAAAAACTCAATTCTTTGTAGTGTATTTTTGGGCTCACAAATTCAAGTTCGAAAATAGCTCATCTTATCTCGACCATATCTTCCTAAAAATTAACTGAAATAGAGATTTTATTTTTTGATAATTTTAGAGAAAAGAATTTCCTAAATCCTTTCTTTAGACAACTTTTCCAAAATCTGAGAGCAAACAGTTCAAACATCAGTTTTAAAATGATCTATTTTCGGGTTTATTTTAGCGAATTCGATGATTTTCCAAAGTCAGTCCACATTCAAACAAGACTCATGACTCCTCATTTTGATCCAATGCTGAGCCATAACAGCCTATAGCCATGCCCAAATAGTCCACATATGGCCCAAAAGTCCGAGCTTTGGTGATTAGGAAGTTTGGTTCGAGCGTTGGCGAGATTTGTAGCGATTCGACTTTGTTTGGTTAAATTTTTTTGAGTAAAACTTTACCCTCAGACTAAAGCATTTAAAACTATATTAAATTTCATATTTATTGCCCATGAATGCTTTTTGTATGTGTTTGATGATGGTTTGGTTGTTTGATTGTTTCATGCTTTGAAAAGTTGTCGCATTTGAAAGTTAGTAAGCATATGGTTAGCAATATAAATAGTTGGTAGTTAAAGTTAATATGATTGTTAGTAAATACTAATTACATGTTATATCATGGTTAATTATCATGTCTATACGCTCATACCATTACAATGTGATGTTTGGTTGTGTTGATAATATCATATACGTCAATTTCGAACTGCCCGTATAGCGATAGTCGGTATATCGGCACTTTTGGAAAATCGCCTTTTCTCGAAAACGTTTGGTTTCATTATTGTGCTTTGAATTATTTTAAAAATTAAGCAAGTTATGATTAATGATGTTTTTCAAAAAAAATTAATTATTTCAATAATATTTAATTATTTAATTATTTAATTAATTAATTATTTAATTAACATGGATTAAGGTTAACTAATTACTTAGTTAATGATGTGTTTTAAAATTAACTAATTACCCAGTTAATGAGATTTTAAATTTAATTAATCACTTTATTTAATGATGTTTAAAACTAATTAATCTTTTGATAATGAGGGATTAAAATTAATTAATCTTTTAACTAATGATGTTTTTAAAATTAATTAATCCTTTTTAATTAATAACTTTTAAAAGTTAATAAATCAGCTTAACCTTAATTAATCTTTACTCAAATAAAGTTTTAAAGTTAGTTAATCATTTTAAATAATGATATATAATTATTTATTAATTAACTAAATTAATTATATTTAAATATTATTAATTAACTTCATTAATGATAATTTAAAGTTGATTTACCCTTTCTAATTAATGGGTATTGAAGTTAATTTATCACCTTAATTAATGAAGATTCAAAGTGAATTTATTAAAGTAAAAAGGATGTTTTTACTTTGTTATTCATTTTAAATAATGATAGTTAATTATTTATTTATTAATTTAATCAATTATATTTTACTAATTAATTGAATTAATAAAGTTTAAAGGTGATTTACCCTTTTTAATTAAAGGTTATTGAAGTTAATTAATCAACTTAATTTATGAAGTTTCAAAGTGAAGTTATCAAAGTAAAAATGATATTTTGACTTTGTTATTCATTTTAAATAATGATAATTAATTAATTATTATTAATTTAATTAATTATATTTTACTAATTAATTGAATTAATAAGGTTTAAAAGTGGTTTTTCCTTTTTATTATTTAAAGACATTTGAAGTTCAATAATCAAATTGTGTGATGAAGTTTAAAGTTAATTAATCAATGTAATAAGGATGTTTTAAGTTATTAAATCCTTTTTTTAATGATGTTTTAAAGTTAGTGAACTCTTTCAACAAAGTTTAAAGCTAACACTTGTAATGTAAAGCCCAAGCACAAATTCGGGTTTTTAAAGAAAAAGTTTGATTCGTTTATGGAAATGAATTAATTTCCATAAAGCGATTCACTTATATAGAAATGATTTATTTGTGTAATTAGCACTAAATATCGAAGAAGTAAACTTGTCGCTTCAAAAGTTAAGAGTGATCGTTGGACATGACTTTGAGGTAACACTACCTTGACTTGTCCAGTATTACTTTTAACCAAGAAAAGCACATGTTTGAATTCAACAAGTGGTGATAGGTATACAAGACTTAATTTCCATATACGATCGTTTTATATCCTCGATAGTTGGTATCTCAGCTATCGGCTACTTCAGCTTCTTTATTATCGTCATTCTAAGACGATGTATTACTCCATTGAGCTTTGTTATCCTTTGTCGTAATTGACTAAACCAAAAGTGCGAGAGGAAGACAAGTTATGTGGGGTTGCTCCCATTAGGGTATTTTCACATCTCATCTAGATTTTTGTGTACCGTCACGTGAAAAACGGTTAAGATTTAGATATGAAATATTCGGATACTCGGTAAGGTTGGAGGGGTCCGGCTTAGTATTGTCCGAGAAGTGTCACAGAGTAAATGAGCTTCTCAGAAGTATATTACTAGAGGTATACTTCAAGGGGGGTGCACCTTCCTAGTCATTGTTGGAAAATTTTCATTTCCTTATTTGATTCGAACCTTCGAATTTTTTTTTGTAATTGCAACGGGAAGAGTCAACCACTCTTCACGATGTTTAATTATAGGTTTTGTCCATTCTATCAAGTTTTGAGTGTTATCTTGTTTTATCCATTTTGTCCATTTTGGATTTTCTTCAAACTATTTCCATTCTTTTTAACTATGGATCTTCATACTATTTTTGCCCATCATCTATGTTTTGATTTGTTTCCTATTGTTCTTTTCCGTTCTTATGTTTGGTTGTTGTTTATGTGGGAGAAAACACGTTCCGTGTTAGCGGCGTGGTCCCACATATTATTGTTAAATACATTTCCTTTTGTGCCAAAGTTTTACTCATACCAGACATTTTGTTTGACCCGAGTTGTTTATTTTCCCTAAACTCTCGGGTACTCAATTATATTTGGGTGGCCCGAGAATAACAGGTTTTCTTTGGAGCTCTTTGAAGATGGTGATCGAGCAGGCGGCTCCTTAGTTATCTAGTTATTTATTTCCGCTGTATGATTATGTTGGTATATTTGGTATCTGAAAAAAAAATGTAAAGTCAGAATGTATAGTTGCAAATCTATTAGATGTGGTACTTTTGTTTAACTCGTTTTAAATGTCATTAGATGTAAAGTCATTTTAAGTAATGATATTTGAATTTAATTAATTAATTTAATTAATGATATTTAAAAGTAATTATTCATTTTAATTAATGATTATTTGAATTTAATAAATCGTTTGATAAATAATATTTTAAGTTGGTTAATTGATTTAATAAGTGAGTTTAAAATAAATAAATAAATTTGATGAATGTCTTTCGGAAGTAATTAACTATTTTACTAAAGATAATTGACTTGTTTATTAAAGAAAATTGTAAATTTGATTAATTATCTTTTGGGATAGTTAATATTTTTTTTAGATTTACAAAAGAGATTATAAATGTGATTTATTATCTTTCAGGATAATTAATGTTATTTGAAATTTAATAAAAGAACTTAAATGATTTATTTTCTTTGGAAAATTTATATGGTCTTAAGGTTTAAAAAATAATATTATAAATCGTCCCCTAGGACCATTAACATTGTTTGGAATTTATAAAAGGTATTTAAATGGTTTTATTATCCTTTGAGATAATAAATATTGTTTTAAATTTATAAATGATGGTTTTTTTTAATGAGAACTTTTAAATAGAATTGTTTATAAATATCGCTAAGTGTAAATTGTTTTGGGATTTTAGCAAACGATGTTTAAAATGACATTTGTTTTGACCCTTGTTTTAATACACTTAGTATTATAAATTTTTCTTTCCAAATAATATTTAAAGAGTTTTTGGAAAATTTAAATCCCAGAATTGTGTAAAATAATTTCCAAAGATTTTGAGAAAAGTAATAACGGTATTATTTGAAAATATTTTTAAAGTATAAATATTTTGGAAAAGAAATTTTAAGTAGAAAGCTTTTTCTTTGAGTAATTCGGAGGAAAATATTTCGGTTAGTTTGTGGTAATCTGAATAATTTTCTAAGTAACGATCAGATGTTGCTTAGGCGAATCTTGTGGAGTACTTAGTAAATTATTCTCTTTATTATTGTGCGATTGAAATGAATTCAAACCCGAACGAACCGAAAGTAAGTTTTAATAAACAAATTGTTTGAAGTTATTTTATAACGAAAAAGTAAGGAGTATACTTTCAAAGACGAGTTTTGAAATTAAAAACCGGGAATTCAATTTTTAGGTTCCCTAAAAGGGAATTGATTTCCAAATAAAAAGTATTTTCGATAAGAGATTGTTTTGATAAATAAATTTATATCCTTAGATAAGATGAGGGATAATTTAACACTAATTTAAATTTGTTAGATTGGATAGGAAGGTTTTGATAACATTGTTTTATCAAAACCATAGATTTTGTTTAAACATTTACGTAGTGTAAACTATTTGTGGTTTTGGGTCAACCCATAAACATCGTCAATTTTAACACTCTAAGTTAAAGAGGTCAAGAGGTTGGTTCAGGTTTAAAAGACCCAAATTCTGATTAGTTCTTCACCTAAATTGTGAATGATAAAATTAAATTTATGTTTGTATGTACTCTTAGGATATAGAAGAGTATTATACAAGTAAAAAATGGTAGGAAAATTTATTATTTGGTGTTTTATAAAGAAATGAATTTATAAAATATTATTATACTTTGGTGAAAATTTATGGAATAATTCATAAATGATTTTGGTATTGAATAAAATACTAAATAGAAATTTAAGTGGTTTATAAATATTGGTATAATTAAGAAACCAATAATAGTGGAGTATAACTTTCAATTTTTTTCAAATTAGTTTGGATAATTTTGGACAATCAAGAAAGTTTTGAACTTAAGTTGGATTTAGGTGTTAGTCATTTAGCATTTAAAATAATGTTGAGTGTAGTTTATTCCTTTATGGATTTTGTTTTGATAAGGTTTGATTGGTCGTGTGATTATATATATATATACCATAGTTTATAAAGTTTAAATTTATAAACAGTGGATTTTGAATTGTTGTTTATTAGGGCTTAAATCCCGGTGCGTTTGGAAATGTGGTTTTGGAAATTTTTGGGAAAGAAATATTGATTGTTCACTCTAGTTGTTGTATTTGGAGGAACCGGAATACCACTGGATGCTTCATGTTGGTTTAATTCTAGAGTTTTACATGTTTTGTTAGGAGAACTCCCCCTATTCATTTTTGGATTTTTATTTTAATACATTCCTTTTTGGAAGAATTTGAAAATAATTTTTTTTAATACAAAACTCGGACATTTAGTTCTAAATTTATCTTTCTATATGATTGGATGCGTAGTATTTTATTTCAGAATATTCTCTGAATTTGGTTGCATATAGATGTTATATTGTTCATATTGCATGTGTTTATGATAGAAATAATATAACTAATCAAATTTACTGAAAACCAAGTAGGTAAATTGATTTTCTTAGGCCGGTTATTACATTTTCCACTCCTTAATAATTTCGGGGATGAAATTCTTTTAAGGGAGGTAGAGTGTAACGACCCGGAATTTCACCACATTGATTTATGAATATTTAATTAATTTTAATATTCAAATAATAAGTCTTATAATTAAAATAAAAATCTTTTAAATAAAAAAAATATGGTGAAATAGTTTTCAAAATTTGTTTACAAAAATATACAGTTTGAGGAAGAACAAAAAATATGACCGGAAACCGTTTTTCAAATTTTTGAAGTTTCATCGTATAAAAGTTGTTTGGAATGTTGTGTACACATTTATAAATAAATGTTCACATATATGAAAAGTTATAATCATGGATTAGTGAATTAATTAGGATTAATTATAATTTAATTAAGTTTAAATATAATAAAAATAAAAGGGAAAAATGTCACATCATGGGAGACAAAGATGTGACATATTGGCAACTCAAGGGGACAAGAGTGCAATGGCCATCTTTTCATGTTTTTTCAAAATTAAGGAGGGAGGGAACATGCTTGGTGATGTGGCAAAGCATGAGAGGAGGGTATGTTCCCGAAGGGCATTTCGGTAATTTTGCATAACAATTTGTATATATACCCATTTCCTAATTCTTTTATCATTTTTTCTCATTTGATTTTCCACTTCTTTCTCATTCTTTAAGTCTTGCTTAAGCTTGCAAGATAATTTCCATGGCTCCCAAGTGTTAAAAGTTCCATTTTTCCACTTTTAAGAATTCATAAACTTATTTAAAAATCCACATCATCTCCTCCATTTTACCTCATTTTCTCACGGCCATAACTTCCTCCATAATTCGCCAAATCATGTTTTTCTTTTTCTCATACCATTTAAAATTCCAATGGCTACAACTTTTATGTATATCACTTTTTCTAATTTTGAGCATTACTATGATAAAAACTCAATTCTTTGTAGTGTATTTTTGGGCTTAGAAATTCAAGTCCGTAAATAGCTCATCTTATCTCGGCCATATCTTCCTTAAACTTAACTAAAATAGAGATTTTTTTTCAAATTTTAGAGAAAAGAATTTCCTAAAACCTTTCTTTAGACCAGTTTTCCAAAATCTGAGAGCAAATAGTTCAAAAATCAGTTTTAAAATGACCTATTTTCGGGTTTACTTTAGTGAATTCGATGATTATCCAAAGTCACTCCACATTCAAACAAGACTCATAACTCCTCATTTTGATCCAACGCTGAGCCATAACAACCCATGGCCGTGCCCAAACAATCCACATATGGCCCAAAAGTTTTCAGCTTTGGTGATTAGGAAGTTTGGTTCGAGCGTTGGCGAGATCGTGTAGCGATTCAACTTTGTTTGGTTACATTTTTGTGAGTAAAACTTGGCCCTCAAACTAAAGCTTTTTGTAACATCCTGTATCTGAAGGCCAAAAGCTAAGCGATGGATGCTACAGTCATCCATAATATTAATTTCTTATGATGAAATACGGCAGTGTTAATGGTATCCATAATATCAGAAGCACTTGAATATGAAAAAAATCACAGATTTCCAAAAACAATAATTTTAGTGATTATATTTCAAATAAATCGTATTAAAGTTACAAAAATCCCAAATGTAATCCCAGGCATTGATCAAATATAATTTACAACAATACGCCAAGAGCGACATATGAAGATGCCCCATTGGATGATCAAAGCAATATAGACATAACTATCTTAATACACAGCGAAAACAATTTTAAAACAGAATCCCTAAATTAGCTATCCGTCAGCCACCTGCTCGTCTTGGGATGCTTTATTCGCCAAAATCTGCTAAACCTAAAAACTTAAAACCTCAGCCTACTCAAATCAAATTTTTAGCACCCGAGAGTTTAAGAGGAAACAAAAACTTTGAGCCAGACAATGAGTTTGGTATAAATAATCCCCTATCATCTCTTATCATAAATAAATATCAAGTGAGACAACGCCGCTTAGCGGAATGAGTTTTTCCCTCACTAGTATCCCAAATAAATATGCAAATCATTTACTATGCCCCTGCATCCAAAATGATTAGTCTTAACATAATATGAAATAAAGCCATAAATCATATGTATTGGATATACCATCCACCCATTTATTAGATATCCCATCTAAAATAAATTTATTAGAGTTCCCCTCTAAAATCTTTTAAATGACTATCCGTCGTAATTTAATAGGACTATCCATCCCAAATCCATTCAAAATAAATGCAGATTATCCATCGTACATTGTTTTATAAAAGATGGTGTGGGCTATCCACCGCACACTCCATAGTTTTTCTAGGATGACTATGAACCCTTGGGTGCCAAATCCCGAGGCTAACCACCTCTGGCAAAACATTCTTTACTTTAAAAATTTAATGTGGGCTATCCACCGCACATTCCATGGTTTTCCTAGGTTAAACAAGGACCCATCACTTGGCCAAAAATATCATGATCCGCATGATTATTTATAAAACTTCATGATCCCCATGATTAATTATTTTCCCTAGGTATACCACCTGTTTAACCTATTCCCATTGGTAGCCCCAATTAGGTTAAATTAAATAAAAACATATTGATAGCCCCAATGTATAATTTCGAAAGCATATTTCTGTTTGTAACCCCAAACTATGTATCGAATTCAGTAATCCCACCCTGGTGTCCCCAAGGTTTAATAACATCAAATTTATATAAGGCTCCCCCTTACATGTTTAAACAAAATAAGTATTTTATGTTATAACCCTTCGAAGTAGCCACTTCAAATTAGAAAAATTTTACTTAAGGAAAAGTGGCTAAAATAGCCCTTTAAAACACTTCGAATGAATCCCCATTCGAAAGCATATAAACATCCAAAGTTAGCCCCTTCGGAAATCTTTCTTTTGAAAGCATCACAAAATCATACCTTTCGACCTTGCCGAAAGGTCCAACCCTTCGGTCTTGACGGAAGGTTTCCTTTCGACCCTATCGAAAGCCTGGGGTATCCCCCCTCCTTATAAAACCAATTATAAACCTTTCGAAATCATGGAAGGTAACCCCTTCAAAAACCTTTCGAAATCAAAACCTTTCGAAACCAAACCTTTCAAAATTAAACCTTTCAAAATCAAAACCTTTCGAAACCAAACCTTTCGAAATTAAACCTTTCAAAATAAACCTTTCGAAATCAAAACCTTTTGAAATTAAACCTTTCGAAATCAAACCTTTCGAAATCATTCAAAAACAATGAAGTGTTGGTGTTGGAACCAACCCTTCGAAAGCATACTTCCGACCATGTCGGAAAGTTAACCCTTCGGCTTGCCAAAAGGTTTTAAAACACCTTTTGGAAAAATATTTTAAAACAATACTCTTGAAGGTTTAAGCTTTCGAAGATCCCCTTCGAAACCCTTGTTGAATATAAAATTTTAGTCTTTTATAAAATGATAGAGTCGAAGGATCCCCCTTCAACTTAATCGAAAACAATTTTTATTTCTATCCAAAAGCAAAAGAAGCAGCCTCCCTATCCCTTCACCCTTTTCTTCCCTTCGGCCTCGTGTCAACCTTTCGACTTTGACGGAGGGTAACTGTTTACCTTCCGTTTAGACAAAAGGTACCTTTCGACTTCATCGAAAGGGTAAAAGCGGACTTGTTGGATACGAAGGCAGAACTGGGCCCACTGAAGTGATGTTTTATCTTTTTTGTTTAATTTTGATTGGTTGAGGAGCCTTCTCCTGTACTTTCGAAAACTGAAAATTATACAAAATTCAACCTTTTTCTTAAAACACTGTACTTCTTCCCCAAATATTTCCAAAAGCGAATTTTCCTCCGGTTTTAAATAAACACGGAAGCCATTTTTCAGTTTAGCCCTTAGGCTTAAATAATTTTATTACCTTAGTAGATCACTAAGGAAAAATTCCCAAAAATCACCAAAAATCAAATAAATCATATACTTCAACATATTAACATTTCAAAGCATATGAAGATTACAACAATTTGGAATTTAACCAAAACCGAACAAAAACTTTTTAATTAACCCATTAACATTTAAAACACTTATGTTTTATCCGAAAAAAAGGGTTAAATGGTAATATCCTAACCAAAATCACAAACATGAATCGGGTATAACCCATAACCGATCCAAACACAGAAAAACAAGATGATAAACATGATTATTCACCTTGATTAGTTGATTGGAGAATGAGATACTTTCCTAGCTTTAATTCCTTAGCTTATTCTTCAATTTAAACTCTCCCTAGAGCTTTTTAATGGCCGGCCGAAGTGATGAGGAGTTAAGATTGAGAAAGTGGAAGTTTATTTAGGTGGAGGAAGAGATACATACTAAGAAATGTAGCCCCATTTCAAAGTTTACCCCTTAGGAAAATATCCTCATTCTTAATTTATTGAAGTCCTTTTATTTTAGTTTATTCTTTTAGACATGGCCATTGGATTTATTAACCTCATCTCCCTACTATTCACATTATTCTATTTAATTTATCCAATTAAATATCCTGAATAATGTTAATTAAAATTTGGGGTCATTACACTTTTAAAACTATATTAATGTTCATATTTATTGCTTATGAATGCTTTTTGTATGTGTTTGATGATGGTTTGGTTGTTTGTTTGTTTCATGCTTTGAAAGGTTGTTGCATTTGAAAGTTAGTAAGCATATGGTTAGCTATATGAATAGTGTAACGACCCACCTTTTTGGACGGTTCAAATCGACAATAAACCACACATGTCAGACTCAAACCATTCAAAAGGGAGGATTGGTAATGGGGTAAATAAGAAAAAAAAGAAAAAGGGAAAGAAAAAATAAAACACAGAATCTCGCAGCGGAACGACAAAATATAATAATCAAATAAACAGTTCATGAAGCTGTTTTACAAATAACATTTGATTACACTTTTACAAATTCAAATCAGAGTTATACATACATCATAAATAAACAAACAATGCAGTGGAACACAGAATGTAGTGGAATAATAAATAGCAATAATATACTGAACCTTCATCTTCGTCCATTAGAAAATAGTCTTCAACACTAAAAACTCAGGCTGACCCGAGCATAATGAAAAACAATACACTCGAGTCAGAACTAAAAAATTTCCTATGTAAGTCAAATCAATCTCAAATAAAATATGGGTGCAATGGCTTCAGAGATGTTACGGGATTTTTCACCTCCTATCAAGTGTACAACGTGAGTGCAATAACTTACGAGATTTCAAATAATTCGAAATACCAATTTTAACCACTTTATTTAAAATAAATCCGAAGTTTAAATTAAAAACTTAAACTTCTTAAATAATTCAGTTTCAATAAATAATCCAATTTCAAGAAATTGTATGAGTATATATCATTTAACCCATAATTTAAATGTCTTAATTATCCAATTCTAAAATGATTCAGAGGACCATTTAAATGATGTCAATAATATATAAGGTGATAACAGGGACATATTAAAATAAATAAACAACCAATATATCAATCAATAAGCATCCATTTCAAACAACATCCAAATCAACCAATATATTTCAACATATAATAGTTATCAATATCGAGGTTTAACTATTAATTAAATTCCAATATAAAATTAAATGTCAATTCAGATTCAATATCAATTCAAATGTCAACTGAAATCAACAAACAGCAAAAAAATAAATTTATATCACATCATATATTTTATTTAACTTGCAATGGAATTTTTAGTATTGCGTGAATGGGTTTAATCACTCACCTTTGATTTATAGCCAATTGAAAATCCAATAAAAACCCAAAATTTCAACGGTCTCTAAATTCAACCAAACTAGTTTCATGTTGTCCGGAATTTTGATATGAACCCAAAGGAAGAAACTGCGCATTAATCGGAGTTCATATGCAGAAGATATTCAAGTTATAAGAGTATTATGATGAAATAGAAAACCATGTACACACATTTTAATAATAAAATAAAACAAGTTAGTTTCTCACATTAAGAAATTTAAAGACTGTTCATGTTTCTAAATTCTGGAGAATCAACGGAAAAAAAATGACACGATGGCTCACACATGGGGGAAGGATGCTTTAGGCAATGGATTTGTAAACAAATGGAAAAGATTGGCTTCATGAAAATAAGTTGCTCACATTTGTTTGTTTTTTTAGAAGAGAAAGAAACTTTAGGCAAAAGAAATAATGGAAGCACGTTTTGGAAATGGAAAGTTAGATGAAGAGATTTATGAAATAGGAAACGAATAAGGGTAAAGCACGTTGGAAAATTGGAATATGAAAGGGAAGGATACAAGAAGATGTAAATTTGCAAAATAAAAAGAGCCTAACATGCAGGTAATTAACAAAAGATGAAAGACACACGTTGGAATTTGATAAGACATGTTTACATGGCAAGCAAATCTTTTGGTATAAAATTTCAAAACATGTGCTACTTCAATTAATTTCATCAACACACATGAAACATTTCAAGGCAAGGCTCGCATGTAAATAAAAAAACTTACTGGAAAACCAAAAGAGGCATGTATTTAATAAAAGAAAGTAATAATAAAATAAAATAAATGAAAGCGATGATTTAAATTTGAGAACGTAGACCGTACATACAAATCACAAATCTAATATACTAAAAAAAATAGTTCATTTTAACATATTTTATTAACCCTAATACACTCAAATTTACACACATATATGTATTTTTATTTAGTACACAGTAAATAAAATTAAACACTGTAATTAACATAATGAGGACCGCTATCCCACACATTAAAAGATGAACTGAGATTCCAAAGTCAAATTTGAAACGGAATAAATTTCGTATGTAAATATGCTAATTATTCCAAATCAAAATTTTAACCAAACCTTCAAGTTGTTTTCTTACCATTTTATTATTGTTATTTTTTATAAATTAAATTCAAATCAAGTTTGAATATTTAAATAAATCAAATATTCCAACTAGAAACATACAATAAAATTCAAGTCTTTGTTTTAATGAAATTAAATTTACATTCACAAATGAAATATTCACTTTATTTGATAAAAATATTCTTTTCAAGAAACCAATCCTTTTCTTTTATTTTTATTGAAACATATTTCTTTTTATTACACATTAATTTACAATTAACACCTCCCCCTTTAAAACCAACTTATATTTAAAGACTATCCCATTAAAGAGTCACAGAAATAATACTTCGTACAACCACGTCGTTTCTTTATCAATTGATTTCCTATTATCATTATATTTGTAACAAATTTAAGTACTCACAATTTGAACGTAATATTTCTCATTAAAATTATCATTATATTTTTAACACAAAACGTAAGTTGCACATATCATTAATTAATTACCATTTAATTCTATTTCTTATTAATGGAAAGATATAATTACTATTGATTACAATAATTAAATCTCAAAACATACCCTAATACAGGTAAGATAATTAATCCAATTGTTTCCTTTGAAATCCAATTTTCCATGTTAAACCCAATATCTATTTACTAAATTAATTCCAACATTTAATTACAACTGTAATAAAACCTGTTCATTATATATTTAAATTCCAAACAAATCCTTTTATTTTGATTTACATTCTTATTATCAAATCAACTATTCCCTTATGAAATTTGATTAACATAAGTTTTCATTTTATTACACTCATCACTCAACAGTTAATGTTTCTTCTTATATCAATTGTAATATTTCAATTACATTAATTCTCCATTAATTACCAAATAAGTTTCTAATGGATTTAATAATAAGATAATAGATAACAATGGTTATACATTAATAATCCATATCTATTAATTTATTGTTTACAAATAAAGGTTAATAAGTTTATGTACAAAATAATTGATTTCATACTCCATATTAAAACCAATTGCAATTAAAAACACATGATTACATCAATTTATACATCATTTATTCTATTCCTTATTAACCTTTATTATTTAAATTGATTGAAATTACGTTAACATAGTATAATAGTCAATTACATTCAATCAATATTAGTAAATTATATGTTAATACGTGTTACCATCTTTTATCTCATTAAAATTAGTTGTTTTAAGATTTATCTTAAGGTCAAAATTTCTAATCTAATAGGATTCAATTTAATAAATCATAAATTTTAATTTCTGACAATATTAAAGTCCAAAACCTTATTAAATTTAATATTTTTAATTATCAATAATACGGGTTGTTACAAATAGTTGGTTGTTAAAGTTAATGTGATTGTTAGTAAATACTTATTACATGTTATATCATGGTTAATTATCATGTCTATATGCTCATACCATTACTATGCGATGTTTGGTTGTGTTGATAATATCATATACGTCAATTTCGAACTGCCCGTATAGCGATAGTCGGTATATCGACACTTTCGGAAAATCGCCTTTCCTCGAAAATGTTTGGTATCATTATTGTGCTTTGAATTATTTTAAAAATTAAGCAAGTTTTGATTAATGATGTTTTTCAAAAATAATTAATTATTTCAATAATATTTAATTAACATGGATTAAGGTTAACTAATTACTTAGTTAATGATGTGTTTTAAAATTAACTAATTACCCGATTAATGATGTTTTAAATTTAATTAATCATTTTATTTAATGATGTTTAAGACTAATTAATCTTTCGATAATGAGGGATTAAAATTAATTAATCATTTAACTAATGATGTTTTTAAAATTAATTAATCCTTTTTAATTAATGACTTTTAAAAGTTAATAAATCAGCTTAACCTTAATTAATCTTTCCTCAAATAAAGTTTTAAAGTTAGTTAATCATTTTAAATAATGATATTTAATTATTTATTAATTAAGTAAATTAATTATTATATTTAAATATTATTAATTAACTTAATTAATGATAATTTAAAGGTGATTTACCCTTTCTAATTAATGGGTATTGAAGTTAATTTATCAACTTAATTAATTTTGACTTTGTTATTCAATTTAAATAATGATAGTTAATTATTTATTTATTAATTTAATCAATTATATTTTACCAATTAATTGAATTAATAAGGTTTAAACGTGATTTACCCTTTTTAATTAAAGGTTATTGAAGTTAATTAATCAACTTAATTTATGAAGTTTCAAAGTGAAGTTATCAAAGTAAAAATGATATTTTGACTTTGTTATTCATTTTAAATAATGATAATTAATTAATTATTATTAATTTAATTAATTATATTTTACTAATTAATTGAATTAATAAGGTTTAAAAGTGGTTTTTCCTTTTTATTATTTAAAGACATTTGAAGTTCAATAATCAAATTGTGTGATGAAGTTTAAAGTTAATTAATCAATGTAATAAGGATGTTTTAATTTATTAAATCCTTTTTTTAATGATGTTTTAAAGTCAGTGAACTCTTTCAACAAAGTGTTTAAAGCTAACGCTTGTAATGTAAAGCCCAAGCACGAATTCGGGTTTTTAAAAGAAAAAGTTTGATTCGTTTATGGAAATGAATTAATTTCCATAAAGCGATTCACTTATATAGAAATGATTTATTTGTGTAATTAGCACTAAACATCGAAGAAGTACACTTGTCGCTTCAAAAGTTAAGAGTGATCGTTGGACATGACTTTGAGGTAACACTACCTTGACTTGTCCGATATTACTTTTAACCAAGAAAAGTACAAGTTTGAATTCAACAAGTGGTGATAAGTATACAAGACTTAATTTCCATACACGATCGTTTTATATCCTCGATAGTTGGTATCTCAGCTATCGGTTACTTTAGCTTCTTTATTATCGTCATTCTAAGACGATGTATTGCTCCATTGAGCTTTGTTATCCTTTGTCGTAATTGACTAAACCAAAAGTGCGAGAGGAAGACAAGTTATGTGGGGTTGCTCCCATTAGGGTATTTTCACATCTCATCTAGATTTTTGTGTACCATCATGTGAAAAATGGTTAAGATTTAGATATGAAATATTCGGATACTCGGTAAGGTTAAGAAAAATCAAACTTTTGTTTGGGACGCAAAATGTGAGCATGCATTTGTGAGTTGTGAAAGAGAAGTTGACGAGTGCACCAATATTGACTATTCCAAGTGGCAAAGAGGAGTTTACAGTATATATAGATGCAAGTGGTGCTGGATTGGGTGCAGTATTGATGTAGAAGAGAAAACTTGTTGCCTATGCTGGTCGACAACTAAAACCGCACAAAAGGAATTATCCAACTCATGATTTGGAATTGGCAGTGATAGTTTTTCCTTCAAAGATGTGGAGGCATTATCTGCTAGGACAAAGGTTTGAGCTATTTACAGACCACCAATCCTTGAATTCCATTTTCTCTTAGAAGGATCTCAACCTTCACCAGCAACGGTGGTTAGAGTTCTAGCCTCCTAAGATTTTAGCATTTTCTATACACTAGAAAAAGGGAATGCAATCATCAGTGCATTAATTACAAGACATGCTAGTTTGGGAGCAATGTTCTTGGAAAGGAGGTATATTGAGTATATTGTTGGATATGCTTTCAGGCCTTATTGGAAGCTAAAACAGGAGATATTGGCAAGTTTGTCGATCAGACCTACTCTAATTGACAAGGTCGGTGCTAGTCAAAAGCGAGATCCTAGGCTGGTAGAGATCATAGCGAAGATAGTAGAATCTAAAGACATGAAACAATACGAACTCGACCGAGATGGTTGGCATCGTAAGGATGGAAGATTCTTTGTTCCCGATATTGATGGATTGCGAGATGAAGTGCTACGAGTGTGCCACCATTCTAGGTTAACCATACATCATGGAGTTAATAAGATCTACCGAGGTATGAAGTAAACCTATTATTAGGAAGGCATGAAGCGGGATGTTGGGACATTCATCTCGAAGTGCATGAACAGGCTGTTGGTAAAGGCAGAGCAAAATAAACATAGTGGATTATTGCAACTGCCAGAAGTTCCTTAGTGGAAATGGGTGCAAGTATCGATGGATTTTATTGATGGATTGCTGAGGACTCGAGCAGGGTATGCTAGCATTTGGGTCATGGTTGATCGGTTAACCAAGGGCCCTAGATTTATGCCTATCAAGTCAAGTATAACGACATCCAAGCTGGTAGAGTTGTATGTAAAGTGGATAGTACAATTTCACGATGTGCCAAAGAACATTGCGAGCGATCGAGACCCGTTATTCACCAATGGGTTTTGGAAGAGGTTACAAGATGTGTCAGGGATAGTGCTGCACCATAGTACAGCTTATCACCCGTAGACGAATGGATATTCTAAAAGAAGAAATCGTATATTGGAAGATCTCTTGCGAGCATGCATTATAAATTTTGGAGAATAATGGAATGACCATATACATCTAGTGGAGTTTTCACACAATTATAGTTATCAATTGAATATTGGTATGGCTTCTTATGAACCATTGTATGGATGAACGTGTAACGCTCCTTCATGTTGGTGGTAAGTGGGTGAGAAACTGATACTTGGACCAGATATGATTAGAGAATTCAGAAAAGATTGAGATTATTTGGCAATGAATGAAAGCTGCTAAGGATGGACATAAAAACTACGCTGATAGGAGACGAAGATATTTAGAGTTTTTTTCAAGGATATGGTATTTGTGAAGGTTTTCCTCGAAAGAATGTAGTTTAATTTGGTAGAAAGGGGAAGTTGGCATCAAGATTCGTAGGTCATTTTCCAATAGTTAAGAGGATTGGAAACCTAGCACATAGGTTCGACTTACCATAGAAAATGACGGATGTGGACAACATTTTTCATGTCTCTTATGTATGGAAATTTGTGCATGACTCAAAAGTGATGATTACACTAGATCAGCTAAAAGATGTTGAGGTAGAACCAGAAATTTTTAGACCTCGTAGGCTGCTTCGTATTGTTGGGTACGAAACGAAACAGCTTAGGAGAAAGTTGGTGAAGCTACTGAAGGTGGAATGGAGCGGAAGTGAGGACGATCGTAGGTAGGAGACCGAGGAGAGCATGAGGACTATGTTTCCAGAGCTCTTTGAATGGTAAGATCCACTGTTTATCGTATCTACTTTCACCATTGTATATTATATTAGATAGGTTAATATTCTACATACTAGGGTAAGTTCACCTTTATTATTGATTGCATGGCTTCTTGTTTGAGATGTTTGATGGTTGCTTATGATTGGTAGGCATCCGAGAATACTACAGTTGCTTATATTTTGGCTTGTTTAGGGATTTCGGGGACGAAATTTCTATAGAGGGGAGAATGTAACGGCCCTTATTTTACATACCAGAGGATTGTAAATTATTTTTATTTTATTCATATGAGGTCATATGATTCTATAATTTTTGGATATGACACTTTGGTACATTTTACACACCTCTGATTTTTCTTGAAATTCTATGTGACATTTTGACCTTGGAAATCTTGTTTGGACAATAACTTTTGATAGGAGTCGAATTAGGGCCTCAAAGTAGTTTCTTTGCTTCAGGATGATGGTTTTCCATTTCGTAGAGTGGTCATAATAGAAAAACAGACTTAGGTTAGATAGTTATACCTATTTTAAGTTTAGACGGTGGCTGGGCAGAACTAGTGTGCAATTAATTAAGCTCATGATTAGGTCCATTAGTCTAATTTGAGATTACTATAAATAGGGATTGTAGGAGTCAAATTTAAGGTTTTTCCCTCTCTTCCAAATCAGATCTAAACCCCCATTAACCCTAGATTCATCCAAATTAGCAAAAATTACTTTCTAAATCAAACCAAATTGAAGATTGGTGAATACATCATTGATTAGAAGATAGAGATCATCATTTTGGTTGATTGGAATTGATTTTCATTGTCGTACGCTTTGGATCGAGACTCAAATCGGTTCAATTTGGTAATTAGTGAGTGGTTTATGCCTTTTCCCTATGCTATGCATGTTTATTGGTAGAATTGCATGTTTTACCATAATTTTTGACCTTAAAACCTTTTCTAACTTCAACTACATGTTATTATATGCTTATGAACTCTATTGTAACTCTTTGAAATGGTTTTCGAAATTGATTTAGTAAATCTCCTTATTCATATTCATATGTGAATGTAATATATAGATTTAGATTATAATTGGTTTGCTTTTTACATGTTTGTGTATTACTTATATGAATGGATGTATATGCATGTTATTCTATGCTTGCATGTTGTGCTTTGATGTTGTTTGCTAGTGTTCTTGATGTTTAGGAATAAAGGTTGGTGAATTTGGCAAATCAGAGGCAAAGTTGGTCGGAATTGGATGAACTTGGAGGAGAGGTTCTAGAGTATAGGGGAAACTTGTAGAATAAGTCGCACCTCATTATTGGTTAAGGGTTTAATTCAACATCGAGTAGACGGATCGATACCGAGTCATTTTTATTACTTGGTTGGATCGGCGACTTTAGGGATCTCTAGGTGTTGGCTAGTGGGGATGGACCAAGGCAAGTTTCGATCGATTTGGCTAAGTGTGGGGAACTATGCCGAGTTATTTCTAAAACTTGGAGTTGAAAGCTTTGGATTGGAGGCCGAGTTGTTTCGATGAATGGGTCAGGGTCCAAAGCACTTGAGAAGCAAGTACTAGAGGTAGAGTAATTTACTAAGCCAAATTGGCTAATTAAATGACTCGATGCCAAATCATTTTGACTCGGTGCTAAGTTGTTTTGTTGGGAGATATAAGGTCAGGGTTGTACCAAAAGGAAACAGGGGACTTTGTAGATCATGTTGGAGGTGTTGGCTCATTCACTTGAGCATTGGATGACGATGTAACAACATGATAAAAGCTTTGGATCTTCGGTTTGTGACTCGAGAAGGGATAGGTACCAAAGATAGCATACTTAGGGGTATGCCCATTAATTGAGAAACTTACCCGATTGGTTTTAAAGAAATCGATTAGAGAAGGAATAAGATTCCATAATCGACCCCAAGTGAAAGTGGGAGATTGATAGAGTTAGGGGTATACCCCTAGGGCAATTATATTATTTGTTACATAAATCTAACTCGATAACAAATCCTATTCAAAGTAAAAGGCATTTCCTTTCTGTTTTATACTTGTTATAAAATGTTGTAAATAATTTATTAGTTAGTCTAGATATATATGTTAGAATTCCATAAAGCACGAGATTAAACAAAAAGATTTTCCAAAGAGTTTATAATTTCCAAGTGTTGATATAGCAATAGTCGCTATACGAACACTTCCATAAACATTTTATAGTTCATACATATTTAACCAACCATATCATAACCTATGCATATACATATATACAAATGCAAATAACACCTATACAGCATGGATAGAGCATAACTTGTAAATGATTACTTAAATGTTTCTACTAATCTTAAGTCATTAACTAATCATCACATATGTCATCTGCTTCTCGTGGAAACCAAACCAACAATCATTACTTTCCACACATATAAACTCAAGCAATTAACATATATTATCACCGTAATAATATGGTTAGAACTTTGGTTTTTAAGAGCGAGATTTACTCACAAAAATCCACACAAAGGCAAATCAAAGCTTCCACGTACTAGCACTAACAATGGGATCCACTTTTCTTTACAAAATTATGAAATTGAAAAATCATCTCCAAAATAATGTTTTACATAATATATTCAAATTTCAAGTCAATAGGAGGTCAAAAACTTAGGTTTTGCCTTTAAAACCAATCAGAATAATTCCATAAAGTTATAATGTATCATCATTCAATCTAACAATGATATTATCAATCCAAATATGGAATATTATCACAATCAATTCGGAAATCATTCTTAAATTCGAAAACAAGGCATAAACAAATGAGCTAGATAACTATTATTCACCTTAGATTGGATAAGAAAGATTGAGATTTGATGTAGACTAATTCCTTAAGCTTTTCCGTTTAAATTCCTTAGCTTTTCCTCTTCTCTTTCTCTAGGTTATGGCCGACCCCTTCTTATGTTTTGTTTTATTTTTAGAAAATGAAATGTGGATGAACGAGAGAGGAAGGGTTAAGGAAATAAATGAAAGAATTACTCCTATTATGCCTTTCTCATTAATCCCTTTTTTATTTTATATTTACAACAATCTTAATAATTGATTAATTAAGGCCTAGTCTAAATTAGTTAACAAATCTCATTCTCCTTATCACCTTACATTATTCCATTTAATTTATCTAGTGAAATTCCAGGAATAATGTTAAATAAAAATTCAGGGTGTTACATTTATCCCTAAACAAAGCCTTGAGGATATCAAAGATTTACTAAACAGTCACGCTTTCGTGCTATCTTTGCAATGGTTTTTCTAAAGTAAACAGCACGTATAGTTTGGCGATTTCTAGATCTGCTACCAAGTTGTCACAAGCAATCACTGATTAGAGGTCCGCATTTTTGGCAGGCTTTTCTTTTTGGGGTTAGTGTATAGATGACCATAGGCATTCATAAGTTAGTGCTATTTTTATTGCCTTAGCCAGCCAATGTAATTAGGTCCTGTAAGTTTGTCATTTTCTAAAAATAACTTTGATGTGGATATTTTCAGCAAATTTTATTTTAGTAGATTAGGCCATTTATATATTGCAAATGTTCTTATATTATTAGTAAGGTCAAACATATTTCTTTCATTTTCCTAATAAAGCTCCCACTAGATTTTTTATATTTATTTGGACCCAAAGAGAAATATAGAAGTCTTTCGACTTTTCTAGTGAGCGTTAGGATTCGCTTGTCTTGAGATTCCGACCTTGAGTTTTCTTAACAAATTATAAACCCGCGAGCGATGGATAACACCTTATCGGTTGTATCATATAAAGCTCCTAACCCATAATCTTTGTCCTAATCTAATCTTGACCATGAGTTTTCTCAACAAATCAAAAAAGATCATTCACTCATACTTTCCAATTTGTGATGGCCTAAGTATAAGTGCACGTTTCTTGAGTGTGCTCAACAAATACATACATATATCTTACCGCATCTTTCAATATATAAACAACTAGAAGTATGCAAATAATTTATTAATATACAAGTGGTAGAAGACAACAATTACACTAGAGATTCATAATCTATAATATATATTTATTTAAGTGATAATGATTTAGGAAATAATGTATTTATTATAAAATACCCTCATGATTCAAGTGTCAGACACATCTGAAATCATGGTATTTAGTCCTTAAACTAGGCTTATCAACAAATACTTTACGATGCAGATAGTGTCATATCTGTATCTACATCCGAAATAATTTTTGGATATCAGATATTCGCACCTTCGGATATAGATGGATATCGGATAATTATCCTATCCGCCAACGATAGATAAATTAAGAAACATAAATAAAAAATTTTAGTTTAATATAATCTTTTTCAACCCAGCTGATGAAAAAAGTACTTAAAATCAGCAAATACGATGACAACAAATAGGTTTTAACAGTTAACATGCATATAATATAAACTATTAACTTAATAAAAAATAAAAAATATCTTTTATCATATTGAAATATAAATAAATAAACTATAATCTTGACAAAACCCAAACAAATAATTTTTGGATTTGGATGCCTTCGTATCTACATCCGTATCCCTTTTTTGTATATCGAATTTTTATCCGCTTTTCATATACAGATGTGGATGAATTTCAGATTTTTCAAATATCCATTAACAGCCTTACCATAAACCTAATATGGTTTTTTTATAGCTCCACTCTATTTTATTAAATCATATTTAGTTTACTTCTAATTTTACTAATTTAATTAATTATTTAACGAACACTTTAATCAATTAAATTTTATTCATTCTAAACATTTTAAAATTGAATATCAACTATAACATTTATGGTAATTTTTTATACATATATCATTATACAAGTATACTATTTATTAATTAATAATTAATTAATATATTTAATTAAAACAATTTTTATCTAATATAAAAAAAATTAATTTTGAAAATTTCATTATTATTTTTGCCTTAAATATTTTAAGATACATGCACATATAACTTTTCATATGTTTTAATTTAATTAATCAATCCAATTGATTAAAATATTTTTTTGAAAATAATAATCAATTTTTAAATAAAAATTTAAGATATTTGATAACATTAATAAAATTTCGGTTTAAATTTAAAACTTAAACTTTAAATCTAAAGTATAATTTTAAATTTTCAAGAAAAATTTGAAAGTAAGCCCATGGACCTAAATCAATTCGGCCCTTTATATTTTGGGATAACCTTTGGGCTTACTTCATCCTTCGGGCCAGGCCAACAGCCAGGTAGGGCATAGTACTTGATTACCCAAACCCTACATTAGGCACTACCTTTTTAGACACTCTACTAAATGGGTAAGTTTTAATAAGCCAACCTTAATATTACTAATTTAGACCGCATAGGCTATTGGACTTTGATACCACTACACCAGAAACAGCTTTTGACAGCGTTTCAAAAACGCTGTTATATGATACGACAGCGTTATTATAAACGTTGTATAACGACATGCTGTCGTAGATGCAAAAGTTTTAACAGCAAAATAGAAAACGCTGTAAAAAATTTGATACCACAGCGTTTAATAAACGCTGTTATATGACACAACAGCGTTAGAACAAACGTTGTATAACGATAAGCTATCGTATAAAAAGAACTTACAACAGCTTAATTTTAAACGCTGTGGAAATTATTCTTTTGACAGCGTTTTATTTAGGCTGTTAATATTTTTATTACAGCGTTTAATGCGTGCTGTGTTATGTTTTTACAGTTGGGATGATGTTTTACTACAGTTTACAACAGCGTTTAATAAACGCTGTTACTCACTATTTAATGATAATTACAACACGAATTAAAGGTTGTTGTTTCTTCATTGACAGCATTAAAATAGATGCTGTCTTCTATTTATATGATTTTTACAGCATTAACATTCCACTATATTTGCATATTCCAGAACTACATTTTGAGTATAATCAAGCAACCGGTATATATAACATGTTCTAATGAATAATAATCTGTTAAATAAACTAGCTAAAACAATATTAACATACAAAAAACATCTATAAATCAAGTTTCAATAATATCCATAAACAAAAATAACACAGTAGACCAATTACATGGGAAAGCCACCCTCAACACTCAAATTTCACAAAGTTCATCAGCAAATCAACCAGACCACCTACAAAGTTCATAACACTCAACCCTTGAATGTACAGCCACCCTCCATCTCTTGCTAAACAATTAACTCCTTCATAGCTACATCACCAGATTAGCTGCGAACACCAACCTACAACCTTACCTTCTTACTACACTTACATCCACTTCCTGTACATCGGAAATTTATCCCATTCACCTAAACTGCCACTACAGTCCAACACCTCATTCAACCACTTGAAGCATCACAACTTCAATCCATTCCAACACTACCAGTCCCCTACTCCTCCACTTCCATCACATACACCAAACTGTCCAGTTCAACCTGCACATTCATCTTCAACCCCCTTTCCTTGATGTCCACCCACTACCTACGAACAATCTTCACCTTCCTTCTGCAGCATCTACAACCAGTCACTGCCTTCCTCGACCACTACCAAGTTCAAGCAACAAAACCTCCATCCGAACACCCTCCTTATCCTTATGACAATTCAGTAATCACACACGCTCTCATTTGGGACAACAGTCGCAGTTGAAAAATTACCTTATAACCAAAACAAAAACACAATAATCCAAATATTACCTTATGACCAAAGGTTTAACACAAAATTCAATACGGACATAACATGTACATAAAAATGCTTCAATTATTAACTAGACTGCACTATTGTGTGTTCGGATATTGCAAAATAGTTGTTAATTTTTCAACTGTGAACAAGAATGCATATAAACATGATGTTGTGAAACTTACATGGAAGTTGAGCCCATTCTAACATTCTCCATTAGTACATAGATCAAGCAGAAGGATGATAAATATTGTACAAATTGACTACACTATCATTAGCACCTTTAGTTTCAGCAGCCAATAAGTGTTCCTTGGCTAAAGCTGGTGCAATTCCAAGCATCAATGCAGCATCACTTGGACTTATTCCTGACCTAAGAGCTTCAGGTTTTTCCACAAGCGATGATATTTTTGCAAAGACCTGTGTTCAATATTAGCTTCCAGTGAGAAAAATATAAAACGTTGATGTTATCATACGGAAATTCAAAGGTGATACAGCAAGAAAAGTCATTTCATGGATACCAATTATGGAAATAACGTTATATTACATATGTTTAAAGTTTTACAGTGAAAGGTAAAAAAAATATACATGCACATGTGTGCATGCACGTATGCTCACATGCATGTATAGTTTGTACACATCTAAAATAGATGCATTCAGTAGAGGATTGGTTGCTACCGGACCATCCTTAACTCACAAACACACTGAAATTGGCCCATCCTTAACTCACAAACACATTGAAATTGGCAAAATATAACAGCCGATCTCAAATTAAGCAGACAATTATATCATTTAGTGAAGCTTCCTACATACAGACAACACTGATGATGGTCGATAAATTCGTGCACAATTCAAAATATATTTTATAATAATTTTTTATTATGAATGGTGCTGATAAAATCCATTCATCCTCGGTGTTACAAATAAGATGTTACAAATAACAAAAGCACCAGATACATTTAAATAGTATACAGTGCTGTAAGAGATCCAAAAATAGTTCCCTGAGTAGGTGATTCAATAAATAAATTAAAAGCTTCTCAAACATTCAAGACAGAATGTTCTATTTTACTAGGAATAAAGATGAGTATAATAAAATAATGAATGGTACCTCTTCATCGCTGTGAGCCTTGTTTTGAATAACCATCACCCCACTGTCAAACTTTCTAAGCATCACAGGACTGCTCTTGTGACGCAGAAAACAAGGAGGAGGAACATATTAGAAACTAAAATGAAAGTAAATTATTTTATACCAAAGTTCTTTCTACATTATTATGTTGCTTAGATGATAGCCCTAAAGCAATAGGCGAAACCTGAAAAAAGTTGAAGGTTCTTTTGAGCATACACATCAATTTTCTCCCAAAGGCCGCAAGCTTGTATAAGATCCTCAGGCGATATCAGTTCTACAAGAAAAGAAAGAAAAATTTTGATTGAAACAAACTAACATGTTTGTAAATAGGGGAAAGTGACTTTTCACCTTGGACAAAAAAAATAATGGTTCCTGGAAAAAATTTGTTTAATTATATTTCAAGTGAAACTTCCCAATACAAATTCATCTTGTTCACGTTTTCTAAACATTATTTTTTATAGGTAATAACTATTTCTTAAAAACAATCAAAATAATTATTTAAAGAATTTTCACACACCTTGTAATTCACATGATTTTTACCACCTTTAGTATGCCCAAGAGTGTTTTGACACTTTACCTTTACAATTACAGTGGATGAATAAATCTAATTATACCAGTTCCTCTGGCACGGTTAAAAAGACAGTAGATATCTATCAAAGCTATCATTCCTCCTGCTTTCTCAAGTGGCAATTTGACAAAATCAGCAAGCTATCGTCAAGAGACAAATTGAGAAAAAGTTAGCATTTAGCATGCCAGATATAATATGTTGTGATAATCTAAGAAAACATGTACTGAATAATAAACCTGTCGTGATAATTGTTGATGATAATGAGCACCAGCTGACTCTTTTGTAACTGGTAATATAATACCGATGCTAAGAAGCAACTCTTGCATGTCTTGCTTAGATCCAACCATGCCATGGTTGTAGTACATTCTTGTAAGCTTCTCCCACAACTTGTTCTAGTGTCATTTTAGGATCCTTCTCTAATCTTCGTAATACCTCAAGGCTAAAACATAATGATCTAATAAAAAAAATACTCACCTGAATTTTTTCCACATATTTAATATATCAGATGAAACATTTTTGAATTTTGGGTTAAGATTTTGATACCTGGTAAGCCAGACTACAGTTTTAGAGCAACTTCCAGTCTTTTTCGATGTTCCCTCCTTCTCCTCTTGCTTTATTATTTCTTTTATGCTAAGATATTTGGATGAGTTCGAGATGTAACACCCTTCCAAATTCTGTATGGTAAAAAAATGAAGGTCTGTGATTGTTCATGTTGTGCATGTCACAAAATATATGAAATTTGAAGGAACTATAAACTCTGTAGCAAACATGAGCTTAAAAAATAAAATAGTTTATTTGTGGTAAGATAAAAATGTCAGAAGAAGTGCAATACTATCCTTTTTATACAAGTTGCATGCACTGACCACTTTCTATAGTGATAATAATTGATGTATTCCTAAATTATATGCATGAAAATTCCTAATCTCTATTTGGGACTCCATATTTACTATGTTTATGGCACTAATATGTCATGTAAAAATAATCAGAACACAGGTGCCAACATCGCTCATATAGAACATTTAGTAAGAAGGGTAGGCTATCTGGTTTCAGGAGCAAAATTTTGGTAAGAAGTATAACCTAAGTAAAGTACATACCTGGGGTTTCAAGTGAAATTTATAGGCTTATATGCCTGGAGATCGTAACCATGCTTCTTCTTTGTTTACTTCCTTCATCTTTTATAAAGCTTTTCAGTTCTCTGCATCTCTTATGTTCTGAAGTTTAGAATTCATTTGAGTACCTGTAAAGGAGATAAAGATGTTAAAATGAAAGCAATATTTACTTCAATGAGAAACTGCTTCCTATAGTTTCATCCTACTAAAAGCTAAAACATAAATTAGAAAACAAATGTTAAGTACGTAAAAGAATCATTTCTCTCTTCTATGAAAAAATAAGCTTAATTGAACTTGAAATATCCATTGAACTAATATATTCAAACTACTTAAAATTGTTTCGTTACTAAAATACACATGAAATAGCTTATGATAAAATAAGGTGCTCATTCAATTCATAGTTGAAAATGAATTCAAGTTTAAGAAAATATGCTGCTAAGTTTCAATCAGATTCAAATGCACCTTATGAAACTAAATAAATTTTAAAACAATATTAGACTTCAAATTCATTGTAGGTATAATATATTTGAATTAACAAATGAATAGTTTGGAGTATTGAAAAGATGAAAAAGGCACCTAATATAGCTGGTAATTAATATTGAATTTAATTTAAGTTAGACAAAACTCTTAAGATTACGTTTGAAATTTTAACCCATAAAAAACTTTTTGGTTTTTCTTTCAAATACTTAACTTAGATAACATTATCCTAATATTTATAAATGTAATATTTTTCAAAAGACAATCTTTAGCCACTGAAATTTGGAGTACGATTGTGGACTCACATTATATGCTTCTTTGAATCAGGAGGCCAAAATTATATAATTGTGGTTTAAACACATAAGCAACAAATTTTTATATCGCTATGACTCAATTTCTTTGTCACATAACAAATTTTAATGTCGATATAACATTAGTACAGCATTATTAATAGTTTGAGCAAAAGTTGTTAATTTTGGTGATTCAAACTACCACTTTGGCAAGTTCCATGTGCTGATATTCCTTACTTACTCGTCTTGGAGTGTAACTAATGCAGGTGACAAAATATGACCAATATCTGTAACAGATGTAACAAATTTAAGTATAATATCGATTCCATATAGTAATATTATGCTCATACAATATATTACTATTACAAAATGTAAAATAATAAACTTTCCTAGTTCAGTAACACTTCAATCACAGTATGTATAATGAAGTAATGTACATGTTACTAGATCTTAAATAATTATCAAAAATATTTTAAAGTTTTTCCAAAGCTGATATATATACCTCCAGGACTTGTAAAGGGTCCAGAGAATCCCCATGATTGTGCAGATTACGGACAACAGCATTAAATGTAAGTGCTCTTTTGCCTTGGAATCTTCTAACTTCCTTGAAACCATTGAAAGAAAATATAATTAAAAAACAATTGGCTGATGATGTTTGATGATTGCAGAGATACAAACATAATTATGGTATTTACTTCATTTAGGAACCTTGTAAAGACAAAAAAAATCTTACCATTGTATGTATCGTCTAGAAATCCTTTTCCAGTTAATGAAGCAATCAATCCATATGTATGTTGTTGCAAAGCCTACACAAAGTTCATCTGGACCTGTTCAGCAATACACAAAGGGTGAGCAGATTGGAAATTAAGGAGCACTCACTCAATTATGGTAAAGTCTTTAAAATTTGTCTACAACAACCAAATCATAGTTCAGGCTTAACCTTGACATGCCATATTATATATATATATATATATATATATATGTGTGTGTGTGTGTGTGTGTATAATAAGCTGATTAGGATAAAGAAATTCATTAGACTATACATTACTGCTAGTGTTTCGATTTCTATACTTTTTTTCCAAAATAATAATTGTATACTAATAAAATTATAAGTCACTAATGAAATGAAGCCAATAAGTACTGAAGAATTAAATCTAAAAATATTTGTTGCGGGGTTAAAAATATTTCTAAGATGTAGATTAAGGAGCCAATAAGGAGCCTCTATTGCTCTTTGGATGGAACTACTTCTTTTTGTGTTTTCTACATATATTTGCTTCATTTCCCGATTGCGATACTTGCTACCTAAGAATATGTAGTTATTGAGCACATATTGCTTCATTTTGCATAATATTGGATGTATAAACTATACAGCCTTTGTAGATTTATAGCTCGTTTTAAACTACACTCACTAAAATAATCAAATTGTAGAGGAAGCATAAACTATCAAATCCTTGCCAGTGATACATTGCAGCTATTTCATATAATGCTTAAATCGAAAACCTAAGTAAATGATTGCGATCAAGAAAAAAAGGTACTTTGCCATCCTTAGAGACTACTGCTTGAAATTTCCTACTTGAATTAAATAAATTATAACCATGCTACTGAAAATAAAAAGGGTATCATGTCAATAAGTTCATGTGTAAAATAAAATACTCGGTGTGTGAAAATGAACTATATAATGCCAAATTTTCAAATTTCTTTCTGAAGAAAAAGAAAAGGAGGTTGCTGATAAAAAGATGCAAAATTAAACATTTAATCTGCAAGTTACTTCTAAGTTCTAATGTAACAAATATAGAAGTGATATTAATAATTTTACCAAAATGACATGTAGGAATTACTTGATTGATGAGAACAACATGTTGGTCATGAAGATGATTAATGATCATGTCACATACTGTAGTCTTTCCTGCAGATGCACCGCTGGCCACACCTGCCAAACTAATTTGAGTGAGTAAAATGTTAATCAAGTTAACATTTAAGAAATGATATATAGAGCAAGGGCCGCCACCTACAATCTTAAATGGAGCTTTCAAAACCAAAGGAAGAGGAAGAGGGTGGTTCAGGCAGCTGGTCTGAACCTGTTACAGCCCTGTAGTGAACAACCGCCAATCGATGATTAACACTCAACCTATAGAAGGAGAACACACTAGAGTATCAGTGAAGCAAGTGCAGAGACAGGGAAGCATGAAAAAGGAGGAGGAAGTAGTAGGAATTATTGATAAGGTTACAGACATCATCTCTTCCGCATGCACAATTTGACATGATATGATGGCTTGCTTCAAAGTTTATTACACTAAATTCAGTTGCATCAAAATTCTTTACCTAACAACATCATTATATTTATTCAACTACCCTTTCAAAACATTTATATGATTATCTGATTCTACCACCTTAGCACACTTATAAAATTTAGAAACTTCTGCAACCTTTGGAGCAAAAAAGTTTAAATACAGTTCCCTTTAATAGAATTAGAATTTATAGACATAACATTTTGTTCGGCTCCCTTCTCCATATCATTACAGAACTTCTTTGAAGTGTGAATCAAAATGCATTATTAAATTAAAGTTAGATGGTGGGGAATGCACGGGGAGAGGAAATAAATCAGGATTTTTGTTTACTTCAAATTGTATGATAAGTTAAACTAAGATAAGGATTTGTGATTGTGTGGATTCATTGAATATTTTACAACTTGTTCATTAAGCTTTGGGTAGCTATCAATAAAATTTATATAATTGTGATATCAAGTGTTCTAAGATTTCTCTTCATTCAGTATGATAAACAGCAATACCGACCAAGCACTAAAGTCAGTAACTGCTAACCTTGGAGACACTTCTCATTTCGTATGTCCCACACCAATCCAATAAATCGCATTTATCATGCTTTTTGTCATGCTTTCCCTAGAATTGACCAAAAACACATTATAATGGTTATGGAATTAATTACCAAAATTTAAATGATATCACGATAGTATTATAATTGACTTTTACCTTTTGATGTGTGCTTGCTTCTCCCTTACTTTCTTTACCTCATCAAACAAATAATATTGCAAGTTTGCAACAACATGAGTAACCATGTATATTAGTAATCTTATATATCAATTATTGACTAATGATTTATACTGGGATATTGTAAATCAAATACACAGATTATTAATCCTTGGTGCAAGTTAATTCTGCCTTTTTCTTGCACTTTCAAGATCAGGTTGTCAACCAACACTAACCAACTTATCGGTATACGAATATCAAGTAATAAATTGGATGTTAGTTTAAAATATCTTTATTTATACCAAATACATATATACTTTCAAGTTACTAGGTCCTTCTCAATGGCAATACTATATAACTACAGCCGCCTTAATTAGAAGCCATGGAAACTTAACGCTAGTTCATGCGTTCATGAACAAGTAGATATTTGAAACCTTGGTTCTGTGGCAAACAGATTCACAAATCACCAGAAAAATATCATGGTTCATTTTATTAGGCATTATAAAATATAAAAGAGAGGTAGACTAACCATTATATGTGTGGCACTTGAGGAAGCTGCTAACCCAAAAGTCCACGTATTAGCAGTAGCTATCATTTTAAAATGTCATATAATAAAACCAAATAAATGAATAGGTATAAAAAAGGAAACGAAGCACACTATTTATACTGGCAAGTGGAAAAAATTATATAAATAGTAATTTGACAAAAACGTATAGTATTATTACCTTCTGTACCATAATTTCATTTTTTGTCCATTTATAATTATATATTTATCGACATATCTTTCCCTGTAGAAAGAAGAAAAATCGATTCAAAATCATGTTAATTACATGAAATATTTAAAAAAAAATCGATCATTTGTAGAAGAGTGGTAAAATGAAAGCATTAAATATGTCAGGCTACCAAATTAACTTGAAGATATCATTAAAATTGTATTAAACTAATCATATTTTTTCTAACAATAATAATAAGCATGTAAAGAAACAGCTAACTATTCTTATAAGAAATTACTCAAGATAATAAACCATGAGTATAAAATTCAAAATACAATTCCTTTACCTACCATGATCGTAGAGATATTATAAGGGATATTCCAAGAGAATTACTAAATATTTTAAAGTAAGATTATGTGGAATGTAAAGGATACATTCGAACAGGTTAATTCCTCATGTGACATTATGATAGAAGGAAAATGATCAGCCACGTTAACAACAAATAACTACTCATTTTTTATTATCATTAACTTGGTAAGTATATGCATAATGTAATTTAATTTTTAGATTTATAAAGAAAATATACTTAAGTTTTGTCAAAACAAATATTAATTATAAACCATTTTTTGACATGGTCAAGTTGAATGATGCTAATAAAAAATACAAGGATGGGCAGTATATATCTAAATGCATGCCTAACGGAGAGATGATTATGGATGAGACAATTCCATATATTGAACAAAAAGTATCATTTCTGTTAGCATATGAACCGTACATGATTCCATAGATACAACCATTATGTTACCATAGTCTTATTATTATTATTCTCCAGTTTTATTTTTGCTCTTATAACTTCTCACCTAATGCGCCTCTTTAAACCCTTTGATTGATGTAGTAAACAAAAGCGAATCTACTTTTTATTACTTTTGTTTAAATACAAATGACAAATAAAACCTTATATTATGCTAACTTAAAGTAAGCCTAAATACTAACTTGCTAAAAATCCACAAAAATCATTATATAACTTTTTGTAAACCATAACATGAACAGCAGTGCAAATCGTATTTATGTTATTTTCTTTTTAATTTAGAAACTTGATAGACGATTTGAACTCACAAACCACTCGACACAATTCAACAAACGCAGCGACAGTACCATTTTTTGATAAACCAACAAAAGCAGTAAGCAAAATAACGGGTGCCTCAAATGAAATAGCATAGTCAACAGTCAACAAATCACATAAATATAGAAAATATACCTCATTCTTTCAGTAATCAATTCAGCCAACAGCCTGAGGTATTCACAAATCACAGTCGGATGGGGCAGGAGCTAGAGTCGACAAGCTCGTAGGCACGAATTTTGGAGGAGCAAAGTAGGAAGTAGCGTGGCATCACCACCGACCGCGTGGTGCGATTAGGATAAAGCAGTCGAGCAAGTCACGATTTGTAATTAGGGTCTTTTTTACATCGATGCTGTCTTTAGGGGTTGCCCAAAAATAGGACCCGGCAGAGGTGAAGATGGAGGCCGAGGTAGAGGCGAAAGAGGTAGAGGCAGGTGCTGCTATGTGAATAAAGATGATGAGAACTTAGGTTAGGGCAGTGGAAGAGGGAAATGAAAAAATTGGGGAAGCATAAGTTATGAAATGGGAGGCCAAAAATAATTGATGGATTCCAAAATGTCTTTCGACTAAAATACTTATCTAACAGCGTTCAGTAAAGCAAAAGTAAAAGGAAAAAAGATAACAACAGCATCTACAAAAAGAACGCTGACCTATTTTGCTGTTAATGAGTAGTTTTCTTGTAGTGTACCATTGAAGGAATTGAGCTAGATCGTAGTAGGATAAAAGAGTGATTTTCAATTTTTTTACCATTTTGTATCTTTAGGTCTATGAAGACTATTTGATTTTATATCTAATCTAAAATATTATTTAAATAAAAACTTACTTTATTTTATTTATTAGTTAAATAAAATAATGGATATAATTGGAGTTTAAATTGAAACTTCTGTTCAGGTATATACAAATATAGTCATGTGGATAATGCATGTGCAACATATAAACAGTTACATGGTTAATGTGTATTGGGATTTGAATAGCAACTAACATATTTATCCCTTTATATATGCCTTTGTTGTCCACTATTTTATTTTGAAATATATATATATATATGTATAAATAAAATAATAATTGTAAATTCTTATTTAAATAGTTTTGACCAATTCAAAATATTTTGAATCGGTATCCTAAAATCAGGTCTTGATCTAAGTAACTATCTATTTTAAATTTTCAATTTTCAATTCAAAACACACACACACACATATACATACATACATACATACATACATACATATATATAATCCTTAAGAAAAGTTAATCTCAAATTCAAAATGTAAATATGCATATGTATTATTTTTAATTTAAAATGTATTTATTTATGTACAAATTATTAAATTAGTAAGTATATGTATTATATTGTTTTTTATTGCCAAAAAGGTTTTTAAAATATAAATTTTTTCATATACAAATTCCTTATGGATTTTATTTTAATTTTTTTGAATATAATATATGCATTAATGTATAAAAGGAATTTAAATATATATATATTAATTATTATTATACAGATTTATTTTTATAGAATTCAAATAATTTAATATATATATAATATCTATATGATATGTATATAATTACATTTGTCATGTTACAAAATAATTGAAGCTAATTAAACTTAGTTTTAAATTTCAAAAATAATTATTTAATTATTTGAAATATGGCCAAAATGATATATGTATTATAATGATGTTTTGTTGTTGATATATTTATTGAAATAATTGAATATACAGATTAAATTAGACATTGCAGGCGTACATAAATTCGTTATAGCACATGCATATGCGTTTGGACAAAAAATAGCACAAACACTCATTGAAAAAATGTGAAAATTATAAAAGAAAAGAAGATAAGAACTAGAAAGAAAACATAATTTTTATAGTGGTTCAACAAATACTCCGGCCTATGTCCACTTAATTAATTTCTATTGATTATCCTTTTCTCAAAGCTGTTTTTACAACCCGGTTGCTTACAAGTCGGTAAGAATCCAACAAAGTGTATTTCAAAAATGTATGTCTCAACTCGTTGTAATTAATAGTCCAGAATAGGTATCCGAGAAGAAGTCCTTTTGAAGTGAGCCTCTCCTCCTATTTATAAATGAAGATCTCCTAAATGGTCTTCAAAAATAACTCCATGCGTTCTCCACGTTTGCATGTCGCTCCACAAAAGTCTTGAGGTCAACCCAAGCCATGCATCATACCTCAGACCTAAGTTGTGCACCACAACTTAGTGCCAAGTTGTGGTTGATCCAGGCCAAGTTAGCTTTTGCTTCAAGCTTGTGTCAAGTTTTACTCAAACTTGTTGTGTCCTTTGGTTTTTCATTCTTATCTTCGAGCTTTGCCTTGGCTTTTCACTATTTTCCTTAGGCTTCAATTAGGGTTTGATTCAGGCGTATCCTAAAGTAGCTTGAAAATTAGTTTGTACTTGTGTTTATAACTTCCTTCAACTTTTACTCGGGTCTTCCTTCGTTATTCCTTGGTCTCACTTCGTGCATAACTCGAATTTGACCTGTGCTCTACCGAGTTGTGAAGTTTGGCCCCATTTTCAGTTATCTTTTTTTGTAAATCTCCACTCCATCATCTTGTGTTTTTTTTCAAGTAGTTTGTATCCATTTTACTGTTCTTCCTTAATGTAGTTCAATTGTTCAAGTCTATTAAAAAGACTGTGGAAATTATGTCGATGACACTTTGTCCCCCTTAAAGGACACCTTGTGAATAGAAGGCGTGCTTTTCTCAAAAATAAATATCGAAGTTGGCAAATCATTAGCAGTTGATCTCTCTGGCTATCGACTGATCAAATCACGATGAATCATCCGGTTCCTTTGGATCCACCTGTAAATCAAAGGTCCTTCCATACCATTATAGCAAAGGATTCGAGTCCTTGCTTAAGCGTTAGTCACAAATCATTATCATCACATTTTTACCTAGAGTTATCATATTGACATCATACATCATAAATCAAAATATCCTCATGTTCACCCGCGATTGAGTCATTATATATCGGTGTTAATACATCCCATGTTCGCTTGGGATTTGACCATCAGATATCATGTTATCCGACATCGTCGATTATCGTCGCACATCGTCGATTATCATCGCACATTGCCACCGATTGGAATGTCACTTATAAATCATCTAGTATTCCATAGCATCCCATCATAAGTTGGTCCAACCAAATCAAGGAAATGACACAATACAATAACCATTATCTAATTGTTTTAAAGTCAAGTGGCGTTTGAATCCTATAGTCTAGTTTCTGATCTCTATAGATCTCATAATCAATGTTTAGTCTAAGTTCTGTTCTCCCCGGACAGCATAATCGATACCCAATTTAGCTTTTGATCTCTTTGGATTACGTAATCATATATCCAATAATTTATTATCTCTCTGAAATGCATATTCAATATCCAATCTTATTTCAAATCTTTTCGGATCACATAATCAATATCCTGATTAAGCCTGATCCGCTCGCTCTACGCAAGGGGACCTAATATCCGAGCAAGTCCATCCACTTACTCTTCGGTGAAGGGGCACAGTATATGAGTGCGTCCATCCACATACTCTCCGGTAAGGGAACTTGCTATCTAGTATGAGTCCATCCGCTCGCTCTCTGATGAGAGGACATTTTATCTGATTGTGTCAATCAGTCACTCTTCGATAAGGGAAAACGCTATATTGTACAAATCCATCCACCTGCTCTCCATCAAGGGAACTTGCACTTCACGATTCATCGCCTTGCTACTCAATCGGGTGAACCATGTCCCATTAAGTTATAAATCAGTTTCAAGGGGTAATCGATCTCCGTTGGTGTCTTATCGTGTCCAAAATATCCATTAATATTCACCGAGTCCAACAAAAGCATTAAGCAAATACCAAAATATCTAATCCTATCAAGTGTAATTCCTAGACTTCCAAACTAATGCGTGCATTGGGATCGATCGAGATCCCGTAGCCGATTGAGCGGCCTGGCTGTAATTCCACACAATTTATTTAAAACAAAAGCAAGGTACATAAATCAAACTTGACCTTAATCCATTCTAATTACCGAATAACCATTCTCGACCCAGTTCCACGACGACATCCAAATACATCCGTTGCAGGCGATGGTCGCTCCTGCGACACCACCACCATTTGTGCTTTAGTGATTTGACTTTTAATGTATTATGGTAAGTAGTTACTCCCAACTTTTTCTTCAATCGAATCATGCAGATGCCTACACTCGTTTATTCTGTGCCCATCCAGGACATGGAATAGGCAAAACTTTCTTGACCTTTTCTCCCAATCCATGGGCTCCCTCTTTATTGGTTTCCGAGAGGGAATCTTCCCTCTAGTATCTAGGTAGATCCTCTCTGTGATCTCCGTTAATTCAATGTAGGAGGAAAATTTTGGCTCCCTTCTTTATTGCTTCAATTCTCTAAAGTCATCTTCAGTATTCCTTTGTCCTTTCAAAATCCTATTTTAGATTGTCCTCCATCATCCATAGCGTTCACCTCGGCACCTTCAACTTCTGCATCCTTCTAATGCACATATCTCTTCGGTTAATAATTAAAATCTGCTAAATCCATTGGTGGAGTTCTCGCCAAAGTAATTTTGAAATCGGTCTTACTCGCAACTCTTGAAACCACCGCCATCAGAACTATCGACGGATCTGACTTATAGACTGCAGTGGCTGCAGTATTGAACCTAGTTTGAGAACTCCATAGGGTCTCTTCGGCTCTTTGTTTAATGCTCAAAAGCGTTATTAGATTCTTCGGTCGTGTTATAGGGTCTCCGAATTGTTTCATGAACCTATCCACTGATTCGGTCCACGTGCTATGGACCCATTCTCCAGTTGTCAAAACCACATCACTACCAAATCTGCAAAATATAATGGGAAAACTACCCCATTATTTCCTTAAAAGCACCCAACACCTCTATATGTAGGATATATCTCATTTGGTGAATAGTTGGATCCGTCCTTCAGTCATACATCTCTAGCATCATTAGCTTGAAGTCAAGTGGCTTCCTTATATATCTAGTGTTTGGGGTGAATGGATTCCTGTTCACATCCTCTAAACACCATTCTTGGGGTCCACTTCTCAATACCCATCTTACCATCTCAGCCATTCTGTCATTATCATCCAATGGAAGTCTCCGATCTATACTTTATCCTGCCCTCTGTTCCAACAAGGAACTCCTGGATCTACTCCTATTGTTATACATTCTTATTTTCACCTTCGTTCTATAGCTCAACATCATTCCTCAGACATGCTCCGTCCCATCCAAAGTTGACATCAATCAAGCCCCCCTTATTCTTGACTCGGCACTGAGTTGTAAACATGGGTCTAAACTGAGTTGTAATGTGTCCAAGAGTTGACTATAACTTCTTTCACTCCATTTCGAAGAGCACTTGTTCCACCTTCCGGCCTTTGGGGTCCAATCTACTCCGGGTTGTGAACTTTGATCCCATAGCTATTTTTTTGTAAAGCTCCATTCCATCATCTTGTGTTGTTTGTCAAGTAGTTTGTATCCATTTTATTGCTATTCCTTAGTTTAGCTCAATCATTCGAGTCTGTCCGAGGACTGTGGCATGCCGATAATAATATAAAATCAAATCTACATAGTCAAATGATGTATATATAAATGATAATGAAATTGAAAAGATTACCTTGAGATGTTACCTATGATGTAGTTGAGTGAAGAATCAACTCCTAGATCCGATCGAACCACCTCCAGAAATTGCAACAATCTAAAGCACCACCATTGTATTTGTTTTAATTGATTTTGTTTGGATTTTTCCATTGGGAATGTTGGCTATGGCTTTATATTTCCAGCCGAAATAAGCAAGCATGTGGAGACTAGAAAATGATGAGATGAGGTGGTTTTTATTATGCTATTAAGAGAGGTAAAGCAGAAGAAAGTATCTCCTTCTTTTATTCTTTCTTTTCTACATTTTCAATACCATTTTGAAACACTTAAACCCTTCCATCTCACCCCCTATGATTGACCATACTTGGGGCCATATGGGCCTTCAACAATTCCTAAACCCACTTAGCGATCAATTAATTTAAATCTAAATATTTATCGATATGTTCATATTTTTTTATATACACGCTTTATTAAATGCTGATGGCATTCAAACAAATCAAATAAAATTTAATAATTAACGTTTCATAAATTAATTGATTTAATTAATTTACAACATCATAAGTTAATTAAACCATGTAGTTTCTTATAGTATTCATTATTACGGTTGTTCGACTCAAAGATATAAATTTAGTTAGTGGTTAGTACCGAACTATTAGGACATTAACATTCACATGTCACGTTAGCTAGTGGTGCGACAGTTTGGCCAAATTTATCGCTTGTAGAACTTTTCCGTAAAATCAAATTTACTATTTTAAGCCATATCCAGTAGTAACCATTAATTGCACTATTTCTCTTCGTCAAAACTATAACGCTTTAGGTCTTAAGGAATTTGGTTTTGGTCAAAATTGCAATATTTTCCATTCAACTTAGTTAGTCCAAACGAAATCTTTGGTTCGATAATAACAATTATTATTAACAACACTACTTTTGCAAGAGACTTTGACTTTGAGCTAACTACAATTGACCATGATACCGACCTCATACAACCGAGGAGATGAATTATCCATTGAATAATATTTTACTCTCGATGCTTTAACTCTGTCCAACTATAGTTGTTCGATTGGAAGCCTTGCCACGATTTACCTATAATCAAAGTGGAGTATCCACATTGAAGTTCAATGATATTCTCAAGTCGAGAAAATTGTGTAATATCGCCACTTCTAGGTTCTCTTTTTGACCTTAATTATATTAACCGAAAGAAAATTCTCGAGTGAGTCGTTCAATAATAATCCCATAACTATTGGTATGCAACCCCTTATTTCCAATAGCCACCATAAATTATAAACTACCCAACATTTTGAGAGCATTATGTACTCTAGTCTTAGCAATCTCGAAAAATCTTGACTATGAATATTTAAAATTGTATGTTATTTTTAATGTGATAAATTTCTCACAATTATAACACATTGTAGTTAATATCACATAACATACTATTTAAGGAATTTCTATTTAATATACTTAAGCTAAATAATTAATTAACATATCACCTATAAGTATATAGTAGAATAAAAACATCTTTTATTTTGAACGTGATTTTATTACGGAGTTAATCATTTACAATAAATTATAGAATATCCCTAAGCACATACCACTAACATAATTAGAGATGAAGAAAACATTTGGAAGTATGGAAAGAACAACTCTTACTTTCATTGATGAAGAAAGTCAGCCACTATGAGTTGACCGAAACCCTGGTAAGTGACAAATGGCCAGGGAATAACATGAAGCTAAATTTATTAGAGATGCTACCATCAAAGGCAAGATCGAAGCCTCCCAGTTAGCCAGAGAGGATTAACCGAAAATGGCTCCAACATTGAGCTCCAAAAGAGAAGCTGCGATGGTCTTGTTAGGTTTCAACCTAAAAGCAAAAATGATGATATTGAAACTACTAATCAGCATCTAAATCTCAACAGCAACTGAAACATGGAGAGATTGTTACTAAAGTTGTTTTTAGAAGTATAGAAGCTTCAACAAGAGAAATCTAATTCTTATATGAAATTATAAGTCAACAAAATTCAACCCCTTAATGCTGACATTATGAGAACCCTTACCCATGGAATTTTGGATCCTAAAGCTATCTTATGATGGATCAACTGACCTAAAGATCACATCACTTTGTATGAGATACAGATGCAGTCTATTCAAGGCTCAAATAAAAGTGTAGATTCTTTCCGGCCACTTCCACCGGACCAACACTGAAGTGGTTTCAAAATTACTCCCTCCAAACTTGATATGTTCATAGGATTAATTAACTACATAATTTATGACTCAATTCTTTGCTTCAAGAGACACCCAGCCCTAGATGAGTTTATTAGCTGACATCTAACAAGTTAATGGGTAAGACCTTAAGGACTATAGTCGAAGGTTTATGACCTTTCCACCAAAGTCAAAGGCATATCTGATGAGTCAATGCTGATAGCCATCACTTTTGGGATTGTGAGAAATACCCCATACTGGCATGACTTAATAAGGAAAGAGTGTACGTCCCAAAATTAGATCTTGTATAGAGCTCAAGGGGAAATCTGAATTGAGGATCAAAAAGGGCTTTGGGTAAGAATTAAGAATAGATGAATGAAAGTCGAAAGTCTATTCTGGAAAAGAAACCAGATAAAGAAACCAAGACGAGAGTTTTAAGCTGTAGAGACTCTCTCATTAACCTGTTCTAATGCCCAAATCTATGTGCTATGTCAAGATAGGGTATAATACTCGCCGCTGAAAAAGCCAGGTGAACCAGAACTTAATCGAGGGGTAAAATACTATTCTTATCATAGGCAAAATGGCCACCATATAAAAGATTGTAGGTTCCTAGAGAACTTCATCAACAGGCTTGTGAAAGCAGTCAAACTCGATGAATTTCTAACAACTATGAGTGGGCAAGGGGGCACACCCTCGGTCGAACCTAAGAAAGCATTACAATCAATACAAGTGCCATGATAATTTTTGACACCATGAAATTTTGTCAGTGTGATCATAGGAGGCCTACATACGGCTGGTGTAACACCGCTAATTTTTGATAACATTATTCAGGAGATTTAATTAGATAAATTAAATAGAATAATGTAAATATTAAGTGAAAAGGTGATTGAGATTTGAATAAATACTTAAAGGGCCGTGCTCAATTAACTAATTAAATGAGCTTAAGAATGGTTTAAGTTGATTAATTTACATAAGTGCATAATGGGAATTAGCCGCACATAAACCATAACCCTTATATATATTCTCATTCCATTCACATTTTCCCCATTCATGTCATTTTGAAAACAAAACACAAAACGTAAATCAAGAGGGGTCGGCCATTACTAGGAAGAAAAGAGAAGAGAAATCAAAGTAAAGCTAAGGATTAAAGCTAGGGGAATAAATCTCAATCTCAATCCAATCTCCTTATCTTAATCAAGGTGAATAATAATTTATACCATCTCTATTTATTTTATGATCATATGTTCTCGAATTTAAGATTAAATTTGTTTTTATAATGAATTGAATGATGATATGCTCGGATAAAAAATATGTTAGATTTAAACAAGATTGTTTAAATATGATTTCTCATGGTTTTAAGGGTAAAACCGATTATATTTGATTTTGAATGCCACGAAAAAATTTTATGTTATGTAAAACATGAGTTTGGAGTTGGGTTTTAATTTTGATAATTTTCCAAGTTATGGAAAGATTATTATGAATTTTCAAAGAAAAATATGGTTAATTGGGTTTTGAAATTTATTTCATAAATTATATTGAGAATTTGGGTCTAAAATTTTGATAAGTTAGATAACATGATGAAAGTGAATTTTTGTAATTTTTGGGGATTTTTCCTAAGTGATTTGCTATGCAAATTAAATTATTTAGAAGAAGGACTTATTTGCAATATTGGTTTTGCTTAATGGAAGGGCTTATTTGCTAAATTTACCTTAGTTTAGATACGAAATTAAGCGTCAGTTATTTTGGTAAAGAATTTGAAAAGTTAAGGCAACCAATCATAAGTTTACACGTGGCAGTTTAGTAAGAAAGTGTTTGTTTTAATTGGTATTAAATCAGGTTTACCAAGAAATGTGAGTTCCGCCTTTATTTAGAAGCACCTTTCGACTCCAATGCTTCTGCTCTGCTAACCCAGGCCGAAACCAACACACAAGGTATCACTTAGATGGTACGTAGTGGATTGGAGAAAGGCGGAAGGCAGAGGGTCGAAAGTATTGCTTCCGATGGGGTCGATACCTTTGTTTGTTTTAAAAAGTGAAGCGTCTGCCTTTGTTTTATTAAAGCCTTCGAAGGAATCGAAGCATATGTTTTCGAAAGAGGTTTTCTAAAGGCTTTCGAAGGGGTTTCCATCTTATGTTTTAAAGAATAAGCTTTCAAATGGGTTACTTATAAAAATAATGCTTTCGAAAGTAGGGGTTCCGACCTAGTTGAAGCCCTACTGCTGTTCTTTTGCCTTTCGAGTATATTGAAGTCATCAATGCCTTCGAAGGGTAGTTTTGTTTTAAAGATGTTTTAAGCCACTTCCTAAATTCTTTCGAAAGGATCTAAAGGTTTCAAAGGCAATGGCTTCGAAAGGGGGTTTCGACGCTATCCTTCAATGTTTTGTTTAAATGGTTTGAAGCTTTCGAAAGGGATGGTGTTGACACCATCAAGTTTTCCCTAATACTTTTATATGATAAAGAATGGTTTCGAAAGAGATAATTTCATTTATATTCACTTTAACCCAAATGATATTTTTAAATATAAACCCAATGGTTTCGAAAGAGGGACTTTCAATGGTTTCGGAAGGGATACTTCCAAAGGTTTCGAAAGTGGTACTTTCAATGTTTTCGAAGCTATGCTTCTAAGAGTTAATGACTAATACTTTATTACATTTGAAAGGTTTCGAAAAAGTAGTTTTAAAGTGTTTCGAAAGGCAGGTGTCTAATGTTTTGAAAAGATATTTATATGCTTTCGAAGGAGGTTATCCAGTGAGGTCGAAAGCAAGGTTTTGAAGGTTTCAAAAGCCTTAGTTTCCAGAACAAATAACCCAATCTCATTTTAAAAGAAAACCATGGCATAAATAAATAAAGTGTTTTTAAAAGGATTTTTTGAAGGAGTTTTCTTTGATTTTAAAGGTTAAAAGGATTAACAAGTTATTGTGTTTGCTTCTACATACATGTATATATTCACATTATAATGGACCCATAACTGTATTTTGGGGAAGGGCAGAATCACCAGTTAGGTTGATCCAGTAGTGAATATAAATTAAGTTAACTTCTGAATGAGTAGAATTGCATCCAAGAGGTCAGAAAGACCATAATATAGGATGCTAATATATTAAAGGAAGATATTGGCAGGGGCCAATAGGTTCTCAGTAAGCCCATGAAAAATGTGTATTGGAAAAGATATTGGCAGGGGCCAATAGGTTCTCGGTAAGCCCATGAAAACCGTGTATAGAAAAATATATTGGCAAGGGCCAACAGGTTCAAAGTAAGCCCATGAAAACTATGTATAAATGAAGATGTTAGAAAGACAGGTTCATAGTTAGCCCATGAAAACTATGATTTGATATTGGCAGGGTCCAATAGGTTCATAGTTAGCCCATGAAAACTATGATTTGATATTGGCAGGGTCCAATAGGTTCTTAGCCAACCCATGAAAACAAGGATAAGACAAAGATATAGGAGTTACCAATAGATTCAGGGAGAACCCATGAAACAATAAAGATATTGGTAATGACCAATAGATTCTTAGTTATCCCATGAAAACTATGTAACTGGGCAGGGAGTCCATAAGCATTAAACCAGTTATTAGTCAGCCCATGAAAACTATTAGGTTAATAGTAACCCTTGAAACTATAAATATGTGATAGTTAGTCAAAAATGAATAGGGATGGGTAATCCTAAATTGATTTACTTGTATTGCATATCATCATATCATATTGTTTTGAATTGTTTTAACTATTGTGGATGCAGGAGCACAGTATACGGTTTTATAAAGGTTTTAAGATACTAGTGACGGAAAAAACCGTTCCGCTAAGCGGCATGGTCTCACTAGATATCTAAATGGTTTGAGATGGTAGATTATTATTCATATCAGGCTTTATGTCTGACTCCAAGTTTATGTTTTCCCCTAAAACTCTCGGGTACTCAATTGATTTTGAGTAGTTTGAGAGTTGAGGTTTTCAAGTACCTCATTTGATGAATAAAGCTTCCAAAGACATGCAGGAGGCATGATAGCTATCTAAAGTTCTCTTTTATTTTGATTCCGCTGTGTTGTTTGTAATGACAAAGTTGTTAAATTGCCTGTATATACTCTGATCATCCAACAGGGCATCTTCATATGTCACTCTTGGTGTATTTTGTAATAAATATATTTTCTCTGAACGTGACTAAAGATTGTGGGATTATGTAATGAATTGGAAATGTTTTGAAATGGAATGTGATCTTGTTTGATGTTTCAAATTTTTTTCATATTCATATGTTTCTGTGTATCAATGTGTGTAACATCGTTGTATTTGGTCGCCAAGGATTAATAACTATGGATGACTACAACATCCGTAGCCGTTAGTTTAGGGCCTCTAAGTAGGGGGATGTTACAAGTTGGTATTAGAGCATAGGTTTATGAAACTTAAAAGAAAAGTTACACCTAAAAGCTTTTAGAAACATAATCCAATGAATCAAAAATATGATCGGGGTTTAGGTTAATGCTATAGTAATGTACTTTTATTTGATATAAAGATATATATAAGTATGTATTCTCCTCTCTCTTAGATCGTTCTTCTATATCTTACTAAGACTCGTATGCAGATTTACGAGAAAAAAGATATGGAAGTAGGAAACGGAAGAGGAAATCTCGGTGGAGGAAGCACCACAACCAATGGAAATTCTCGACCTAATACCAGAAGAAACCAAGGTCGGCAGGCTAATGCTAACCAAAATGTCGATGCCAATGTGAATGTTGGAAATCCACCAGTAAATATGGGGGCGATGTATCAGTTTTTCGTCAATGTGATGAAAGCTGGAGTCCTTGCTGGAGTTGCTGGAAATGTTGGAGGAGCTAATCATGTGGCTCCAATTGGGAATAATTATGCTAAGATGAGCAGAGATTACACCAGTCTTGGTGGAAAGCCGATTATGGGATTAGAGGATGCTATCGAAGTTGATAATTGGTTGTTGCACTATGAGAGAATTTTTGCAGATCTAGGTTTTGATGACGAGCAGAAGAGAAGGTTGGCCTTTAGACAGTTGCAAGGGTCAGCACTTCATTGGTGGAAAAGTGTTACTGCCGGAGTTCTGGAGGAAGAATTAACATGGTCTGAATTCAGAAGTAGATTTGAACATAGGTTTTTATCTGAGGTTTCTAAGTCAGCGCTGATGAGAAAGTTTATGGATCTAGTTCAGGGAGAGATGTCGGTTATCGAGTATGCCACTAAGTTTGATGAGCTGTCTCGATATGGATATGCTACTATAGACACTGACATCAGAAGGAATGAGAGGTTCATTCAGGGATTAAGGCCTGAGCTTACTAGGGTGACCCTAACACATATCTGTGATCCTTGTTATGTGGTTGGGGAGATGGAAATCCACCATAAGGAGATGCTTGATGTTTGTGCTAGAGAGAAGCCAGTTGAAATACAGGGTTCTCAAGGAAAGAAGAGGAAGTTCTTTAAGAAGAAGGGAGCCTCGAAGGGAGATGCTGCTAATAAGGCAAATGTTGATTTAGTTTTCTACAAGTGTGACAAGAAGGGTCATTATGCAAATGAGTGCCGGTTAGGCAAGGGGATGAAGGCTCCAGATAAGAAGAATGTGAAGTGCTTTAATTGTGATAAAGTTGGGCATTATAAGAACTAGTATCCAGAACCGGTTAGGGTGGACAAGGGAAAGGTTTTTGCTGTTGGGCCTTCATCTGCTAAACCAACTGCAGTTGATAGAGGAGGACTATGATGGAAGGTACGTTTTTGATTCAAAGTATACCAGTTGAGATACTATTTGATATTGGTGTATCACATTCATTTATATCCCAGTGTTTAGTTTATAGGTTATGCTTAGAACCCACATTCCTTGTTACTTCCTTAAGGGTTGCAAATCCAATAGGAGGGAATGCAACTGTGGGGATGAGATATGACCAGTTAGAACTTGATTTGTTAGGTCTTAAGTTTGCATGCGGTCTATATGTTTTCGATTTCGTAGATTCGGAATCATTTTTGGTATGGATTGGTTAAGCAAGTATGCGGCTAGGATATTTTGACAGGATGGGGAGATATCACTGAGACACCCTGATAGTCATAACCGAATTATATTCTCAGTGGAGAATTCTGACCGGAATAGTTGTGCTTTGTTAAGCGCAATGGAAGTGGGAGAAGAGCTAATCCAAGTTTGAGTAGCAAGAGAGTTTACAGATGTTTTTGAACCAGTCACAAGACTACCATCGCAACGATCGGTTGAGTTTCAGATAGATCTTGTGCCAGGAGCTGAATCTGTAAGTAGACCACCTAGCGGGATGACATCGTCTGAGATGAAGGAATTAAAGGTACAGCTAGTGGATCTAGAAGGAAGGAATTTTATTAGACCAAGCAGTTCGCCTTGGGGAGTGGCCGCGGTATTCATGAAGAAACCAGATGGGTCATTGAGGATTTGGCAATGGGTTCCCATTAGTTAAGAGTGACAAAGGACAGTATTCCTTTGACAACATTTCAGACTAGGTATGGTTCATATGAGTGGTTAGTAATGTCATTCAGGTTAACGAATGCACTTGCTTTCTTTGTGGATTTGATGATCCGAGTCTTCCAAGTGTATTTGGACAGATTCGTGTTGGTATTTATAGATGACATTTTAGTATACTCTAAGGATGAAAGAGAGCATGAAGATCATCTTAGAGTTGTGCTTGAGACGCTAAGGCAGCATCAGCTAAAAGCGACGTTCTCCAAATGTCATTTTTGGAAGAAAGAGGTTAAGTTTTTTGGTCACGTGGTTTTAGAGAAGGGTTTGTCAGTCAATCCAGATAAGATCGAAGCTGTTAATAATTGGAAGAGACCAGAGACGGTGACTGAGATTAGAAGTTTTCTTGGACTTGCTAGCTATTACCGGAGATTCATCAAGGATTTCTCTCGGATAGCAGCACCTTTGGCTAAGCTAACCAGAAAGGAGGTAAAGTTTGTTTGGTCCTACAAATGTGAGGAAGCATTACTCAAGCTAAAGCATTTATTGGCCAATGCACCAGTATTAGTATTTCCAGACGGAAATCAAGGTTGGTGTGTATACTGATGCATGAGGGACAGCTTAGACCGCATGAAGTAATTGCCTACGTTTCACGACAGCTTAGACCGCATGAAGTGAGATATCCTGCTCATGATTTGGAGTTAGCTGCAGTGATATTCGCATTGAGGATTTGGAGACATTATCTCTTAGGGCAAAGATTTGAGCTATACACAGATCATAAGTCTTTAAGATACATATTCTCTCAGAAGGAGTTGAATATAAGATAGTAAAGGTGGCTGGAGTTTTTGCCTGCTTAAGATTTTGGTATAGAGTATACACCAGGGAAAGGTAATAAGGTGGCGGATGCTCTTAGCAGAAGACATCAGAATGTGGTGTTAGCTATGTTGGAAGAATGGAAGGATTTAGAAGCTTTGACTACCTGTACTGTGCATATAAGATCAACGGCTAGTTTTAGTCAGAGTACTGCCATGTTGTCCTATTTAGAAGTTCGGCCGGTGTTGATCGAGAGAATTGTTTCTAAGCTGAAGGAGGATCCATTATTGGCCAAGAAGATTAGAAGGCTTAAGGTTGGAACTGAGATCGATGATCCAAGACTTTAGTCTTGAGCAGAGAGGATGGTTGAGAAAGAAGAGACGGTTGTGTGTCCCAAATGTCGAGAACTTAAGGAAAGAAGTTCTTGGAGAATATCATCGATGCAAGTTTACGATTCATCTTGGAGGTACCAAGATGTTTCAAGATATGAAGAGGAGCTTCTATTGGGAAGGTATGAAGAGGGATGTTGGCTTATGGGTTAGGCTGTGTACCAACTGTCAACAAGTGAAAGTTGAACATCAGAAGCCGAGTGGGTTGCTTCAACCTCTAGATATTCCAATTTGGAAATGGGACTCGGTGTCCATGGATTTTATAGACGGGTTGCCAAGGTCAAATAGAGGAAATGAAAGTATATGGGTTATAGTGGACAGACTGACCAAGAGTGCCCATTTCATTCTAGTTAAGTCAACCAGCACGACACCTATTTTAGCTAAGTTGTTCATGAAGAACATAGTTAGACTAAATGGAGTTCCTAGTAGTAGTATAGTCAGTGACAGAGATGCTTTGTTCACTAGTGAATTCTGGAAGAATCTACATGATGTATTAGGCACTAAGCTCAAGATGGGTACTACATATCACCCTCAGACGGATGGTCAGACAAACAGAGTCAATAAGGTACTCAAGAATTTGTTGAAAGCTTGTGTATTGGACTTTGGTAGATCTTGGGAAGATCACCTACATTTGGTTGAGTTTTTATATAATAGTAGTTATCAAACTAGTATAGGAATGGAGCCTTTTGAAGCTTTATATAGAAGGCCATACAAATCGCCAGCATGTTGGTTGGAGACTGGAGACAGGTTAGTCTTAGGTCCAGATTTGGTTAGGGAGGCGTTAGAGAAGATTGAGTTGAACCGAGAAAGAATGAAGGAAGCTCAGTCCAGACAGAAGAGTTACGTAGATAAGAGGCGTAAAGACCTAGAGTTCTCAATTGGAGACAAGGTTTTCATTGAATTATCACCGATGAAGGGTGTGGTACAGTTTAGAAAGTCGGGGAAACTGGCACCGAGGTATGTTGGTCCATTCCAGATTATAAAGGGGATTGGAAAGCTCGCATATAGAGTAGAGTTGTCGAGCAGTATGGCAGGTGTCCATAATGTATTTCATGGTCTCATCTTCGCAAGTATGTGCATTATCCAGAGACTACTGTTCCTCCGTTAAGGTTGGAAGATTTGGTAGTAGAGCCTAGTTTGACTTTTATTAGACAACTAGTTCGGGTTGTAGCGAGAGATGGGAAAAGATTGAGAAACAAGACAGTCAATTTGGTGAAAGTTTAGTGGAGCGGCAATGAGAAGGACTGTACTTGGGAGAAAGTGGACAAGATTTTTGATACTTATTCTGATCTGCTTTGAGGGTATGTCTATATTAGATTTATATGGATAATTCCTAGTCAGGTATACTGGTATGGTTGTTAGGAGTCGTTAAAGATGATTGCTATGTGTAGCATTTAGTCCTTATTGAATTTCAAGGACGAAGTTCTTTAAGGAGGAGAGCCTGTAACACCCCTAATTTTTTTATAACATTATTCAGGAGATTTAACTAGATAAATTAAATAGAATAATGTAAATGTTAAGTGATAAGGGGATTGAGATTTGAATAAATACTTAAGGGGCCGTGCTCAATTAACTAATTAAATGGGCTTAAGAATGGTTTAAGTTAATTAATTTACATAAAGGCATAATGGGAATTAGCCGCATAACCCTTATATTTATTCTCGTTCCATTCACATTTTCCCCATTCACGTCATTTTGAAAAGAAAACACAAAACGTAAATCAAGAGGAGCCGGCCATTGTTAGGAAGAAAAGAGAAGAGAAATCAAAGTAAAGCTAAGGATTAAAGCTAGGGGAATAAATCTCAATCCAATCTCCTTGTCTTAATCAAGGTGAATAATAATTTATGCAATCTCTATTTTGTTTTATAATCATATGTTTTTGGATTTAAGATTAAATTTGGTTTTATGATGAACTGAAGATGATATGCTCGGATAAAAAATATGTTAGATTTAAACAAGATTGTTTAAATATGATTTTGCATGGTTTTAAGGGAAAAACCGATTATATTTGATTTTGAATGCCATGAAAAAAAATTATGTTATGTAAAACATGATTTTGGAGTTGGGTTTTATTTTTGATAAATTTTCAAGCTATGGAAAGATTATTATGAATTTTCAAAGGAAAATATGGTTAATTGGGTTTAGAAATTTATTTCAGAAATTATATTGAGAATTTGGGTCTGAAATTTTGATATGTTAGATAACATGATAAAAGTGAATTTTTGTAAATTTTGGGGATTTTTCCTAAGTGATTTGCTATGCAAATTAAATTATTTTAGAAGAAGGACTTATTTGCAATATTGGTTTTGCTTAATGGAAGGGCTTATTTGCTAAATTAACCTTGGTTTTGATCTGAAATTAAGCGGTAGTTATTTTGGTTAAGAATTTGAAAGGTTAAGGCAACCAATCATAAGTTTACACGTGGTTGGTTAGTTAGAAAGTGGTTGCCTTTGTTTTATTAAAGCATATGTTTTCGAAAGAGGTTTTCGAAAGGCTTTCGTAGGGGTTGCCATCTTATGTTTTAAAGAATAAGCTTTCGAATGGGTTTCTTTACTTATAAAAATAATGCTTTCGAAAGTAGGGGTTTCGACCTAATCGAAGCCATGTTGCTGTTCTTTTGCCTTTCGAGTATATTGAAGTCATCAATGACTTCAAAGAGTAGTTTTGTTTTATAGATGTTTTAAGCCACTTCCTAAATGCTTTCGAAAGGGTCTAAGGGTTTCAAAGGCAATGGCTTTGGAAGGGGATTTTGACGCTATCCTTCAATGTTTTGTTTAAATGATTTGAAGCTTTCGAAAGGATGGTGCCGACGCCGCCAAGTTTTCCTTAATACTTTTATATGATAAAGAATGGTTTCTAAAGAGATACTTTTGTTTATATTCTCTTTGACCCAAATGATATTTTTAAATATAAACCCAATGGTTTCGAAAGAGGGACTTTCAATGGTTTCAGAAGGGATACTTCCAAAGGTTTTGAAAGGGCTACTTTCAATGGTTTCGAAGTTATGCTTCTAAGAGTTAATAACTAATACTTTATTACATTCAAAAGGTTTCGAAAGAGAAGTTTTAAAGTATTTCGAAAGGCAGGGGCCTAATGTTTTGAAAAGAGATTTATATGCTTTCGAAGGAGGTTAGTGAGGTCGAAAGCAAGGTTTTGAAGGTTTCAAAAGCCTTACTTTTCAAAATAAACAACTCAATCTCATTTTACAAGAAAACCATGGCATAAATAAATAAAGTGCTTTGGAAAGGAGATTTTGAAGGAGTTTTCTTTGATTTAAAAGGTTAAAGGGATTAACCAAGTTATTGTGTTTGCTTCTTCATATATGTATATATTCACATTGTAATGGACCCATAACTGTATTTTAGGGAAGGACAGAATAACCAACTAGGTTGACCCAGTAGTAAATATAAATTAACTCCTGAATGAGTAGAATTGCATCCAGAAGGTCAGAAAGACCAGAATAGAGGATGCTAGTATATTAAAGGAAGATATAGTATGCTAGTATATTAAAGGAAGATATTGGCAGGGGCCAATAGGTTCTCAGTAAGCCCATGAAAACTGTGTGTTGGAAAAGATATTTGAAGGGGCCAATAGGTTCTCGGTAAGCCCATTAAAACTGTGTATAGAAAAAGATATTGGCAGGGGCCAATAGGTTCATAGTAAGCCCATGAAAACTATGTATAAATGAAGATGTTAGAAAGACATGTTCATAGTTAGCCCATGAACCCATGAAAACTATATCTGGATTAAGATACACAAATGTCAATAGATTCCTAGTCAACCCATGAAAAATAGGATAAGAGAAAGATATAGGAGTTACCAATAGGTTCAGGGAGAACCCATAAAATAATAAAGTTATTGGCAGGGGCTAATAAGTTCTTAGTTATCCCATGAAAACTATGTAACTGGATAGGGAGTCCATAAACATTAAACCAGTTATTAGTCAGCTCATGAAAACTATTAGGCTAATAGTAACCCTAGAAACTATAAATATGCGACAGTTAGTCAAAAATAAATGGGGATGGGTAATCCTAAATTGATTTACTTGTTTTTCATATCATTATATCAAATTGTTCTGAATTGTTTTAACCATTGTGGATGCAGGAGCACAGTATATGGTTTTATAAAAGTTTTAAGATACTAATAAGGGGAAAACCCGTTCCGCTAAGCGGTGTGGTCTCACTAGATATCTAAATAGTTTGAGATGGTAGATTATTATTCATACCAGGCTTTATGTCTGACTCGAAGTTTATGTTTTTCCCTTAAACTCTCGGGTACTCAATTGATTTTGAGTAGTTTGAGAGTTGAGGATTTCAGGTACCTCATTTGACGAATAAAGCTTTCGGAGACATGCAGAAGGCATGATAGCTATTTAGAGTTCTCTTTTATTTTGATTCCGCTGTGTTGTTTGTAATGGAAAAGTTGTTAAATTGCCTGTATATACTTTGATCATCAAAGGGGGCATCTTCGTATGTCGCTCTTGGCATATGTTGTAATAAATATATTTTCTCTGAACATGGTTAACGATTGTGGGATTATGTAATGAATTGGAAATGTTTTGAAATAGAATATGACCTTGTTTGATGTTTTAAATCTTTTTCTATATTCATGTGTTTCTGTGTATCAATGTTCTAACATCGCCTTATTTTGGTCGCCGAGGATTAATAACTATGGATGACTGCAGCATCCGTAGCCGTTAGTTTTGGGCCTCCAAGTAGGGGGATGTTACAGCCAAGTTCAACAACAGTATGTGGAAAAGATATATTAGTGAAGCCAAAGGGGATAAAGAATCAATGGTTGAGGTATGCAAATTCGAGAAGACAAAGAAGTTTGAATAAAGGATCACATTCAGAGATCTTGATAAGTAGGGTGTCTATCACCCTTACAATGATACTCTTGTGATTACCACTTAACTAGGTCTCTCAAAAGTTTCTAAAATTATAGTTGATACTGGCGCAGCTATAAACATTATCTTTAAGCATGCATTTGATAAGACGGGCTTACCTGATCATATACTTAAGACAAGTCAGATGCTTATCTATGGTTTTAATAATTAAGGTGACATTGCTCTTGGGGAATGCTAGCTCACAATCAAATTTGGCTCTAATGCACGGTTCAAGATTTTCAGAGTCGTTTATTGTGATGAATGTACCCTCGGTGTATAATGCCATCTTTGGAAGGCTGGCCCTGGATACCATCGATGGATATGTTTCAACCAAACAATTTTTATTGATGTTCCCCACCGAGGATGGTTAGGGTTCTATAAGGGGAGACTGTGTGTCTTAAGATAAGTGTACTATGCAAGCCTTAACATGATCAATCAAGCAAAATGTTTAGTTTAACAGAATGATATCAAACCGAAATAAATTATTAAGTCCTTTATAAATATAAAGAGAACCGAAGAAGAAAAAATAATTTTGTCTATAGACTCTTATCAAAAAGCAGTCATCATTGAAGACGAAACCGAAAGATCCGTTAATTAGACTAACTCTTGACCCATGAGATATATCTAAGAGTTCTTAAGGATCCCATCAAGAGACTTGAATACAACTATAGGAAATATAGTTTGAATGCCATGCTACCAAAAGTAATTTGATGCGATACAATTAGGCCAAAGCAGTAAATCTTTTGGCTGAAAGAGAAAGTAAGCTTACATAGTGCAAGGGTTTTCGAAAGAAGAAAACATATAACTCAGTTAGATATAAGAATCAAAACTGAAAAGGCAATGGGTACTGATACTCTTGAAGAAATTTTCATTGATCCAAGGGACAGACCAAAACTATCAAAATCGAAACCTACCTTCACCCATCAATTTGAAAGGAACTAATAGCGTTTCTTCAAAAATACTTTAGATGTATTTGCATGGTCCTATTATGATATGGTGGGAATATACCCTTTATTAATAGGCCATTGTCTAAATAATGATCCGAAGTATACCCTTATACAGAAAAAAGAGATAACCTCTTGACAAGGTTCAATATGTTGTATTACGAGAGGAAGTAGAAAAGCTGTTAAGAAACAATTTTGTAATGGATGTTCTATATCCTAAATGGAATGCTAATCCAGTACAGGTAAAGAAACTGAATGACAAATGGAGAATTTTCATTAACTTCACTAACCTAAACAAATCTTGCCCAAGTTATTGCTTTTCCTTACCGATAATAGATCGGTTAGTTGATGCCAGTAGTGGACATTAATTACTTTCATTCAGGGATGCCTATTCCAATAATAACCAAATCTTAATGTTTAAATCGGATGAACAACACACAAGATTTGTTACCAATATGATATTATTTTGCTATAAAGTAAAGCCATTTAGTCTTAATAATGTGACAACTAATCAAGTAAACAACATGTAGAACATATAAGCCGAAACATGGAAGTGTATTTAGATGACATGCTTGTAAAATCAAAGCTGTCCGAGCCATGTTTCTGACTTAGACAAAATGTTTGAAGTCCTTTGAAAATTCAATACGAAGTTAAACCCTTAGAAGTGCACTTTTGGAATTCAACCTAGAAATTTCCCAGGCTTCATGTAAAGCACACGGGGATAGAAGTCAATCAAGATCAAATCAAAGCTATAGCTGATATAAAGGTGCAGATAAACGGTAAAGTACTTATGAGCTTAAATGGAAAGATCACTTCCCTTAACAAGTTCATAGGTTGATCGATTGGTAAATGCATTCTTTTCTTTAATCTACTCAAAAGTCGCACTACTTTAGAATGGACTGCTGAGTGCCAGTAATCCTTTGGAGAGTCATAGTAGTAAACTATCGGTTTTATCAAATCCAATTGATAGAGAATAACTTTTCCTTTATGTTAGTAAGAGGTTAAGTCCATCTAGGAAGCACTATTCGGCCATCGAAAAGTTAGCCTATTGCATAATGTTCAAAGCAAGGAAGGTTTGACCTTGCTTCCAAGCTCATCCTTTCAAAGTTATAATAGATTGACTTTTGCAGCAAGTATTCAACAAACCCAAGACCTCGAAAAGACTAATCAAATGTGTAATCTAGCTCAGTTAATATGATATTTCATATATTCCTAGAACTTCTATCAAGGGACAAATAATTACGGATTTTATTTTTGAATGTATAGGTTTCGATGCCAAGACCTCAAGTAATAACAAAGCCAAACAAATCTCCTAGCTACTCTATGTTGGCGGAGCCTCCAATGAGCAGAAGGCAGGAGCTAGCTATGTACTAGTTACTTCGGACAATCATCAAATTTACTACTCCATCAAACTTGCCTTCTCGACCACAAATGACATAGAAGAATATGAATCTCTAATTGCTGGACTAAAAATGGAAATGTCAATCAATGTTTCAAAAATCAGAGTCTACATTGACTCACAACTAATTTTCAATCAAGGTCTCGGCAATTATCAAGACTGAGATCCAAGACTTTCCTTGTATGCAAATCAAGTAAAGCAAATACTTAAGTCCTTTAAAAGTCATGATATCGAAAGCATCCCCCAAGATCAAAATGCAAGGGCTGATGCCTTAGCCAAATATGCAAGTTCTCGGGATGTACAAGAATACAATTCATTCCAGTATAACTTCCCAAAAAACCAATCATACAAATGCCAAAAAATGTTCTGGTCATAACTCAAGCTCAAGTAGCGAAACAAAGCCTCATAGCTAATAGAGGATGAAGAAAGCTAGATGACTCGATACATCTGATACTTAACATATAACAATTTCCAAAGCAAGATGTGTAAAGTATAATCCTCCTCATTTTATTATTACATATGGAGTACTCTATAGAAGGGGCTACGCAACCCCTATTCTCGGTTTGAAACTACCGATTGCTCAAAGAAGCATATGATGGTATATGTAGAGATCATTTCGGAAGCCATAAGCTTGCTGAAAACTCAGACAAGGCTTCTATTAGCCCACACTAAACCAAGATGCACTAGAATACGCAAAGCAATGTGATAAATTCCATTCCATGTAAGAATCAGAGAGCTCCACCCAATGAGCAAACTCCAATGGTTAGTCCATGGCCATTCAACATTTGGGGTATTGACCTTATAGGCCTTCTTCCAACTGCAAAAAGAGCAGCAAGATTTTCTATAGTGGCCATTGATTATTTCATGAAATGGGTTAAAGCCGAACCCTTAGCCACTATAAATATACATAAGGTTGTTAAATCCATCATGAAAAAAAAGTTATGAGATATAGTCTCCCATACAAGATCATAATAGATAACGATGTGCAATTTGGATGCTGAAAGTTCAAGATTTTCAAATTTGTTGACCTTCTTACACATCTAATTGAATGCATGACAGCTTATATCACCAACCTTAAGTTCTTGGTCTCCATCAAGGAGTGGTTTGAGGGCTATTTAGGGATCCAATTTCCCCCCGCACCTCACTTAACATAGATATTGTCCCCAACTTAGTCACCTCCGCCTCATGGGCCAAGCCAAGGTGTGGGGTTTTGTTCCTCAAAAGGCCTCGACGTTGTTATGAGGTGAAGGCTTTGGGTATATAAGCACCCACTTCATAGTGTTTTTCCTCGATGTGGGACTATTATTCCCATTTTGAAGGGGTGTTACAATCTCTCCCCCTTTATAGCCTAACGTCCTCGTTGGCTCATGAACACAACACCACCAAGGTGTCGTGGCTGTAAAATGAACAGACCACAATTCCGGCTGGGTATGGCTCTGATACCAATGTAACAGCCCGCACCTCACTTAATGTAGATATTGTCCCCAACTTAGTCACCTCCACCTCATGGGCCAAGCCAAGGTGTGGGGTTTTGTTCCTCAAAAGGCCTCGACGTTGTTATAAGGTGAAGGCTTTGGTATATAAGCACCCACTTCATAGTGTATTTCCGCGATGTGGGACTATTATTCCCATTTTGAAGGGGTGTTACTAATCTGTTTGTTCTTGCTATGGAATTTCTAGGATCCTTATCTAGGCTTCTAACAAAATACCACCAAGACCATAGCATTATAAAGGAACTCTTAATTGGATCATCCAAAACCAAGGGTAGAGCCAATGTATGAGTTAGGGCGCAAGCCCTAGCTCACAAGCTATAATTCCATCATAAAAATTGTCATTTTGAAGGTCTTGCCCTATCTGAAACGGTTTGCCAGCTATATATAACTCTCCACCCTATCTAAAAATGATGCCTAGCTCTGGCACAATCCTTAGGTTCGTAGAAGCTGCTAACTAATAATCAAAGTTTACCTAAAGAAATGCTTAAAAAAAGCAATTGGATAAAAGAATTACCATTTGTGTTATAGGATTATATAACTAGTTGCAGGACTTCAACATGGCATACCATATTTTCTTAGTATACTGCTACAAACCATGCTCCCGACGGAACTCGAGATTAATTTAGCCTAGCGAAAGTGAGTCGCTCAGCGGTTGAGGAGCTCCAAGCGAGGCTTCATGATTGAGAATAATCTTTTTAGCCTAGGGGGCGGTGAATGGGCATAGGAGTACATGCCTGGCTGTCAGAAAAGAAAAACTTGAAGTGATGTTGATCTAGAGTCAGGTGCTCATAGTTTCCAACCAAAGACTCTACTATAATATTCAATTAAATGCCGAACTTCGAGAAGAGTCGCTAGACTTCTTACCCAAACTCTAAGACAAGGTCGCCTTAAGAATGATAGAATATATCCTACGTACTACAACTAAAGGGTCCAAACTTGAAAATTCATAAGGGGAGATCTTGTCCTCTATAAAATAATTCCAATTTCAAAGGATCCAATCGATGGGCCTCTCGAACCTAAAATGGAAAGGACCCCTTATCATTCATGACATCATTCCTCTAGAAGCATATTGATTAAAAGGGTCAGACAATAACATAATACCCCAAACATGGAATGCCGAACATTTAAAACATTTCCACAACACCAACCGCCATAGGTATATGTTTTTGAATTGGTCAGCCATAGTCAACTAATACCATGTAACTATAATGATGTCAAATGTATCTAAGTTACACAATTACTCTCAAATGTATCTATTATTTTAGACATGATCACAGTATCATGCAACAAAATTACTTTGAATATATCAAACTCGTTAGCCATGGCCAAGTAGTGTCATGTAAGAGTGAGCCACTGTCAAGTAGTGTCATGTAAGAGTGAGCCATGACCAAGATGTGTCATAAACTTATAGGCACAAAGCTTCTACTAAAAGAGGCATACAAGTGAGACTCGGTCTCAATAACCGGAGCATGTTGTCTAAAGTTTAACAAAATAAATACTTACTACGATGCCAGCCTACTTTCGTATAGTTTTTAATCTATATTGCGGCATATGGAACTTACATCGAAACCTGAAATGATGTTGCTTTTTATAATTGCAATCTTAGTGAAATTGCGATCTTTTTAAACAACGGCTTTAAGCCTTTTAGAATTATCGGTTGACTGCAAGCTTCAACCATAAAACCATTTCAACTCCAGATTCAAACAAGAAAACTTCCCAAAAGGTCGTATTTTGACTCTACAGTCCACGTAGTAAGCCGATGAGCTCCAACTCCACGGACCATCGTAGTAAATTTGAAGGATGGGTCTATTACATAATAGATAAAAATTGTATTCTTGTTTAGCTCCACACCTAAAGTGGAAGACTTTTATCGTAATATTTCAAAATTATAGTATTTAACCAAATAGGAATAATTAGCCGATCAAAGGGACCAGGAACTGGATTTCCTTGTAAAAATTTGCACTTGCCTAGATTATTTACTTGAACACATAGGGCCATCCATGTCACATAAACATGGATGTTGGCAAGTAATACAAGGAGTATCACCCAGATTGGCTTGGATCGATTCTCCTAAATCTAGTCATGCTAGCGTGGACCGAATTATGTCAAGCTATAGTTATCCTTTATATGGTTAAAATTGATATGTCTCTTATGCTTCCAAAATTTCACTACACGATAAGGTTAGATCTTCAAAATCCTCACTATGCAACGTGGATAGATTTTCAAGATCCATTTTCAAAACCCTTGTTATATGACAAGGTTCGATTTTCAAATTCATTTTTAAACTCTCATTATACGACGAGGTTAGAGTTTAAATTCAAAACTCTCGGTACGAATTTAAATTTTCAAATTCATTTTCAAACCATCCCTACAAGGTTAGATTTGTTGGATCTGGGCCAGCAAGTAGTGGGGTAAATGGGTAAATTTCAAAAAAGTTATTTCATTTGAATCTTATTGAGCCCGTGAGATTTTGACCTTATCCACATTTTAATAAAAAAATAAAAAATTTATTGGTAAATAAATTTTTATTTGTTGTTAAGTTTATATTATATAATATATTATGTGTATCATATTCACATAGGTGTGTACATGGATGTGCAACATGAATGGTGTACGTGGCTTGAAATGCCTACGTATAGATGCTGAGATTTATACAACGAAGAACATGTTAGTCCCTTCGTATATCTATGTGCTATTAATATATATAGATATTATATATAAATTTATGTATTATAAAACATTACTTGTAAAATGTAAAACTTTGAAAAATAATTTTAATATAAATGATTTATAATTTCAAAATCAAACATAATGTTTAAATTTTATATTTTTAGATATATATCTACATACTTTTAAATTTAATTAATAAATTAATTTTAAATATATATTCATATATATATATTAAATAATTTGAAATCTATATGTTTTTTGTACATAAAAGTGCGCATGTGTATATATATGTAATAAAAAATGTTTAAATATTATATATATCTAAATACATATAGATATATTTAATAAAATAAAAGTAAAATACACACACATAAATATGATGTATTTGTTGTATTGGTTGCTCCTGTTGTACTTCCTCATACTAGAAATGATATTGCGTGGAATTCATATAAGTAGGCTATGTTCATGAGAAATTTGATATGAGATATTCTCCGTTGTGTGATAGTTACTATATGTTTGTTGGAGGTAATGGTGAGGATCGTCGTCTATGTTATCATGTTTTAGGGGAAGGACTTGCTCTATGTACACTAGGTGAAGCCGGTGAAAATAATAGGACTGTGTTGGAGGATGTCAATTGGGATAAGAAGTATTTATACTCTAGTGATTCAGTCAATTTTGTTCCGAACTTGGCCACACTATTTTCAGAGTATATATACGTTTTTGGGCCAGACTGTAAGGATGATGGAAATGGATCCTCCTTTTCAGAGGGGGACTAGTCGCTATTTGGCTTAAAAGCCGGCTAGTCTTGCTAACACACACACACATACATATACATATATACATATATACATACATACATACATGCCATATAAAGATAATTTTTGATTTTAAATTGTTTAAATTTTTTTTATATTTTTAAGTTAATTTCTGTATAGAAATCTGATTTAGAAAAAAAAATTAAAATTTTCAAAAACAATTTAAATGTATTCGTTTTGTATCAAAATATTTACAGGCATATTTAATGATATTTATATGTATATTATATACATAATTAAATTCAATTTTAAATTAAGTGATATATATTATATTCGGATTTAAATATATTAAAAAAATTACTTCAGAAAACTTTATGTACACATAAAAATTTAATAAAATAAAATATACACTTTTTGTAATTTTATATTATATTAACTAAACTTTATATTAAAATCAATTAATAACAATATTAAATTCAAAAATTATATATATTTTTTATCTGGCCGTGAGCACAATCAACTATATATATATATATAATAATATATATATATATGATATAAAAAACATTATATACATTAATATGTCATTGTAAATAGAGAATTTTATCTTTCACACAATGTTCAGATAGTACATCTTGAAATGCATAATCAAAACTCCTTGAAACAATTTCTTAATCTAGATGCTACCATTCTGAATGTATTTACCACTGATCCTTGAATTATATTTAATTTGGAGTTTTAGAGCTTGAATACTTGGAGGAGGAAGGGATTTTGAGGCTGAATGTAACGACCCCTATTTTTAACGAAGATATGTCTAATTAATTGATTTAAATATTGAATCGTTAATTAATTAACGGACCTAGAAGTGTGATTTTTTTACATACGATCGAATCAGGACTCGAGACCCCTATCATTGAGTTTGTATCGATGTTGCAAATAGAATAAGTATATGGATCGCTATATTTGGATATCGGACGATCCGATGGTCGAAATGGTCTCAAAAAGTGCGAAATTATCATCCTAGAGTGCAGTCTCGGATCGTGATGAAATTTATACCATCGGGACTGGAAAAATGAGGTGATGCACGCTAAAGAGTTTTGTGGCAATTGGATGCACCGTTTGATCGTACGGGCTTAAAATCCGTGATAGTTTCATTTGAGAAATTAATAAAAGAAATATAATATTATTATTATATTGGGCTAATCAAACCCTTCTCTTCATTTTGAATCACTGTTCCATTGAAAAGAGAAGGAAAACAATGGCAGCCACTCCATCTTGCTTTCAAAAATTAAAATCTCAACATCCACTCAACGAAAAAATCCAAAACCACTTTCGTCGGACTCATCTTGGAAAGATCTTCCAGCCAATACCCATGTTGGAGAGTGGGATCACCATTTGGACAGTCCACCTATTTGAGGTCGAACTATGGTTTTATGTCACTGGAGATTAGATCGGTGATACACAAAACAAACGACACCATTGTTTTTCTCTCTTCAGAAGACACCTCTCCACCAAATTTCATGAAGCTCGATGCTTCCAGATGATATGCGACCTTGTACGGGCGAGATGTAACGACCTGTAATTTTCGATAATTAAAAATATTAAATTAAATAAGATTTTGGTATTTAATAGTGGAAGAAATTAAAATTTGTGATTTATTAATGAGAAAAATAACAAAAATGTAATTTAATAATGTTGATTCAATTTAATTAATAACTATTTTAATGTAATTGAAATAACTGTAAAGTTAAATTGGTTATAAATTGTAAAAAAGGAAATAAATTAAATGTTGTGTTTAATGGTGAAATTGTAGTAATTAATTGAAATTGGTTAATATAGAATAATTAATCGGTATGTGAATTTATTAGCTTTGTTTGTGAACGATAAACATAGAAATGTGTTTAAATTATTAATGTGTAACAATTGTTTAATTATCATTTCATTACTCAATTCGCTGAAATTAAATTGTAAATCAATTGAAATTAATCTAATTAAATACTGTTGTTAATATGAATTAAGATGATAACTGTAGAATATTGATGTAATAAAATGTAAACCAATGTTAATTATATTCATAAGGTAATAATTGATTAAATAATAAGAGTGAAATCAAAAGAAATGAATTTATTGGAATTTAAATTACAATTAATGAATTTAGTACAGTGGTAATTGAACGCTATAATTAGTGCCATATTTACATATTAGATTAACATGGAAAATTTATTTTTAAAAGGTTATTAATTTCTAGGTAATCAAAAATGATGGAAATTGTTAATTATTAAATTTGAATTTAATGTGATAAAATCCATTTAATAATAATTTATTTAATTAACGTGAAAATTAGCCATTTTGGCCACTATCTCGGATTTCAACGAAACCAGTTTCATCAGATCTGTACTAGTGAATTATTGTAGGATTTCAAGTTTTGTAGCGATCAAACTTGTCGTTTGGCCGTGCGAGCTTGAAACGCGTAGAAATCAATTTTATGAATTAATTAAAATAATCTGATTTTAAAAGCTAACTTCTATGTACTTTTGAATTTGGGATTGAAACTAGTTCCATTGAGTTTAAAAATATCGAAAACCTATATGTCGATATATTGGATGACCCATTTTCGTTTCGGGACGAAACGGGCATTTCTGGTCATTGTTATCGTTTCAATCCAAATCGATCTGGTCCATCCTTTTCTATTTCAGCTCTGCCTATATATAGGCTGTTATAAACCCTAGTTGTTTCTCATTTCTTATTTCTATGCGTATCTGTCATTCAACTATCTACTACATCTTCCTTCTTCAATGTCTGCAGATCCAAAACCTTAATTCAATTTCAAATTCAAATCGAAATTCAAACTCCACAAACCATAACAAATTATATATTATTTGAAAGATCTCGACGAGCGCAATCTACTATGGCAGTTTATTTTTCGATTCGAGTCACGGTTTTGCCAGAAATTGGCGATTTATTCTCGGCCGTTCATCCTAGGGTTTTCGATCCAACGGTGGATCTTCGTCGATAGGACGATCGGGTGGTGCTGGAGCATAAAGGAGGTCGAGGGGAGTTAATCAATGTCGTTCTTTCATGTCATAGATCGCCTGAATTGCCACGATTGGAGAATATAGCTTGGTGGCGGCGGAGCCTCTAGGGGCCACCAGGGCGTGACGCGCGTAGGTACGGTGGGTGGTCGGAGGTAGTGGTGCTGGCGAGGGCATTGGATCTGGGTAGCTCGGCGTGGTTTGGCGACAAAAATTGGTTGAAGTAGTGGCGGCTCGTGTAGGGTTTGCACGAGATGTTGGCTGGGTTGTAACGACCCGCCATTTTGGACCATTCGCGTCCATTATAAGTGTATAGGTAGACACTCATGTCGGAATCGAATTGCTCAAAATACCGCGTTGTTAAATTAAATTTGGCAAAACTGAACATATACAGTAAATAAATAATCACAGATCACAGACACAGAGTAATAAATGCAGCGGAAATAAAAGAGATAGTAGTTCATGAAGCTACTATATAAATATATGAGATACATCAGAGTTTACAACAGAAGAGTAATACGATACATCAGATACAAATCAGAATACATCACTGGAATCATCGAATACTGAAGCAGAATAGATGGCTGGATCTTCAAGCAAAGCTCCAACTTCAAAGGTGAGTCTCGAATACTGGTACACTCAGTCTGACCCGAGCGTAAAGCAAAACACAAGACACTTGAGTCAGGATTAACATTCTTATATTAATAAATCCAACTCAAGTGAAATAGCAATTGAAATACAAGTAACTCAAAGGATGTTTGGAATAACCATTCTTTAAGGATCCGTTAAACTATCTACTAGGTAGTAATATACGCTAAGTAGATAATGTCTATCAGTAATAATAAGATATCAAAATAGCGTTAAGTCATGGCCCATTCCACCCTTAACACATTTTTATTCCCAAAAGCATATACAAGACCGTAGTTTCCCCAAAACCGGAAGTCACCAGAGGGCAATCCATATACTAAAGGTACAAATCAAAATCGTAGTGGTCGCGCATAAATGGAATACAAGTATGACAAGGCACATGAGGCAATACCCAAGGTAGTGATACTACCGTTCGCCTAATCCGGACTGGTGAGAACGCAACGCCGCAGCGCCCGCAACACCGTGAAACAACACTCCCAAAATCAAGGGTGCACCAATCGACAACAAGTATAAGTAGTTCGAAGAAGTGTGTCCACTTGAGGTAGCAAATCCTCCATTGGCCCGGCACAGCTCCTGTTTTAGTCATTTCCAATTTGACACAAGTGTCAAGGCTATCCATTATCGTTCTCTTTCTTCAGTCAACACGTACATCATTCCAACCACTTCATTCTGGATCATCACTCCGCGTATAGTTATTAAAGTGGTTTTCGGTTTAGATAGAGAGTATATCCATAACCGAATTCCGGTCTCTTTAATAACTTTCGTAATTATTACACCGATTGGTCGTTTGTTTATTTCAAAACCAAATCAATTTCAATTTCAAATAGAATTCGTAAATCAACATTTCATTTGTCTTTCGAAATCAATTTTCAATAATTTACGTTTCAAAACTTCCAAATTATCATTTCAAAATCTTATAATTCAAATTCAATTTCTATTTAAAACAATCCAAATATTGATTCAAGTTCGAATACAAGTTTCATTTCGAAAACATTTAAATTAAATCTTATTTAACATTCAAATCAATTTAAAATCATTTATCGATTTCATTCAATATTCGTTAAGTTACTATGCCATTCAAAACAATTTCCATTAAATTTCCAATTCATTAAATCCATTATTTAAATTCAACTTCATTATATCAAAACTTACAAATTTAATTAAATTAAATTCATCAAATCAAATTCTTTACATTTCAAGTCTTACATTAATTCCAAAATATCATATTTTCATTTCTTGTTAAAGAGAATTTAATTTCAATTATTTATTTACTTACTTAAATAATTTCCAAAACTTAATTAATAAATAAATCTCAATTTCAATTATTATGAAGTAAAATTCACTTATTTAAAAATTCAATTTAATTTAATCATTAAATAATTCAATCTTATTTAATTATTAAATAATTCAAACTTAATTATTAAATAATTTCAAAGTTTAATAATTTCAAACTTAAATGTAATTTCAAACTTAATTATTAAATCATTTCAACTTAATTCAATCATTTCTCAAATTAAACAACATCCTTTCATCAATTTCATTGTTAATATTTTGTTTCAAATTATTAAATATTAACATTTTCCTTTCATTAGAATTCAAATTTCAACTTCATTTCAAAACCATATTCTTTATTTAAATAAAATCTTCGTTTTATTTTTAAATCAAATTATTGACCAATCGGGTTTTATTTAATTTCCTATCCTAGGTCAAAGTTCAATTTGGGTATTTATCATTTCAACCCGATTCCAATTCAATTCAAAAATCAAAGTATAACAAAGGGAACTTGCAGTGTGATAACTGGGATGGTGTCAAAGTAAATAAACAAGCAATAACAACAAACAATAACAATCCAATAATCAATTCAAATAATCTCGAAACAACCGTATTAATTCGCATTGTTATTTGTACGAATTAATATAATTATTTCTAGAATCTACACTATCATTTCATGTAGATTAAAGATTATTACATTACGGTTCTTCACTTGTCATTTATTTACAATTTCATACATCATCAATTTAACAACATACATTCAGTGGTTCAAAGTGTAAAAAATCAAATCCTACGTGTCAATAGATTTAACAGTAAAAGCGGTCATATTATACAACTTTAACTAATCAATTTTAAACATTTAACTATTCTATATCGAGTTCAATTGCATACTATTTATCAATTTACATTAACAGTATAACGTCCAATATAAACATCAACAATCAATCAATTAACAACCAGGCTTTTAAATCTCCCCGAGATGGCCGAGATGAAAAATCCGAGATATCAGCCAAAATCCGAGATTTGGCAGCCTATTTAGTTATAAGTGTTTTAAATATCGCCCGAGATAGCCGAGATATTTTCCCGAGATATTGGACAAAATCCGAGATTTAAAACACTGTTAACAACCAAACTGGATTATCATTTCATATATATAACAGATAATGGTGTCAGATGTCACAGGTGAACTGATACAGGTAATAGCATATATAACAGTGCAATTAACTAATAGTAGCATATTTCAATTATCGTTTCAATTGAAATCAAATTTAAATAAATAAAAGAACGTTAATCGTGAGTGAGTGCTCACCTTTCGAGGCTAGAGAGTTTGATAACGAAGTGATTTATGAATCCAGACATGAATTCCACAGCAGGTGAGATAGGCACGAATTAGACAAACAAAGCTGATAACAAGGAATCGATTAAACAAAACAAATCAGTTCTGAGATAATCTATGAATATATATATATACATATATATATATATTATATTGTATATACTAAAATAAATATATATATATATATTATATTTAAAACATATATTTAAAACCAATATGCTTACCATTCAATATAAGACTTATACTGTATTATAGATATACTTCAAAGTACTGACATAGACTATATATGTTTTGTACACAATTTATCTAAAACACATACATATTAAAAGTCTATATACACTAAATCACATGATAGTTATACTGTAACTCTATACTTATAAGATTTATATAAACTGACCGACCCCAAAAAAACTATATACATCTATATGTAATAATCAATTATAAATCCATACATTAACTCACCAGTTTACAGTTTTATATAGACAGACATTTTATACGACTTACTAACTGATATATATATATATATATATATATATATATATATATATATATTTTTAACATTCAATATAACTCACGTACTTATTACATTTAAAAGTTAGTATAAACTGACATATCTACATATATATAAGTGACGAAAACTTTTTCTTCATATAACTAACATATGTATATAAACCGACGCATAACTCTATATATAAAATATACTAAACCTATATAAGACTTATATATGCAAACAACGGGTAAAATGGCTTCGCAAATTTACATATTTATAATACAAATAGGTCATATAAACTTACTTGTATTAATATAAATTTTGACAGAATATTCTATAACCTATACAAACTTCCACGCGAAATGTATACAATAACTTAAGCTTTATATATATATGCAGAATCATAGCTGAATATAAATACATATATAGCTTTAAACTTATATATATTTTTATATACGTATATAACTTAATAACCTTTAAAATATACAAACTATCAAAACTTTATTGCTCTATGATATACTTATAACACAACCGAATATATATATATATATAAATACTTTGTAAACTATATTTAAAACAAAAGATGGCCTTAATTCGGAACATAGCATACTAACAGAATACATATATGACTATTATAAAATAGATAACTATATATACTAATATGCAAATACTTTAAAATCAGACCTCATATATGTATAAGCTTATCCATATACTTTCCAGCATATTGTTCTTTATGTATATTTATATAAACTAACATTATACTATATCTTAAACCAGAAATGCGAACTCATAATCAAAACATATATATGCAGGAAAGATTTATATGTTTGAAAGCATATTATATATATCAAAACATATGTCAAAACATAAACATCTAGTAACCAACAGACCAAACTATAAAAATGTATATATAACTTATACTGCATATAAACAATCACCGGTACAAAACTGGTAAGCCATATTTTCAAAAAAACTATCATATTGTATAAAATATAACTAACAACATCTTATATTATAAAGTATTATTACAACTTTTCTAACAACCGAATATATATACAGTACTAAATATATATCACATATAGATTTAAAAATAAAACTATACATAACTAATATAAAATAAAACTATAACAGAAGAAATATATATTTTCTTACCTAATATATAAGATAGGATGGTGCTCGGCAAATAAGAGAAGAAAGGATGAAGTCGAAGCACAGTGGAGATGCTCGAGGTTGCGAGCTTGGCATGTAGGCGGTGGTCCAGGCGTGGCCGGAGACGAGGGTGGTTGGTCGGTAGAAGGCTTCGCCGAAGATAGGCTGGTTGGTTGACGTGGTGGGTGGTTGGTTGTGTGGCCGAGGTGAGGTGGTGTGGGCCGGTTGTGAGGGCTTATGGTGGTGCGGCGGCAGTGGCCAGGCGAAGGGCTGTAGGCCGATGGTGGAGCTGGATATGGTGAAACAAGGGTGGAGGCGAGCATGTGTTTCGGTTGGAAGAAGATATAGGAGGTTGAGGAAGGAGAATAGGCTCAGGCCAGGGCAGAGCAAAAGTTTTGAAAAAAATGAAGATGTAAATAAAGGCCATGACGCAGAGAGTAGGAAGGTTAACCAAATGAAGATGAACAGCAAACATAAAATATGAAATGTAGGTTACCGACAGGTAAATATTAAATTTTTTTGGGAATATTAAAAGTTACATTAATTATTTCTTTAAAAGCAATGCACGGGTGATTAACGAAGAGCCAGTAAGATTACCAATACGTTTTACAACAATGAGAAACAAAAAGGCACGGGAACAGTACCGATATGGTTTGACGTTTTACGTATTTCGCCGCGTACCGGACTTCAAAACATACGAATGAATATACCGTAGAGATCAGCACGACGAGACGATCAAAACGGTATACAGATATCAGTGGTATGATTTAATTATAAAAATTCGAATTTTTCTACCGGCGGAAAATGCAAGAAAAACGCAGAAGATTAAGATCGACGGAGCTAAAGATGTCCGAATTTGGAAAAACGACAAACTGAAATCTTGCTCAGAAGATGGTTTAGAATTTTTCTATGCAAAAATATTTTGGTTTTGAGAACATTTTATTTTCAACGCTTTTTAACTGATTAAATTGAAGTGAATTTACGCGCGAAATAAACTTTCGTATTTTCGGACGAAAATTTACCAGTTGCTATGTTTAACTAGACGTATTCCAAATATTAAATTTTTATTTCAAAATTTTATCGTTTAAAATTTCACAAAATTTCAACTAATTACGTTATTAAAACAGTTGAAATTTACGGGTCATTACACTCTCCCCCACTCAAAACTTTTCGTCCCCGAAAAGGAACGAGGTAGGAGAATAGGAACAACCAGAAAGAAAACAGATTTGAAATACAAAATAACAATTAATTTAAACCATATTAATTCAAATTTAAATTAATTGATATTCAATAATTGATTTAATCCATTTGATTTCACTAAAATCAATCTCAACTATTTCTAAATTCATTATCCTATTATCCAAAACAATTTATTTCATTATTAACTGAGTTTTACTTATTATCCTATCTAACTCTATTGACATCTTTATAATCAAATTTTTAGTGTATAACATTTATTATAAACACTCAAATTTTATTTATAAATTCAATTTATCTTATATATTATCCAATTACATATTTAACTTCTGAATGATTTAGGTAAGTTGTATTCGAATGCAGTTGAACAATACACAAATAAAATTTTCCAAATTTAATTATTCAAGTTTAAATATTTATTCCAAATTTTGGTTTTATTTAAAATCATCCTTTAACAAAATTTAAGAATTAGATTTCCGATTAACTTTAAACAATTTAGAGATATATATAATATATTTATATCAAATCAAATTAAATTTTAAAATAAGATACCTATATATAGATAAATCAAATTATACTGAAGAAATTTAAATCAAAATATTTTTCAAAACAAAACGCAGCAAAGCTACAGAATAGTATCTTCACTTCGAAACTCGAAGATGAATGTCGATGATGCGGCCGCCATCACCGAAATTATTTTCCAGCGACAAAGAGAAGAGCACTGATTTCAACATTTTAAAATTCTTTGAAAATCATTTATATTCGAAAATACTTCCAATAATATATACTTTAAAATTTTAAAAACAAAGTTCGAAATCACCGGAGACTAAATTCTCAAATTTCTGAATTAAATTCATTTCAAATTCCAAATCAATTTATAAACCGTATTTATAAATTTATTTAGAACAATAAATGATAATCAAATATTATCATTTCAAACAACAATTTAATTTACCCATTAAGTTCCAGAAAATTTTTACTTATATTTTCACAATATAATCAAACAAATTTATTTCATTTTCCAAATTTGAAAATAATATTTTTAATGTTAATTTATAAATACACTTCCTCACTCGACGATAAAAGAATGGATTTCAAAGCGAGGATAGAGATTCCAATTTGATGGACTCAAATCAAAGAGAATTTTGATTCGAAGATAAGTTCGAAACAAGATATGATGATTCAAACAGAATCGGGAGATGGTAAGTTTATTTAATTCACGGGCAACCTTAACCGGGTCATCCGCAACTTCAAGAATAGGATCGATGCTGAATTCCGAGGTAAATCAAAACTCAATCTCAAGAGATGGAATTCAGGTATAGCAGGTAATAGATAGCATCGTAAACCGATGATACAGAAATCTCCGGTAAATCAATGCCTATTATAAAGGAGTTTACTCCTTTACGAATCATTCTAAGTTTGGCGAGACCGTCGATCTATTGTAGATATCATTTAAAATGGAGTTATGGGGTGCTCCATGATTGAAAGAAGACGAATAGTGAAGGACACGAATGAATTTCGGAATCGAGGGGAACGTTCCAAAATTCAAAGGAATTGAGTCAATGGAAGAGATTGAAACTCGAATGAGAGTGATTCTGTAAATACATTTACCCTATATGTTAAGTTTTGCCTAGAGCTACCAAAGCTCTAATACCAACTGTAACGACCCACCATTTTGGACCATTCGCGTCCATTATAAGTGTATAGGTAGACACTCATGCCGGAATCGAATTGCTCAAAATACCGCGTTGTTAATTTAAATTTGGCAAAACTGAACATATACAGTAAATAAATAATCACAGATCACAGACACAGAGTAATAAATGCAGCGGAAATAAAAGAGATAGTAGTTCATGAAGCTACTATATAAATATATGAGATACATCAGAGTTTACAACAGAAGAGTAATACGATACATCGGATACAAATCAGAATACATCACTGGAATCATCGAATACTGAAGCAGAATAGATGGCTGGATCTTCAAGCAAAGCTCCAACTTCAAAGGTGAGTCTCGAATACTGGTACACTCAGTCTGACCCGAGCGTAAAGCAAAACACAAGACACTCGAGTCAGGATTAACATTCTTATATTAATAAATCCAACTCAAGTGAAATAACAATTGAAATACAAGTAACTCAAAGGATGTTTGGAATAACCATTCTTTAAGGATCCGTTAAACTATCTACTAGGTAGTAATATACGCTAAGTAGATAATGTCTATCAGTAATAATAAGATATCAAAATAGCGTTAAGTCATGGCCCATTCCACCCTTAACACATTTTTATTCCCAAAAGCATATACAAGACCGTAGTTTCCCCAAAACCGGAAGTCACCAGAGGGCAATCCATATACTAAAGGTACAAATCAAAATCGTAGTGGTCGCGCATAAATGGAATACAAGTATGACAAGGCACATGAGGCAATACCCAAGGTAGTGATACTACCGTTCGCCTGATCCGGACTAGTGAGAATGCAACGCCGCAGCGCCCGCAACACCGTGAAACAACACTCCCAAAATCAAGGGTGCACCAATCGACAACAAGTATAAGTAGTTCGAAGAAGTGTGTCCACTTGAGGTAGCAAATCCTCCATTGGCCCGGCACAGCTCCTGTTTTAGTCATTTCCAATTTGACACAAGTGTCAAGGCTATCCATTATCGTTCTCTTTCTTCAGTCAACACGTACATCATTCCAACCACTTCATTCTGGATCATCACTCCGCGTATAGTTATTAAAGTGGTTTTCGGTTTAGATAGAGTATATCCATAACCGAATTCCGGTCTCTTTAATAACTTTCGTAATTATTACACCGATTGGTCGTTTGTTTATTTCAAAACCAAATCAATTTCAATTTCAAATAGAATTCGTAAATCAACATTTCATTTGTCTTTCGAAATCAATTTCCAATAATTTACGTTTCAAAACTTCCAAATTATCATTTCAAAATCTTATAATTCAAATTCAATTTCTACTTAAAACAATCCAAATATTGATTCAAGTTCGAATACAAGTTTCATTTCGAAAACATTTAAATTAAATCTTATTTAACATTCAAATCAATTTAAAATCATTTATCGATTTCATTCAATATTCGTTAAGTTACTATGCCATTCAAAACAATTTCCATTAAATTTCCAATTCATTAAATCCATTATTTAAATTCAACTTCATTATATCAAAACTTACAAATTTAATTAAATTAAATTCATCAAATCAAATTCTTTACATTTCAAGTCTTACATTAATTCCAAAATATCACATTTTCATTTCTTGTTAAAGAGAATTCAATTTCAATTATTTATTTACTTACTTAAATAATTTCCAAAACTTAATTAATAAATAAATCTCAATTTCAATTATTACGAAGTAAAATTCACTTATTCAAAAATTCAATTTAATTTAATCATTAAATAATTCAATCTTATTTAATTATTAAATAATTCAAACTTAATTATTAAATAATTTCAAAGTTTAATAATTTCAAACTTAAATGTAATTTCAAACTTAATTATTAAATCATTTCAACTTAATTCAATCATTTCTCAAATTAAACAACATCCTTTCATCAATTTCATTGTTAATATTTTGTTTCAAATTATTAAATATTAACATTTTCCTTTCATTAGAATTCAAATTTCAACTTCATTTCAAAACCATATTCTTTATTTAAATAAAATCTTCGTTTTATTTTTAAATCAAATTATTGACCAATCGGGTTTTATTTAATTTCCTATCCTAGGTCAAAGTTCAATTTGGGTATTTATCATTTCAACCCGATTCCAATTCAATTCAAAAATCAAAGTATAACAAAGGGAACTTGCAGTGTGATAACTGGGATGGTGTCAAAGTAAATAAACAAGCAATAACAACAAACAATAACAATCCAATAATCAATTCAAATAATCCCGAAACAACCGTATTAATTCGCATTGTTATTTGTACGAATTAATATAATTATTTCTAGAATCTACACTATCATTTCATGTAGATTAAAGATTATTACATTACGGTTCTTCACTTGTCATTTATTTACAATTTCATACATCATCAATTTAACAACATACATTCAGTGGTTCAAAGTGTAATAAATCAAATCCTACGTGTCAAAAGATTTAACAGTAAAAGGGGTCATATTATACAACTTTAACTAATCAATTTTAAACATTTAACTATTCTATATCGAATTCAATTGCATACTATTTATCAATTTACATTAACAGTTTAACGTCCAATATAAACATCAACAATCAATCAATTAATAACCAAACTGGATTATCATTTCATATATATAACAGATAATGGTGTCAGATGTCACAGGTGAACTGATACAGGTAATAGCATATATAACAGTGCAATTAACTAATAGCAGCATATTTCAATTGTCGTTTCAATTGAAATCAAATTTAAATAAATAAAAGAACGTTAATCGTGAGTGAGTGCTCACCTTTCGAGACTAGAGAGTTTGATAACGAAGTGATTTATGAATCCAGACATGAATTCCACAGCAGGTGAGATAGGCACGAATTAGACAAACAAAGCTGATAACAAGGAATCGATTAAACAAAACAAATCAGTTCTGAGATAATCTATGAATATATATATATACATATATATATATATATTATATTGTATATACTAAAATCAATATATATATATATATATATATATTATATTTAAAACATATATTTAAAACCAATATGCTTACCATTCACTATAAGACTTATACTGTATTATAGATATACTTCAAAGTACTGACATAGACTATATATGTTTTGTACACAATTTATCTAAAACACATACATATTAAAAGTCTATATACACTAAATCACATGATAGTTATACTGTAAATCTGTACTTATAAGATTTATATAAACTGACCGACCCCAAAAAAACTATATACATCTATATGTAATAATCAATTATAAATCCATACATTAACTCACCAGTTTACAGTTTTATATAGACAGACATTTTATACGACTTACTAACTGATATATATATATATATATATATATTTAACATTCAATATAACTCACGTACTTATTACATTTAAAAGTTAGTATAAACTGACATATCTACATATATATAAGTGACGAAAACTTTTTCTTCATATAACTAACATATGTATATAAACCGACGCATAACTCTATATATAAAATATACTAAACCTATATAAGACTTATATATGCAAACAATGGGTAAAATGGCTTCGCAAATTTACATATTTATAATACAAACAGGTCATATAAACTTACTTGTATTAATATAAATTTTGACAGAATATTCTATAACCTATACAAACTTCCACGCGAAATGTATACAATAACTTAAGCTTTATATATATGCAGAATCATAGCTGAATATAAATACATATATAGCTTTAAACTTATATATATTTTTATATACGTATATAACTTAATAACCTTTAAAATATACAAACTGTCAAAACTTTATTGCTCTATGATATACTTATAACACAATCGAATATATATATATATAAATACTTTGTAAACTATATTTAAAACAAAAGATGGCCTTATTTCGGAACATAGCATACTAACAGAATACATATATGACTATTATAAAATAGATAACTATATATACTAATATGCAAATACTTTAAAATCAGACCTCATATATGTATAAGCTTATCCATATACTTTCCAGCATATTGTTCTTTATGTATATTTATATAAACTAACATTATACTATATCTTAAACCAGAAATGCGAACTCATAATCAAAACATATATATGCAGGAAAGATTTATATGTTTGAAAGCATATTATATATATCAAAACATATGTCAAAACATAAACATCTAGTAACCAACAGACCAAACTATAAAAATGTATATATAACTTATACTGCATATAAACAATCACCGGTACAAAACTGGTAAGCCATATTTTCAAAAAAACTATCATATTGTATAAAATATAACTAACAACATCTTATATTATAAAGTATTATTACAACTTTTCTGACAACCGAATATATATACAATACTAAATATATATCACATATAGATTTAAAAATAAAACTATATATAACTAATATAAAATAAAACTATAACAGAAGAAATATATATTTTCTTACCTAATATATAAGATAGGATGGTGCTCGGCAAATAAGAGGAGAAAGGATGAAGTCGAAGCACAGTGGAGATGCTCGAGGTTGCGAGCTTGGCGTGTAGGCGGTGGTCCAGGCGTGGCCGGAGACGAGGGTGGTTGGTCGGTAGAAGGCTTCGCCGAAGATAGGCTGGTTGGTTGACGTGGTGGGTGGTTGGTTGTGTGGCCGAGGTGAGGTGGTGTGGGCCGGTTGTGAGGGCTTATGGTGGTGCGGCGGCAGTGGCCAGGCGAAGGGCTGTAGGCCGATGGTGGAGCTGGATATGGTGAAACAAGGGTGGAGGCGAGCATGTGTTTCGGTTGGAAGAAGATATAGGAGGTTGAGGAAGGAGAATAGGCTCAGGCCAGGGCAGAGCAAAAGTTTTGAAAAAAATGAAGATGTAAATAAAGGCCATGACGCAGAGAGTAGGAAGGTTAACCAAATGAAGATGAACAGCAAACATAAAATATGAAATGTAGGTTACCGACAGGTAAATATTAAATTTTTTTGGGAATATTAAAAGTTACATTAATTATTTCTTTAAAAGCAACGCACGGGTGATTAACGAAGAGCCAGTAAGATTACCAATACGTTTTACAACAATGAGAAACAAAAAGGCACGGGAACAATACCGATATGGTTTGACGTTTTACGGATTTCGCCGCGTACCGGACTTCAAAACATACGAATGAATATACCGTAGAGATCAGCACGACGAGACGATCAAAACGGTATACAGATATCAGTGGTATGATTTAATTATAAAAATTCGAATTTTTCTACCGGCGGAAAATGCAAGAAAAACGCAGAAGATTAAGATCGACGGAGCTAAAGATGTCCGAATTTGGAAAAACGACAAACTGAAATCTTGCTCAGAAGATGGTTTAGAATTTTTCTATGTAAAAATATTTTGGTTTTGAGAACATTTTATTTTCAACGCTCTTTAACTGATTAAATTGAAGTGAATTTACGCGCGAAATAAACTTTCGTATTTTCAGACGAAAATTTACCAGTTGCTATGTTTAACTAGACGTATTCCAAATATTAAATTTTTATTTCAAAATTTTATCGTTTAAAATTTCACAAAATTTCAACTAATTACGTTATTAAAACAGTTGAAATTTACGGGTCGTTACATGGGTCGAACGCGATGGAAGCTAGCATTGCGCATAGGTAAGTGTTTTAGCCCACTCACAAATACTAAATCATCCTATGTTAGGTAAATTAAATTTATGATGTGATTAGAAATTTATTGATTGCTGTTTGGTATTCTAAATTGTCATTTAAATTTAATTTGAATTTATATTGAACTAATGGCCATTTTAAATTAATATTGTGATTTAAATTGTTAATTAAATACCTGATGATGATAGTAGTTAATGGTTGTGATTTATTGGCTTATTTGAATGATGATTGTGATGGATGTTTAATTATTGATATTTGGATGATTGGATATTATATTTATTCTATATATTGTTATCACACTGCAAGTTCCCTTAGTTATCGATAGGAAAATCACTATGGGTTGAAATGATACATATCCGAATGATCTTATAGATTAGGAAAAATCGTTATGGGTTGAAATAATAAATTCGAGCGATTTTATGGATTTTTAACTTTTATTCCAGATTGCGGGTTGAAATGATATATACCCGTAAATTAAAATTTTTGCGGATTGAAATGATATATATCTGTATCACTTGACCATAGGATATAAAATTATATACGGACACCGGATTGGTTAAATTAAATTATTTTAAATCCTTAATTTCTAAATCCACTTAAATGATATTATGACATAAATTTGATTTATATAAACTGAATTATTTTTAAAGTTCAAGCTTTGAAATGTTGAAATTGAAATTGGTTTAAATGAATTATTTAAAGAATTTAAATTGAAATTTTAAAGTTGAATTTTGAGATAAATGAAATTTGTCAAAATTGAGTTATGGTAACTGTTTGAATATTTATACTTAGAAATCTATTAAATTTAAAATTGTTTAAATTTGTAGTTCAGACATGGATTTGAAATCGATAGAAATTGAAATGGTTTTTATGAGAATTTGAATTGAAAGATTAAAAATTGAGTTTTGTTGATTTGAAATCTAGATACAATTGAGATTTGTTGAAATGAAAGAAACAGCTTGATTTGATACTATTTTTAGAATAAATTATTTAATATAAACTGTTTAAAAATATATTATTTTAAAATTTAGATTATTTAGAATTTCATAACTATTTACTATATAAACCATTCCAATAATCAAACCACTTTATATAAAAACTATTTAAACTGTTTTAAATTAAACTATTTAAACTATTAAACTAATTTAACTATTAAAAACTAATTTAACTATTAAAGCTATTTTAAATCTATTTTAAACTATTAAAACTACTTTTAAATCTATTTTACTCTATTAAAATTATTTTAAACAATTAAATTCTATTTTAAAACTATTAAAAGTATTTAAAGCAATTTTAAACCAATAAAACTATTTTAAACTATTTTTAACTATTAAAACTATTTTTAACTATTAAAATATTTTTTTAAAACTATTTAAACTATTTATGACTATCCAAACTATTTTCAGAAATTTAAATGGTGTAAGGCTGAATTTTTTATATTTAAATCCTTGATTTAAAATCGAATATGGTTAAATTATGTTATAACCTACGTTGGAATTTGAAATGAGCGTTTCTAGTGAAATGATATATTTCGAGTAAATATGATGATTTTGAAAGGAAGGTTTAACCTATTTTGTGTATATGATTTCAAAAGTGAATAATGATTTCAAAGGTGAATATGATTTCGAAAGTGATATGATTTGAAGTGAATATGATATTTTGATATCAATTATGAATCGGTTGTGGAAATGTAAAACAACCAACCGGTATGAAATAAGCGTTTGGTTGTTAAAGAGACCGGGATCGGATATTGTCATACTCTCTGTCAATACCGAAAACCACCTTAACAACCGGGCACGTGGTGGAGAATTTAGAACGAAGTAGGATGGTTTGGCGAACGATTCTACAGGTCAGCTTGATATGACTAAAACAGGAGCCATGCCGGGCCAAGTGAGGTTGCACCTCTGATCGGAAATGATTCTTCGGTACCATATTATGACTTTGTGATTGATTTGGTGGCCACCCCTCGATTTGATTTGGGATTGTGTTCCGAGGTGGGCTGTAGTAGCTGCTATGCGTTACCACCAGTCTGGATCCACAAAACGGTAGTATCCTACCCTGGGTGTTGCCTCGCATGCCTTGCCATATGCCTTATCGAGCGCATTACGATTTCCGTTTATGTCATACACTATGGAGTGCCCTCTGATTGCCCTCCAGTTTACAGAGGAATTACGATACCATATAGACTATGGCATTTATAAAAATGTGTTAAGGAGGATTTGGGTAACGCCTTAACGCTATTTTAATATTTTACTTTACCGATAGACATATTATAATAGCGTATATTACTACATAGTAAATAGTTTAACGGATCCTTAGGAGATGGTAATCTCGAACATCTCTTAAGTTATTGCATGCATGTTAGACACTGGATAGGAGATGTAAAACCCTGTAAACATCCCTGGAGCCGTTACACTCATATTTATTTACTGTTGATTTAACTTACATAAAATCTTTTAGTTCTGATTCGAGTGTTTTTTCTTTTCAAAACGCTCGGGTCTGTCTGAGCTTTTCAGTGTATTGAAGACCATTTTATTCGGAGGATGAAGATGGAGATTAGTCTACTATTTATTATATTTATTCCACTACATCACGTTGTTCTGCTGCATTATTTATTTATTCCTGCTGTATGTATAACTCTGATTGTATTATAAAGTGTAATCAAATGTATTTGTAAAACAGCTTCATGAACTGTTTATTTGATTATTATATTTTGTCATTCCGTTATGAGATTTTGTGTTTTGTTTTTCTTTTTTTTTCTCTTCTTTTCTTATTTACCCTATAACAATCCTCCATTTTGAGTGGTTTGGAATCAACATGTGTGGTTTATTATTGATTTAAACTGTCTAAAAAGGCGGGTTGTTACATTTGGTATCAGAGCTTTGGTTTAGCTTTAACCTTAGCTTTGTGGGGTCTGACTCATTAGAGATAGTGTAGTAATACCCTAAATGAGTCTGTTTGAGTGTATATATATATGAAAGAGCGTACTTGTTAGTGTTATACAATGTTTTTATATTGTGTTAATTTGTTCTGTTTAGTATTTATAAATTCTGGTCGGTACATAGAACGCTATGGGATCGATAGGGATTTCTAAACACTTAATAGGGCAGACCGATACAATATTGTTTTTGAGATATAAGTAAATGAAATAATTTTACATAATATCATATTTTGTATATACAAGAATAATTTTATAAATAGATATAGTTGCATGTGATATGCTTGTTTGTTAGGAAGTGAAATTCAATGAATATTAGTTGCAGAACAGAATTAACAAATAAAGTGAAAATAAATTGGAAATTTGAGAACTTAAGTTCTGAAGTTTTGAAACTGGTTTTCAAAAGATTCGTAATATTAGTATTATTTAGAAGTATTTTTGGATATAAATATTTTCAAGACAATTTGGAAGAAATGTTTTAAAGGAAGTTTAAAGGAAATAAGTTCTGTACTCCCCTCTTTTGTCGCTGGAAAATAATTTCGGTGATGAATGCACGCATCATCGATGTTCATTTTCGAATTTCAAAGTAGGAAGGCCACTGTAGTATCTTTACTACACATTTGTTTTGATAAACAAATCTTAATTATAAAATTCTAAATATTATTGGATATATATAAAGGATATGAGTGTATATATATATATATATATTATTTCAAAATGACTTGAAATGAACCCGGTAATTTAGTTATTAAGTTTCTATTAAATTAATGATTTTCACTTTATTCCTTACTATTATGTGCTTAGTGATTAATGAAATATATAAGAATTTGGAAATTTTTAACTTGTAAATCAAAAGATATAAAATTCAGAAGATGTAATTATTGAATATTTTGTTAACTAAAATGAATAAGATATACTTGTGTAACATTCAATTACGTTCTTAAAACATATATATAACTTACCAGAAATGTTTAAAAAGTTGTAATGTTAAATAGGAATATGTAATAGGATATTATACCAGTAAAACCTAAGTAATAAAAGTGTTCAAGTGGAATTATTTCTATAAATAAGAGTTTTGATGTACAAGAAATGTTATAAGCATAAGTTAATGTTTTGAAATGCTAATAATTAGATTGAATAGTAAAAAGTGAATATTATCTAAGAAAATGTTTGTAAACTTAAGAAAAGACTGAAATGATTCATAAATAAGCTCATTAGTAATTGACACTATAAAAGAAAACAATGGTTGTGAATTAGAAGGTAGCAAATTTAAGTATGAATTTATTCACCAATGAATATTAATATTTAATGGAAATCAAGTATATAATTTAATAATAAATGTGAACTAAACTGCAATAAAATGTATGTAATACTTAAATAATGAATTCATTGATTATTTTAAATAATTGAATGGAAATAGTTTATGTAAGTAAATAAATAGAAAAATGACATTGTATGAATGAATGAAAATAAAATGAAAAGTAAACGATGAAAAGAAAGAAAACCAATAGCATGTACTTAAATAATAGTATATTAAATTCTTGGTTGTTTTGGCTTATGGGATGTTTGGGAAAGAATACTTCTAATTGTTTAAGGTTGTATGATTAATCTATTAAGTAATTAACTAATGTTGTTGAGCGTAGGGTACACTTGATAGTTTATTTATCACCTTGCACAAATAGAAATTTCTGAACCTGAATAGCCCATTAGTTTTGGTTGCTAGGGATGCATGGTTGATTCCTTGTTGCATATAATGGTCGTGCTATTTTTTTGCATATGTTTATTATTTGTGTTGTATTGCTTTTGTTACTAATTGAAAACAACTAAACATTTCTCTTTTACATAATTCTCACTGTTTTGGATTATATAAGTGAAGTACAGGTTTATGGAAGCAATAGCTATTGCTTTTGATTTCATAAATAAAGTTGTTTGCCCGACAAATAGGTACGTTTTCGGATTACGGTTTTATAGCGATATTTTATTGTTTTTCCCATGGTTCGGGATATTATATTTTTTGAAATATTATATATATATATATATATTGTAATTATTGATATTATTATTTTCCGGACCTATCCGTACAAAGGAGACTCTGTTAAAATTTTCCTTGAATTTTAGACTTAGAATTTTTTTGTGAAAGTTGAGTTATTTTCATATTCTTATTAAAATAAATTATTTAAATTAATTGCTTATAAATTGATTTATTTTATTTAAATACATAATTATGTAAGTTTAAAGAGTTTATAAATTGATTATTTGAATAAAAATATATTAGTTTCTTAATTCCTTCTTTTCCTTTTCGAGGGTGAAAATTTTTGAGTGGGGGAGAGTGTAACGACCCGTAATTTTCGATAGTTAAAAATATTAAATTAAATAAGATTTTGCTATTTAATAGTGGAAGAAATTAAAATTTGTGATTTATTAATGAGAAAAATAACTAGAATGTAATTTAATAATGTTGATTCAATTTAATTGGTAATTATTTTAATGTAATTGAAATAACTGTAAAGTTAAATTGGTTATAAATTGTAAACAAGGAAATAAATTAAATGTTGTGTTTAATGGTGAAATTTTATATAATTAACTGAAATTGGTTAATATCGAATAATAATCAATATGTGAATTTATTGGCTTTGTTTGTAAACAATAAACATAGAAATGTGTTTAAATTATTAATGTGTAACAATTGTTTAATTACCATTTCATTATTTAATTCGCTGAAATTAAATTGTAAATCAATTGAAATTAATCAAATTAAATATTGTTGTTAATATGAATTAAGATGATAACTGTAGAATACTGATGTAATAATATGTAAACCAATGTTAATTATATTCATAAGATAATAATAGATTAAATATAAGAGTGAAATCAAAATAAATGAATTTATTGGAATTTAAATTACAATGAATGAATTTATTACAGTGGTAATTGAACGTTGTAATTAGTACCATATTTAAATATTAGATTAACTTGGAAAATTTATTTTTAAAAAGTTATTAATTTCTAGGTAATCAAAAATGATGGAAATTGTCAATTATTAAATTTGAATTTAAAAGTGATAAAATCCATTTAATAATAATTTATTTAATTAACGTGAAAATTAGCCATTTTGGCCACTGTCTCGAATTTCGACGAAACCAGTTTCATCGGATCCGTAACAGTGAATTATTGTAGGATTTCAAGTTTCGTAGCGATTGGACTTGTCGTTTGGCCGTGCGAGCTTGAAACGCGTAGAAATCAATTTAATGAATTAATTTGGGATTGAAACTAGTTCCATTGAGTTTATAAATATCGAAAACATGTATTTTGATATATTGGATGACCTATTTTCGTTTCGGGACGAAACTGGCATTTCGGGTCGTTGTTATCGTTTCAATCCAAATCGATCTGGTCCATCCTTTTCTATTTCAGCTCTGCCTATATATAGGCTGTTATAAACCTTAGTAGTTTCTTATTTCTTATTTCTGTACGTATTTGTCTATTCAATTATCTGCTATATCTTCCTTCTTCAGTGGATGTAGATGCAAAACCCTAATTCAAATTTAAATCGAAATTCAAACTCCTCAAACCATAGCAAATTATATATCGTTGGAAAGCTCTTGACGAGAGAAATCTACTGTTGTAGTTCATTTTTTGATTCGAGTCATGGTATGGCTAGAAATTGGCGATTTAATCTCGGCCGTTCATCCTAGGGTTTTCGATCCGATGGTCGATCTTCGTCGATAGGACGATCGGGTGGTACTGGTGCGTAGAGGAGGTCGAGGGGAGTTGATCAGTACTGTTTGTTCACGTCATAGATTGCCTAAATCACCACAATCGGTGAATATAGCTTGGCGGCGGTAGAGCCTCTGAGGGCCACCAGGGCGTGACACACATAGGTACGGTAGGCGGCCGGAGGTAGCGGTGCTGGCGAGGGCATTGGATCTGGTTAGCTCGGCGTGGTTTGGCGGTTGTTTGTACCAAAATTGGGCACAACACTCTTCGGAAGTCTTTGAAGAGATAAAGTGAAGAAATTAAATGAAAAAAGAGGAATTATCTAACAAAAACTCCAAATTTTAGGAATGAGAATAATTAAAGTGCAAGGAGACACAAGAATTTAGAGTGGTTCGGCGTATAGCCTACGTCCACTATGAAGTAGTTTGCTTTATTAATCTTTCTTTTGCGTTTACAAGTGAATTCAATGATTTATAGCAGTCAATTGTGATTTGCAGCAGTGAATTTTGTTTGTGGCAGCAGCAATTGAGTTCAGATCTGGATCTGGCGGAGTCCGGGCGTTGGAGAGCTCAAAGAGGAAGCATAACCCCTTTTTTGTTGGCTTTGGGGGTCTATTTATAGGTGTAGGAGGCTGATATTTCGCTCAGATCTCGGGAGACCCTCTCTGGCACGTGACCAGGCCTGCACGCCCAAGCCCGTGAAGTTTCGGTCCGATCCGTGATCGATACGAACAGATTTCGACTCGATCAAGGTTTCATCCAATGGAGTCGAAATTTGGCGTGGACATTCTTTAGCATGCACGTAGTCTTCTGTGAAAATTTCATAGCATTTGGACTTGTAGATTGGGAGATATGATCGATACGAAATGGAGTTTTTCGGTAGGCTATTTCCTTCGACTCGCTTCCGTTTCGACTCGCTTCCATTTGACTCGATGACGTGGTGCTTCCTGGATCGCTCCGTCTTTGACGCTGCTTTGAGCGAGTCGAAGCGCACACTGATTTGAGCGAGTCGAAGTTTACAAGGGTTGATCGAGTCGAAGTGCATGGTTCGATCGCTTCGAGTAGTGACTTTGCCGACCGGAGCTGAATTCGATGGAGTCGAATAGCTGTTTGAGAGGAGCGAGTCGAAGCACGCACTTTCGAAGGTTCCAAACTGGAGCGAGTCGAAGAGAGCAGTTCTGGGAGGTTTGAGCAGTGGAGTCGAAGTTGATGGAGTTGACCAGTGGTTTGAAGTGAGCGAGTCGAAGAAAGCAACTGAGCGAAGCGATTCGAAATAGGTACTTCAGATGGCAGTGAAGCGAGTCGAAGTTGGAATCTGAGGGAACCGAAGCGAGTCGAAGGGAGCGAGTCGAAGGAGCGAGTCGAACGGTAGCTGATTTTCGTTCAATTTTGTATCCTTCATAACTTGAGCATACGAACTCGGATCGACTTGAGATTTTGAACGTTGGCTCCCATGGCTTAGCTTGCCATGTCCTACCAATTTTGGCTCGATCCAGACTCGGACAAAATTCACCGATATCCACTGTGAGCCCGTGTATAACTGATTTCTAGGATGGGTCATCATTGGTTATTAGTCAATTCCTTGGTGTTACGGCCTTGCCAAAAGGCGGGATAACATTTGCCCCCCAAAGTACGTCTTGTGGGAACATGACGTGGTTTGAAATACTGCCATCTCTACTCTGAATAGTTATTGTCTCGTCGATGAAAGCTGTCATCTTTGACCGTTCTTCTTGATAATGTAAACTGTTGACTGCTGTACCATGTATTGTTGCAACTGATTGCTGTATGCTAGTGGTTACCCATTTGCCGTTGTAATCGTTATTAGATGAATTTCTGATTTCTGAAAATCTGGAACATTGAATATTAGTCCGACATTCATGCATATATGTTAATCTAACTCCCGCCGACGTTTGTACGTTCTCGAGTCGTTGTCAGTTTATTGTTTTTTTGAATTCCGTATCGATCCTCTCCTGAACCGATGTGAAATTCGTTGCAACAACGCTTGACGGTCGTTTTGGAATGTTCCTTCGTAATGATCCTCTCCTGAATCGATGTGAAGGATTGAAACATCGAAGATAATTTTCATTGGATTTATGGATGCGAAGTAAGTATGTCGAGTTGATGGAGTTGGCCTATGGAAGTCATGGTTCGATGGATACGAAGTGCTCGTTCGACTCGATGATGGACGTGAACTGAGCGAGTCGAAATGGGGCGAGTCGAAACGAATTTCCCAGATGGCCGTGAACTGGGCGAGTCGAAGTGTGCCCATATCGAGCGAGTCAAAGTAAGCACTTGGTCGAGCGAGTCGAGGCAAAGCACTGGTCGAGCGAGTCGAAATCGGCGTCCCTGATGGATGAAAACTGAGCGAGTCGAAATGTAGCGAGTCGAAATGCGCTTCCTTGATGGATTCGAACTGCTCGTTTTGCTGCACCGGAGAGGGAGTCGAATGAAGCGATATGAAAAAGAGCTTTGTTTTGACGCATTGGAGAAGGAGTCGAAACGTACGTTCGAATCCATCGGGATACAAAGCGTTTATTCCCTTTGTTTCCAAATCCATATAAATACTTCGTACTTAGCCATTTTTTCACTTTTTACTTTTCATCTTTATCTGCCTTGCTTTCGTGTCGCTCCAGCGCTTCTCAAAAGAACAAACTTTGCCTTCGAATCGATTCTTATCTTCAACCATTTGAACTAACTGACCAACCCTAGGTAATCCATTGAACGAAACCATCACGTAAACGAGGAGACTTGATTCTTAACACCAAATCGATCGGAGTCGTGATCGATTGAAAGCTCTCTGGCCTTAGCTTCATCTCGATGGAGTATGGGTTTCGAGATGATGAGGCGAAGGTCTTCGTATCGATCGATGGTGGAGCTTCGCATCGAATCGAGTGCTTTGAATCCATGGATCGATACGAAGGGGTCGCGCCTGATGGACTCGAAACGATGTCCCTGGATCGAGTCGAAAAGGTTGGTTTTCGATCAAGTCGAAGTGTGCAGTCCTGAGAGCGAGTCGAACTGCGTGGTCTCAAGAGCGAGTCGAAATGCGTGCCTTGGGACTGAGTCGAACCCAATGGTCCTGGGGAGCGAGTCAAACTGTGTGGTCCTGGAGAGCGAGTCGAAACGCGTGGTCTTAGGACCGAGTCGAACTCGATGGTCTTGAGTCGAACTCATATGCCAACCTTCTGATCGAGTCTGACTCATATGCGCATGACCAGGCTTATTGATGCGAACATGGCTTCCGTGAGCGACACGATTTGAACATTACAAAAATTTTAAAACTCCCTGCACATTTGAACAGTTGACTCCGACGATCTTCAAAATTGTATTACTGGACTTAACCGCTTCACCGCATATCCGATTGCCTATCGAAGCTCGTCGATGGAACTGGGACTTATCAAAATGACACCAAACTTTAACTTGGAATGATAATTAATCAGCTAGATGGTACGGTTGTGATGGTCAGCGATGACGGTCCTTCCGACTGAATTCTGAAGTCTCGTCATTTACACGCTTCCTTTAATCCTGTTGATCTTCTCAACTGATATACAGTATTGCACTGCACAATGCACTCACACACTTTACACTGGGGGATGCATGAGTGTTATTTGTTGGTTTAACAATGATTTTTTATAAGCTAGCTAATCATGGACCCTTCAAGTTCTTAGCAGCCGAAAATTCCAAGTTCTATTCCTCCAACCATAGAGATACCGGTTATTGAAGCCGAAGTTATAGAGCCAGCTCCGGATGAGCGTTTGGGTGCTCGGTTTATTTGTAGTCCGCCAGATTCAGTGTCGTCTGGTATGTCCGAGGATATGCTTGGACGGATTTGCTTAAGGCATGGTTTATCGCTTGACGACGTGCTACTTCCTGGGCCAACTGACAGGCCACACAATCCCCCGGAGGGGTTTACTGCTTTCAACCGTCACGCTTGCACAGCGAGGACACTTCCTCCCTTCAATGATTATATAAGGGAGATGTTATCGTTTCTTGGCATAGCTCCATCCCAGCTACATCCCAACAGATACGCCTTATTGAACAGCATCTTTGTTCTCTTTATGGAAATCCTCTTTCGACCGCCGAAGCCGATCGAGATCCGATATTTATTCAATGTCAAAAGCCATGGAGACATCCCCTCTTTCACCTTCCTGGAAGTAGTCAGGAGCTGCCACATTGTATAGGGCTCCTGGGGAAGGCTAAGTTATTATAAAACCGAATGGTTCTATGTTCGGTGCCCCCAGGGATTTGCTGGGCGGTGGCTGGATAGACGTAAGTGTTGCCACTTCTCTCTTGAATCATTGAGATACTAGTAACTGACTTCAAAACTGACATACTTTTCCTTTCCTGTAGCCACAATCTCTCGTCCCGATGGCAGATACTTCAGAGAGCTTGTTCGGATTCTTCAAGTGTTTCCGGGCGAAGAGAGACACATAGACTTAGTCCTGACTGACAGGAATTTGAGGGCTGTCGGACTGATAGAACGGAGACAGAGCATACATCTAGAAGTGATACATAGAGTGGTCCCGAAGAAACGGGTGAAGCGCAAAGCGCCCGCAGTCGTGATCACCGAAGAAGTTGATCCGGAAAGAACGCCCACTGATACCAAGCTCCCAGTTGGGCCTTCTGATGATGTCCTAGATTCGGGAGGAAGAAGAAAATGCAAGGTCGCTGCTCACAAACGCCCTAAATCCAAGAGATTTAAATCTGTGGTCATGTCTTTACCTTTCCAGGGGATTAGAATTTCGGAGGCTCCTCCTCCGCAAGTGGAGAGCCCTTTTGCAGGGCTTGCAGATATTCCGATCTCGGATTTTGTGTCGTCTTCACACGACGCCGGGACGTTGGGGCTTGATAGTGCTTTTGAACCGAGTGGGTCGCTTGCTACGAGTGCGGACGACATTTCCGGTTGGTTGGGGGATTGCACATGCATACACTTCACTACACTACATGATTCACAATTGAACTTCGTCCAACTTAGGAAGTTACTAACTCTTTCTTCGTTTATCATTTTCAGGTGCTATGTCTGGGAGAGGATCGATGCTCAACAGTCTTCATTCGGCCCGAAAATATTCTTCTTATTATGACTCCCACAGGAGGGACTCAGATAGAGATCGCGACCGCGAGTACTCCCACCAAGATAGGTATGGGCGTGATAGGGATAGGGAGTACAGACATCGGTCTAGATCGCGCTCTCCTCCTCCTGTTCAAACTTCAAATCCACCAGAGCCTCCTCGCCACAGGCCGTCTTCTCATGCTTCTAGGTCTGAAACTCATCTTCAGAGAATCGAGACTACGGCCTCGTTAAGTACAGAGCAGGTCCCCACTGAGCCCACCAGAGAGGGGGCCCTTAAACTGGCCCAGATGCGGAAGGAATTTACGAACATCTGCTTCGATGGCTATGTCTTCCCACCACACTTGAAAAGAATTCCATCTGGAGTGGAGAACACGATGCATGAGTACATTCATGACATCTACACTCGGTACAAAGAGTGGGTAAAGGCTGCGGAGAAGGCTTCTAAGGTGGCTGCTGAGCGAGCCAAAGCACTCGAGAAAATGGAATCCGACCTTGTTCAAAGGGGCCGGACTATTCAGGTCTTGACTGCTGAATCCGAGTCTTCTCGGAAGTCTGAGATTGAGGCCACCAAAAAAGCTGATGAAGCGAATGTGTCCATGGAGAGATTAAGGTAGACGCATGTCACCTTGGTGGAGGAGATGGGCCACCGGAACACTATAGTTACCGCCGAGCGGGATGCGGCGGTCAAGGAGCTTAATGAACTCAAGGCCAAATTTGCTGATATGGCCAAGGAGAAAGATGACGCAAACAACGCAGCCCAGGAGGCGTGCGAACAAACTGTCCTGCTCAGGGGCGAACGGGATGCGGCCGTGGCTAAAGTCCAGAAGGTGGAGACTGAGGTCGAGGAGAGGGTGAAGCTGGCCGAGTCCAGGCTAGAGGCCGACATCGAAGACCTCCTTGTTTTTTATAATGCTAATGTGCTGAGGCACAGGGGCCTAGCCTGGCTCGATGACTTTTCGACTCATCTCCACAATGCTTGGAGCCGACTGGTTAAGGAAGAGAAAGAGGCGCATCAGGGCGAGTCCGTAGATGAATTCGAACTCGAGAATCGCATTCTGACTGATGATGAAAAGAAGGTTCTCCATGAGTCGATGATTCTACGTGAGAAGGAAAAACTTAGCGCCCAGCACTTTGAAGTGGGAGAGGGTTCGGGAGTTAACCATCACGAAGCAAGTCTCAAAGTTCCCGTGTCAACCCAGCCCGAGTCTTCGTCTGCGGTCGATCCCCAGGCTGCTCCTGCTTATAATCCGGATCAGCCACAGATGTCTTCGGCTGCTGCGCAAGTTACTGATGTCGCCCTGCCGCCTACAAGTCGAACTGAGGAAGGTATTCTGAACATTCCACTTCTCTTAAATCGGAATCTTCGATCGAGTTAAGTCCTAACAGTTCTTTTATTCTTTGTCTAGTGATCGATGTCGCACCGGCCATGCCTCCTTCCACTCAAGAATCATATAAAATGCAGGAGCCTATCGTGACCGAGGCAACCACCATGAGTACAGTTGCCCCGCTTGACGATCTGCAGGGTGGTACGATCGCGTTCGAGGTGCAGCTGATGGATGAACTCTTCCGCCTCCACGGCGATCCCCGTGCTGACTTGTCATCTGTTATGAGCGAAACTGATCCTGCTGCAAGCTCTTCAATGCCGACTGCTGATTCCCCCAGCGGGGCTGAAGCAGTAACCGAAGAGGAGATGTTTGCTCAGATTGACGCTAAACTGGCAGCAGCGGGTTATGGCGGCAGCTTTGGAGGTGGGATGGTAGCATCGGGATATTCTTTACTTCTTTTATTTCCTTTGACAACCATTTTGCATCGTAGTTGTAGGGCAGTCATAACATTTGGTATCAGAGCCAGGTTACGTGATTAACCTAAGTTGGTACCGTGACTTAGTAGAGATAGGGTAGAAGTTCTCACCCTAGACTGAATCGAGAGTATACTTATATACGAGAGAGTGTGCATTTGTTATACATTTTGGTTTTCAAAACTATAGATTAGTATATATATATAGTATATAAGTATATTGCACACACGAGCACCAATGATAACGCTTTCTCTATGAGAGATTGATCATTCTCATCGTAGATTAATAATGATCAGGCATATGAGAGAAGTGGCTTATTTGACTCCATCTTCGGAGTTGAGTAGGGGACAGGATCAAGGACCACTTACCCTGATTAACAAAATATGTTCGCTGAGATGGTGCAAAAAATTATTCTGGAATGCCCAAGTTATTCTATATGATTATGGTGCTCAAGTGCAAACGCCTAGAGTCGACTTCGCCTAGCCATATAAAGACTATATGAGTCTAGGAGGCAGACCGTTCCTTAGAATGGAATTGAATATTAAGTTGCAAGACAGGATGATATTTGTGAAAAGATCTTTGATGATTTAGAGTTAGATGACACCGTGAGGAAGCAGTTGACCTCTAGATGACACCAGAGATGAACAATTAACTTGTGGAGTTCCCTTATAGCTTCGATTCCCGAGGATCATTTTACAGGGGATTAGTTCATAGTTTGCTTCGAAGAAAATTTATCTTGACTTTTCAGAAGTCGATGTTGTTTTGGGAGTTCGCCGACTTGAAGTAAGGCGATATGTCTGTGTTGGAGTATGTGGCCGAATTCGATGAGTTTTCGAAGTATGGTTATCTCTTATTGGTACTGCACACGGAAGGGATGGAGAATTTATCATTGGGTTGATTAATTATCATGGGGAGCAATGAGAGCTTCAACAAGTTGATCAAAAAGGCTTTATGATGTGAGAGCCTAGACCCAGTGTGAAGGATTGCCCTGATTTAGTTGATTAGGGAAAATAATGGAAGCATATGCATTGAATGTCGTTTCGACTTCGTCAATTGCTCCATCGACGAAGAGAAGGGAAATGCTTTCCATTTGTGGCGTTTTCATACTTGTTTTATTCGATGTCAAGTTTTCATATTCCTTCTATCTAGTGATTTGTAGCTAGATTGGGATTGAGACCTGAAATTGTTGACCAACCTTTGGATTATGATGAACTTTGTTGGGGGCTTAGTTGGATTATAGATGTGCAACATCTCGTATGTTGTCAGCGGTAATTAATACCATGGATGATTGCAGCATCCGTAGCACTTAGTTTCGGATCTCAAAATGGGGGAGTGTTGCAACATGGATTGTCTATACTTAGCCTACGACTTAGTTTGTCTATACTTGGCCTTTACATGGTTTGTCTAGACCCACCCTTATCGGATCATGGATGTTTGTTGTTATTGATTGTTTTGGGCTTAATTGGGTTTGGTATTATGATCTAGAAATCGACTGGCTGAGGAGGTATGGAATAGTAGTGAATTGTGAGAGGCTGTTGGTGACGACCGAGGCTGTGGAGGCGCGGACAATAGTGATTAGCTACCTGCCGGAGGATAGGGTTATAGTTGGCTTTCTATATTCAGTTAAGACTCCACATGGTGGACTGTTATCTATGCCTACAACTAGATAGTGTCCGGACACATTCAATGCGATGACTAGATTTCCACCATATAGAGATTGAGTTTCGTATCGATTTGATTAGACATACTTGACAATAGTTATGCTTTTAAATCATATGATGTCCAAGGAGCAAAGGCGACTAAAGGTGCGAGCAGACGATCTATTGATGCTAGTGTTCATCCATAGAAGCATATTTGAGTAAGGTGCATCTATAATGTTCGCCACGGGAACGGATGGCTCTTGGGAGATGCTTGTTGTCTGTCGTGAGTAGAGTGAGAGGACAAACAAGTTTCTACTTCTATTTGTTGATGGCTTGTTTGATCAGCTCTATAGCACAAGATGTTCTCTTAGTTGGACCTTGCGGTGAGGTTTTACCAACTAAGAGTTTTTTGCAGAGTGTGTCGATTATAGTGTTTCGTTTGCTACCTTGATTTTGCTGACTGGTGATGTCGTTCGGGCTAACCAATATGTTAGCAGATCTACATGGATCGTGATTTGAGAGATCACTTGAGTAGGTAGCTTTTTGATGATACTTTCATCTACCCATGGATGAAAGAGAAGCACATGACATGATTGAGGAGATTTTAGTAGTATCACTTCTAGAGGAGGGAAGTGAGATGCTTGGTCACATTGTTTCAAAGTAGGACATCACTGTAGATCATGTAGTTACGACAAACCGAAATTTGACTAGACCCATTATAGCAGCATCATTGACCCATTTAATAGAGTATTAGACTATAATTTGAAACGCGAGGTCCAGACACGCGTTAGTGAGTCTGACCGAGAGGTTGACGAGTGCATCGATGTTACTTATTCCGAAAGGGAATCAGGAAATGATAGTACACACATGCATATGGTACTTAATTGGGTGCGGTATTGATACCGAATTGTAAGGTTGTCACTTGTTAGTCGACGACTGATGCCATATGAGAGGAAGTATTCGACTCTTGATTTAGAGTTGGATGCGATAGAGTTCGCTTTGGAGATTTGGGCTTGTATATATTAGGGGAGGAGTTCAAGTTGTTTAGTGATTCTACATCACTATAGTATCTCTTCTCCAAGAAGGATCTTGACCTTCACCACTAACAATGGTTAGAGTTCTTAGCCTCGTATGACTTTGACATTTCCAATACGCCCGTATGGGAAATTTAGTTGTTGATGTTTCGAGTGGAAGAAAACGGTTTGGGAGCAATATTCCTAGAGTGGGCATCGCTCGAGCTTATCACTAGTTATGACTTCAAAATTTGATGACCTATGGCCAAAGATGATGGCTAGTTTGACCATCAGACCTACTTTGATTTAGCGGATTGATATTAGACAGAGGTGCTAGACTAGACTAGTGCAGATCATAGCTAAATTAGAAGAGTGAGTAGTGTCTGTAGAGGTGATGCAGTGCAAACCCGATTGAGATTGTTTGTTCTCGGGTAGTGGGAATATATATTTACAAACTGCATCGATGGATTGTCGATGACTAAGGTTAGTGTGATAGCATTTGAATCACAACCGATTGGTTGATGTATAATGCTATGTTTATATTCCTCAAGTCCGGTAGAATGGCATCTTTGTTTGCTAAGTTGTATGTGGGATGGATAGTGTGATTCCATTATGTGCCAAGTGCATTGTAAGTGGCCATGACCCATTGTTCAATGGTGGGTTTTGGGAGAACATATAAGAGGCATTTGGATATTTGGCACCGAATCAATTTTACGATATCGAGACTGAACCATGAACTTCGAGACCTCGTAGGCCTATTTGTTACGATGAATGAGATGCTTATTAGGTTATAAGGATGCAGTAAAGCAGTAGAGGTTCAGCGAGGTGGAAGTGAAGATGATATGATGTGGGAGACCGAGAAGAGCATGAGGACCGCTTATCTGGAGCTCTTCAGGAGGTCTGATTTCATTTTATCATCGGATTTCATATTAGATATCACATTCGACGTTTATGCTAGATAATTTAGTATTCCGCATGCTAGGATATGCCTGGACGTTATTTTTTGATGATAGATCTCATTTATGTATATTTGATTGGATTATTAGCATTTGAGATGATATCCTATGTTTGTGTGGTTGTTAGGCATGGAGGGTAGTTATGGTTTGATATAGCATACTTATTTGAGATGATTGCTATATATGATCTGGTATATTTAAAGATATGAGATGTATATACATCGATGTTGTATCAGGATTTTTGCTAGACCTAGCTATGTAAAGAAGGTGCTGCCGAAATTTTTCGTGACATAAGCCAAAATTAAGAAAAACGTCAATGTATATGATATTGGATGTTGTCATTAGTCGAGAGAGTCTGTATTTTATGAGATTTATTTGACTGAGCTTTCGATTAGTGAGGTTCGTTTTCCATTGTCCGTTTCTTTGGAAATAAGTGGTTAACTTAGACGTTTGGCTTAGCCATATCTATTTGGATTCGATAGTGATTGTACTTAGGGATGAGGATGATGGCTCCGGCTGATTCCAAGCCTAGTTCCTCTGTTGTGATCACTTTCATGATTGTTATCGACGGTTGGTAAGTGACGATTTTCCCTTATATCATTGCTTATGTGAAGGTATTGGTTATGTTCTCTCGTCCTTGGGATTTCGAGGATGAAATCCTTATAAGGTGGGGAGAATGTAACGACCCAAATTTTTAACGACGATATATTTAAATAATTTATTTAAATATTGAATCGTTAATTAACTGACGGTCCTAGAATGTGATCTTTCGCATACGATTGAATCAAGACTCAAGACCACTTCCTTGAGTTTGTATCGATGTTGTGAATTAAAATAAGTATATGGATCACTATATTTGGAGATCAGATGATCCGATGGTCAAAACAGTCTCGAAAAGCGCGAAATAATCAGCCCGGAGCATCTTCTTGGACAGTGACGAAAATTATACCATCGAGACTAGAAAAATGAGATGAATCATGTGGACGAGTTTTTTGGCGATTGGACGCATCGTTTGATCTTACGGGTCTAAAAATGCATGATAGTTTCATTTGAGAAATTAATAAAAGAAATATAGTATTATTATTATATTGGGCCAATCGAACCCTTATCTCCATTTTGAATCATTGTTCCATTTAACAGAGAAGGAAAATAATGGCCGCCACCCCATCTTGCTTTCAAAAATTAAAATCTCAACATCCGCTCAATGAAAATTTCCAAAACCACTTCCGTCGGACTCGTCTTAGAAAGATCTTCCAGCCCATACCCATGTTGGAGAGTGCGATCACCATTTGGAAGTCTACCTATTGAGGCTGAACTAGGATTTTATGTCACTGGAGATTGGATCGGCGATACACAAAGCAAACGACGTCATTGTTTTTCTCTCGGCAAAAGACACCTCTCCACCAAATTTCGTGAAGCTTGGTGCTTCCAGACGATTTGCGACCTTGTATGATCGAGAGGAGGAGGGGTACAACCTCAATTTGCTAGGAAAGTGCACGGTCCAAGGTTTTGGCATCCGGGAGGTCGAGCATTCGAAGAGAAACGCGTCAACATGAACAACACTTGATTTCGTCGACTGTTGCTCTGTATCATAGGAAAAGTGCACAAATTTTGGGCATAGATGCACATACAGGCGATTTCATTATTTGCGGAAGAAAGGTTAGTTAAGGTAATTAGTTTAAATTGATTATTAATTAAATTAATTAATCGTTTATATAATTCGATATCTTATATTATGCGTATCATTTGCATATGAGGTCCATTTTGGATGTCGTTTCCTGTGTTGCACTCGTGATGGAAAGCTTTTCGATTTGGCATTGGTTTGGACAAATTTTGACAAGGTGAGTGATATTGTCTCTCATTATATTATGATTGGTTGCATAGCATTAAATTGACGCTCGGGAAAGACTTTTGATTTTAAAATGAAATTTCCTATACTTATATATCTACCAGATTTTTATAAAATAAAATTATTTTGAAATGATTTATAAACAATATCACATATTTTCCATCGACGTGCCAGAGTTAGGAAACTATTAGATTTGAGCTATTATTGGTATGATTTCCGGTATTAGTTGGCATAGTTGGATTATACATATTATATACATACAATTATGTATATTTAAACTATTATTGGCATGATTTCCCACATTGGTTGGTATGGATGGATTACATATATTATACATAAACTATTATAGACATTTATATGCTCGCTGGATGCATGTACGTTAGTTAGGTTGAAGGGTTAAAACGCCAATTTATTGATGATCCATCATTAGGGAGTATTCCACGCGTTAGGGTTTCATCCCCTTAATTAGCAACCCAAAAAATGGAATAAGTTGTAAGATAATGTTGGAATGCATGTCGATGGATCTATGGTTGGAAGACAATAGATTTGGATGGGCTTTGGACTTTATGATGGATGCCAGACGTTTTCAGTTTGTTAGTACTTATCCATTTTTGGCTAAGTATAGGACCAGAGTGGTTGGCACTGACCAGTGTGGTGTGGTCGGTACCCATCACTATTTTTGATGGTCGGTTTGGTCGACCTTTGAGTTGGATGGTGAGGAGGCTTCGAGGAGTGCAATATGGTGGTTCATGTAGCCGACTCTGTGTCTTGATGGTATTGCTCTTCGACGAGTGCTTTCGATGATCGTGATGATTCGACATTCTCGACGTGAAGGTCTTGTTCTTCAGATGAGTAGCTCGGTTGATATGGAGTTAGGTTCCAAGGTTGAAGGATTGGTGTCAATTGACTCACGTCGTAATGATTTCCACATGGGCGGGTTCTTGGAGGGTGGCCGTGGATAGAATGTAGAATGGTACTTTCGTGGAAATAGATGAAGCCAAGGAAGATCATGGAGATGCATGTTAGGGGTCTTTGATACTCGAAGTATCTTTTGTATTTAGACAGGGTATTTGTGGGGATGCCCATTGATCGGTAGATTGGATATTTATATCCTGGGCCAGTAGATTTGGGTCATGTATCAAGCTTCATGCTGCGAGATACGAGAGTACATATGAAATCGGCATTTTTATTTATTAATCCTTGGTAGAAGAATAGCCATACGAGTTATCATAGATCTAGAGCATAATGAGGGACAATTAGTATTGTTTGATGGATGTTATATTTGTTATGGTTTCACTAGCCACCTATCACTTTAGGGATGCCACACAAGATGGATACTATGGATAGGGATACCTAGACACCTCAGACTATTTACTTGGTATGGAGTAGGAATTGTAGATGGAGATACCTATGCATCCCGGTAATATACTGAGCACAGATTACTCTTTATGACATTTATAGAGTAGCATATTATCGATGTTATGTGCTTACTCTTTGGTTGAAGGGGCAGGCCAGGTCAATTAGTATACTCTATGTTCCATATACTATATCAACTTTTATAGTATTTTGAAATTACTTATTGCTCACACCAGACTGTTGTCTGACTCGAAGTTTTATGCTTTGCTTCTTATTATCTCGGGTGCTCTTAAATGAGTAGACTAGATAGCAGGGAAGCAGCACTTGGAACTGTGTCGGTAGATTTGTAGGATGCGATGCTTTCTTATATATTTCGATACGCTATTGTTTATTCTACTGTGTGACAATGTGGATCCTTGACAGTGTTGATTTATTATTATTGGAGACATTTTGTCAGTTGAGTTTATTTAGCACTTGTATAAACTCTATTATATGATGTATAAATTTGTGTATCTGTACTCTGATATCTATATCACTTAGTTATTTCTGTCTCGACTGTTTTATATCTACGTTGGCTATTATATTGTATATGATTCGATGTGAGATATACAACAGGTTATATGATTATTTGATGTTTTCTTTTTCTCCTTTTCCCTTCTCTTCTCTTCTATTTTCTCTTCGTTACTCCTTTTCTTTCTTTTGTAAACCATTCTGCATCATAGGTGTAGGGCGGTCGTCACACCGGCCCTGCTTATCTAGAGGAGTGCAAAAATTAAAAAAAATCAAATGTGGGGTTAGAGATGAATATATAGTGGAGTACTGAGGCGTAAAAGGAGGACCTAGATCCACCTTTCTCTCTTACCGATTCACCTCTTTGAATTCAAAATTTCAACCCTTATTTGCCATCATATGGTTGTCCTCACAAGCCTATTATAGCCGCCTACAATAGGTTCCCATTTGGACCTCAAAATTACTTCAAGCCCGATCAATAAATAACACATTTAAATCCTATTTAAAAGAGTATTGATATTGTATATAAGTGTATTTTATTACTATTATACACACACTATTTAATATTAATCAACACAAATTAAGTAAAATCTTTGGATTATTATTTCATATATATTAATTAACTTAATTAATTTAATTAATTTATAACAATTTATAATTAATTAAATTAGGTGGTAATTGGAGTATTCAATATTTTGGTTGGGTGACTCTTAGGCCGGCGATTAATATCGAACAATTCGAATATTAGTGTTCACACATCACTTAGCAGGTGGTGTGAAAATATGACCAAATTTATCGCTTACATGGCTTCGGTAAAATCCAATTTTACTTTTTTTAAGCGTTACCTAGTATTGACAACTATTTACACCAATTCTATTTGTCAGAAGTATATCACATAAGGCTTATGGAATTTGGTAAAGGTCAAAATTCCAATATCATCCATATTCAATTTAATAGTCCAAACACAAAGTCCTTAGTTCAATAATAGCAATTATTATTAACCAAACTATTTTGGCTAGAGATTTTGACTTTGAGTTGACTTCAGTTGACTGTGATATTAACCTTATATAACCGAGGAGACGAATCCTCACTTGAATAGCATTTCACTTCTAGTACATCCACTCGACACAACTATAGTCGTTCGATGGACACCATGCCACGGTTTAACCATAATCAAAGCGGATCTTTCACACAAAAGATCAATAATATTCTCAAGCAAAGAGAACTGTGTAATAATGTCGCGTCGATATTTTCTATTTGACCATAGTTATATTAACCAATAGAAAATTATCGACTGATTCATTCCATAGTTATCCAATAGCCATCAGAATATAACCCTTGGTGTCCTCAGCAGTCATGAGTAATACACTGACTAACATTTGGTGAGTGTTACAAACTCTAGTTTCAACGGATGCGTCAATATCCAGTCTCGATACATCCTGAATAGGAATATTTAAAATGATGTGTTTATTTTATTGTGATAAAATACTCATGGTTACAACTATTTGTAATTACTATCACAAACACACCATTTATGGATTTTATATTAAATATACTTAAATTAAACAATTAATTAATTATAACACACTGTAACAAGCATATATAACATATAGAAAACACATTTTAGTACGAGCAAGAATTAATTACAAATTTAATAGTTTACAATAAATTACAGAATTGCCTCTAGGGCATACTCCTAGCTCTATCAATCTCTCACTTGAACTTGGATCTAATTATGGAACCTCAATCCCATCCCATCAATTGACTTCTCGAGAGCCGACCGAGCTGCATCCTTCGTGAATGGATCTGTTATGTTATCCTTGATATCCACCCTTTGTATCACGACCTCTTTCTTCTCTATGTATTCTTTGATGAGGTATAAATTTCAAAGAATTTGCCATGACTTCTTGTGTTCTCTGGGCTCTTTTGCGATTTGTATCACCATATTGTTGTTATGTAACAATACCATTGGATTCTTTGTATCGGGAATCACTCCAAGCTTCCTTAGAAACTTACGCATCCAAACCGCCTCTTTAGCTGCTTCATTCAGGGTGATGTACTCGGCCTTCATCGTGTAGTTAGTTACTGTTTCCTATTTGAAACTTTTTCGACATACGGCCCGTTATTAAGTGTAAAATCATAACTCTTGTCGAACTTACTATCATCAATGTCACTCTGAAAGCTTGAGTCAATATACCCATTCATAAGAAGGTCTATGTTCCCATATATTAGGAATAAGTCCCGAGTATTTTTTAAATACTTCACTATACATTTACAACCATCCAATGTTTTTCTCCATGGTTAGACTGGTACCGGCCTATGTATCCTAATGCATATGCCACATCCCGTCTAGTACATAACATAGCGTACATTATGGATCCTAGGGCTGAAGCATACATAATCCTCTTCATACGTTCTTTCTCCTCATTATTATAAGGAGCATCCTTCTTAGAAAGGAAGATTCTAGATTATGTTGGAACATTTTCGTGCTTGGAATTCTTCATACTGAACCTTTTTGGTATGGTATCTATGTACAGGTATTAGGACAATCCCAACAGTCTCTTTAATCTATCTCTATATATCTTTATACCTACCATATAGGCTACTTCTCCCAAATCCTTCATGGAGAAGTTCTTAGAAAGCCAAACATTCATTGATTGTAATAATGAAACATCATTGCCAATCAACAGAAGATCGTCGGCATATAGCACTATGAATACAATAGCGTTGCCCTATTCCTTTCGATATAATCACGCTTCCTCTATGTTCTAACAAAAACCAAACCATTTAATTACTTTATCAAAACACTAGTTCTAACTCCTTGAAGCTTGTTTAATTCCATAAAATGGGCTTTAACAACTTGTAAGCCTTGCCCTCACTGCCACTTACCACAAAACCCTTGGGTTGCGACCTATAGATGGTGTCTTCTAAATAATCATTCAGACATGTCATCTTTACATCCATTTGCTCTTTACATCCATATGCATATTTCGTAGTCATTGAATGCAGCAAGGGCCAGCATAATCCAAATGGACTTAAGCATGGCTACCGATGAAAAGGTCTCATCATAATCAACGTCTTGAATTTGATGAAATCCTTTCGCAACTAGCCTAGCCTTATATGTCTCTACTTGTCCTTCTCCATTTAGCTTTTTTTGAAATCCATTTGCAACCCATGGGTTTCATCCCTTCGGGTATGTCAAACAAAGTCCACACTTTGTTTTCATACATTGAATCCATCTCGGTTCATTGCTTTAAGCCATAGCGTAGAGTCTTTACTTTGTAGGGTTTGTTGAAATGATTGAGGAATGTCATCATCTCAGACATGGTCCTTCTTCTTGCCATCTACAAGAAAACTATTGTATCTCTCTAGTGCGCGAGATTCCTTATTATTTCTTCTAATAGGTTACGTGCTTTCGTATATGGATGAACTTAGTTCTCTCATTGACTCGACCTCAGTGTTAATTTCTTGGATCTCATCCCAGTCTACAACCTCACTGTTAATTTCTTTTGAAATAAATTCCTTTTCTAAAAAGACCGAGTCTATGGAAACAATCACCTTTTGTTCCTCTATACCGTAGAAAATATATCACCTAGAATTCTTGAGATATCTTATAAACTTACACAAGGCTGGTCTCACCACAAGCTTATTAGGACTGACGTTCTTAACATAAGCGGACAACCCTAACACCTTCAAATAACTAAAGTGGGGTTTCTTCTCATGCCACATCTCATATGGCATCTTAGTCGTAGATTTAGTGCGTAACAAATTCAACATACGCACTGTGGTTTTTAGCACATATCCTCAATAGGACAAAAGTTACTCAGCCTTACTCGTCATGAAACGAACCATATCTAATTAGATTCGGTTCCTTTTCTCCAACATACTATTGTGTTGCAGAGTACATGGCTGAATAACTAAGAGATAATCCTATTATCTTTTAAATACTATTGGAGTTCCTATCCAACATACTCACCTCCTCGATCAAATCAAAGAATCTTAGTGTTTTTGTTCATCTGGTTTTCTACCTCATTCTTATACTCTATAAATTTCTCACTGACATCGGATTTGTTTTTTATAATATATGCATATCACAGTCTCGAGAAATCATCGGTGAAGGTTAAAAAGTATGAACTATTATCCTTAGTGATTATAGGAATTGGGTCACATACATCACTATATACCAATCCGAAGGGTTCATCAATTCTTTGATTGCTTCCATTGAAGGTGTGCTTGGTCATCTTTCCTTTGAGACATAACTTACATGTGTCAAATGATTCAGAATCAAGTAACGGCAAGAAAAGCTTCGGTCTTTAATTTTTCTAGTCAATTCTCACTTATATGACCTAGCAAACAATGCCAAAGATAACTATTATTTATATTTTTATTCGAAGAATTAGTAATAGAACATACATGATTTGTATTAATCACATAAATGCTTTTTTCTAGAATACCATCACAGACTTTATTTCCATCCAAAATAATGTTCATAACATTATTCAAACAGTGAAAAACATATCCTGCCTCAAACAATCTCGACACATAAATTATTCCACAAACAAAGTCTTTAACAAAATAGCAATTATTCAACATCAATACAAAACCACTAGGAAAATTCAAATGAAAATATCTGACCATCGTTGCATCTACAATAGATCCATCAACAAACTAGAGCCTCATTTCTACCTTTGCTACATGACGTCAATTCCTAAGCCCCTATAACGAATTACAGATATAAGTTCCAGATCCAGTATCTAAAGCCCAAGAAAATTTATTGATTGCAAAACAATTTTGAATCATAAATGCACCTAATGGAGCTATAGAACCATTTCGTTTTCTTTCTCTAATAATCTTTAAGTACTTTGGACAGTTCCATTTCCAATGGCCTTTCTTATGATAATATTGATAAACACCTTTGTTATTAGCATCAGTCATTTACTCTTACTACTTTTCTCACCATCTCTCCTCCACTTCTTTGAACCTTTCGAAGATGACGCACGACCTTTTACTACAAGTACAAACCCTTGATCCTTGGATATGGACTTGGTCGACCTCAACATATTGAGGAGCTCCAAGAGATTCACATTCAACTAGTTCATATTGTAATTCAGTATGAATGGTTCATACTGAGGCGTAAGAGAACCAAGTATCAAATCAACCTGCAACTTAATGCTTATCGCCAAGTCCAAATATTAAAGCCTATCAATATAGCCCTTCTTTGTCAAAATGTAATTGCCCACTTTCTATTCTTTAGTCATTTTGGTATTAAACAACTTCTTGGTAAGCCTGTAACTTGCGGAACATGACTGTTCACCAAACTGGGTCTTGAGACTATCAAATATCTCATTAACATATATGTTTTCATGCTATCACTGCAATAGCCCATCTATCGTAGATAATATGTAAACCTGGGTGATCTCTAGGTCCGAAACCCATTTCTTATAAACAAGCCTAAGTTTGAGGTCTGCATCATCAATGGGTTGCTTTTTAGAGCAGCATTAATAGACGACCAAATACGCTCGTAAGTCAACTCCATCTTAATTTCTCTTAGCCAATCGATATAGTAGGATCCGGTAAGCTGGTCACTTTTTGAACAGTTTTGGTTAGACATTTTCTACAATTTTTAAATTGGTAGATTTGGAAAAAATTATGGTAGATGTTCTTATAATATTGGTATGGTTAAACTTTATGTTTCATTCTACTTATAAGCTCTCGCTACTCTTTTATGTTTCTCAAAACCCTAAGATGAAACATAGAATGCTTTCGACTTCATTAGTGTGTGTTAGGACTCATTTGTCTGGGGATTCTGACCTTGAGTCTGCTCAACAAGTCATAGCCCCATAGATGATGGATAACTCTTTATCAGTTATATCATATACAACTCCTTACCCGTGGTTCCTTATCCAAATCTCATTTTTACCTTGAGAACAGCTCAACAATAAAAGAGAGATTATTAACTCATACTTACCATTTCACGATGACCTAATTATAATACACATACCTTGAAGAATGCTTAGCAAATATGTGTAGTTGTCTTACCTTTTCTATTTTATATATTAATAGTACTGCATACAACATCCCTACCTTGAGAAAGCTTAACAACTAAGGAGTATGCATGTAATATATTAATATACAAATGGTAGAGGACAACGTTGTTAATATATTACATTAAAAGTGATATCGACTTATGAAATAATATATTTTTTACGAAGTACCCTCATGATTCAGATGTCGGACTGTAACGACCCATAAATTTATCACTTTAAAATATGGTTACTTAATATATTTTTAAATAATTAATAAAATGATTTTATAACTCAAATAAAACTCTTTTAAATAATAAGTAGTGATGGTGAAATGGTTTTCAAAATTTTCTTACAAAAATAATTAGTTCGAAGAAAAATCAAAGATGTGACTGGAAATCGTTTTCCGAATTTTTGACTTTTTATCGTCTAAAAGTTGTCCAAAATACTATGAATACTTTAGTTTACATATAAACAAACATTTATAAACAAATTAGGATTTAAAAATGATAATAATTATTTATATATAACTTAAAAATACTAAAAAGTGTGAAGTGACAATTTCCTAGGTTTAAAATTTAAATATAAAAAGCATATGTCACATTATGAAACATTTAGTACAATAAATCATTAAATACATGTTGGCATGTTGGAAAATAAGAGGGGATAAGGAAATTTCGAATTTTAATGGGATGGAGACAAGCTTGATGAGGTGGCAACAAAGGAAAGGAGTTATGTACTTAAAAGGTAAATTGGTCATTTAATTTATCCCTTTGTATATAAGCAAATTTCCTAACACATTTTCCCATTTTCTCATTTCTATCTTCACTTTAAAAACTTCATTCAAGTTCCTTCCTAAGTTTCCATGATTTCTAAATACTTTTAAATTAGAAAAAAATCATTTCGTTTCACCTCTTTCTTAAGCAAGTTCACAAAAAACAACTTCTTTCTCCACTACACTTCTTCTCTTGCCAAAACAAGCCCATACACCTCTTAATCGACATAGGCCGAACCCTAAAGCCCCCTAGCCGAGCCCATTTGCACCCTTAGGCCCATAAAGTTATAATTTTTGGAAAGGCAAAATGATGTTCTAGGGCATATTCAAGTTATAGCTCAAGCTTGGTTTATTTCGTCGACTTTCAGTGAGTAAAATCTCACCTTTTAAACCAAAAGTTTTTAACCTTAATATTGTTCATCTTAGTAGCTTCTAAATGCTTGTTGCATATGTATGTTAATGTGACTGTTGTTGATTTGGTTTATGCTTTGGAAAGATGAAATCTTGGTAGTTAGTAAGCAACATGAATAGTAAGTAGAAAAAGTTAAATATGTTATAAGTGATGCTCTCTACATGCTGTATGATTTATTATGGACCTTGTATATATGTATTCTTTACTTATGTTATATGATGTGATGCTTAGATGAAAATCAATATGTTATGAAAGTTGTTCTCGAAGTGTACGTATAGCGACTATCTCTATATCAGCACTTCAAGAAAATACCATCTCTTCGACATCTTTTGTTTTACTTTCTAGCTTGGGTTTTACTTTAAAAAGTTACTTAAGTTTTTGAAAAATGATGGATTTAAAATTACTTTACAAATTTAATAATGATTTAAATTTAATTAATTATTTTAATTAATGAGGGTTAAGGTTAATTAATTATCTTAATAACAATGTGTTTAAAATTAACTAATTACTTTGTTATTAATGTTTAAAATTAATTAACCATTTTATCTAAAGATGATTAATTTTAATTAATCTGTTAAATAATGATAGATTAAAGTTAATTAATTTTTTTAATTAATGGTGTTTAAAAATTAATTAATCATTTTTAATTAATTACTTTTAAAGTTAATTAATTAGTTTCAATTTAATTAATCTTTTCCATTAATGATATTTTAAATTAGTTAATCCTTTTTAATAAATGGTGTTTTAGAATTAATTAATCAAATTAAATGAGATTTAAAATTAATTAATTAATTTAATTAATGATGTTTTAAAGCGATTAACCGTTTTTAATAATGGGTATTTAAGTTAATTAATCAAATTAATTAACGAAGTCTAAAGATAATTAATCACTCTTATTAATGATAGTTAAACAATTTAATAATAATGTTTTAGGTTATTAAATCCTTTTTATAATGGTGTTTTAAAGTTAGTGAACCATTTTTACAAAGATGTTTAAAGTTAAAAACTTGTAATGAGAATCCCAAGCATAAATTTATTTTAAAAAGTAAAAGTTCGATTCGGTTATGGAAAAGAAGTTTCCATAAATGATATCACTTATATGGAAATAATTTAGTCATACTTTGGACACTAAACATCGAGGTATGGAAACTTGTCACTATCTCGAAAGTTAAAATGTTCGTCAAGGCAATGCCTAGAGGTAACACTACTTCCACTTGCCCGACTTCATTTTTGACCAAGAAATAGTACAAGTTTGAAATCGACGAGTAGTGGTAGGAATATGAGATTTACTATCCATATACGATCTCTTTTTAATCCCTAATAGTTGGTTTATTAACTATCGGTTCAGCTTTCTTCAATCGTGCATCGTCAATATAAAATGATTTGTTGCTCATTTGAGCTTTGTTATCTTTTGTCAGAAATGACTAAAACCAGAAAGCGAGTGGGGGCCAAGTTATGTGGGGTTGCTCTCATTAGGGTATATTCACAACTACTCTAGGTTGGTTTCGGTTATTCTTGTACTAAGATGTGAAATACTTGGATTCTCGATAAGGTTGGCAGGGTCCAGCTTGGAGTTCCCAAGAGGACTCATATTAGAAAATGACCTTCTCATGTATATTTACTAGAGGTATACTTTCGGAAAAAGGTAGGTGCACCCTCCTAGTCATCGTTGGTAAATTCTCTTTTCATTATTGATTCAAACCTTCGAATTTGTTTTACTTAATTGCATCGAGTAGAGTATAGCACTCTTCGCGATGTTAATTATTTGTATCCATTATATACATTTAGATGTTGTTCTTGTGAGAGGAAACCCGTTCCGCATTTAGCGACATGGTCTTACATGTTGTTGTTTAATTACACTTATTGTTTAGAGTTTTAATTATACCAGACATATTATCTGACACGAGTTGTTTGTTTTCCCTAAACTCTTGGGTACTCGTTTATATTTGAGTGGTTCGAGAGTAGCAGGTCTTTATGGGCTCTTTTGAAGACGGTGTCCGAGCAGGAGGCTTTTATCTACTTAGCTATCTATTTCGCTATTTATTTAGTTTGTGTATGTGTATTTTGTTTCGACATGTGTAAAGGCAGATTGTTATAACTGCCTAAGCTTATTGTAGTACTTTCGTGTAACTCTGATAGCTTCAAGTTAGGGAGTAACCTTACGTACTATATAACTGTTATGTTCTATTTAACAGTTTCGTTATGAGATTTTCAGTTCTGCTCCTTATTTTACCCTATTACAATTCGTCTTTCACATGCTTGGGATTTTGCATACTATGATAACTTCAAGTTAGGGAGTAACCTTATGTACGAAAGGCTATTCTAGGTTACTCGCATCCACTTCTTCCCAAATCCTTTCTAATCGTGATTTTTAATTTAAACATTTCAAAGCCTACTTTCTTGCTCTCCCTATTCTGAACGCAATGGAACTAGTTCCGGGACATAATTTGATCATATGCAAAAGATAGCCTTTTGAACCCAATTATTATATTAAATTTTCAATATTAAATTCTACGTGTTTCGATCTTCCACAACCAAACGATTCATCTGATTGCCAAGAAATTTTACGGCGTATTGTAATTCATTATTACAGACCCAATGACACGGGTTTCGCCGAAATCCGAGACAGTGCCTTGGAAGGCTATTTTTATATGTTAACTAAAAAGAGTTATTTTCAAAATCAGTTAAACCACTTTTAAATCCAATTTAAAAGTTTAATTACCTCCATTCTTATTAATAGAAATCAAATAAGGCTTTATATCATTTTTATCCAAATAAAAATCCAAGATGCAATTATTTTAGACGAGAACAATTATTAAATTCAACAATTAAATTATCGAATACGTTGCTATATCTGAAATTCAAGTTATTTAATCTATAAAATTAACCTTTTCAATATTTAAAATTATTTAAATATTCCAATTTCAAATAACTAAAATTCTGGGTCGTTACATTCTTCTCCCTTAAAAGAATTTCGTCCTCGAAATTGCCAAGATAGGAAAAATGCCCAAACCCATTACTTATTAAAACCAGTTAGTTGAAATAACTTCCCAAATCAATATAAGCCTTTAACTTCCCAAAACCAATTTGTTGAAACCTTGTTAATACCTTTGCTAAGTTTGCAAATTCATAGATCAACTAATATCAACCCATCCAATCATTTCAGGTTATAACCCAAAATTTAATTTTAGTTATAAAACATTTCTTCAAAATTTCGGAAAATTTCGCCAGCGTCGTCTCCTTTGTGCGGCTCGATCAGAACAACCATAAATCGCCATTACGGGCCCAAACCAGCAAAAGAAAATAAAAGCCAAATGGCTTGATCATAAAATCATCAAATCAATAACAATATAAACATGTACATTTTTGTTCGGCAACCCAATTTTACTTATGAAACCAAAGGCATCAAATTAGCTCTTGCTTTATATACTTGCATCTTGTTTACCAGTGATATCCAAATTTATATAGTTCATATCATATTAATTTGCAATTCCAATTTTTCAACATTTACTTCACTAAAGCCCGTACGATGTACATATATCATCCATACGCAATATCAAATCTGATAGCTCACTCGATCACACAATTTCACTTCCGAACTAGTATTGTTCACCCGACCACTCCAGTGCGGACTCAGATCCGGTTTCTTGATTAGAAGCCGTCATTCTCCTTGCATAGCCACATACTACGATAGAGAATTCCAGAATCAATCAAAAATCCACATCCAGTGTTCGGCGTCGAGAATCGGGTGAAAAATCCTAACTCGGATCGATGAAATCATCACGAAATCATGTACTCGAATGTGGGTCAAACCGTCATGCGAATAAAATAATATACGTACAACCCACATATTTATTTCAATTAATTTCTTAGGTATACCAAATTCCCTTTTTACTTATATTCACCTCATTTATTCCTTTTATTCACCTTTAGTTGATCTACATTTGATTATTCACATTCACTATTTACTTAGTATATTCCTTCAATACTAGTATTACTCAAGAACTCTTCTATCAAATTTTCTTAAGTTTATTATAAATATTTTATACAACTCCCATGTTTATTTCCAATTTACAACTTAAGTTCATATTAGATTTAAATCAAAGTCAATTTCAATTCCATTTAACTCAATTCATCTTCCAATTTCAATATTCAATTTTATCAACCATATCCCAAAACCATATTCAATTTGCTAACTTATTTAATTAGTTCATCCACTATTTCTTTCAATCATAATCAATTTATTTCCAAAAAAATTTCATTTAACCTAACTTAGGTCAAATTCCTCTTTAAGATCCATTTTGTTTAACTCATCTTAAGTTAAATTTTATTCCCAAGTTCAATTTCAAATTTTACTTTTCTTGCATTCACATTCAACAATTTAGAACATTACTTTAACTTACTAATTTTTAAATTTTATAGTTATCAAACTTATTTTCTCACATTTTCAATAAATCATTTAAATGAATATCCCAGAGTTTAAACACCTTATTCTTAAGTATTTCAAGTCATTTTTGAAATCATACACACACACACAATCCATTGGTATATTAAATCATTCTTATCGATTTAAAAATCACAACTAGTTTTACCAAAACAAAACTCCAATGGTAGCAATTCCGCCCTTGGAAACTCGAAAATGAACGTCGATGATGCTGTAGCAATCGCCGAAATTATTTTCCAGCGACCAAAGTGAGTTCAGTGCTCTTAATTTTCCTTAAAATTCCTTTTAAAAATATCTCCATTCAAAAATATTTTATTCAAATAATACTATTATTATTTCCCAAAATTTTGAAAAAAATTTCCAAAATTAACGGGATTTAAATCCTTAAATTTCCAGCTTTTAAATCCTTTTAATTTATAACCCGCTTTTATAAATCATATTTGTATAATATAATTCTGAAATTTCAATTTAATTTATAAATCACATTTATAAATCATATGTTTATAATATACTTCAGGAATTTCATTTATAAATCATGTATGTATACCATGTCTATATAATTCCATTTGGCTTTATAAAATCAATTCTTAATTGTTAACCTTTGTCTGAATTATAATAATGGAAACTTTTATTAAAGCACAACAATAACAAATGATAATAACCATATATTACCATATCTAACAACCAAGCACACCATAATAATTTTTTTGAAAATTATCCCTTTATATAAAAAATATAATAAAGGTAAAATTATTTCATTTACCCAATTTCAAAACAATACCATGTCGAGTTGCTCTGTTAAAGTGTTTAGAGATCCCTATCAATAACCTTAATTACTCGTATCGACCAGAATCCATAAGCCACTCAATATATCAACCAACACAATATAAACCATTTTGTATCACTAACAAACACGCGCTCATGTATATATACACTCGGACTAATTCTAGGGTGCTACTGACTCTATCTCTAATGAGTAATTCCCACCAAAGCCAAGGTTCTCACATAACCTTCAGCTATAATACCAAATGTAACAAACCGTAAGCTTTTCAACCATCCGGTCAATGGCGACCGGTAGGCTTTACAACCATCCCAGCCCCACCGTGGCATACACGGGTACCTCAAACCTGCTTTTACGGCCAGCCTCGCAATTGTAAGCACTTAACAAACCAACCCATCAAGGCCTTATACTACCTCTCCGGGACGTGTAGGGTTAAGAGTCTCTTGCTCGCCACCAAACAGCAAGCGAGAACCCCCTATCACGTTAATCCAAACAATGGAAACAGATCCAATCCCAGTGTCTTCGAAACACCGTTCGATAATTTTCGGTAAACTCAACCCCGGTTCTCTAGGAAATAAACAGTCAAAGATAATATCGGAGATCACCTCCTAACTGTGAGTGGACGAATTTCCTTATCATTATCCTAGGAGAACAAAACGAGATTTATATGCACAGTACATCATCATCGGAGTTGAATGTGCCATATAACTCACGTGTTTCTCCTAGATATTTCCAAAGTTACGTTTGGGTCAAACTTCGATAGTTGGTTATTTAACTATCGAATAACAAACATTCAATTAGGAATTTATTTTATAGGGAAAACGAACATTGATTAAGCATATAAGAAATCACTAGCCTCCTTATAAACCTTTCATAATATAAAAACCACTTTGTAAACTACTTGTATAAGAATACTCTAACATAGATATATCCACCAATTCCTATAATTTCAATACTTAGAAAATATCCCTATGCTTATATCAACTGGTAAGTATATACACAAGATTGAAAAGATGTTCTTTTCATTCAATTCTCAAATCATTTATAAATTCCCTTACAATCCTCCAAACGCTTTTATAACCATTTTATAATCTCCGTAAACCATTTAAAATCTTTATATAAAAATTCAATCACTTATAAGCTTCTTGTACATTTCAAAGATCATTGATAAACCCTTTATGGATCCATGAACCATTTATAAAACTTCTTTTATAAATCTATAACCCGTTTCTAAAATTCGTTTATAAATATAAAACCATTTATAAACTCTTTCGCCTTGCAAATAACCTTTCCTTAACTCTTCAAACCATTTTGTAACTCCTTTACAAAATCTAAGTCTTTCAACTCCATTCATAAGTCTCAGAAACATTTACAAATAATTAAAAATCTTTACTACAATCACCATTATATAATAATGGTTATCACTAATAACATTATAAATAAATGGGAATTATTAACATCTTAAATAATAATCAATAAATTTAAAAATATTTGTTAATTGAATAATAATAATTAATCCTTACCATTATTATAATAATAATAATTAAATTTCAAGACCTTATTAATAATCCTTATTATAAATTTCAAAACCATAATTATTCTTAAGTAATTAACCTTTCCACATTTTTATAAATTCTTTAAAACCATATTACTATAAACAAATATTTTAAATAATACTAATATAATTTAAATAACTTTAAAATAATATTACTAAAATTAATTAACCTTAAAACAATATTAATATAATTAAATAATCTTGAATAATATTATTATAATTAAATAATCTTAAAATAATATTTCTGTAATTTAATATGTTTTAAACAATATTAATATAAATAAACAGATAATCCTTTAAACAATATTTTCGAAACCCAATTTCAGATTTAAGAATCGTTTCTCGTCTCAAAGCCAATTCCAACTCAAACAACAATTTTTATAGTATTTTTAAAATACTAATTTGAGGCCAGTGGCCACCCTATACTTAACCAAAATCAATATTGATTTTCTATCACTACTGGGTTTTAGTTTCAACATACAACAATGTTATAATCATAATGTCCCCTCTCAGGATTTATTTTTCAATTATTCATATAAAAATATATTATTGAAAATAATTCAACAATAGTATGGAATCTTGTTGGATCCCTCCAACCTGCTTCCTCCGCATCACAGCTTATATATATATATTAGAACATATATATATATATATATATATGTGTAAATAAAATCAACAGTTGTGAGGAATCCTGTTGGATCGCTCCGACATGTTTCCCTGCATTACAAATGTTATATAAACATAAAAATATAAATCAACCACTTCGAGGAGGGATTCGTATGCAAAGGGTCATCCTCTTTTACACGGGAACGTAATAGGGTCACATCCGGGAATGTATCCAAACCAACTAATAAATATAATAATTTATCCAAACAATCATTCAACAATTTTTGTCAACTATAAATCATACTAGCGATTCGAAAAAGTGGGTTGAACTCACCGAAATTTCTATTATTGCCAAGGCGTTCCAGTTTGGAACTAAAACTGGACGACGTTTGATTTTAGCCCAAAATTCAACTGTCTCCAATTTCGTCCAAAATAGCTTCATTTCGAAGCTCTCGTCGATATGAGCGCAATACGAAAAGTTTCGTCTCGATCGGACTTCGTATGAGAGATTTATGCAATTTATAAGTTATCGATACGTTTTAATTAAAATAAAAAAACTAATTACAACTTCCAATAAATTACACTCTTACCCCTAACAATCTTCTTTCCCAAAACGAGATATCCATGTACATGTCGTGACCTAGCTGTGCACGTTCTCTACTTATACCAAGCTACGGGCTTCGATTGCAAATTCCGACGGTGCCAAACGACTTCTCTCCGCGAACCACTCCTGCTCGACCCAACGCCTTCGAACTCGATCCCCTCCTCTCTCTCGCGACCGAGCAGCCAACGAACCCCTCCCCTGATTACGCGATTCACGAAATAAGACCGAAAGCCAGGAATTTTTACGCCTAGGTGCTACTCGTTCCTCCGAACTCAAAAATGACGTCCAAAACACGAATCGATGACTAAATCTTTAAGAAACTTAAACCCTAGCCAAAACAAACTCTTCGACATTACTCGAATGCCCTAAACCAGTGTCGCACCTTCAACGAAGCACATCAGTGCGAAGCCCTCGTCCAAAGAAGAATTTTAAAATTCGTTTTAGATTTTTTTTATGGAGTAAATTGCGAGATATAAATTTTTGAAATGGAAAAGAGCACTCAATCTCTGTGGCAGGCTGCGTTTAAATGATGGAGGGGGAAATGGAAGTCAACGTAAGGCTGTGGGTTGAGTACGGGGTCTGATTTGAGGTGATGGAGCAAGCAGTGTATGGTCCAAGCAAATATATATACATATATTATTTAAAATTCAAAATATCTAGCTATATAAATTCGGACCCCAATCGAGGCGTGCCGCCTGGCGTTCTATATGTTATACCCCTATTCCGAATGCAATGGAACTAGTTCTGGGACCTAATTCGATCGTATGCAGAAGATAGCTTTTTGAACCCAATTATTATATTAAATTTTCAATATTTAATTCTACGTATTTCGATCTCCCACAACCAAATGATTCATCTGATTGCCATGAAATTTTACGGCGTATTATAATTCATTATTACAGACCCAATGACACTTGTTTCGCCGAAATCCGAGACAGTGCCCTGGAAGGCTATTATCATATGTTAATTGAAACGAGTTATTTTCAAAATCTATTAAACCGCTTTTAAATCCAATTTAAAAGTTTAATTACCTCCATTCTTATTAATAGAAATCAAATAAGCCTTCAAATCATTTTTATCCAAATAAAAATCCAAGATTCAATTATTTTAGGCGAGAATGATTATTAAATTCAACAATTAAATTATCGAATACATTGCTATATATGAAATTCAAGTTATTTAATCTATAAAATTAACTTTTTCAGTATTTAAAATTAATTAAATATTCCAATTTCAAAAAACTAAAATTCTGGGTCGTTACACCCGCATCCTTTCCTATTTACAATAGCACATCAACAACAAAGTGGAGGGTGCATGTATACCTTTCGATGAAGTCGAAAGCGCTCAAGTTCCACTTAGACGTGAAGTTAGAAGGGTGCCCTGAATTTAGCGGCAACGAAAGGTCTTAAAGGCACCCTTTCAACTAAGTTGAAAGGACGGATTCGAAAGAGTCCAACCCGCACCTATAAATAAGACCCTAGGGATATTGTTTTGGGGATCCGATTTCATTCACCCAATACTTGTTTTTTCTTAAATTTGTAAACTCTAATTCTAAAATCAAGTTAGGGATTTTACTTCTTTGTAATACTCAAGCTTCTTGTATACGACCATACACTTAGATCCATTGAGTATTTCCGAATATATACTCAAGCTTCTTGTATAGGACGGATTCGAAAGGGTCCAACCCGCACCTATAAATAAGACCCTAGGGGTATTGTTTTGGGGATCCGATTTCATTCACCCAATACTTGTTTTTTCTTAAATTTGTAAACCCTAAGTCTAAAATCAAGTTGGGGATTTTACTTCTTTGTAATACTCAAGCTTCTTGTAATACTCAAACTAATAAATATATGGTATTTTCGAATATATTAATTGATCTGTTACTTCTATATAGTTTTCGTTATGGACTACTTGTATCAATGACAATCGAAAGGTTACCGTTCGAAGGAGTAGAGACCTATTGATTCAATTAAAACCCTTAGATTCATTAGGTCCTAACCGTTTGTCGCCGCAACCACTTCGAAAGGAGGTTTCAAAGGAATTCCAATTGTCTCGACTGTTTCGAAAGGTTGTTTAGAAGGAGTTCCATTTTCCTCGACCTTTTTGAAAGGTGGTTTCAAAGGAGATCTAAACCATCTAGATTGATTTAAAAATGAGACTCGAAAGGGTTTAAACTATCTTAATCTATTCAAAAGGTGGTCTCGAAAGGTTCACTTACACTTTAAACTTTGCTTCGGAGTGTTGACAAGTTTTCCCGTTAACAATGATATATTGTATTAACTTACACTTTACATTAAAATAAATTTAACAATAATATTAAATTTGAAAATTAAATTTTTTATATGGTCATGAGCATAATCTACAATATATATATATATATAATTTTTTAAAGATATACCTATATATATATTCCTTCTAATGAAGACAACACAATGTAATACAGATTTGTGATATATTCAACAACAATATACAAATATATGATGAAATAAACATTATATATATTAATATATCATTGTAAATAGAGAATTTTACCTTTCATCTAATGGCCAGATGGTACACTATGAAATGTAGAATCAGAACTCTATGAAACAATTTCATAATCCAGAAAGTGCTACCATTCTGAATGTAGCTATTATCAAACCTTAAATTTTATTTAATTTGGTGATTTAGAGCTTGAATACTTCGGGGAGGAAGGGATTTTGAGGCCGGCCTCCCTAGCCTACTATAGCCCCCTATAATAGGTCTCCATATGGGCCTCAAAATCACTTCAAGCCTATTTAATAAATAACATATTTAAATCCTATTTAAGTGCGTATCGATATCATATAGCAATAAGTGTATTTATAACTATTATACACACAATATTTAATGTTGATCAACACTAATTAAATAAAAATTTATAATTAATTTTTCATAGATATTAATTAGTTTATGACAATTTATAATTAATTAAATCAAGTGATAACAGTAGTATATAACGTTCCGGTTGTGTGACTCTTAGGTGTAAATTCGACAAGTGATTAATGTCGAACAATTAGAATATTCATGTTCACACATCACTTAGCAGGTGGTGTGATATTATGACCAAATTTATCGCTTATATGGCTTCAGTAAAATCCAATTTTACTATATTTAAGCGTTACTCAGAGTGATAATTATTTACACAAATTCTCTTCGTCAAAACTATATCACATTAGAACTTATGGATTTTGGTAACGGTCATAATTCCAATATCGTCCATATTCAACTTAATAGTCCAAACACTGCATCATTGGTTCAGTAATAACAATTATTATTAATTGAACTACTATGGGCAGAGATTTTGACTTTGAGTTAACTTCAGTTGATCGTAGTACTAACCTCATATAACCGAGGAGACAAATCCTTTCTTGAATACTGATTCACTTCTAATACTTCCACTGAACCCAACTATAGTTGTTCGATGGACGCCATGCCATGATTTAACTATAATAAAAGTGAAGCTTTCATATTAAAGAACAACAATATTCTCAAGTCAAGAGAACTTTGTAATACTGTCAAATCGATATTTTTTGTTTGACCTTGTTATATTAACCAACAAAAAACTATCGAACGTGTCATTCCATAGTTATCGAACAACTATCAGTACATAAACCATGTGCCCCTAGTAGTCATATGCAATATACTAACCAACATTTGGAGAGCGTTACATGCTCTAGTCTCAATGGATGCATCGATATCCAATTTTGATACATCTTGATTAGAAATATTTAAAATAATGGTAAAATACACTTGATTACAACTATTCCAAATTACTATCACAAACACACCATTTATGGATATTCACTTAAGTATATGTATATTAAACAATTAATTAATTATAACATATTATAACAGGAATATAATAGAAAGAAAATACCTTTTACTACGAATGAGAATTGATTACAACGTTGATAATTTACAATAAATTATAGAATTTTCCTAGGGCATACCCCTAACTCTATCAAGATTTACAAAATCTATTTCCCAAATCCTCACTAAACGATGAGGTTAGATTGTCAAAATCCTCACTATACGATGAGGATAGATTTTCAAAACCCATAATCAAAACCCTTATTATACCGTGCGGTTAGATTTTCAAAAATCCTCACTATACGATGAGGTTAGATATTTAAATCCTCGTTATACGATGAGGTGAAAATTTCAAAAATCCTCACTATATAGCAAGGATTAATTCCAAATCCTCACTACATGATGAGGTTTGATTCTCAAAACCCTCAATACACCATGAGCCTATGAGGTTAGATTTTCAAAAATCCTCGTTATATGATGAGATTAGATTTTCAAATCCTCGCTATATGATGAGGCTAGATTTTAAAAGAAACTCACTATACAAGGATGATAGATTTACAAAATCCTTATAATATGATGAGTTTGGATTCTCAGAAACCTCAATATACTATAAGGATATATTTTTAAATTATATTCAAAATCCCCACTATACGATGGGGCTAAATTTTCAAATCTATATGCAAAATCCCCACCATACGACGGGGTTAGATTTTCAAAATGCTGGTAGACATTGACTATTCTAAAGTTTTGGAAATATAATACAAATTAAAGAAAGAGCAACAAAGAAAAGTACACAAATATGATCCAACTCTCCCTATAGAATCCAAAGTTCACTTTGTATTCAACGTACTAAGTAAACTTAGGGGGCCATGTGTTATATCATAAATTTTACTTAGTTATATTCAACCTCTATCTATAAAAGTCAAAATCCAAAGGGAAGTTCCAAAGTATTCATCATGCATGAATACTGAAAGTACCAACCCTTTGGCTTAAGCTCTACTCTGTATTTGACTCTCCCATAAGTATTAAATATCAATGAAAACTTTCTATATTGCTTCGTATAGCTCCCTTCGGAATCATAAACCAATGCCTAAGCTCCCAATCTGAAGCATAAACAAATGTCTGAAGGCTAAGCAATGTACTAAGACATAAAGAACGAGCCCACAATGCAAGGAAAACCGAGGACTAAGTGTGTCACTCGCACCGAATGCAACAATCGACCAGTTGACCTTAAATCCAAAGCATATGCCTCTAAGTGGGCCTTCAACCAAAAGCACGAGTTACGAGATCAATTTCATATCAAAAAACAAATGGCATCAAGGTGTGCTACAGTCCTAAGATTGCATATTGCCTTTAGAACATATAACAAGACTTCCCTATTAGTCCTTGAGATGATGGTTTTGATGACAACAACCTTAGAATAAGAATTATAAAATATAAATACTAACATTATAGTTTAGATATATATGTATATGCAGGATTTAACCATGCAGGTACCAAGAATGAAGACTGTACAGTATAGAGATTCAAGGTATCAAGATATCAAGACTGAAGACTCATGAGTATCAAGATATCAAGACTGAAGACTCATGAGTATCAAGAATATCAAGATTATCAAGAGTTCAAGATTTCAAGATAAGTATTGAGTCTAGAATTTTGTTAAAACTTCACAATAGCACTGAAATCTTCACTCCATTTTTCTTTTGGGATGGAACTTATTTCTACCTTTTTAGTGGCTTACAAACCCACGACAAGTAGCTTACAAACCTACGACAAGTGGCTTACAAACCCACGAACATCCTGGTTTTGTAAAAGTTCTTGCGTCCTGATATGATGAGATATTCTATAGGAAGAAGCTTGCAAAACTACTTCAAAATGATTTTCAAAACTACTTCAGAATGATTTTCAAAACTGCTATTCAAAATGTTTTAGCCTTAAAAATTATCTTTTCAAATGATTTTCAAAAAGATGTTTTAGCCTTAAAATATTCTTTGATTTTGTTCTTAAATAAATTCTTGTCTTTTAACTTCGTTTGTTTTAAACTATCTTTTAATATATTTAACTTTTTAATATTTACTTAGATTTAAATATAAAATTATAGTAAAATTATATATATATTATTCTCTATATTTATCTATGTATTTTATCTATAGTCAAGTATATTTATAAAATTTAAATAGCTTTTAATATAAGATAAAGATTATTTTCAAAGAAAATCAAATCATCAAAAAATGCTTTGGGATGTCGACATGCCCTAGTACCCCATGTCGACATAGTGATAATTAGATTCAAAAATTTGAATTTCAAAAGAAGTGTCTATTCTCCATAACCTTTCACGAATGGACATGGCTATTGTTCTTCTATAAATAGGGGTTAGTTTCAACTAATTTAAATATAGATTTTTTGGTTTTTCACTTCTCTTCTTCTTCCACATTTTCTTATTCAAAATCCTATCATTACTCTGCCGAAATCAACATTGAATCTAACTAGATAATCTCTGGTTTGATTCTCTATCACTATCTCAACAAGATCCCAGTGCTATTCAGAGTTATAGGCTTCTTTGTAATCTATCTAGCGAGAAAAGGTGTGATTGTAGCCTTGGAAATCAATCAAGCGAGAAAAGATGTGATTGTAGCCTTGGAAATCAATTGGGTGAACTTGTCGCCCGGAAATCAAGTATCTCTACCCAGAGGATTGTGATTCTGGAGGGTGTACCTCGTAGCCTTGAAACCGAGGGTTGTAATTGTTGAATTGCTTTTGAAAGGAAATCCGTACTTAGTTGTGCGGGACTGGATGTAGGGTAACTCCGAACCAGTATAAAATCCGGTGTGTTCTTTCCTTTACTGCATTTACTTTATTTCTGCATCTGTGTTTGATTATGTGATTATATCTGTGTCTGAATATTGCATACATTTGTGTACAAATCAACAATAACTCAAAAAGATTTAGTAATTTCTTATAAACACTATTCACCCCCCCTCTAGTGTTCATTCTAGCCTAAAGACCCATATTCCGCATTCCTCACATTCCCATGGTCATTATGTAAAGAAATGATACTATACGGCCATAACCGCGAGTATAATCCAAAAGTGCCTAGTTCAACATAAGCTATCTCTACTCAAGGCCTAGAGCACTTCAATACAAAACCAAGATCAATGGCTATGATGACCACTATCTACATCAATGGCTCAAATAGCCAAAAGCTTGTGCAAAGTATATGGATTACAACACAAAAAGCTATATATAGAAATGTCACATCATCAATCCATGTCAATTTGTAAGCGGCCGGATAATGACACATATCCAAATCTTAACCCTATATAAAGGTTGAGTTGGTAATCCAAGGGAAAAGATCTACACCAATTACAGAGCTACAAATTGCATATGAATACAAAGCATAGATTCCCATAAAGAGGATTCGAACCCCGAAAGACTGAGAGAATATCGGTGTAATCATTTGTACTCATTTTTACTTTTTGAACTTAAGCTCTTTAGAAAAGATCATTAATTGCAAGCAGTGCTAACCTGACCCTGTAAGTCGATTTCATCTAAATTGACAAAGAAAAAAGGAACTTGCAAATAGTTGATGTAGGCAAGCTCCCAAACCACTATAATCGCTCGTGTCTTTTCTTTACTGCAATCTTGTTTTAATACTTTTGGTCCTAGCTTTTTACCTTTGGACATATTTATTTCTTTGAAACCACTACTTCTAGAGTCTACCTCTAGAACTTTGGGGTGTTAGACTTTGACTACTAATCAATCCAACAGATGTAAAGGACTATATAATTTTGTTGAGCACACTTAAGCGTTACAAACTATTTTCATGAAATAACAAAATGATGGGCCTTGGATGTCTATTGCACTTTATGATTTGTTGAGCTCATTCACGACCATAAAGACGATTAGAAGCAAGAGTATAAAATAGTACGGATAATATACAATACAACCAATAAAGAGTTATATATCATTTATGGGAATCACAATTTGGTGAGCACTCTCAAGGTTGTTATAACATAATAAATGGGTCCTAATACCCGCTATAGGAATTTATGAACATCCTTGTATTTCCTTTTGTTAGAATCACTGGTATTGAATTTGATGATAACATCCATAAAAATATTATTACTAGTGAATTTTCAAATTGTGTAAACATAGTATAAGAAATACATGTATACTACTTATAAGTACTGTAGGGATATAGATAGATCAAGGAGATCAAAAGGAATCAAAAAGATTAAGGAGATCAAGTGGAATCATGTAGATCAAGGAGACAAAGAATCGAGGGCAATGCTAGGTGGATCCAAGAGATTCAACAAACAAAGATTGGAAGAGCATAAGACATTCAGTTAGTCAAAACATTGTGTAAAGACTCTTAGAATATTTGTTAAAAACCCTTAGCACATCTTTGAAATCTCACCTTAAAAAATCTGTATTTTCTTCTTCAGTATCTTTTTACTAAAGTACAAAATTGATTTTAAATATTATATTGTTTAAAACCAATTTTATTAAGTGATTTCCAAAACTACCTAGTATATGTCGACATACATTGGAAGTATATTTCGACATAATAGCCATTTATAGTTTAGAAAAAATCGATAAGTATATGCCGACATACTATTTGGAAATATGTCGACGTACTAGTCATAAGTTGCAACCTTTGAATTTAAATGAAATGATGCATCCTTTCACCCTTTCGCCAAAAGACACTTCTCTTCATTTCCTATATAATGGCCAGAGAAAATTAATTTTCTAACTAATTCTCATTCTATTCTCTCACTCTTTCTTCTCCATTACTTTGTAAACAAGTTCTCTTACTACTATATGCATATACCTTGTGAATTCACATTATTTCACTCTCATTCTTCAGGAATTCACACACTTAAAATGATCAGAGAGTTCCTACTTGAATTCTCAATCATTCTATATCTAGTTGCATAATATTCCTCAAAGGTTTCAATTACAAACGGCTACCAGAGGTCTATAGGATCATTGTACTGAACACTATGAGATTTATTATTCGAAAGATATGATTCTTGTAGAATTACTCTTTAGTACTTGAATTGTAAAGGTGTATCCTACCACCCACAGAACGTCGGGATTATATCGTGTCCTTGACCACCCGTGGAAAGTCAAGAGGATAGATGTGTCCCATCGCTCATGAAAAGTCAGGATAAGTGTGCTTGCCACCTGATTCAAAGCCAAGTTGTATAGGTGTACTTGTCAATTTTAGAATGGTAAGGTTTTGTTATAGTTGAAATTCTGTACGGAGTATTGAACTTGATGTAGGATTAGAAATCCGAACCAGAATAAAAATTTCTGATGTCACTCTTTTTACTTTACTTGTTTTTATTCAGCATTTACATTATTATCTTATTGTGATTGTGATTCTTAATTGATAATTTTATAAAGGACAAGTTAAATCATTAGTAACTTTAAATACATTATCTGCCCCTCCTCTAGTTTTATAGTAGCCTTAAGATCCATTCCACATAAGTATCGGGGTATCTTACATAACCTACATTTGGTATTAGGGCGTTAGGTTTTCAAAAACTGATCATCTAATTTTTGAAATATATAAATGGCTAGTAACAAAAATAGCTCTCTTTTTAACACGTTTGTAGAAGGTTAATCCACTGTTACACCACCACTTTATAATGGTAGTAATTATGCTTATGGGTCATGTGGAATGGAAATTTATTTACAATCTAGTGGTTTAGATATATGAAACATCACACAAACTAAGTACACTTAAGCCCAGACTAATTATGTATAATGGACTAATGAGAAAGGATATAAGCAAAGGCTATGAATATTTTATTCTTAGCCCCAGATAATAATGATTTCAATAGAGTGACTGTTTATGAAACTGCTTGTGAAATTAGAGGACATTACAAGTCACACAGGAAGGCACTAGTAAGGTAAAACAAACCAAGATTTCTATGCTAACTAACTAATTTCAAAATTTTAAAATAAATCCAAATTATCTATTTCTAACATGTGTCCTAAATTTCGGGACATATTATATGCACTAATATCATTAAGGAAAATTTCATTGAAGAGGACCAAGTTCGTACGATCTAAAACTTTTCAATGAATGAGATCAAAATAACTTGGCGATCGAAGAAGCCAATGATATTAGTACAATGAAAGTAGAAGAGTTGCTGGTAATTTAATGTCATATGAAGTGCAATTATAGGAATGAAAAGAAAGTCAAGAAAATGAAAAGAAATCTCTAGCATTCACTACCACAACAGAGAATCAAGGATAAGCTGTATGAAATCACAATCATGGAAAGAATTACAAAAAATTCTTAAAGTGCAGAAAAAGAAACAATTTTTGGAAGATGGACAACAATTCATGTAATTCAAGAATTGGAAGCACTGTCAAATGTTTTTAATGCGACAAATTTGGACATTTGAAACGAAACTGCCCAAATATGAAGAAATCAAAGAATTCACCCAACACTTATTTGATCAAGTAAAGGAAGCAAGCATTCACAGCAACATAGGACAAATCTCGACACAACATCAACTAACACCAATTCATATATTGAAAATACAGATTTTTGTTTCATTGTAGAAAAGGAAAAAAGCGATTGTTAATCGGTAACACAGAACCCTACTTTTTTGTATTTTTGGATGTGTATGCAATTAAAAATACATATATGAGTATTATACATGATAGAGTTAAGGGTATGCCCAGGGGAAATTATGTAATTTGTTACATATATCTAACTTGATAACCAATCTTGTTCATAATAAAAGTTTTTTACCTTTCTATTATATACTTGTTATATCGTGATATGTTAATTAATAAATAAATTTAAGTATATTATATACAAAATACTTAAATGATATGTTATGTGATAGTAACTACAGTGTCTTGTAATCATGAGAAATTTATCACATTAAAAATAACGTATTATGATAAATATTCCTAGTCAAGATGAAAGAATATATATTCATCTGTTGAGATTAAAGTACATAACGCTCACCACATTTTGGGCAGTGTATTACTCATAGCTACTAGGGGCACCAAGGGGTTACGCACCAATAGTTATTAGATAACTGTAGTATTGGAACTGGGCTAGTACGCAGCAAGGTATATGACTAAATTTCAAAAAAAATTATTTCATTTGAATCTTATTGGACCTATGAAGTCTAAATTTATTTTAAACAAAACCAATATTTTATTTTATTTATAATACAGTTTTAATATATTATTGCTATGTATAATATATAGTATCATATGTGTATCATATACACATATGTTTGTACGTGCATGTGCAACATAAAAGGTGTACATGATTTAACATGCCCCTGTATAGATGCTGGGATTTACACCGCAACAGGCATATTTGCCCCCCTCATGTACATACGTGTCATCTAATATATAAATATGTATATGTATATGTATATATATATGTATATATATATGTATATATATCTATGGTGTGTGTATAATTATATATATATATATTATAAAATGATATTTGTAAAATATATAAGCTTATGTACCATAAGTCTATACAGTACCATAAGTCTATACAGTACCTTTTATATATTCCCATAGTCTATACAGTACCATAAGCTCCTCCGTGAGGTTTACTCAAAGGGCACCCCATAGGTATGGTACAAACCAAACTCGTAGAAGGCGCGATACGGCATGTGAACACGGCACTCGAGGCAATGCCAGGGTAGGACTCTACCGTTTGTAGAACCGGGCTGGTGGTAACGCATAGCAGCTACTACCGCCCACCTCGGAACACACTCCCATAATCAAAATCGAGGGTGGCCACCAAATCAATCATAAAGTCATAATATGGTATCGAAGAAGCATGTCCGATCGGAGGAATGACCTCACTTGGCCCAGGTATAGCTCCTGTTTTAGCCACATCTAAGCTGACTCATGGGAGTCAGGGCTACGTAAATACCTCATGCAGAGTCGTTCGCCAAACCACCCTACTTCATTTGGAATCTCCACCACGTACGCAGTTGTTAAAGTGGTTTGCGGTATTGGCAGAGAGTATGACAATATCTGATCCCGGTCTCTTTGACAACCAAATGCTTATTTCACACCGGATGGTTCTTTTAAATTTCAAAAACCGTTTCATAATTGATACCAAAATATCATATTCAAGTCAAACCATATCACTTTCGAAATCATATTCACAAATAGGTTAAATTCTCATTTCAAAATCATTATATTTACTCGAATATATCATTTCACTCGAAATATCATTTCAATTTCCAACGTAAGTTATAACAATTCATTTAACCATATTTGCTTTTAAAACAGGGATTTAAATATAACACTTCCACTTCGGATAGTTATAACAATTAGTTTAGATAGGTTTAAAATAGTTTAAATGGTATTAATAGTTAAAATAGTTATATAGTTTAAGATACTTTAGAATAGTTTAAAATAGACTAAAATAGTTAAATAGATTTAAAATAGGTTAAATAGATTTAAATAGATTAAAATACTTTATATAGATTTAAAATAGATAAACTGGTTAAAATAATTTACATAGATTAACTCATTTTAATAGTTGAAAATTTTAAAAATTAGGATTTAAAATAATAGTTTTTTACAGTTCGGATTAAGAGAAATAAATTTAAAATTAACATCAAATTTAACTATTTCTTTCATTTCGACAAATCTGAACCATATACAGATTTCAAATCAAAATCCAATTTCAAATCTTAAAATATCAATTTTAAGCTATTCCAATTTCAACAGGTTTCAAAGTTTAATCCTTTAACAATTTCAGTAACTCAATTTTTGATAATTTCGTTTATACTTCAAATTCACTTTAAAATTCCAAATTAAATTCTTTAAACAATTTACTTAAAAAAATTCCAAATTTCAAAGTTATTCTTTAAACCATTCATTTAAAACAATTCAGTTTATATAAATCGATTTCTATCTCAAATATCATTTAGCTGGATTCCAAATTTTTAAAGATTTAAAATCATTTAATTTAACCAAATCTGGTGTCCGTATATAATGTTCTATCCTATGGTCAAGTGATACGGACATTTATCATTTCAATCCGCAAATATTTTAAATTTACGGGTATATATTATTTCAACCCGCAATCCCAAAATTTATTTCAATGAAAATCGCTTGGGTTTATCATTTCAACCCATAACGATTTTCCCCTAATTCATATGATCATTCGGGTATGTATAATTTCTACCCATAGGGAACTTGCATTGTTATAATGATATAAAATATAACATCTAGTCATTCAATATCATCAATCAAACATCCATCACAATCATCATCCAAATCAACCAATAAACATCAATAGATAACTGATTATCATTAATAGGTATTAAATTGACAATTAAATTCAATATTAAATTAAACGATGATTAAATGCAATAAAAGTCAAATTTAACTAAAATGAAAATTTAAATATACTAAACACCAACCAATCAATTCCAAATCACATCATAAATTCAATTTAACTAACATATGATAATTTAATAGTTGTGAGTGGGTTAAAACACTCACCTTAGATTTCAAATTGATTTGAAATCCAAAATATGACCCAAAATTGAACAGTCTTAGAATTCATCCAAACCAGTTTTATAATGTCCGGAATTTCGATACGATCCTAGTGGAGAAAACCACGTGTAAATCACTTGGTCACGTCATGCTTTCTTCCTCCAACCCTAATACGTACGCACGAAGATAGAGCAGCCGCCGCTAAAAGCTATGAACGCACGCGCCTGACACAATCGCACCTAGCCGCGCCGCCGTTGACCAAGTCGCCTCCATCCCCTCTACCTCTCTCGACCACTCGATCACCCCCCAACGCCCACGGTTGCGCACAAACAGGACAGCCCCCGCCCCCCTTTCCAAAACCCTAGTCGAATTTTCATGCCAATCCAACCTTCCAATGACCCAATAACTTGCACTGATGGATTACACACGTCGCTCTCCACGTGATGGTGCCATCGATTCGATGATCCGCCGTCAGTCATCAACCACCAACGGATGGCCGAGAATGATTTGGCCAATTCTGGACAAACCAAAACCCGATTGCAAAAACAAACAGCAGATTTGAGTTGCGCTCATCGAGAGATTCGAATCGGTATATAATTTGATATTGTTTGAGGAGTTTGAATTTTTCGATTTGACTTTGATTTGCAATTGAATTTGAAAATTAGGGTTTCTACCATTATAAGAAGGAGATAGCCAAATAGAATTGTACGTACAGTAATAAAGAATGTAAGGCTGCTAAGGTTTATAAGAATTTATTTTTATTAACGAAGCCCGATAAGAAAAAGAACACATATCGAATTAGTACGAACGACCATCACGCCCCGAAAAGCCCATTCTGCCTCCGAAACGAAAATGGGTCATCCCATATATAAAAATAGATGTTTTCGATATTTTTAAACTCAATGGAGTAGATTTCAAGTCCTAATTCCATCGTATAAAGAAGTTAGCTTAATAATCAGCTTATTTCAAATTGATGTCAATTGAATTTAATTAAATTGATTTCTACGCGTTTCGAGTCTGTACGATCAAACGACAAGTCCGATCGCTACGAAACTTGAAACCTTACAATAATTCACCGTTACGGATCCGATGAAACTAGTTTCGTTGAAATCGAGACAGTGGCCAAAATGGCCGTTTTCACGTTAATTAAATAAATTAATATTAACTAAATTAAATCACCTTTTTCTATTCAAATTTACTAACTAACAATTTCATCATTTTTGATTGCTTAGACATTTACAATAATTTAAAACAAATTTACATATCAATTCAGTGTTACATATTACACCAATTACAGTGTTCAATTTCAACTGTAATTAAAATCATTAATTGTAATTTAAATTCAATTAAATCCATTTATTTTGATGTCAATCTTTTTATTCAATCAATCATTACTCTATAGGCATAGTTAACATTGGTTTATATTTTATTACATTAATATTTTCCAATTTCATCTTAATTTCTATTAACGTAATATTTAATTACATTTAATTTCAATTGATTTCTAATTTATTTTAACTGATTAAATAAATAGGTAACATATAACAATTGTCACCTTTTCTACATTTAATCACATTTATAAGTCTATTACCCACCAACAAAAGTTATAGCCACTTACACAACACTGATTTTATAGAATTTCAATTAATCACATATTATTTCACCGATTAATATAATATTTATTTTATTTCCTTATTCACAATTTATAATCAATTACAACCTTCCAATTATTCCAATTAATTGGAAGTACATTAAATCAGTTATCAATTACCTTGAATTAATACTATTACATTCCATTTTGAACATTTTCTTATTATTAAATATTAAATTCCCAATTTTTCTCACATTAATAAATCGTAAATTCTTATTTCTTCCAATATTAAATTACAAAATCTCATAAAAATCAATATTTTAATTATCGGAAAATTACGGGTCGTTACAGCCTGGCCTTGTTCCAGTTGTAAATACCCCCCATTTCAGCCAAAATCATATCTCCAGATCGGGTCCTATTGCTAGTGATTCGAAAAAACCTAGTTGGGCTTCACTTTTCTCGTCTAAACCACATAATGCTGGTGAGTTCTATCCTCGCTCATTTGAATTAAAAATTGTAAAGGTATTTAATATTCCTTATGTGGTTGTTATTGAAGTGGGTTTCGAATTTTGGCATGATCAACTTGTTGGATTTTTTCTAGATGAAAATCTGCCTTTTTGGTTGTTAAATATAACTTGACGAAGAAATGGAGACTGAAAGGAAAAAATAAAATGAGAAGTGACATCCCTACGTTGTACTTTGAATTTTCATGTCGAAAGATCGACTAAAAATCCTTGAAGTAGAGCCTACTATTATATTAGGGAAACCATTCATTTTTACTTAGTAGAATCCTTCGGTGGACTCTGCTAGAGAATACATATTATCCATTCCTATTTAGGTTCAATTCACCAAAGTCCCCTTTGTATTACAATCAATGATTGGCATTAATTAGCTCGCTAGCCTCGTTGGGGATTTTGTTTGTTTTGATGCTACTACTGTTAGTAGGGAAAGGATTGGCTATGCTATAGCTTTGATTGAGATTAAGCCTGTCGGTATATTACCTTCTGTTCTACCGGTTGAACCTGCTCCAGGGCAGGTTGCAATAATGGAAGTAAATTATAAGTTCAAACCTCCTGCTGCACTACTTGTTGTCCATTTGGACATTTGGTGGAAATATGCAAGCATCACGCTAAGGCTTCTCCGCAATCCCTTTAGTGAAGGAAAACATTGAGATTCCACTAGTAGAAAAAATTCCTTTGCCAAAGGTAGCGAAGCGTATATGGGTTCGCAAGAAAACAATGACAGCTTCTATTTCTTCCCCCTAGAACTAACGGGCTAGACATTGATAATCCTTTATCCACCTCTGGCTTAAGCACGTCTCCAGATTTGATATCTTGGTATTTTAGTGAGCACGTTTGGGTTCATAAAGACACTTAGTTCCATTATTCCCTCATGAGAGATTGTTATTATAGATATGTTGCTGATGTGGTGGGCGAGCTGAAATATTTAATCTATCGGTTATCATGTGATTCTCTTACTCTATCCCAGGAAGGTGAGAATAGGGAACATAACAGAGATATTCTTCAAGATGCTAATTGGAATAGGTTTTTCTTCTATTCTGAGGAATCCTTGGACTTTGTCCCTTTACCTGGGAAGATGTTTAGTTTATTCGTACATGTGATTGGGTCTGATTCGTCCAATAATGGTTTTTGTCTTCTATTGGGGAATAGTTTTGTCTGTTCCTATTTAGTATTTTGGTTTTCTGCCAAACTCCTATTTTTAATGTTTTATAGTTGTTCAACGCATATGCCAAACACCTGTTATTAATTTGATTAATAAAAGTGGACGGCCTACTATAAAGCTAACTAACCTTGCATTAAACATTTTAACTAATTTTATCTTATTCATTTTAAATATTTTAAATTAAATATGTGCACTGCAACATTTATAGTTATACACATATATCTTTTATATATGTATTACATTATTTATTAATTAACATTTAATTAATTTATTTAATTAAAATGATTTTAATTAACTTTAAAAATTATATATATATAACATTACATCTTAAGGTAATGTTACATATATCAATATATATGTTACTTAATTTAATTAATTAACATTTAATTTATTAATCCAATTAATAATTAATAATTTTTGAAAATAATTATTTTATTTGAAAAAATTTTTGAAATTATTTTATAATATTTATAAAATCATCACTTATTTAAATTTAAAATATTATTTTTATTTAACTTAAATTTAACTTGTTAAATTTCAAATTTTATTTTAATTTCAAAATAGATTTTGAAAATTAGCCCAATGCCCAAATCAATTTGGGCCTTTATATTGGAGATAAGGTTTGGGCTTACCTCATCCTTTCAGATGAGACCAATAGCCAGATAAGGTAGAGTACTTAATTACCCAAACCCAACCTTAGACACTACCATTTTAGACAACTTACTATATGGGTAGGCTATAATAAGTAAGCCCTAATACTGCTAATTTAGCTCGCATAGGCTATTTGGCTCTGAAACCATTGTTGGAACTAGGCCAGGACACGGCGAGGTAAATGGGTAAATTTCAAAAAAATTATTCAATTTGGATCTTCTTGAGCCTATGAACTTTAAATTTATTTTGATCTTATCTAAATTTAATTTAAATAAAATCAATATTTTATTTTATTTATAACAAAATTTTATTATATTGTTGTTGCATATAATATACAGTATAATATGTGTATCATATACACATATGTGTGTACATGGACTTGCAACATAATGGTGTACATGGTTTAACATGTCCGTGTATAGATACTGGGATTTATACTGTGAACATATGTGCCCCTTTATATACATATGTGTTGTATAATATGTAAGTGTGTGTGTGTGTGTATATGTGTGTGTGTGTGTGTGTTTGTGTGTTTATATATATATATAAATTATAAAATGACATTTGTAAAATATATAAGGTTATGTAAATATATATGTAGTTAATATTATAATATGTATGATTTTACATTTAATATAAATAATTATAAAATCAAATTGAAATTTAAAATTCAAACTCTAAATTTTAGATCAAGATCTACATAGAAATATTTAGCAATTTAAATTTAAATTAGTATACAAATTTTAAATAAATATTATGTGTATATATATTTCGAAACTTAAATTATATATGTACATATATCGTATATATGCATATAAAATTAATATTAAGTGTTACATATATAATTATGTACATGATATATGTGTGTGTGTGTGTGTGTGTGTGTTCGCGTGCGTTTTGATTTAAATAAATAATTACTGTACATACACACACACATTCGTCCAAAGAAAATAAATATTTTTTAAATTTACAGATAAAACATAATAGGTTTTTTTATATTTTGATTTCCTTATTGAAATAATTAAGTACATAAAAAAATAATTTTTTTCGAAAGTGAAACTTATATAAATTTATCAAATCTATATATATATATACACATGTTACATATATTATATATATTTATATATATATTAAAGTTAGATTTTATTTTGAAATTATTACAAAAAATATATACGTATGCATACACATATACATATATATGAGGTAAAAATTTTAGTTTTTTCTTTTTTTGAAAACTTATCAGGTATATATAGCACTAAATTTTCAAGTATATTATATACATACATATGTATTTTAAAATCATACTTTTTCTAAATATTGTTAAATGTATTTATATTATTTTCGAAAATTAATATATATACATACATTAAAATTTGTTTTTTCATTATTACCGAATGATACACACACATATTTATATATGTCCACAATTTTATTACACACACGTATATAAACATATTCATCCAATGTTAACGGTGCAAACATATATGAATTCGTTATAATATACACATTGATAATAGAAAAATAATGACACAGTATTTAATATATAAAATATAAATTGAATTAAACCTTATCCAAAGCCAAGATGAAACACTTTGAGATGTTTAATATGATCACTCCTTGAATCAGTATCCAAACCATCCGAACCTATTGTCGAATTTGATTTAATTTATTTATTTGGAAGCTTGAATCTGTGGAGGAGGGAGGTATTAATGGCTGGCCATGACTAGTCACAATGAAGCAAGAGAGCATACTAAAAGATGGGGCTTGGAGATGAATAAATAGGTAAGATTCTAAGGAGTGAAAAGGGATCTAAATCCACCTTTTACTCTTACCAAATCACCTCCTTTTGAATCAAAATTCCATCCCATAACTCCTTGATGTGGCCGACCATCCTAGGCTTTTATATCGGCCTCAAAACCGCTTCAAGCCTAATCAATAAAAAATGTATTTAAATCTAATTCAAATGCACATCGGTATCGTATATCGATATATGTGTTTATAACTACTATATACACACTATTTAATATTGGTCAACACAAATTAAATAAAATTTTATAATTAATATTTCATAAACACTAATTAATTTATAACAATTATAATTAATAAAATTAGGTGGTAGTAAGAGTACAATGTTTTGGTTATGTGACTCTTAGAGGTAAATTCGGTTAGCGATTAATATCGAACATTTCGAATATTAATTGTACACATCACGTGGCAGGTGGTGTGACTTTATGACAAAATTTATTGCTTATATAGCTTTAGTAAAATCCAATTTTACTTTATTTAAGTGTTGCCCAGCAGTGACAATTATTTACACCAATTCTCTTCATCAAAACTATATCACATTAGGACTTATGGAATTTGGTAATGGTCAAAATTCCAATATCATCCACATTCAACTTTATAATTGAAACACAAAGTCCTTGGTTCAATAATAACAATTATTATTAACCGAACTACTCTAGCCAGAGACTTTCATTTTGAGTTAACTTCGATTGACCATGATACTAACCCATATAACTAAGGAGACGAATTCTTTCTTAAATTGTGTCTCACCTCTAATGCTTCCACTTGAACCAACAATAGTCGTTCGATGGACGTCGTACCACGATATAACTATAATCAAAGCGGAGTTCCCATATTAAAGCTCGATAGAATTCTCAAGTCGAGGGAATTGTGTAATATTGTCACATCGACATTTTCTGTTTGACCTTAGTTATATTAACCAACAGAAAACCATCAACTGAGTAATTTCATAGTAGTTCAATAACTATAAGTATGTAAACCCTTGGTATCCCTAGCAGCCATGAGAAATGCACTACCCTAACATTTGGAGAGTTTAGGTACTCTAGTCTAAACGGACATATCGATATCTAGTCTCAGTACATCTTGACTTGGAATATTTAAAATGGTATGTTTATTTTATTATGATAAATCATCCATGATTACAACATATTGTAACTACTATTATAGAACATAGTTGTAACGACCCAGAATTTTTGATAATTAAAATTTGAATATTTAATTAATTTTAAATATTAATAAATGAATTTAATAAGTCGAATAACTTATTTAAAGGATATTGGATTTAATTTGATAATTAAATCGATATATTAAATAGTGAAATTCAAGAGATAATTGAAAATTGAGTTTAATATGATTGAAAATGATTTGTAAAATTTTATTTAATCATACTGGAGTTATAGAAATGTTTTAGAACTTTTAAAACTGAATTTAAAGTTAATCTGTGAAAATTGAATATTTTAATATTTAATTATCGACTGTAAAAATAGCCAATTTTCGAACAGTCTCAGAATTGAACGAAACTAGTTCCATTGGATCCGTAATAGTTAGTTATTATCGGATTTCAATTTTCGTAGTAGTCGGAGTTGTCGTTTGACCGTGGCAGCTCCAAACGCATTGAAATTGTTTAATATTAATTTGGCGAGTTAAAAATAGTCATTTTTCAAACAGTGTCGGATTTCGACGAAACCAGTTTCATCGGATCCGTAATGTGATATTATTGTATGGTTTTAAATTTCGTGTCAATTGGAATTACAGTTTGTCCGGGGCAAGCCAAAACGCCTCGGAATCGATTTAAATCGGTTTAATTTAAATTGATCGTTTATTGCCATATCTCGCACAGACGATCGAATTAGCTTCCGAAACCTGTTCCATTGTGTCCGGAACACGGGATAAACGCCAGTTACCGCGCGTAAATCAGAGTTCGAAAAATCCCGAAATGAATAGTAATTTGGAAAATTTCTATAAAAGAACCCCTCATCTCATCATTTGGCCAAACCCTAATTCCTTTATACGCAGCCGCCATTTTCAAAATCAAAGGCCAGGAACTCGAGATCTTCTTCCTCTATTTTCTTTTAATCCATCAACTATTACCAGAAATGCTTAACTACAAGTTTGTAGATCTCGTCGAGACCTTGAAGATCAACGGTGGTGATTTAATTCGGAGCAACGAGGTGGAAGTTATGGGGGCCGAAGTGATGGCCGTTCGTGCTCGTCTAGGGGAAGCTGGGGTTGACCGAGCTTGGCCATACTCACGTCGATGGTGGAGTCGATGTTGCTCTTCGTCGTGGTGTAACCTGATCGACCTGGAAGTGATGAATTAGGTTGCGTGATTTAGGGTTTAGAGGCGGCTATGGGTGTTGCTCGCGTGAAACTGTAGGGAAGGAGGGAACGCACGCGTGAGAAGATGGATGGAGCGGCCAGGATTTTCTTGCTAAAACGAATGGCCAGATGTATTAGGTTGAAAATTTATAAAAGAAATTGAAATTAAATTGTATATTATTAATTCGTGTATCTTTAAAACGATGTATCTCTTTCATACATTATCAGAAAATGACGAAACAAAATGCGTTGGAATCGTCTCGACGCGTACTTCGCTATGAAACTGGATTGGAAACGATCGGAGTCAGTGAAAATTTTGAGTGAAATTAAACGTCCGTTTAATTTCATTCGAAATAATCGCTATAAATTGCTATTAGAAAATCACGGTGAGATCTTCTCACTCAAGAATTGAAAAGTGGAATTTTCAATTATTGATTTGATTTCTATTGGATGTGATATTAGATATAGTAGGATATATATCTATATATAGCAATATATACATATTGGCATATGTATATATTGGATTGATTGATTTCCCGCCTCGTATAGCGGATGAGACCCTATTGCGCCGTTAGTAAGCGGATAATATTTATTAAACCCATATACCGCGATAATTCCGTACTGGAGCGGAATTGGTATTGTGCTAACATCTGTGGATGTAGGGAAACAGGTTGGAGGGATCCAACTAGATTCCTCACCGTATTGATTATTTACAGATATTTTTGATATATTCTGTTATCATATGATGATATATGATATTTGATTGTTGTGATTGATTGTTTGGTGCTGTTGCATCATCGGATCCATTTTTGAAGTTTAAAAATAACGATATTATTTTTAAAAGGATTTCAAAGTGATTTTTGAAAGTATACGTTTTATTGAATTTTGGAATTAATTCATTTTAAATAAATAAATGTTATAATTTTCGTGTTATAAAAATTATGAGATTTGTGAAATATAAGCGAAAAGTGGTTTTTGAAATATAAGTTGATTAAATTGTAATTGGTTTAGATTGAAATTTTTGACTTATTATAAATGGATTATATTTATAGAAGATGTATAAAATTGTTATTTTATAAATAAAAATAAGGAGATTATTTAGGAGTTCTATAAATGTTAAAATAAACTTATAAACAGATTTTATAAGTAAGTAATATTGATAGATATACGATTTGTGAAGTTATAAGATGAAGGATTTTGAAACTAAATGAATTATAAGTTATCAACTTATGAATTGGATTTTTGTTATATAAATGAGTCAAATGGAATTGTTTAAATAAAGGGATTTCATAACTTGAAGTTGTTATAAAATATAAAATTGTGATTTATAAACGTTGTATATAAATCCGAAATCACTTATTTTGATAAGTGAATTGTAGAAGTTAATTAAAGGAATTATATCCACGATTTTGGACAGTGGATAAGCTTTTAAATAAAATGTGTAGAAATGTGGAATTTGGATAATGAAGTATATTCACGATTTTGGACAGTGAATATATTATTAAATAAAACGGAGATGTTTTAGAGAAGTGATATTACGAAATGAAGTAATTGTTTTAAAAGATGTTTTTAAAACGTGTTAAGTATCGAATACATAGATTTCAACATTTATTGTTGAAATAGACGTTTTCGAGAAATAAGGAAATGATGGGCTATAACACTGTTGTTATAGTAAATGATTTTCGAAAGGAAATATTTTGTATAGTATTGGGATTTATATATCTATCTAAATTTCGAATCCCTATACTAGTGATTTTGAGTCATCGTAACGATGTTTTACGTAACATTCGTTTTGACTCAAATAAAATTTGTGAAAAAGAATGATTTCCTTAAAGGATGAAATATATACTAATTTTTGATTTAAGTATATCGAATATTTTCAAATGTTGAAAATAAATGATTTGTGAAATACTTATTTTTAGATAAGTATGGAAATGCTTTTCCAATATGAAATGAACTGTTTTGAGATTTTATCTTCAAAGGTAAAATGAAATGTGGAAATTGATTTGAAATTGTTTTCAAACGGTTAAGTGTGGAAATTATATATCTAGTAAAGATATTTTTGAAGATGAAATAATTTGGAAAATTATTTGGAATCTGATGATGTTGCGCATCTTTATTGATAGTTAAATAACCGACTATCAATAATTACCTTGAATGGTATTTGTTGTGAATTGGATGAATTTGAATGCCACACTTATTTTTGAATAAGCGCTCACTATTTGGGTTAGCCGGGAAAGGACCATGGGGTCGTATAACCCATTCCGAATATGTGATACGTCGTTATGAATTGCATTCGAAGACCGGTGTTGAAGACCGGATATTTTTGAAAACGGAAGGATTACCGTCGAGTTACTCTACATCGGCTGATCTCCGATTTAGAGGTTTTATCACCCTTAGTGACGGGAAGTCCGGACGTGATTAGAAAATTATCCGGATATGCAAGGGCTTCGTGAGAAGTGCCTTCGGTTCTGTTCGATCCCGGAACAGACTTGTATGGATTGTGTGTCTGACGTTACAATTTGAGATGTAAAGCTGATTTCTTTCAAATACATTTCTGTTGGTGGCGGAGAATTTATTCTCTTAGCTTAACACCCTTCTCTGAGACGTACGAGCTCAGAGGTTATGTAGTTGAAATTTATCAGCGATATACTCCCAATTTGGTAACGTGGCATACTAAGTGTTGCTGTGAAATGATCAGTGTTTGATCATTTGTGATATGATCATTTGTTTGATCTTATATCTTTGTGATCATAGGTTGATCATTTGTTTGACCCGAAGCAGGGCTTTGTAGAAAGCGTAGCTTTGTGGACGAGACTTCGTCGAGCCTCACACCCCGGAAATGGTCAAAACAGGAAGGATGCGGCAAGGTTCTAGGGAGTAGCGCCCCTTAGTGTATGTCATTCCTTTTGGATAGAGGTGGTATCATGGTATGGAGCCCAGATACTTAACCTATGTGGTTGCTGCATTTTTACTATGTGGTTTGTTGGAAATCGGGGATCCTCGGGAAGATCGGTTACGATCGGGGGATGACATACGCGTGTCAGTAGTTACCTACTTTTGCAGAGGTAACCCGGCCTTGTGTTGGCAGAGATCTAACCGTAACGTTAGGTTCTCGGGTCGTCTATTCCAGGGACGTACCCATCGTGGATAGGAAGTTCCTTAGCCTGACCATTTGTTGGAAATCCAAAGAAACAATACGCGACTTGTATGGTTTTAGTTGTATTACCTGCTATGGAATGTGGCGGTAACCTGCTATTGAACATAGTAGCTATAGTAGGCATAAGTGCGGAATGCCTATGCTGGCTAAGATTAATATTATACTTTCGAAATGTTTTCTACACTATGCACTAATAATAATATCAAAAATGATTTGATTTTGCGTAGTAAGCATCTTTGACTATCATAAGAAGAAATCTCCTCCAATTCTGCGTTTGCATTGTGTGTGTGGCGGGAGGTCTTATGGTAGTTTCATTTTCCAAAAGCATTGCGAATTTGTTTTATTTTCCTTATGAAAAATAACTGTTTTACGATCTCACACCAGTCACCATGACTGACTCGGAGTTTATTGTTCCCTTCTAAACTCTGGGTGCCCACCAATTTCCACACGGGCAGCTTAGAGTTAGGTTATCAGGATATTCTGGAGCTTTGGAAGCAAGCTGGATGACGAGACGTAGTATTTGTATCTGATATTATTTATTCCGCTGTGTATTCTGTATGAGGACAAGTTTATATAACTGTCCATTGTTGTATATTGACTCTGATTGATGTATGTATAAAAACTGATATAATTCTTTGTTTTAAAAGACTAGTGTTTATCTATTATAGATTGTTCCGCTGCGATATGTGAGATTCTGATATTGTTTCTGTTGTTCTGTTGTTCTTCTCTTTATTTTCTCTTCTTCCGTTCTTTCTTGTTCTTCTTTCTTCTTCTTCTACCTTTTTCTTCTATTTAAAACCCTCACTATTGGAGTTTCCGGCACTCGATTGCTCGGCAGTCGATAAAGTGAGTATCGATGTCGAATTTTCGAAAGTCGAAAATTCCGGTACGTGACAATAGTATTTATGGTTTTCAATTAAATATACTTTTAATTAAATTAATTTATTAATATAACATATTATATCAAGTATAAAAGAAATAAAATACCTTTTAGTTTGAACAAGATTGGTTACCGAGTTAGATATATGTAACAATTACATAATCGGTCCTAGGGAATATGCCTAACCCTATCATATGGAATGACTCACTTAAGAGTTTTCTATTGGTTAATATAACTAATTTCAAATAGAGAATTCTGAAGTGACGATGTTACTTAAGAATATCGTTGAACTTCAATGTGGACACTCCACGTTGATTATAGTTAAATCATGGTATGGCGTCCATCAAACGATTATTGTTGGGTTTGAAAGCACTAGAAGTGAAAGACTATTCAATAGAGAATTTGTCTCCTTGGTTATCTAGGCTAAGTATCACAGTCAACTGTAGTCAATTCAAAATCAAAGTCTTTGGCCGGTGCAGTATGGTTAATAATAATTGTTACTACTTAACCAAGGATTTTGTGTTTGGACTAGTCAAGTTGAGTGTGAAAGATGTTAGAATTTTGACCAAAACCAAACTTCATAAGTCCTAATGTGATGTGTTAACGAAGATAATTGGTGTAGATGGTCATTACTACAGGGTACTGCATATGATAGTAAAGTTGGATTTTACTAAAAAGATATATAAGCGATAAATTCAGCCAAAATGTCACGCCACTAGTTAAGGTGACGTGTGAAGGTTTATATTCGAATTCTTCAATATTAAACGTTGAATGAATTTATAGCTTTGAGTCGCACAACCATAATGATGAATACTCCAAAAACCACTTGATTTAACTAGTGTATAATCATTACAAATAAATTAAATTAATTATTTACAAAATATTAATTATCATTTTATCTGATTTGTTTGAATGTCATTAGTACATAATAAAAAAAATTCATCAATCTCATTACGAGAGAAATGCGTTGTGAAGAGAAAAGGTCACTTGTTAATCATTAGGCTTTAGGATGGAAAACTATAGGAAAACGAGCATCTAAAGTTAAATGATATAAGATGTAAAGTGGATCGGCAAAATTGCTTACGTCCACTAAGAAGTTCTTTATTATTTGGCTCTCTAACAATTATAGAAAATTACAAGAGAATAAAATGAAAAGGGAAGCACTTAAGACTAATGAAGCCGCTAATCTTAAGAGCTTGCTGCCCGAAGAGCTCTGAATTGTGGAGTGGCTATCTGCTCTCTTGACCAAACAACCAACCAGCCCACCAGGCTCGGGGCCGGTACCTTTCTTGATGTTGTAATGCATTATAACGACCCGTAAATTTTCGATAAATTTTATTTGTTTTATTAATATATTTGATTGGAATTTTGAGAAATTGTAAACAATAAAATTTTGAAATAAAAATTTGATATGTGGAATGTGTCTGGTTAAACATAGCAACTGGTAAATTTTCATCCGAAAATATGAAAGTTTATTCCGTGTGTAAATTTATTTCAATTTAATCAATTAGTAATTGATGAAAATAAAATATTTTCGAAACCTGAATATTTTTATATAGAAAACTTGTAAATCATCTTCTGAGCAAGACGTCATTTTTCGTTTTTCCAAATTCGGACTTCTTTAGCTCCGTCGATCTTATTTTTCTGCGCTTTTACTGCATTTTCCACTAGTAGAAAATTCGAATTTTTATAGTTCAATCGTGCGACTGATATCCGTATACCATTTTGATTATCTCGTCGCACTGATCTTTACGGTATATTTGTTTGTGTATTTCGGAGTCCGAAAGACGGCGAAATCTATGGAACATTTCCTGTATCGATTCCGTATATTTGGCTTTCCGAGGTGACCATTCATTTCTCATCTGTGACAACCAATAGCCTCGGGACTATTAATGTTTTCTGAATTCACACCTTTGCTATTCCCAGAGTCCCATGCATATTTTGTTTGTCCTTTCATATTTCTGTTCACGTTACTTCAAATTTAAGTCTTCTATTCATTTTAGTTTCTCTACTGTTGCATTTTTCTTTGTCTTCCCTTCTCTATTTTCTTCCTGTGCAACAAACTCTAAAAAGAAAAAAAAAGGGAATAGCACCACTGCCTGGAACGCCATCACTTCGAACCGCACCACCAAACACGCGAGCCTAGCGCCGACCATCGAAACCGGCCGAGCTTCACCCTTCCTCCGTTGAACCGCATCCATGCCGAACACCTCTCCACCCTCTCGGCCCCATACTTCTTCACTCGAAACCCTTCATGCGAGCTTCACTTCCACCGCACCCAGATAGCCGACTACCACCACCTTTTTCACACACCCAGCCTCAAAGACAACCAAACCCATCGCAGCCACGCCAATGGCCTTCCACCGTCCCAAAAACTTCGGCCAGAACCCACGTTTCCCCCCCCTCAGCATCACAACCCGAGTCTTCTCTTCCTCAACTACTGTTTTGATCACCAAACTCGAGCAGCCACAGCCTTCGCCACCATGAACCGCTCTTCTCTCTCTTTCCTTACTGGCCGAACCATTTCCCCTCCATTGCTTTGCCTCTGCCATCCACCTGGAGGCCTGCCGACCCCCTGTACTCGCAAGTATACAGATCTGTTGGGTAAGTTGCATATAAGTGTGTATAATGTTTTGCACGTATGAATGTATTCATAAAATTGTATATAAGTATATGCAGTATAAAGTTATTGTTGTTATATCTTTTAAAGTATATTGATAAGTTAGTTTTAAAATTTTATTTATATGTTATAAAGGATATATATTGTTTTATTTTGGGTCTGGGACATTTTGGAAGGAGTATGTTGTATAAAGATCTGTATATATATTGTGTAAAGTATGTGTTTATATGTACCAATAACATACTATATAGTATGCAAGTTCTATGTATTGTTATATATATACACGTCAGAGCAATGTTTCGGTTGCTGTAGCCATATTTTCACTCATATATGTATTTCGATTTAAAGGTATATTGGGTTTCGGTATTATCGTTTTCATTGTGGGTATATACAGTTTACATATAATTTAGTATATATGTATATAACTAGTTACCGGTATTTATGTTTAAAACTAATTTAATTTAAAGATACATGAGTATAAACCAGTCAGTACGTATGTTATTGGAACAGTTATATATATATTTTGGGTTGCGTTTGTCTGTTATAAAATATTAGTATATACTATCTGGTAGCTATATTTCGATTTATATGAAGTTTGATTTTATAAACAATTTTTTTTTTTGTATAAGCACTATATATATAAAGGAAAGTCAGTGTTGTTGTTTATATTGGTTTATACAGTAATGTATTATGTTATATTTTCGTATGTAAGTTGTTATAATATGAAGATTTAAAAAAAATATAGATTTTGGTGTGCGTGTAAATATATATGTCGCTTGTCACGTTTAAATATAGATTTTATTTTGATTGGAGTTGTGTTTAATTGTATGTTGATTTTGGAAATTTAATTATATATGAAATGTTTGGATTCTCAGCGATTCCCATTTATCAGCATCGTTCGTTGACTTCGTGCCCATCTTATTTCGCTTTGGTATTCGTGTTTGGATCCACAACCCGCTTCCATTCTCGTTCATCTCTCTAGCTTCGAAAGGTGAGCAATCACTCACGATTAATGTTCTTTTATTTATTAAATTTGATTTCAATTGAAACGACAATTGAAATATGCTATTGTTAGTTAATTACACTGTTATATATGCTATTACCTGTATCAGTTCACCTGTGACATCTGACACCATTATCTGTTATATATACAATGATAATCCAGTTTGGTTGTTAAATGATTGATTGTTTGATGTTGACATTGGACGTTAAATTGTTAATGTTGTAAGTGATAAATAATTTGAAATTGAAATTGACGTAGGATAGTTAGATTTGGTATATGTTAAATTCGATTCGATGACTTTTGCATAATATGACCTCATTTAAATGTTAGATTAATTGACACATAGAAATTTGGTTATGTTCACCTTGAACCATTGAATGTACGTTGTAAAATTGATGTAGTTTGAAATTGAACAATAAATATCAAGTGAAGAACCGTATAAACATTAATGTAATAATCTTTAATCTACATGAAATAATAGTGTGGATTCTAGAAATAATTATATTAATTTACACAAATAACAATGTGAATTAATACGATTATTTCGGGATTATTTGAATTAATTATTGGATTGTTGTTATTGATTGTTGTTATTGCTTGTTTATTTACTTTGACATCATCCCAGTTATCACACTGCAAGTTCCCTTTGCTATGCTTTGATTTTTTTTGAAATAAAATGGAATCGGGTTGAAATGATATATACCCAAATAAAACTTTGACTTATGATAGAAAATTTAATAAACCCGAATGGTCAATAATTTGATTCAAAATGAAATAAAGATTTTATTGAATAATAATAGGGTTTTGAGATAAAATTGGAATTTAAATTTTAAAGAAAGGAAATGTTAATATTTAATAATCTGAACCAAAATATTAACATAGTAGTTGATGAAAGAACATTGTTTTAAAATTTGGAATTATTAATAATTAAGTTTGAAATTATTTAATAATTAAGTTTTGAAATTATTTAATAATTAAATAAGATTGAATTATTTAATAATTAAATAAAATCGAATTATTTAATAGTTAAATAAAATTGAACCTCTAGAATTAGTGAAATTTAGTTCTTTATTAATTGAGCTTTGAAATTGTAACTAAGTAAATAAATAAGTGAATTGAATTTTCTTTAACAAGAAATAAAAATGTGATTTATTGAAATTAATGTAAGACTTGTAATGTTAAAGAGTTTATTTGACGAATTTAATTTAATTCAATTTGTAAGTTTTGATATAATGGCTTTGAACTTAAGCAATTGATTTAATGAATTGGAAGTTAAATAGAAATTGTTTAAATGATAAATTTACTTAACGAATATTGAATGAAATCGATCAATGAATTTAAATTGATTTGAATGTTAAATTAAATTAATTTAAATGATTTCGGAATGAAACTTATATACGAATTTAAATGAATACTTGAATTGTCTTAAATCAAATATTTAATTTGAATTATAAGATTTTGAAATGAAAATTTGGAAGTTTGAAACGTAAATTATGGAAATTGTTTAGAAAGACAAATGAAATGTTGATTTACGAATTTTAATTGAAATTTAAATTGATTTGGTTTTGAAATATATAAACGACCAATCAGTGTAATAATCGCGAAAGTTATTAAAGAGACCGGAATCGGTTATGGGCATACTCTCTGTCTAAACCGAAAACCACTTTAATAACTATACGCGGAGTGTGGTCCAAAATGAAGTGGTTGGAATGATGTACGTGATGACTGAAGAAAGAGAACGATAATGGATAGCCTTGACACTTGTGTCAAATTGGAAATGACTAAAACAGGAGCCGTGCCGGGCCAAATGGGGTTAGCTACCTCGAGCGAACACACTTCTTCGTAAACTACTCATTACTTGTTATCGATTGGTGCACTCTCGAAATTTTGGGAGTGTTGTTTCGCGGTGTTGCGATCGTTGCGGCGATGCGTTCTCACTAGTCCGGATCAGGTGAACGGTAGTTTCACTACCTTGGGTATTGCCTCATGTGCCTTGTCATACTTGTATCCCTATATACGCGACCACTACGATTTGTTTTGTGTTATACCTATCGAGTACTCCATGATATCCCACTAGTTTACGGTGGAGTTTACAGTGCTGTATAGACTATAACGCTTATATAAAATGTGTTAAGGGGGATAATGGTAACGCCTTAACACTATTTTGATATTTTATATTACTGATAGGCATTATATACTTATCGTACACTACTACATAGTAGATAGTTTAACGGATCCTTAAAGGATGGTTATTCCAAACATCCTTTGAGTTACTTGTATTTCAGTTGCTATTTCACTTGAGTTGGATTTATGGATATAAGAATGTTAATCCTGACTCGAGTGTTTTGTGTTTTGCTTTACGCTCGGGTCAGACTGAGTGTACCAGTATTCGAGACTCACCTTTGGAGTTGGAGCTTCGCTTGGAGATCCAGCTATCTATCCAGCTTTCAGATATCCAGTTTATTTCAGTGATTGTATTCTGATTCTTGTATTTGACTATTGTATTCGAGACATCTGCTGTACCGTATTTAACTCTGATATGTATATAGTAGCTTCATGAACTACTATCTTTTGTTTCCGCTGCATTTATTACTTTGTGTATGTGATCTGTGATTATTTTATTTACTGTATATGCTCAGTTTTGCCAAATTTAAATTAACTATTCGGTATTTTGAATTATTCAAGTCCGACATGTGCGGATGCGAATAGTCCAAAATAGCGGGTCGTTACATGCATGATATATTTATAGTAGCTAAAACTGAAGCTCAGATGGCTGAGATCGCACTACAAAAGAGGCAAGAAGTGAGCTTGGCCATTGATTTAGCTAAACAGACTTGATGGGATACAACTGGCCAAATAGGTGGCTAACATGAATGTCAATGGGAGAATTGTACCATTTCATGCCTAAACTTAATTCGCATTTAATGCACTTGTACTCTGGCTGTGTAACGACCCGTAATTTTCGACGATTTAAATTTGTTAATATAATGAGATTTTGGTAATATAATATTGAAGGAAATAAAATTGGTGGTTTAAGAATGAAATAATAATTAGAATTAAAGATATTAATGTAAATATAAGTTGACTATTAACAATTTGGATGAAACCCCAATAAATGAAATAATTCAAATTTTATACTTGGCTATAAGTGGAATATATGAAAACAAATGTAAGTTAATTATTAATAACCTGAATGGGATTCCAACCAATTGAATTTATGTAAATGTTATAACTTGGTTATAAGCTTAACATGAGAAAACCAATGTAAATGTTTAATTGTGGAATGAAATGGTATAATAAATGGTAATTGAATAAAATCAGTATTATGTAAGGAATTATAATATTTGTTGCATTAATGTGTGCATTAATTTATAATGGGATAAAAGGTAATTGATAATTTAAAATGTTGACTTATTAATAAAATGTGTAATGAATGGAAATGTGATACATTTAGTGTAATAAGAGTTGTTATAATAATTGTTTGTAAAGAATGAACTTACAAATATTATAAAAATGTATAAGGGTGACAATTGTTGTTGTTACCAATTTAATTAATCAATTACAAATAAATGTCAATAAAATGTTACATTAATGTGAGTTAAGACAAATGCTGTAAATTGTGAGTGTAATAGATTTAATAGAAATGTTAATTATATTCATAATGTAATAATTGATTTAATAAAATAATGAAATCAGGATAAATAAATCAATTTGGGATTTTAAATTTTATTTAATATGTGAAATTGACAAAAATTCAATAAAATGGAAATATAGTAATTGATATAAATAAAAGATGGAAGCGGAGTATATTAATGTAATGAAATGTAAAACAAATGTTAACTATGTTATTAAATTAAAATTGGTTGAATATAAAGATTGAAATCAAATTGAATCAATTTATTTGGATTAAATTATAATTAATTTGATTTAATTACAATGGGAATTAAACACGGTAATTGGTAAATTGATTAACTTTAAATTGACATATGAACTTGTTTAAATTTTTGTGGATGTTTAAGGAATCAAAAATGGTAAAATTTGTTAATCATAGAATTTGAATTGAAATTTTGATTTAATTAATTTAATATTAATTTATTTAATTAACGTGAAAATAGCCATTTTGACCACTGACTCGGATTTCGACGAAACCAGTTTCATCGGATCCGTAACAGTGAATTATTATAGGATTTCAAGTTTCGTAGCGATTAGACTTGTCGTTTGATCGTATGGACTCGAAACGCCTAGAAATTAATTTAATTGAAATCAATTTGAAATAAGCCGATTTTAACATAACTTCTTCATACGATGGAATTTAGACTTGAAACCTGTTCCATTGAGTTTATAAATATTGGAAACATCTATTTTGATATATGGGTTGACCCAATTTTGTTCCGGAGGCAGAACGGGCTTTTCGGGTCATTCATCGTTCATCGTTCAATCTAATCTTATCCATTCGTTTGTTTCCAGCTATGCCTATAAATAACCTATTATAAACCCTAGTGTTCCTCAACTCAGTTTTTCTGTACATACAATTTCATTTGTTTCCTCTCTTTCCAATGCCAGACAAACCCTAATTCCCAATTGCAAATTCAAAATCAAAACCAAATCAAAAATTCAAACTCCACAAACTATATCGAATTATATATCGATTTGAAGCTCTCGACGAGTGCATCTCATATCTGTAATTCGTTTTCCAATTTGAACCTCTGTCCGTCCAGAAATTGAAGAACAAGCCTCGGTCGTCCGTCGCGCTCAGATCAAATGCTATGGATCGGCGATTCACGGGTATGGATGGGTAGAGATCGATGAGCGTAACTCATCGGTGAGGTACGTTCGGCGAGTTAACGGTCGGATTACTCGCTAAAATTTGATTAGGGTTTAAGTTTTTTTCGACGGCTGTGGATTTGTGTGACGCCCCACCTCTATACCCATGCTAGCCAAGGACACTACGTGGTAATGCCGTCGACTAGCGCGGAGAATAAGGCTGTTGAGGAGCGACCATCCGTGTAATTGCTTTGTGCGAGCACCGATATGTCAGATAGTATAACATGCATTTCAATTCAAGAGGAAATCCGACATACCGACACAAACTCAAAGCAACGACACAGTGGCTATGTGATCTCCGGAAACAAATATAGAAATAAGCATAACGTAAATCAGTCACAGACAGTTCATATCACAAAGGCGGAAACAGATATGAATATAACACATAAAAGTGTTCATCAGAGTAGTGGTCAAACAAGATCCACAATATCACAAAAGAAAAGATACAAGTGCTAGACAACAGAATATGTATACATCAATGAGTCAATATATCGAATGTATACAACCAAAAACTACAATGTTAAAGTAGTTAGCCAAAAGTCAGATGATAGTCCCAGATAAGAAGTCATGAGGAAGCACCTGTAAAATCTCAGTCTGACTCGAGTATTATTTAAGAAGAAAATAATAAACGGATCAGTCCAGCTATAAATATCAGATAAAGTGATATAGAATAAGAGATATGACAAAAACGTATGATAACCATAAAGCCATACTGTGATAAGTATCTAATCAAAAATCAGTCCAGAGATTAATCAATATCACAAGAATCTTCTCAAAGATTAAATAGAATGTCATATTCTTAATTTAATTCACCAAGCCACAAATAACGACATACATTTCAATGCCAATTTGTAAAAGTTGGTGAAGCATAAATTCCAGAAATCAACCATTAGAAATCCAGAAATCAAATAATTCGAAGCAACGACGTCGTACAACGAAACGTCCGGTGCTCCAGAATCACAATAAATCGGAACAACGACGTCGTACAACGTAACGTCCAAGGAACCAAAACACAATAAACCGGATCAACGACGTCGTACAATGTAACGTCCGATGAACCAAAACACAATAAACCGGAACAACGACGTCGTACAACGAAACGCCCGATGAACCAAAACACAATAAACTGGAACAACGACGTCGTACAGCGAAACGCCCGATGAACCAAAACACAATAAACCGGAACAACGACGTCGTACAGCGAAACGCCCGATGAACCAAGAATCTAATAATCATGGAACAACGATGTAGTACAGCGAAACGCCCGATGAACCAAAAATCCAATAATATGGAACAACGACGTAGTACAGCGAAACGCCCAATGAACCAAAAATTCAATAATATGGAACAACGACGTAGTACAACGAAACGTCCGATGAACCAAAAATCCAATAATATGGAACAACGACGTAGTACAACGAAACGTCCAATGAACCAGAAGCACAAATAATTCGGAACATCGACGTCGTACAGCGAAACGTCCGATGAACCAAAACAAAGAGACATCGCGCATTGCTAGTCTAAACCATAAAATGATCATCATCGATCATCAAGAAGTGTCAATTACACTAAGCTAGTAAATATATGAGTTTAGCTTCATATCCCATAACCACTAGCTTAACATAAATATTTACGAACAAATTGTAAACTTCACTCGAAAACTGTCACAAGAGTTTCAATCGAACAAGTCCAAGAATTAACCGACGAAGTAAACACAAGCGTTTCATACCACTTGTTTTACTAAGCCGTTTAATTAGATTTCTCATACGAGTGAGGTAAAGGTTTGTATATACTAATAGATTGGAAAACGGTTTTGAAAACAAGCTTTATATTTAAAAATAGAGTTGAAATCGTCTTTGCAAAAGAGTTCGAATATTTACTACTAGTATAGAAAACCTTTATAATTTTAAAGTGACAAATCACAAAAACGATTGTAGAAACATTAAATCATCAAAATTCACATTCGAAGACGTGAATCAAATCCAATTAAACCGATAAAGAATCCATCGAAATGGATATTCAAAAATCCCGAAAAAGGAGTCATCAAAGTCATAATAAATGATAACAACAAATAGGATCATCACGAATCGATTCAAATTGGAAATTCAATCCCAAAAGGCAAAGTGGGCTGAAACAGCAAATTCAGTTGACTGAACAGAGATTTCAGTTGACTGAATCATGCCTGGAAACTTTCTGTTTCCAGGTTCAGTCGACTGAACAGAGATTTCAGTCGACTGAATCAGGCCTGGAAACTTTCTGTTTCCAAGTTCAGTCGACTGAACAGAGATTTCAGTCGACTGAATCATGCCTGGAAACTTTCGGGTTCCAGGTTCAGTCGACTGAACAGAGATTTCAGTCGACTGAACTGGAATTTCCAGTATTTTCAGCCTAAAAATGAAGATGCAATCTCTTTGCAAATGCAACCGGACGAGCAATGGGCGCTAAGGGTTTATACCAATAGACGACCCGGCCCTATAAGCTCTTTGATGCATCACCAAAAATGTAACAACCCGCATATTTTAACGATTGAGTATTTAAATAATTTATTTAAATATTTCATCGTTAATCGGATTAAAGTCCGAAAAGCTACATTTTGCAAACTGTCGAATTAGGACTCGAGACCACTTCCATTGAGTCCAAAATGGCATTTGCGACTCTTTTAAGTATAAACATCGATATATTTGGAGTAAGTCGAATTTTGCTATTTTCTATTGGGCTTTGGGTTTGGGTTTCACCCCAACTAACTCTATAACCTAGTTCAGCCCTCCCCTCTCCTCTTCACTTCATTTCTATTTCTCTTAAACACTTAAGTAAAACTGAAAATGGGGAGAGGAATGAGAAATTAAAACTTCAAGCCCTAGTTTTCATTTGCAAATCCAAATTCTTGCTCCAAATCCAAAGAGAAGCTAAGGTATGCATCTCCATCTTCTTCTCCAACTCATTCTCTCTTTGATTTCAGAAAATTCCTAAACCTAATTTGGAAAGTGTTACCTTTTTAAGCATAGATTCAAGCTTCTTGTGTTGAGATTGAAGTGTGGTTGATCTTCCCTTGTCTTCAAGCTTCTCATTCATTGTTTTTGGGTTCAAAGGTGAGATTTTTATCTCACATCTATGGCTATAACCATCTTTGATGTTGGGTATGAATTCCTAATACTATTTCATGTTCAATTGCTTTTGGTTTGAATTGATTTGGCGAACATTTCAATTTTTGATGTTTTGAAGTCAAAACTTTGAAACTCCTTGCTTTGAATTGTGAACATGTTTTTGGTTGTGAATCAGAGAGCCTATAGGGCTGAATTATCGATTGACAAAAGCCCCGAATTCCATTGCTCGACCGGGTGAAAGGAGTGGGAGATTGCTCTCCCACTTGGCTGAAAAACAATTTTAGCTCGTCACCAGACGTCTGCAGGTAAGCTCAGACGTCTGGGGTCTGTTTCAGGAATTTCCCGAAACCTACTGCAGACGTCTGAGCAAATACCCCAGACGTCTGGAGTATGTATTTCCTGAATTCCAACAGTTTTCTTATATATATTGTTTTGATTTCCAACCTTTATTGATTCGAGGTTATCCGATTTATCGTTATCATTTATTACCTTCATTGATGACTTCTTCTTCGGGATTTTTGAGAATGTCCATTTTAATGGAATTAGTATCGATTTCTTTGGATTTGATTCACGTCTTCGAACGTGGATTTTGGTAATTGATTGTTTCTACAATCATTTCTGTGATTTGTCACTTTAAAAATATAAAGGTTTCTATACTAGTAGTAAATATTCAAACTCTTTTATAAAGATGATTTCAACTCTATTTTAAATATAAAGCTTGTTTTCAAAACTGTTTTCCAATCTATTAGTATATACAAACCTTTACCTCATTCGTATGAGAAAATATAATTAAACGGCTTAGCAAAACAAGTGGTATGAAACGCTTGCGTTTACTTTGTCGATTAATTTTTGGACTTGTTCGATTGAAACTCTTGTGACAATTTTTGAGTGAAGATCTATAGTTTGTTCGTAAATATTTAAGTTAAGCTAGTGGTTATGGGACATGAAACTAAACTCATATATTTACTAGCTTGGTGTGATTGACACTTCTTGATGATCATGACGATCATTTTTGTGATTTGATTTAGACTAGCAATTGTGCGATGTCTCTTTGTCTACGAGGGAGACTAAACCCCGTTGTGTGATGTTTCACCATCACATATGTGGGGTAGCGCCCCACGGTCTTCGGGCCATTCTTGTGGAGCTTCGGCTCAAAATTAATGGTTAGCTACCATGAGATAGCGTCTCATCTTGTGTTACACGTGTTGGTGAGTTTTCATACTCCCGTCTTGTGATAGGCCTCCCCCCTTCTTGTGCTTTCTGGATTTCTTGTGATGATTTCTGGAATTTGTGCTTCACCAATTTTCATGATTTTCATTGATATGTTATCAGTTTTTGAGCATTGGTGAATTCGTGTGTCATTGACTTGTTATGAATACAAGTTTAGGGTATGATACCCTATTTTATCTTTGAGAAGATTCTTGTGATATTGATTAATCTCATGTTGATTTTCAATTACATACTTATAGTAGTATGCCTTTATGGTTATTACATGTTCATGTCATGTCTTTTACTTTATACCATATCATCTGATATTTATAGGTAGACTGATCCGTTTATTATTCTCTTATAAATAATACTCGGGTCAGACCGAGATGTTTCAGGTGCTTCTGCTTGACTTCTCCTCTAGATTATTCTGACTTTGGGCTAACTACTTAGATTAGTAGTTCTTGGATGTACACATTTGAGATATAGACTCTGTGTTGTGTACTTATTCTTTTGTATAGCACGCGTTGCTATTCTTTTGTATTATCGTGGATCTATTTGACCACTACTCTGATGTACACTTTCATGTGTTATATATATATTCATATCTTCTTCCGCCTTTGTGATATGGATGTCTGTGTCTGATTTATGTTATGATTATTTCTATGTTTGTTTCCGAAGATTATATATAGCCACTGTGTGATAGCTTTGAGTTTGTATCGGTATGTCGAATTTCCTCCTTAAAAGATATGCATTCTATTCTATCTGACATATCGGTGCTCGCACAAAGAAGTTACATGGATGGTCGCTCCTCCACAGCCTTATTCTCCGTGCTAATTGATAGCACTATATAGTAGTGTTCTTGGTTAGCGTGGGTATAGAGGTAGGGCGTCACAAAAAACATGATCAAACCTCCATAAATGAATTTTCACACAAATTTGACTTCAAAAACCAAAAATTGGAATATTCACAAAACCAATCCAAATCAAGGGCAAATGCACAGGAAGAAGTGTTAGGAATTCATACCCAACAACCAAAGATAATTATAGTCATAGATGTGAGATAAAAATCTCACCTTTGAACCCAAAACAAATAAAGAAGAAGCTATAGAGCAATGGCAAGGACAATCACTCTCCAATTCCAACTCAACAAGCTTGAATCTAAGCTTAAAAGAGTAACATTTCCTAAGTTAGGTTTAGGAAATTTCTTAAATTGAAAGGAGAATGAGTTGGAGAAGATGAAGAGGATGCTTACCAATAGTTTCTCTTTGAATTTGGAGCTAGAAGAAGGATTTGCAAATGAACTAGGGCTTGGAGTTTCTAATTTCCAATCTCTCCCACCATTGTTGATGAAGCTTGAATGTATAAGGAAATTATGAAACAATGAAGAGGAGAGGGGGTGGAGTAATGATATAACCAGATTTGGGCAAGTGGGCTGAACCCAAACCCAAACCCAAAGCCCTAAGTGAAAAATGTCAAAATTCCACTCAGCTCTAAACATATCGAAGTTTATACTAAAAAGGTCGCAAACGGCATTTTGAACTCAATGGAAGGGGTCTCGAGTCCTAATTCGATTGTTTGCAAAAAGTAGCTTTTCGGACTAAAATCCGACGAACGATGAAATATTTAAATAAAATATTTAAATATAAAATCGCTAAATTTACGGGCTGTTACAATTTGCGTGGCTTCGGTCGGCGTCTTGGTGGGGCGCGTGGAGTCGGCGACCTCGGAGAGCGGTGGTACGATGGGTCGAATGACGTAGGCGGCGTCAATTTGGGTTGTGGCGGCGCCGTTTCTTGTTCGCGTACAGGCAACACGTGGCAGCTGAAGGTTATCGGCCTCGTTTAACTTGGGTCCGTGCGTTTGCTTGCGTTCCTGATGACGTGGCTATTGTGTGAGTGAGGATCTTCTTTTAGTTTATTTTATTTTAAATTTTATTTTCGAATGTTCTAAATTGTATAACTTTTGCATACGGACTCAGATTTGGACGCGACTTGATCCGCTGGGATCGTATCAAAATTCCAGACATTTTGATGCTGGTTTGGACAAATTCTAAGACCGCTCAAATTTTGGGCTTAAATTGGATTTAAATTCGATTTAAATTCAAAGGTGAGTGTTTTAAACCACTCACAACTTCTAAAATTTCTTATGTTTGTTAAATTTAATTTATGATGTGATTAGAAATTTACTTATGACTGTTTGGTATATTTTAAATCATCATCTCAGTCAATTTGAATTTATTTGAATTAAATCCTTATTTAATTTATTATTGAATATAAATTGCCAATTAAATACCTGTTATTGATTATCAGTTCTATATTGATATTGATTGATTGATTTGGGTGATGGTTGTGATGGATGTGCGACTGTTGATATTGGATGAATGGATGTTTATTTTATATCGTTATAAATTGCAAGTTCACTATGGGTTGAAATGATACATACCCGAATGATCAATAGATTAAGGAAAAATTGTTATGGGTTGAAATGATAGACTCGAGCGATTTTATGGATTTTGTTATTAATTCGAGATTGCAGTTTGAAATGATATATAACCGTAACATTTTAAATTGCGGATTGAAATGATAAATATCCGTATCACTTGACCCTAGGGTAGAGAATTATATACGGACACCGGATTGGTTAAATTAAATGATTTTAAAATCCTTAATTTTCGAATTTAATTAAATGATATCTTGAAATAAAATTTGATTTATGTAAATTGAAGTATTATTGGAAAATCAAGTTTATGATGAAATGTGAAATGGTTTAAAAGGAATTGCTTTAAGAAATTAAATTGGAAGTTTAAAGTAAAATTTTAAGTATAAATGAAATTCTATCGAAATTAAGTTATTGAAGTTGTTTGAAATTACTTTGAAATATTTTGAAATTGGAGTAATTCGAATTGATATTGGAACATAGATTGTAACGATATGAAATTCAATAGTTTATTGAAATGTTAAATTGAAAGGTTTGGAATTTGGTTTGTTGACTTGGAAATTGAAAATGGTCCAAATGTGTTGAAATGAAATGAATAGTTTAATTTGATATTAATCCCAAATTCATGTTTTAATATAAACTGTTTTAAAAATATATTTTTATTTTAAAATTTCTAATTATTAAGATTTCAAAGTATTAAACTATTTTAACCTGTATTAATTATATTAAATCATTTTAACCTATTTTAAACCATTTAATTTATTTAAACTAATTAATCTGTTTTAACTTATTTTAAATCTAATTAATCGATTTTAAAGCTATTCAATCTATTTAATTATATTTAATCTATTTTAAATCTATATTAACTATTTAAAACTATTTAAACTATTTTCTTCAAAATTCCAAACTAAGTAAAATGGATGGGTTTAATATGATAATTTTGAAACGAGAGTTTAACCTATTTTGGAAATATGACTTTTGGAAGGAAATATAATTTCGAACTATGGTTTCAAAGGTGAATATGATTTCAGAAGTAAGTAATGATTTTGAAAGTGATATGATTTGAATTGAATATGATATTTTGATATTAATTATGAAATGATTTTGGAAATGTAAAAGAACCATCCGGTGTGTAATAAGCGATTGGTTGTTAAAGAGACCGGGATCAGATATTGTCATACTCTCTGCCAATATCGAAAACCACTTTGACAACTGTGTACGCGGTGGAGATTCGAGAATGAAGTAGGATGGTGGTGACGATCCTAAAGGTATACATACGTGGACCAAACTCCCATGAGTTAGCATAAGGTGGCTAAAACAGGAGCAATTGACGGGCCAAGTGAGGTCATTCCTCCGATCGGGCACATTCCTTCGATACTATATTCTGACTTTCTGATTGATTTGGTGGCCACCCTCAATTTTTGATTTGGGAGTGTGTTCCGAGGTGGGCGGTAGTAGCTGCTATGTGTTACCACCAGTCCGGAAGTGTAATTGGTATATCTACCTTGGCATTGCCTAGTTGTGCCGTGTCACCTACCCTATCGAGACCACTGCGAGTTTGTTTTGTACCATACCTATGAAGTGTCCTCTGACGACGTCCAGTACAGACGGGATTACGGTACTGTATAGACTATAGGAATATATAAAAATGTGTTAAGGGGGAAATGGGTAACGCCTTAACGCTATTTTAATAGTTTATCTTACTGTAGACATATTATAATAGCGTATTGTACTACATAGTAGATAGTTTAACGGATCCTTAGGAGATGTGAATCTGAACATCTCTTAAGTTACTACACTCACGTTAGACACTGGATAAGAGATGTCAGACCCCGTAAACATCTCTGGCACCGTTTACACACATATTTATTTACCGTTGATTTTACATACATAAGATCTTTTAGTTCTGACTCGAGTGTTTTGTCTTTTCAATTCGCTCGGGTCAGCCTGAGCATTTCAGGATTCGAAGACTTGTTTCTGGAGGACGAAGACGAAGATTGTATTATTATTTACTATATTATTCCACTGCATCATACTGTTCCGCTACATGATCATTTATTTATCTCTGATATGTGTAACTCTAATTTTGTATTGTTTAAGTATAATCAAATGTTTTGTATACAACTTCATGAACTGTTATTTAATCATTATATTTTGTCATTCCGCTGCGAGATTCTGTTTTGTTTTTTTCTTTCTCTGCCTTTTCTTATTCACCCCAATAACAATCCGCCCTTCTGTGTGGTTTGAGTCGGCATGTGTGTCTGCTTAAAATGTACAAAAACGCAGGATGTTACAGTTGGTACAAAAACGCAGGATGTTACAGTCGGCATGTGTGTCTGCTTAAAATGTACGAAAACCTTAGCTTTGTGGTGTCTGACTCTTTATTAATAGGGTAGTAATACCCTATGATGAGTGGCTGAGTGTATATATATGAGAGAGCGTATTTGTTAGTGTTATAAAAAAGTTCGGGTATTGTGTTAGTTTGTTCCGTTTTGTATTTATAAATTCTGGTTGGTGCATAGGATGCTATGACATTGATAGGGATTTCTAAACACTTAATAGGACAGACCGACACAATTTTGTTTTGAATATAGGTGAATGAAATAATTTTGCCTATTATATTTTTGTATATATAATAATAAATTTTATAAATGATATATTTGATTGTGATGTTTTGTTTGTTAGGTAGTGAACCTTATAGGTATTGGTTGAAAAATAAGCTTGTAAATATAATGAATATAAACTGAAATTTGAGAACTTAATTTCCGGGATTTTTGAAAATTTCTTTCAAAGGATTTGGAATATAATATTTGTATTATTTAAAAGTATTTCTTATATAATATCTCAATATAATTTAAAGGAAATGTTTTAAAGAAATTTTGGAAAAGAAATAAGTTCTGTCCTCTCCTCTCTGTTGTTGGAAAATAATTTCGGCGATGAGTGCACGCATCATCGACATTCATTTTCGATTTTAAAGTGGGAAGGTCATTGTAGTAGTTTTACTACAGATCTACTTTGATAAACAAATAAAAATTTTAAAGTTTAAATATGATTGGATATAAAATTTATGAGTGTGTATATATATATATATATATATGTATATACTATTTTAAATGATTTGAAATGGAACCCGACATTTAGTTCTTAAATTTCTATGAATTAGAGATTTCAATTATTGAAATGGAATAAATTTTTTAACTATTTAATAATTGAAACTTCTAAATGAAAATAAGAAATTATATGCTAAGTTATAACTGAAATATACAAAGAATTTGAAATTTGTTACTTGTAAACGAAAAGAATATAAAAATAAGAAATGATAACTATTGAACCTTAAGTTAATTAGAATAAGTAAGTCAAACTTGTGTAACTTTCAATTGCATTCTTAAAGACATATATATAACTTACCAATTATAAAAGTTGAAATGTTAAAAGAATATGCAATGGAAATTTTACAGGTAAAACTTATGTAAGGGAAGTGTTCAATGAAATTTACTTTTATAAATAAGAAATTTGATATGAAAATAGTTATAAACTTGAGTTAAAATTATAATACTACTAATTAAATGAAATAGAAAATGAGTACTGTAAGTAAAGGATTTTGAACTTAAGTTAATATTGAAACTATTTATAATTAAAGTAAATAATAAAATGAATGTAATGAAATAAAAGAAATTTACATGATATGAATAAATGAAAATGAATTTTGTAAGTAATAAAGGAAAAATAAATGAAATAAACACTGAATGAATGAATAGGAATAAAATTTTGTAAGAGATAAATGTAAGTTAAAAAAATAATCCTTGTATGAATGAAAAGAAAAATAAAAAAACTGTAAATGTTGTGAAAGAAATTTAATAAGAATAACTCAAGTACATTGTAAATTATTGTTTGTTTTGGTTTATGGGTTGTTTGGGATATGATACTTCTAATTGTTTAAGATGTATGAATAATCTATTCAGTTCATCTAAGACTGTTGAGTAATGGTGCACTCAGTAGTTTATTTGTCATTATAGGTGGTAAAAAGTTTCTGAACCCGAACAAACCATTTGTTTGTTTGCTATGGATGGATGGTTGATTTTATTGATTTCATATGTTGATTGTATGCTGTGGTTGCCAGTGATTGTTGTTTATATTGATTTGTTTGTTAGTGGTTGAAACAACATTAAACATTTCATTTTATATAATTATTAACTCTTTTTAGATTATATAAGTGAAATACAGGTTATGGAAGCAATTGCTACTGCTTTTGGTTTCATAAAAATAAGCGTTATTTGCCCGACAAATAGGTACGCTCTCGGATTACGGTTTTATAGCGATATTATATTGTTTTTCCTGCTGTTGGGATATATTACTTTGAAAATTATGTGATATATATTGTTTTATTTATATTATTATTTCTCCCAGACCTCTCCGTACAAAGGAGACTCTACCGAATTTTTTCGTGAATTTTGGACTTAGAAAATTTTGAGAAATGTTTTCTAAACTTTATTAATTTGACTATAAAAGGATTTAATTGTTATAAATTGATAAATTTTATTTAAATTAATTAATTTTGTAAATTTATTTGTTTATAAATTTAATATTTTGAATAAGGTATATTGATTTCTAAATTCTTTCTTTTCCCTTCTTTTCCTTTTCCGGGACGAAAAGTTTTGAGTGGGGGAGAGTGTAACGACCTGTAATTTTCGACGATTTAAATTTGTTAATATAATGAGATTTTGGTAATATAATATTGAAGGAAATAAAATTGGTGGTTTAAGAATGAAATAATAATTAGAATTAAAGGTATTAATGTTAATATAAGTTGACTATTAACAATTTGAATGAAACCCCAATAAATGAAATAATGCAAATGTTATACTTAGCTATAAATGGAATATATGAAAACAAATGTACGTTAATTATTAATAACCTGAGTGGGATTCCAACCAATTGAATTTATGTAAATGTTATAACTTGGTTATAAGCTTAACATGAGAAAACCAATGTAAATGTTTAATTGTGGAATGAAATGGTATAATAAATGGTAATTGAATAAAATCAGTATTATGTAAGGAATTATAATATTTGTTGCATTAATGTGTGCATTAATTTATAATGGGATAAAAGGTAATTGATAATTTAAAATGTTGACTTATTAATAAAACATTGTGTAATGAATGGAAATGGGATAAATTTAGTGTAATAAGAGTTGTTATAATAATTGTTTGTAAAGAATGAACTTATAAATATTATAAAAATGTATAAGGGTAACAATTGTTTTTGTTACCAATTTAATTAATCAATTACAAATAAATGTCAATAAAATGTTACATTAATGTGAGTTAAGACAAATGCTGTAAATTGTGAGTGTATTAGATTTAATAGAAATGTTAATTATATTCATAATGTAATAATTGATTTAATAAAATAATGAAATCATAATAAATAAATCAATTTGGGATTTTAAATTTTATTTAATATGTGAAATTGACAAAAATTCAATAAAATGGAAATGTAGTAATTGATACAAATAAAAGATGGAAGCGGAGTATATTAATGTAATGAAATGTAAAACAAATGTTAACTATGTTATTAAATTAAAATTGATTGAATATAAAGATTGAAATCAAATTGAATCAATTTATTTGGATTAAGTTATAATTAATTTGATTTAATTACAATGGGAATTAAACACGGTAATTGGTAAATTGATTAACTTTAAATTGATATCCGAACTTGTTTAAATTTTTGTGAATGTTTAAGAAATCAAAAATGGTAAAATTTGTTAATCATAGAATTTGAATTGAAATTTTGATTTAATTAATTTAATATTAATTTATTTAATTAACGTGAAATAGCCATTTTGGCCACTGATTTGGATTTCGACGAAACTAGTTTCATCGGATCTGTAACAGTGAATTATTGTAGGATTTCAAGTTTCGTAGCGATCAGACTTGTCGTTTGATCGTACGGACTCGAAACGCCTAGAAATTAATTTAATTGAAATCAATTTGAAATAAGCTGATTTTAACATAAATTTTTCACACGATGGAATTTAGACTTGAAACCTGTTCCATTGAGATTATAAATATTGGAAACATCTATTTTGATATATTGGTTGATCCAATTTCGTTCCGGAGGCAGAACGGGCTTTTTGGGTCATTCATCGTTCAATCCAATCTTATCCATTCGTTTGTTTCCAACTATGCCTATAAATAACTTGTTATAAACCCTAGTGTTCCTCCACTCAGTTTGTCTATACGTACAATTTCATTTGTTTCCTCTCTTTCCAATGGCAGACAAACCCTAATTCCTAATTGCAAATTCAAAATCAAAAATTCAAACTCCTCAAACTATATCGAATCATATATCGATTTGAAGCTCTCGACGAGCGCATCTCAGATCTGTAATTCGTTTTCCAATTTGAACCTCCGTCTGTCTAAAAATTGAAGAACAAGCCTCGACCATTCGTCGCGCTCCGATCAACTGCTATGGATCAGCGATTCACGGGTATGGATGGGTAGAGATCGATGAGCGTAACTCATCGGTGAGGTTCGTTCGGCGAGTTAACGGTCGGATTGCTCGCTAAAATTCGATTAGGGTTTAATTTTTTTTCGACGGTTGTGGGTTTGCGTGGCTTCGGTCGGCGTCTTGGTGGGGCGCGTGGGGTCGGCGACCTCGGAGAGCGGTGGTACGATGGGTCGGAGGCCGTAGGCGGCGTCAATTTGGGTTGTGGCGACGCCGTTTCTTGTTCGCGTACCGGCAATGCATGGCAGCTGAAGGTTATCGGCCTCGTTTAACTTGGGTCCGTGCGTTTGCTTGCGTTTCTGATGACGTAGCTGTTGTGTGAGTGAGGATCTTCTTTTAGTTTATTTTATTTTAAATTTTATTTTCGAATGTTCTAAATTGTATATCTTTTGCATACTGACTCGGATTTGGACGCGGCTTGATCCGTTGGGATCTTATCGAAATTCCGGACATTTTGATGCTGGTTTGGACGAATTCTAACACCGTTCAAATTTTGGGCTTAAATTGGATTTAAATTCGATTTAAATTCAAAGGTGAGTGTTTTAACCCACTCACAAATTCTAAATTTTTTATGTTTGTTAAATTTAATTTATGATGTGATTAGAAATTTATTTATGACTGTTTGGTATATTTTAAATCACCATCTCAGTCAATTTGAATTTATTTGAATTAAATCGTTATTTAATTTATTATTGAATATAAATTGCCAGTTAAATACCTTTTATTGATTATCAGTTCTATATTGATATTTATTGATTGATTTGGATGATGATTGTGATGGATGTGTGACTGTTGATATTGGATGAATGGATGTTTATTTAATATCGTAATAACTGCAAGTTCACTATGGGTTGAAATGATACATACCCGAATGATCAATAGATTAAGGAAAAATCGTTATGGGTTGAAATGATAGACTCGATCGATTTTATGGATTTTATTATTTATTCGGGATTGCGGTTTGAAATGATATATAACCGTAACATTTTAAATTGCGGATTGAAATGTTAAATATCGGTATCACTTGACCCTAGAGTAGAGAATTATATACGGACACCAGATTGGTTAAATTAAATGATTTTAAAATCCTTAATTTTCGAATTTAATTAAATGATATCTTGAAATAAATTTTGATTTATGTAAATTGAAGTATTATTGGAAAATCAAGTTTATGATGAAATGTGAAATTGTTTAAAAGGAATTGCTTTAAGAAATTAAATTGGAAGTTTAAAGTAAAATTTTAAGTATAAATGAAATTCTATCGAAATTAAGTTATTGAAGTTGTTCGAAAATACTTTGAAATATTTTGAAATTGGAGCAATTCGAATTGATATTTGAACATAGATTGAAACAATATGAAATTCAATAGTTTATTGAAAGGTTTGGAATTTGGTTTGTTGACTTGGAAATTGAAAATGGTCCAAATGTGTTGAAATGAAATGAATAGTTTAATTTCATATTAATCCCAAATTCATGTTTTAATATAAACTATTTTAAAAATATATTTTTATTTCAAAGTTTCTAATTATTAAGATTTCAAAGTATTAAACTATTTTAACATGTATAAATTATATTAAATCATTTTAACCTATTTGAAACCATTTAATATATTTAAACTAATTAATCTGTTTTAACTCATTTTGTGACGACCGCCCATGACCCCTGCACCGAATCTAGAGATAGTGCGCTGTAAAGTGTGCCAGGCGACCATGGACGATTGCCAGGGTAAATTAAAACAACAGAATCTATCGTATTACTCACAGCGCATGGACAAAATACAATAGAATATATATAGTGAAGCTTTACAGAATAGAATGTCATCATATAAAACTTCATAATAGTTGAATACAAACATCTGAATAGTCAATACATCAAGCCTCACTACATAACACTCAGAGAATATACAAGCAGCGGAACATCCAGTACATATAGTAAGAAGATAATATGCAAGCCTCCAGCTCGTCTTCGACGTCAGCATCGTGGAAAGCAAGAACAGCACCTGTCACCTGCTACCTAGTCTGCCCGTCCCAAAATGGACGAACAGCCCAAGGCAATAAGAGTTAAACATAAAGCCTTGAGTCAGACAACAGTCTTAGTGAGCGGTAAATTAACTAACAACATACCAAAAGAGCATAAAGGAAAAGGAATAGGAATACAACCCTCCCACTCCACCTCTTTCTACAGTGATAGCCCCCAGACACACACTAAGTAGAAGCAAACATAGCAGAGCATACAATTTAAAGTAAAGCAATTATCACTCGAGTCAAGGGCGATGCTTTCCAAGTACAAACCCCCAAGGCCTAAACCAAGATCAGATAAGCACCCAGAAAATACCGCTCTTGAGACCGAGTGATGATACAACCAAACGTCCATGACTCTGGCTATCACTGTTATCATTGCTTCGATACCACCGTTAATTGAATGACCGGCACATTCTTTCAGCCGTCCATCAAGGGCTAATGGAAACCCCGGTTCTAGACATTACTCCCGCACGTCGTCGTGACCCGTGCCTAGGACTATCGAATCTGCCCAGAGTACTTGACTACCAATCAGTAGCCTTCAGGGACTATCGAATCTGCCAAACGTACTCTTGCTTTGAGCATGCTAGAACCTTCAACAACGATGAGATCCCAGGCTTCAAGTCATCCTCCTCGACGACTATTTTCATACTAGCTCAAGCGCCTCTTGAGCCAACCATTATCCTCAACTCGAACCATATCACCGAGTTATCAACATGCTTAGAATGATCCCGTCTGGATTAGACCAAGACTATCTCATATCATGCCTTGCTTCATCACATCCTCGCAAAGCTTCATCTCAACATTATCATCATCGAATCTATGCATAAGAGCTTCATCATCCGCTACATATGCCACGAGCAGCTTTCCCAATTCAAGAGCCTTTCTCTTAGATTTTGAATCATCTTCGACCAACTTGTCTAAATCAAATCATCAATCATCTAATTCATAGCAATCAATCAAGTCAAACATTAATCCAAGTAATCAAGCATTCAAATATGATCTAAATAGACAATTATAACAATAATGGCAATTTCGTAATTAAAGAGTCTAAAGTCTAACAAGCATGAAAACACGAGCAATTTCTATATAATCTTGATGAATGAACTTGCATAGGTTAACACTTAGTAAAGTGGTTATCAAATCATCATAAACAATGGATCTATATGGATCTATACTTAAGTTTACAAAGATGCATGAAAATCACTACTTTAACACAAAATCAAGCCAACGATCCGATATACTCCTTTGGATCCGTGTGAGAGATAATCACCACTCACCAAATCACCTAAACACCTCAAAAGAAACCCACTCCAGATCTGGACAGCGAAGGATCTAACTTGGTCTATCACCAATCCGCTTCAAACGATGAAATCTCTCTTCGAAGAATGTAGATCTTCAATCTAAGCTCTTCGATCTTCGATTTGATCTTCAACTTGGATGGATGGAATCACTAGATTAGAGTGGAGAAAAGAAGTGAAGAAGTGTAGAAGTCGAGCTCTCAAAATGGCAGCACTTCGTCGCTTCGAAATCCGGATCCCAAAAAGTGAGAAAAACCTTCCTATTTATAGGCTGAAATTCCCTAAGTCGTTCACTTTTAGGTCGTCCACGACCTATAGAGCATCACGACCTACGACTTAGTGAGACAACCCATCCAACGACCTAACGAGGTTACGACCTACGACTTATAAAATCTTGCGACCTAAAACCCCACGGCCTATCAGTCCTGCGACTTACGACCTAGCAACAGCTCCGACCTAACACATGCACATCCATACGACCTAACAACCGAATGCGCGCGGCCTAACACTCATGCGACCTAACGACTTAGCAACAGGCGCGACCTAACACATGCGTGCGTTCCCTCCTAAGTCGCCTGGACGACTTAGCGACTTAGCAACAGGCGCGACCTAACACATGCGTGCGTTCCCTCCTAAGTCGCCTGGACGACTTAGCGACTTAGCACCATTACGACTCAACAAAGTCACGACCTAACTATACACACGATCTAACTGGGACACGACTTAACCCCTTACGACCTAACACTTAGCAACCTAACAACCCACGACCTAACTCCTAAGTCTTCTACGACTTAACCTACTTAGGTCGCTTACTGCTACCCCAGCTTCCTTAGGTCGTCGCCGACCTACCCCTTAGGTCGTTAACTCGCCAAAACTCTTAAGTCGTTAGCCCGCTTATCCCCTTAGGTCGGTCACTTACTTAGGTCGGCCTATTCTTGAGTCGCCAACTTCTTAGGTCGCCCATTTCTTAAGTCGGTCATTACCTTAAGTCGTCTACATATCTTAAGTCGGTCAAATACTGTAGGTCCTTCTAATCCCTTAGGTCGTTCACTCGACCTAGCCTACCCCACGACTCAACTTCTAAACGACTTAAGCTACAACATGGCTTAACTTCTAGACAACTTAACTTCTACACGACTTTAAGCTCTAGACGATCTAACTCGGGACGACTTAACAATACTAACAATCTAATAACGACTGTTTTACGATGTTTCGATCCGTAAAAATACGGGTCATTACATTCTCTCCCCCTTAGGAATTTCGCCCCCGAAATTCCAAACAAACAAGAGCAATCAAAGACTATTCTGCATGCCTACCATCCATAGCAATCAACAAACCATGCATCCAATTCTAGCTTAGCATGCAGAATTCTAAAACTAGAACAAGTTACAATATCGTGAGATGACACGACAACTTAGGGCCATACCTTGAAGAGTTCAGGATGAGCTGCCTTCATCCTCTCTTCCACCTACCACGTACAGTCGTTATCATCATCACTCCATTGTATCTTGAGCAACTTAACTACCTTCCTCCTAAGCTGTTTCGTGTCGGTTTCCACAACACGAAGCAGCTTACGAGGTCTCTTATTGACTGGATCAACCTCGAAATCTTCACAGCTATCAGCAGAAACCACTGTATTCGAGTCGTGCACATACTTCCGTAGATATGATACGTGAAAAACATTGTGCACGCCCGACATCTTCTCTGGTAACTCCAATCTATAGGCGAGCTTTCCAATTCGCTCGATGATCGGGAATGGTCCAACAAATCTCGTAGTCAATTTTCCTTTCTTCTCGAATCGAATAACATTCATCAGTGGAGAAATCTTCACACAAACCATATCACCTACGTCGAATTCCAAATCCTTACGACGCTTATCGGCATAACTCTTCTAATGGTCTTAGGCTGCCTTCATTCGTTGCCGAATGATCTCTATGAAATCCGAAGTCTGTCGAATCATCTCTGGCCCAAGCATCAACTTTTCTCCGATCTTTAACCAACATGTCGGAGAGTTACACGGTCTTCCATACAATGCCTCATACGGTGCCATACCAATGCTTGACTGGTAACTGTTGTTATACAAAAATTCCACCAAATGAAGATGATCTTCCCATGATCCTCCGAAATCCAAAACACAAGCTCTAAGAAGATCTTCCAAAACTCGGTTGACTCTCTCGGTCTGATCATCTGTTTGAGGATTATAAGCTGTACTCAAACACAACTCAGTTCCCAAAACTTCCTGAAAGCTCTTCCAAAATCCACTAGTGAACAATGGGTCCCGATCGCTCACTATACTCTTTGGAATACCATGGAATCGAACTATCCACTTAACATACAACTCAAATAACTTTGATGCGGTCCTAGTCGATCGAACAGGAATGAATCTTGCACTTTTAGTCAGACGATCTACGATGACCCAAATCCCTTCATTTCCCGTTCTGGTTCTAGGTAGTCCATCAATAAAATCCATCGACACTTGTTCCCACTTCCATGTAGGAACCTCTAATGGCTGAAGCAATCAACTGGGCTTCTTCTGCTCAGCTTTCACCAACTGGCAGTTCATGCACTTGGAAATAAAATTTCCAACATCCTTCTTCATACCTTCCCAGTAGTAGGTTCTCTTCATATCCCGATACATCTTATTTCCACCAGGATGAATTGTCAGCTTCGAGTGATGACTTTCCTTCAGAACTTCACTTCTCAATTCATCTATATCGGGAACAACTAGTCGTCCTTGCTTTCGAAGCCAACCCTCTCGATCGACCTCGAATCCTTTATCCTTTTCTGGTTCCAATCCAGATTCCAAATCACGGATAATCTTGACAATCTTATCATCTCGCTTTTGACTCTCGCCGATTCTTTCCACAAGAGTCGGTCTTATTGATAAGTTTGCCAACATCTCAGGTTCCAAGTCACATCTGGGCCTGAAGTCAAATCCATCTAAATACTCGAGATTCTTCCATTCTGAAAACATGGCTCCCAATCCTGCATGTCTTTGACTTAACGCATCTGCCACTGCGTTACCTTTTCCCGGAGTATACGCTATACCAAAATCATATGATGCCAAAAACTCTAGCCAACGTTGCTGCCGAAGATTCAAATCCTTTTGGGAGAAAAGATACTTCAACGACTTATGATCTGTAAACAACTCGAATCGAACTCCCAATAGATAATGTCTCCACATCTTCAGAGAAAAAACAATCGCCGCTAACTCCAAATCATGAGTCCGGTAATTCCTTTCATGCGGCTTCAGTTGTCGACTTGCATACGCAACAACTTTATCCCTCCGCATTAGCACTGCTCCAAGTCCAGTACCACATGCATCGGTGTAAACCACCATCTCATCATTCCCACTTGGAATAGTCAAAACAGGAGCACTTGTCAATCGCTCTTTCAGGATTCTGAAAGCTTGCTCACACTTATCTTCCCATCTGAACACTTGGTTCTTTTTCGTCAATCCTGTTAACGGTGCAGCCACCTTAGAGAAGTCTTTGATAAACCGTCGATAATATCCTGCTAATCCAAGAAAACTTCTCACATCAGATGCATTCTTAGGTCTAACCCAATCCTGGATTGCTGCCACCTTAGCGGGATCAACCGCTATTCCATTTCCAGAGATAACATGGCCTAAGAACCTCACTTCACTCTTCCAGAAATGACACTTCGAAAACTTAGCCTTCAGCTGATGTTTCCGCAAGATTTCCAAAACAATACGCAAGTGCGTCTTGTGCTCTTCTTCAGTTCTGGAATAAATCAGAATATCATCCACGAACACTAGCACGAACTTACTCAACTGATCTCTGAACACTCTATTCATAAGATCCACAAAATATGCTGGCGCATTAGTCAATCCAAACGGCATTACCAGCCACTCAAAGAAACCGAATAGTGTCCTAAAAGCAGTCTTCGGCACACTATCCTTAGCCACTCTTAACTGGTGAAATCCCGTTGCCAAATCCATCTGAGAAGACACCTTAGCTTCGTGAAGCTGATCAAACAAGTCATCTATTCTCGGCAATGGATACTTGTTCTTCTTAGTCACCTTATTCAGCTCACGATAATCCACAGACAACCTCAGCGATCCATCTGCTTTGGTTACAAACACAACTGGTGCACCCCATTCGGACACACTACGCTGAATGAATCCTTTCTACAAAAGATCATCAACCTGCACCCTTAACTCCTGCTGTTCCCTAGGCGCCATCCGCCTAAGAGGCATCACAACAGGTCTGGCTCCCTCAACTAGATCTATACGGAACTCGATCTCTCTATGCGGCGGTAACCCTTTGACCTCGTCAAAGACATCCTCAAATCCATTAGCGATTGGCACAGATGACAGTCCATCCCGTGGAACAACCAGCGAATACATGAAGCTCATGAAGACGCCTTCTTCATGCTTACATCGTATCATAATCCTTCGCCCCTCCACATTCTCGACTGTCACCTCCAACCTCTCACAATCAACCTTTGCCGCGTACTTCCTAAGCCAGTCCATACCCAAAATAATTCTGAACCCCGCAAAGTTCAGAACAAAGCAATCACAAACAAAAGAGCAATCATGACTCGATACAATCAGACCACGGCATAACATACACAAACAAGACGAACCCCCAACTAGATTAGTCACAACCAATGGCCTATCAACAATATCCGGTTCTAAACCCAACCGGCCTACAAGTTCATTACAAACAAAAGAATGCGACGCCCCAGTATCAAATAAAACTCTAACTGGAACACCACATAGGAAAAGAGTACCTTGAACCACCACACTCTTTCCTTTCTCTTCAGCGGTAGGAGCTTTCGAAGACGATGGAACAGCTCCTAAAGCATAAGCTTGCACTATCTGCTTGTCCTTCCATGGTTCTGGACAATTCTTCCTGATATGCCCCGGCTTGTCACAGTTGTGACACTTCATCGGTACCTTTGGATTCTTACAATCCTTAGATAAATGGCCCTTCTGCTGACAATTGTAGCTAGTCACTTCGCCCTTCGGCTTATTCTGGCCATCCTTACCCTTCTGCTGCTGCTGCTTCCTCTTCTTGTTTCCACCCTGCTGTGGTTTAGACTCTCCCTTGGTCACAGCAACAACAGATCCTTCCTTAGGAAACAGACTCTCATGCCTGAGAGCTTTCTCCACAAGCTTCTCAAATGAATCGTCCAAATGATCCACCAACTGCCTCCCAAGATAACTGTCCAAGCCTATCACAAACTTCTCATTCTTCTGATATGCAGATTCAATATATGATCAGGCATACTTGGACAAAGCTTCAAACTCAGAAACATACTCAAGAACAGGTCTTCCATTTTGCTTGAGCTCCACAAACTTCTTGAACAGAACAGACTTCTGAGCTGTAGAAATGAAATTAGCTTCAAATCTGGCTTGGAATTGCTCCCAAGTAATCTCTTCCTCCGGAGTGTTAATGGTGATAGAGTTCCACCAATCGGAAGCTCTTCCTTGAAGCTGCCTCGATGCTAACTTCCTCTTAGTTGCATCCTCAATTCCCAAATCACTAAAGATCCTTCTACAAGCATCTATCCATCTCTGGACCTCAATGGTTGATTCTGTTCCAAAGAAAACCTTCCCTCCAAGAGCAGTGTAGTCCTTACACAACTTAGCAAAATCCACCAGTTTTGGAGTTTGAACTTGAACTCCAACATCCACCGATGGCCCCGGAGCTGGCATCCTTCTCATAATCGAAGTCATCATAGCTTCGAACATAGCAGCATAATCAGCAGCCCCCTCAGTAGCACGGCCTTCCCTAGCAGCTGGTCTCCCTCTTCGACTCATCCTTAATATCTATAAAAAGGAATGATTAGCACACCTAGAGAAACAACTGCATAAAGGACTCAAACTCTACTAAGCTACTATATTATATATAGTAATCATCCATCAAAATACAATTACGTCTCTCATACGTAGTTACGTCAGCGAGCGTTGGGTAAAATCGATTAACCAATGCTCTGATACCAAATGTGACGACCGCCCATGACCCCTGCACCGAATCTAGAGATAGTGCGCTGTAAAGTGTGCCAGGCGACCATGGACGATTGCCAGGGTAAATTAAAACAATAGAATCTATCGTATTACTCACAGCGCATGGACAAAATACAATAGAATATATATAGTGAAGCTTTACAGAATAGAATGTCATCATATAAAACTTCATAATAGTTGAATACAAACATCTGAATAGTCAATACATCAAGCCTCACTACATAACACTCAGAGAATATACAAGCAGCGGAACATCCAGTACATATAGTAAGAAGATAATATGCAAGCCTCCAGCTCGTCTTCGACATCAGCATCGTGGAAAGCAAGAACAGCACCTGTCACCTGCTACCTAGTCTGCCCGTCCCAAAATGGACGAACAGCCCAAGGCAATAAGAGTTAAACATAAAGCCTTGAGTCAGACAACAGTCTTAGTGAGCGGTAAATTAACTAACAACATACCAAAAGAGCATAAAGGAAAAGGAATAGGAATACAACCCTCCCACTCCACCTCTTTCTACAGTGATAGCCCCCAGACACACACTAAGTAGAAGCAAACATAGCAGAGCATACAATTTAAAGTAAAGCAATTATCACTCGAGTCAAGGGCGATGCTTTCCAAGTACAAACCCCCAAGGCCTAAACCAAGATCAGATAAGCACCCAGAAAATACCGCTCTTGAGACCGAGTGATGATACAACCAAACGTCCATGACTCTGGCTATCACTGTTATCATTGCTTCGATACCACCGTTAATTGAATGACCGACACATTCTTTCAGCCATCCGTCAAGGGCTAATGGAAACCCCGGTTCTAGACATTACTCCCGCACGTCGTCGTGACCCGTGCCTAGGACTATCGAATCTGCCCAGAGTACTTGACTACCAATCAGTAGCCTTCAGGGACTATCGAATCTGCCCAACGTACTCTTGCTTTGAGCATGCTAGAACCTTCAACAACGATGAGATCCCAGCCTTCTAGTCATCCTCCTCGACGACTATTTTCATACTACCTCAAGCGCCTCTCGAGCCAACCATTATCCTCAACTCGAACCATATCACCGAGTTATCAACATGCTTGGAATGATCCCGTCTGGATTAGACCAAGACTATCTCATATCATGCCTTGCTTCATCACATCCTCGCAAAGCTTCATCTCAACATTATCATCATCGAATCTATGCATAAGAGCTTCATCATCCGCTACATATGCCACGAGCAGCTTTCCCAATTCAAGAGCCTTTCTCTTAGCTTTTGAATCATCTTCGACCAACTTGTCTAAATCAAATCATCAATCATCTAATTCATAGCAATCAATCAAGTCAAACATTAATCCAAGTAATCAAGCATTCAAATATGATCTAAATAGACAATTATAACAATAATGGCAATTTCGTAATTAAAGAGTCTAAAGTCTAACAAGCATGAAAACATGAGCAATATCTCTATAATCTTGATGAATGAACTTGCATAGGTTAACACTTAGTAAAGTGGTTATCAAATCATCATAAACAATGGATCTATATGGATCTATACTTAAGTTTACAAAGATGCATGAAAATCACTACTTTAACACAAAATCAAGCCAACGATCCGATATAATCCTTTGGATCCGTGTGAGAGATAATCACCACTCACCAAATCACCTAAACACCTCAAAAGAAACCCACTCCAGATCTGGACAGTGAAGGATCTAACTTGGTCTATCACCAATCCGCTTCAAACGATGAAATCTCTCTTCGAAGAATGTAGATCTTCAATCTAAGCTCTTCGATCTTCGATTTGATCTTCAACTTGGATGGATGGAATCACTAGATTAGAGTGGAGAAAAGAAGTGAAGAAGTGTAGAAGTCGAGCTCTCGAAATGGCAGCACTTCGTCGCTTCGAAATCCGGATCCCAAAAAGTGAGAAAAACCTTCCTATTTATAGGCTGAAATTCCCTAAGTCGTTCACTTTTAGGTCGTCCACGACCTATAGAGCATCATGACCTACGACTTAGTGAGACAACCCATCCTACGACTTAACGAGGTTACGACCTACGACTTATAAAATCTTGCGACCTAAAACCCCACGGCCTATCAGTCCTACGACTTACGACCTAGCAACAGCTCCGACCTAACACATGCGCATCCATACGACCTAACAACCGAATGCGCGCGACATAACACTCATGCGACCTAACGACTTAGCAACAGGCGCGACCTAACACATGCGCGCGTTCCCTCCTAAGTCGCTTGGACGACTTAGCGACTTAGCACCATTACGACTCAATAAAGTCACGACCTAACTATACACACGATCTAACTGGGACACGACTTAACCCCTTACAACCTAACACTTAGCAACCTAACAACCCACGACCTAACTCCTAAGTCTTCTACGACTTAACCTACTTAGGTCGCTTACTGCTACCCCAGCTTCCTTAGGTCGTCGCCGACCTACCCCTTAGGTCGTTAACTCGCCAAAACTCTTAAGTCGTTAGCCCGCTTATCCCCCTAGGTCGGTCACTTACTTAGGTCGGCCTATTCTTGAGTCGCCAACTTATTAGGTCGCCCATTTCTTAAGTCGGTCATTACCTTAAGTCGTCTACATATCTTAAGTCGGTCAAATACTGTAGGTCCTTCCAATCCCTTAGGTCGTTCACTCGACCTAGCCTACCCCACGACTCAACTTCTAAACGACTTAAGCTACAACATGGCTTAACTTCTAGACAACTTAACTTCTACACGACTTTAAGCTCTAGACGATCTAACTCGGGACGACTTAACAATACTAACAATCTAATAACGACTGTTTTACGGTGTTTCGATCCATAAAAGTACGGGTCGTTACATTCTCTCCCCCTTAGGAATTTCGCCCCCGAAATTCCAAACAAACAAGAGCAATCAAAGACTATTCTGCACGCCTACCATCCATAGCAATCAACAAACCATGCATCCAATTCTAGCTTAGCATGCAGAATTCTAAAACTAGAACAAGTTACAATATCATGAGATGACACGACACCTTAGGGCCATACCTTGAAGAGTTCAGGATGAGCTGCCTTCATCCTCTCTTCCACCTACCACGTACAGTCGTTATCATCATCACTCCATTGTATCTTGAGCAACTTAACTACCTTCCTCCTAAGCTGTTTCGTGTCGGTTTCCACAACACGAAGCGACTTACGAGGTCTCTTATTGACTGGATCAACCTCGAAATCTTCACAGCTATCAGTAGAAACCACTGTAATAAGCGATTGGTTGTTAAAGAACCATCAGGTGTGTAATAAGCGATTGGTTGTTAAAGAGACCGGGATCGGATATTGTCATACTCTCTGCCAATACCGAAAACCACTTTGACACCTGTGTACGTGGTGGAGATTCCAGAATGAAGTAGGATGGCGGCGACAATCCTAAAGGTATACATACGTGGACCTAACTCCCGTGAGTTAGCATAAGGTGGCTAAAACAAGAGCAATTGACGGGCCAAGTGAGGTCATTCCTCCAATCGGGCACATTCCTTCGATATTATATTTCGACTTTGCGATTGATTTGGTAGCCACCCTCGATTTTTGATTTAGGAGTGTGTTCTGAGGTGGGCGGTAGTAGCTGCTATACATTACCACCAGTCCGGAAGTGTAATTGGTATATCTACCCTGGCATTGCCTAGTTGTTCTATGTCACCTACCTTATCGAGACCACTACGAGTTTGTTTTGTACCATACCTATGGAGTGCCCTCTGACGACGTCCAGTACGGACGGGATTACGGTACTGTATAGACTATAGGAATATATAAAAATGTGTTAATGGGGAAATGGGTAACGCCTTAACGCTATTTTAATAGTTTATCTTACTGTAGACATATTATAATAGCGCATTGTACTACATAGTAGTTAGTTTAACGGATCCTTAGGAGATGTGAATCCCGAACATCTCTTAAGTTGCTGCACTCACGTTAGACACTGGATAAGAGATGTCAAACCCCGTAAACATCTCCGATACCATTTACACACATATTTATTTACCGTTGATTTGACTTACATAAGATCTTTTAGTTCTGACTCGAGTGTTTTGTCTTTTCAATTCGCTCGAGTTAGCCTGACCATTTCAGGATTCGAAGACTTGTTTCTGGAGGACGAAGACGAAGATTGTATTATTATTTACTATATTATTCCACTGCATCATACTATTCCGCTGCATTATCATTTATTTATCTCTGATATGTGTAACTCTGATTTTGTATTGTATAATCAAATGTTTTGTATACAGCTTCATGAACTGTTATTTGATTATTATATTTTCTCATTCCGCTGCGAGATTTTGTTTTGTTTTTTTCTTTCTCTGCTTTTTCTTATTCACCCCAATAACACTCCGCCCTTCTGTATGGTTTGTGTCGGCATGTGTGTCTGCTTAAAACGTACCAAAAGGCGGGATGTTACAGGTTGCATGTTATGGGAAATGGAAGGTGCTTCTTGTCAAGAATAGATACACCTGTTTGTCCCTTTTGTCGCCTTACTCCTGCATGCCTAGGTGGCAAGATTAGCCGAGTTGGTATGCTGGTCACCGAGACCATGAAGAGGATAGGGAACTAACAAGAGTTAATGGAATGCCAAGCCGAGTGAGGGATGATGAGATGAGCTGTAGATCTTAGGTGGATGTATTGAAACTGGACCTGTGATTGGCCACGCTGAAGTTGGCCTATGGTCTGGCCTGTAACACCCTAAATTTTGGAGGCTATAACATGGAGAATTAAATAGATAAAAGATTAATTAAATCAAAGCATAAAATAAAATAAAGACAAGATATTTAAGGACGGGGAATGAATGAATGAAGAAGAGCTAGGGGCTTATTAAGACTGGGCTAGAAATGAGGTTTTGGCCCAAAGCCCAAATTACTAATTCGTTATAGTCTAGCCCTTTCTTCATTCTCTCATGATTCGACAAAACAAAGGTAAGGAAAACAAGCCAGTTTGGCCACCATTTGTAAATAAGAAGTGAAATCAAGAGCTAAAGAATTCAAGCTTTTGATTTTAAGGAACGAAGAAGATTAAACGAGGTTCTTTCATAATCAAAGTGAGTAAAACTTTCCCTAAAACCTATCCCAACCCATTTGGGCTTAAATTTGATTATGCATGGATGTTTTTGATGATGGAAATATTGTTTTGTTTATTTAGAAATTTATATGAAATAATTTAGTTCATGATTCTGAATGAAACATGAGATAATCATAATCAAATGATTTACAATTATGATATTATTTTTAAAATGTCGAAATAATGATGAGTTATTAATTTTATAATTTTTGAAGTTAATTTGGAATTTTCTCAAAATTTTTAAGTTAAGAAATGGGTTGATCTCAGGTACATTAATTATTAGAAATAATAAAATTAATTAATTTGACCTAAACTTTTAGGACAAGGTAAAATATGGTTAATTTGATTTTTGGTAAATTTTTTAGATTTTTTCCATCAATTTCAATTTATATGAATTAATTAGCTAAGGAAATGTAACGACTTGGAATTTCAAACACTTCGTATTTAAATATCTGAATTATTTAAATATTTTATTCTTGGATTTAACGTGATTAAATTGATTTAATAACCTTGTTAATACCCTTTTTCATAATAACTAATGATGTTAAACTTGTTTTTGAAATTTGTTTACAAAAATAAATACCTTAATGAAATATCGATAAGGTGGCCGAAAATCGTTTTACCGATAAACAACTTTTTTTCATTATAAGTTGTTCAACCTTTTTTTACATATACTAAATAACTAAGAAGATCATTAGTAGCTAATAAAAGTATTTTACACTAAGTCACTTAGGAAAACTTCTAGAAGCTTCGAGAAGAAAAGAAAGTTATTTGTAGAGGAGGGTATTTTGGGAATGCTTAAAGCTTAAAAAAACGAGGTGGAAAGGTGAGATGATGGACACATGAAGGGAGCATGGGGAATGTTTTGACCAGAAATGGAAGGGCATTTAGGGACTTTTCCTTTGATTAAATCCTAAGCAACTATCTCCTTTGGATTCATATTTTATTTCTATGTTTTTGAGTTAAAATCATAAGTATTCAAGCCTCTTCTCCCCTCATTTTCTCATATCAAGCCAACTCCGAACTCAACCAAACTTAGAGAAGGGTCTTAGATCTTCATGGAAACAGGAATTATCAAGTCAAATGGTGAATAAATGGAGCACAACACCCCATTCAATTCTAGGCCATGAGAAATAAATAGAGGGGGAATGGAGCTATGGGCAAAGGCAAGGCAAAGGTATGTCAATATGTTTAGTTCATGAGTGATTGACAGGATTTTTGGATAAGTTTCTAGCACTAGTATTATCACAAAAAATTGTTGATTTAGATAAATTAACACCAAAATCTTGAAGTGTTTGTTGCATATAAATGACTTGAGCACAAGCTAAGGCAGCAGAAATATATTCTGCCTCACAAGTTGAGAGTGAAACACAATTTTGTTTCTTGCTAAACCAAGAGACTAAGGATTGTCCGATGAAGTGACAAGTCCCACTAGTACTTTTTTGATCCATCCAACATCCTCCAAAGTCAGCATCACTATATGAAACTAACTCGAAAGGACATTCTTTCGGATAAAAAAGTCCAAAATCATTTGTTTTTCTTAGATAAGGCAATATGCGTTTTACTGCTCGCAAATGTGAGTCTTTAGGATTTGCTTGGAATCATGCACATAAACAAACACTCATCATTATGTCAAGTCTACTAGCAGTTAGATAAAGTCATGATCCAATTACACTTCGATATAATTTTTGGTCAACACTTTTTCCATCTCCATCTCTATCGAGACGAACTGTTGTACTCATTGGAGTTGATTTAGCAGAAGTATTTTCCATATTAAAGCGTTTAATTAGATTATTACAATACTTTTCTTGATTAATAAAAATTGCATTTTCTATTTGTTTAATCTGTAATCCAAGAAAATAAGATAATTCTCCCATATGTGACATTTCAAATTCTTTGGTCAATATTTTTGAAAATTCCTGACATAATTTTTCATTTGTAGAACCAAAAAAATAATATCATCTACATAAATTTGAATAATTAGAATATCCTTTTTGGTTCATTTAATAAAAAGAGTTTGATCAGCCTTCCCAATTTCAAAACCAAAATCTATTAGATAGCTCTTAAGACGTTCATACCAAGCACAGGGTGCTTGCTTTAGACCGTATAAGGCTTTCTTAAGTTTATAGACGTGGTCTAGAAATTTTTCATGTGTGAATAATGGAAGTTGTTCAACAAAAACATTTTCTTTTATATAACCATTTATGTAACGACCCAGAATTTCTGTCATTTGAAATTCAGATATTTAATTGATTTTAAATACTAACAAGTAAGATTTGTAAGTCAAATAAATTTTATTTCGAATATAGAGATTTAATTGGATAATTAAATCGACAATTTAATATTTGAAATTCCAGAAATAATTGTAAATTGGGTTTAATGTGTATAAAAATGATTTATAAAGTTATATTAAATCATATTGGAGTTAGAATGATGTTTGTAAACTTTTAAAATTGGATTAAAAGTTAAATTGTGGAAATTGAATATTTTAATATTCAATTGATGAGTGAAAATAGTCATTTTTCAAACAGTCTCGGATTTTGACGAAACTAGTTTCATCGGATCCGTAATGTTATATTATTGTAAGATTTCAAATTTCGTGTCAATCAGACTTACGGTTTGTCCGGGGCAAGCTGAAACGCATAGAAATCGTTTTAATCGATTTAATTTTAAATTGATCGTTTATTTCCGTAACTCGCGTATATGATCGAATTAGCCTTCGAAACACGTTCCATTGTGTTTGGAACGCGGGTAAAACCTTAGAAACTTCAGCCGGCACGCTTCGATTGGAGTTCGAAAATTTTTCGAGTGAATAGTGTTTTGCCATTTTCTATAAAAGGCCTCCATATTTCATTTTTTCACAAAACCCTAAAGAGATAGGTCAGGCCACCACCATTTCAATCAATGGCCGAATTTGTTCATTCCTTTCTCCCTCAAAATCACTCCATCCGTAAACAATTACGTGAATCTTCCAACTAGAAAAATGTCGGGATCGACGAGATCTCGGGATCCAACGGTCGAGATGAGTTATAGTTCGTCGATGGCGAAGTTAGAGGGTTCCGTTCGTCACGCATTTGAGCACGATTTTCTATGTATATAGGGGGCCGAGCTTCACTTCATTCATGTCAGGGGTAGAGCTCACGAAGGGCTTCGACACGGCGCTTCTCGATCATGTTCAAGTGGAGTGGTGGTGGCTCGATAATTGTGGGAAGAAGGCGGCCGAGATGGGTTTGCTCACGTACGTGAAAGAGGGGAGAAGATGATAGGTGCGGCCAGATTTGCTTTGAGGAAATGAATGGCCAGATGATGTAGGGTTTAAAGAAATTAAAATAAAGTTGTAAAATTATTATCTTTTAAAATCGTTCAAACTTTAAAACGTTGTAACTTTTTGATACGAGGTCAAAAATTGATGAAACGACTTGCATTGGGTTCGTATTGACGAGCACTATGCAATGGAACTGGATTGGAGTTGATTGGAGCTAGTTTGAATTTTGGGTAAAATTAAACGCGCGTTTAATTTTATTCGAAATAAAATACTGCAACCGTTATTGAAAGCAAGGTGAGAACTTCTCACTCAATCGAATTGTGTTTCAATTTAAATTTTAAATAGTTAAATTTAAAATTGCTTGATTGTGTTGATTGTGTGCTTGGATGATAAATTGTTATCGATTGTGTTGAAATAGACCCTATACGCCGCATATTAAGCAGAGGTTATTTATTAAACACATATACCGCGATATTCCACCTTGAAGTGGAATTGGTATTATATATGTATTTGGAGTTGATTTCCCGCATTATATAGCGGATGAGACCCTATTGTGCCGCATAATAGCGGATAGTATTTTATAAATCCCATATACCGCGATATTCCACCTCGAAGTGGAATTGGTATTGTGCTAACATCTGTGGATGCAGGGAAATAGGTTGGAGGGATCCAACTAGATTCCTCAAACGTCTGAAATTATTTCATATGTTGTGTGTTGATTATTTATAATCTCCGTGTGATTATATTTTGTGATTGAAATTGTTGACGGCCATAATTTAGCCGAATATATTTTTGGTATCGTTGGATACCAGAAATAAATAAAATGAGATTTTCGAAATTCAAGTTGAAAATTTATCGAAAAATTTATTTTTGAGAATTAGATAAATTTAAAAGGAGTTTTAAAAAGATAAAAGTCTTATTTTTGAACTATATTGAATTAATCAAATTTTGGGAAAAAGGCTTAATAAATGGATTTCGAAAATATTATTTATAAATTGAAGAATTTATTTAAAATTTAGATTTTTAAATAGATTTGAAGAGATAAAGAAATTTATTTTAAAATGGAAATAATTTGAAAATTCGTTTAAAATTTGATTTGGTGTTTTGAAAAAAAATTGGAAATCAATTTGAAATTAATTGATTTTTAATTTACCATAACTAGCAAAATTTATTTATAGAAATTTATTTGATTTAAATTAATCAGATGATTAAATTGATCCTATCTATGGATGTTAGGATTATATGGGATGTTGAATGGTTTGACATCTTTAATATGTGATGCTTTGTGATATATCCTGATTTGTGTTGTGATCTGTAATTTGTTTATCTGTGATATATATATATATATATGTGATCTGTGAATGAAAGATAAGCATTATAGTTTATACCGCTTATTAATTATATTATTATATTTGATCTGTGATGGTTGAATGTTGTTGCACTATTGTGTTAAACCCTTGGACTACACAATACACACACAAATGTGGATTTCACGTGGAAATCAGTTAAGTCACAGATTTTTAACAATTCTAAAGATTGAATTTTGAGTCAAAAATAGTTTTGGAATTGGAATTGAAAGTTTTTGGAAATGAGTTTCATAAATAAGAGTTATTTTAAATAACTTAATAAAATTGAAATTCGAATAATTTGATTTGAATTAGAATTAAATATTTGAAGTTGAATTCAATGACTTGGAAATTTTGGTCAAAAGATTATACAAGTTATAAAAAGGGATTTATATGAATTTAAACCATTTTTTAAAAGTGTTGTTGTGGAAATTTGAATTAACCCAAAGACCGTAACTTGTATAAATGAAATCAGATTTTTCCGAAACGAAAACTATTTGTTTTCAAATAATAAAAGCTTTCATGTTAGGAATGAATTTCCAATTTGTGTAAAAAGGATTTCCATTTGAAATTAAATTGTTTTGAAAGCTATGAATCAAATTTTGATTCAAAGATTGGACGAGTTAAGTCAAATTGAAATGGAAATTGATTTGAAATCTGTGAATGAATTTTTGTGAAATTGGGTAGACTTTGTAAAGTAAATCTTTTTGTTTAAAGATTTAAAATGGTAATTTGTTTAAAACCGTTTAAAGGAAAGGATTTGGGTAATAAGTTGTGACTTAATTGAAATCCCAATATCCATATGTTTTAAATATTGTGCTCACTATTCAGGTTAGCCAGGAAAAGACCTTTGTGTCCTATAACCCATTCCGAATAAGTGATATGACGATATGGATCGTATTGAAGACCGGTGGTGAAGACCGGGTATTTGTGAAAATGATAGGATGACCTATCGATTGTCTCTGCACCGTTAGCTACGGTATAGAGATTTCCTTTGTGATAGGAAGTTCGATCGGGATTGTGAATACCCGGATTGCAAGGGCTTCTTTGGAAGTGCCTTCGGTTCCATTCGAACCCGGAACAGACTTGTATGATTACATGTCTGACATTACATTTTGATATATAAAGCTAATTTCTTTCAAATACATTTCTGTTTGGTGGCGGAGAATTTATTCTCTTAGCTTAACACCCTTCTCTGAGACGTACGAGCTCAGAGGTTATGTAGTTAAAGGTTATCAGTGATATACTCCCAATTTGGTAGTGTGGCATGCTGAGTGTTGCTGTGTGATGATTATTTATTGATCATTTGTTGATCAAAGCGTGGCTTTGTGAAAAAGCGTAGCTTTGTGGACGAGACCTCTTCGGACCTCACAACCCAGAAATGGTCAAAACAGGAATATGCGGCAAGGTTATGAGGGTCGCTCCCTTTAGGGTATGTCATTTCCTTTTGGAAAAGGGTGGTATCAGGTATGGAGCCCTGGTATTTAACCTATGTGGTTACTCCAATCTCATTTACCGTGTGATTGTTGTTTTGTCGAGGCGCCTCGGATAAAGGTCCCAAAGGACTGGGGGTGGCATATTCGTGTAGTAGTTACCCAGTGTAAGGGGTAACCCGGCCTTGTGTTGGAAGAGAGCTAGTTAGTTCTCGGGACGTCCCACCAGAGGCGATCCCACTGACAGTAGGAAGTTCCTTAGCCTGACCATTTGTTGGCAATCCATCGCCCAATACGGACCTTGTACGGTATTAGTTGTAGAACCTGCCATTTACTTATGGTGGTCACCACTGTTTAGATGGTAGCTATAATAGGCATAGTTCGAAATGTCTATGCTGGCTAAGATTAATATTATACTTTCGAAATGTTTTCTACACTATGCACTAATAATAATAATATCGAATGATTTTGCGTAGTAAGCATGTTTGACTATCATAAGGAGAAATCTCCTCCAATTCTGCGTTTGCATTGTGTGTGTGGTGGGAGGCCTTATGGTAGTTTCATTTTCCAAAAAGCATTGCGAATGTCTTTTACTTCCTTTGTTATATTCTTTTGTGCCAATAACTGTTTTTAGTTCTCACACCAGTCCCATGACTGGCCTGGAGTTTATTGTTCCCTTCCTAAACTCTGGGTACCCATAATTTTCCACACGGGCAGCCTAGAGTCAGGTTATCAGGTCATTCTGGATATTCAGAAGATGCTGTGGAGCTCAAGTGGCGAGCTGGATGGCGAGGTGTATCTCTTGTATATGATATTATTTATTCCGCTGTGTATTCTGTATGAGGACAAGTTTATATAACTGTCCATTGATGTATTGTGTTGTATATTGACTCTGATGACGTGATGTAATGTATAAAATGATATAGTTCTTGATTTAAAGATTATTCATTTATCTATTATATGTTGTTCCGCTGCGATATGTGAGATTCTGATATTGTTTCTGTTGTTTCTTCTTTCTTTCTTTCAGTCTTCTTCTACCTCTTCTTTTTAACCATAACAATTCGGTTTTCCGCCAGTTGATACAGTGGACGTATTAATGTCGATTTTCGGAAGTCGAAAATTCTCAAGATGTTACAATTTAAGAAAGCACTTTTAACATCCATTTGATAAAGTTTGAAATTATGAAAACATGCAAAGGCCAGTAAGATACGTATTGCTTCAAGTCGTGCAACTGGTGCGAATGTTTCTTCGTAGTCAATTCCTTCTTCTTGATAATATCCTTGTGCAACTAATCTAGCTTTATTCCTAGTTATATTACCTTGTTCATCGGCTTTATTTTTGAAGACCCATTTAGTACTAATGACTGTTTGATCACTTGGTCTACGAACTAGTTCCCAAACTTCGTTTCGTTCGAACTGGTTTAGTTCTTCTTGCATAGCTATAATCCAATAGTCATCAGTAGATGCTTCTTTTGCATTTTTAGGTTCGATTTTAGAAAGAAAAGCTACATGGCCCATTTGATTAACATGTGAATCAATTTCTCCTATGACATTTTCTGCTGGGTGATCTCGTAAAATCCTAGGAGAAGATCTTAATTCATTTTCATTATGAACAATGTTTTCATTTTCTTCAAAGTTATAAACAGTGTTTTCATCTTCTTCAAAATTATTTTGAGTAACCGTATTTGTGACCGTCTTAGGTATATCCTCATCATCCTTAAAATTATTATTAAATTTGAAATTTTCGTCGAAACATGAAGTGTTTCTTCGATTGTTTTTGTTCTTTTATTGAAAATTCGATAAGCTTTGCTTCATTCTGAATATCCTACGAAGATACCTTCATTGGATTTTGGATCGAATTTTCCAAGCTGATCTTTTGTGTTTAAGATAAAACATTTTGAACCAAAAGTTGTAAAAATATGAAATGTTTGGTTTTCTTTGATGAAAACGTTCATATGGAGTGTGTTTTGTTAAAGGTCGGATGGGAACACAATTTAGAACATAGCAAGCAGTTGCTACAGCTTCTGCCCAGAAATGTTTTGGTAATGTGTTTCCATTTAACAAAGTTCTTGCACATTCTTGTAACATTCTATTTTTCCTTTCTACAACTTCATTTTGTTGTGGTGTTCTAGAAAAAGAAAAATTATGGTAAATTCCCTTTTTATTACAAAAATGTTCAAATGCTTCATTTTCAAATTCACCTCCATGATCACTTCTAATATTCTTAATTTTAAAATTTTTGAGATTTTGAATTCTCTTTGCAAAATTCTTGAAATTTTCAAAAGTTTCACTTTTATTTTTTAAGAAAATAGTCCAAGTATATCTTGAGAAATCATTTACTATAACAAACACATATTTACTATGATTTATAGATTGAACTTGAGTTGGACCAAAGAGATCTAAATGTAATAGTTCTAGTGGTTGTATAGTAGAAATTTTTTTCTTTGATTTAAAGGATGATTTTGATAATTTTCCTAATTAACAAGCATCACAAATATTGTTTACTTTAAAGTTCATTTTTGGTAAACCTTTTACTAAATTATTTTTAGATAATTTATTTATAATGTTGAAATTAATATAACAAAATCTTTTGTGCCATAACCAAGGATCATTTTCTTTGGCTACTAAACACATATTTGTATTATGATTTATATTCATATTTAAAACATAAATATTTTTATCTCTAAAACCTTCAAAAATAAGATTTTTATTTTGATCAAAAATGCTACACTTATTTTCAGAAAAGGAAATATTGAATCCTTTATCACATAATTGGCTGGTACTAAGTAAATTATGCTTCAAATTTTTAACTAATAAGACATCTGTAATAAGAGGTGAATTAGATATACCGTTATTGCTCACATCGCCTTTGCTGATGATATATCCTTTGGAATTATCTCCAAATGTGACAGAACCTCCATCTCAGTAATTAATGTTTATTAGCATCCCTTTATTTCCTGTCATGTGTTTTGAGCAACCATAGTCTAGTATCCATTTTCCTCTCTTTTTGGATGGTACCTGCAAAATATAGAACTAACATCTGTACCCACCATTTTATTTTGGGTCCTAAGAGTTAGGTTTTAGGAAGCCAAACCCAAGAGGGTTCAGAATTCCTTTTGAAAACAAAATCTTTGTTTTTATGAACAGTTTTTATAAAAGATTTTACATACTTATTTCTAATTGAATAATTATTTGTTTTAAGAACCCAAATTTTCATTGATGTAGTAAAATTTGAAATTTTAGAACTAGGTTTTTCAACTTTATTATTCCTTTTATATGAAAAATTCCTTTTCTTCGGAATAATTTTAGAGGATTGTTTATATCCTAGTCCTCTTTTATTTGAAACAATTTGAGAATTTTCTATAATTTTGGAAAGATTTTCTCTACCTTTATTAAAATTAGAAACATTTTTAGTAATGTCTTCTAACTTTGTTTTAAAGCTAGAGTTATCTAACTCTAAAATCTTGATATTTGCTTTAAGGTCATGATTTTCAATTTAATAAAGCATCATTCTTTTCTTTCTGAGTTTCTATCTCTTGACTTAGCAGAGAAAGTTGAGATGTCATACTAGAACAAGATTCTTGAATAACTTGGAGTTCTTCTTCTAAAATTTTCTTTTCATCTCTTAGCATTTCTACTTCGATTTTAGTTCTATTAAATATTTCAAGAGTTTCATTGTACTTTCTATTTTTCTTTTTAGTTTGTCAAGTAATTCTGAATTGATTTCCAAAAGGTCATTAAAAGTTAGATCACTTACTTCTTCTTTTGAGACCATAAAGCAAATGTTGGCTTGTTCTGAATCACTGTTCGAGTCACTTTCTGATGATGAAGATGATTCTGTATCATCCCATGTGAGAGTGAAAGCTTTCTTCTTGAATCTGTCTTTTTTGTGCTTATACTTGTCTTTCTTTTTCTCAGGACAGTCTTTCTTGAGGTGACCTTTCTTGTGACATTCATAATATTCTAGAGCAGATGATGATGGTTTGTTGGTGTTGTTATTGTTGCTAGAGTTGTTCTTGTTGTTTCTAAATTTGTTGCTCTTTCTAAATCTCAAAAACTTTTTGAAATTTTTAGCAATGAACGCCATATCTTCTTTATCTGAATCTGATTCATCTTTTTCTGCCTGGAATGCTATATTTTTCTTATCTTGAGCCTGTACTCGTTTTGCCTGGAGATTAACTTCATAAGACATTAGATTTCCAATCAACTCTTCTGGTTTTATGGTCGAAATATCGTTAGCTTCTTTGATTGCTAAGAATTTTCGTTCCCATTCATCCGTTAATGAGTTGAGGATTTTTGAAACAATATCAAAATCTATGTAAGTTTCTCCTAATGCTATCAAAGAATGATATATATCTTGAAATCTAGAATACATTTCATTGATAGTCTCATCTTGCTTCATTTTAAAATTCTGGAACTGATTTTTGAGCATAGAAATTTTACTTTGTTTGACTTTGTTAGTACCTTCATGTGTAACTTTAAGTGTACGCCAAATTTTATGAGTAGTTTTACACATGCTTATTCTATTAAACTCATTTTTGTCTAATGCAAAATATAACATATTCATAGCTTTAGCATTTGCAGTAGCATCTAATTTTTGCGTGTTAGACCATGCTGAATATTCAGTAGTAGGAATAATATATTCAGACTGCATAATGTTCCAGGTTTCATAACCACTTGCTTATATATAGATTCCTATTCTAGTAGCCCAATAGTTATAGTTCATTCCATTAAATAGAGGTGGTCGTGCAGTAGATTGACCTTCTAAAAAGGTAGTGTTAGAAACAGTGCTGGTGTTGTTTTCCATATTAAAACAATATCAGATAACTATGTTACGGTTATATGATGGCCTTGCTCTGATACCAAATGAAAGTGACTGTGCTATAGGATCGTGCGATATAGATAAACTACTTGTGCGGAATATAAACTAAGTAAGTAAATAATTAAAGCAGTAAAGTAAATGACATGAGATTTTTATACTGGTTCGAACTCCCGTTGTACGTCCAGTCCCAGACTCCTTCTAGAATTAAACTAGCAACCCTCACTTAACCCGGAGGAATAGGTTTACACCGCCTGAGCAACCGAACAGGACTTCTACGGCCTAAGCAACCGAATAGGACTTCTACCACCTGAGCAACCGAATAGGACTTCATTACAAATACCAAAAGTATCTGAGTGTAGTGTGCTCTTTGAATAGCACTGATAAGTCAATTAAGTACAATCTTCCTATAATCTTCTCCTTTATGATATGTAGTGTAATGTGCTTGAGAATTGTGGAAGATAGAGTGATCAACGATCAGAGAATGTAAGTAGTTTGAGTGCAGTTTGAAAATAGAGAATAAGAGATAAGAATAAAAGAATATTAAAATTAATTATTATTTTTGTTTGTTGAATTCTGAAATCTATATATAGAGATTAAAAAGTTGTAACCATTGATGAAAGGCAATGTTGAAAAGAACAGGTGCAACTGTTGGTTTGAAGATGTTTCTCTTCGATGAAGAGAAGTGTCTTTTCATAAAAAATAGCTGCTGAAAATATTCGGCCGGCTGAAAATTTAAATTCAGCCTTCTGAATTTGATAAAATCGTAAACAGCAAGGCAATAGGCAATAGGCAATTTTTGGCCTAATTCAGCCGGCTGAATAAAGTCATTCAGCCGGCTAAATATTGTGAAACCATAAAAGTGTTTTAGCAATCAGACGGCTGAATGATTCCATTCAGCCGGCTGTTTCAGCCTTTTGTGCAAGGTAGTGCATGTGTGTATATGTTTTATATGTATATCATTTCAGGAGAGATTTTAACATATTTCTAAATAATATAAAGACTCTAGACAAAGGACTATCAGCTTCAAAATACTCTAAATGCAAATCTGCAATGAATCTCCTGCATAATTGATTAGTACACACAAATATTTATTTATATAGTTTGTCACAATCAAAACGATGTAAAATCGAGATTCCAACAGTGATAACAAGCGAAACCATACACCAAGTACGAACCAGATTACAGGTCCAAAACATAGCCATCAGCTTCCGAAAGATGACCGACATTCTAAATACCTACACATAACAAACCATGAGCAAACTTCAAATGAAGTTTAGGATCGGTAACGAGGTCCACGTAGGGATACAAAGCTAAGATGGTCAGGAACCCTCTCCAAGCTTTTTGGATCATTTTAGACAACCATTATCAAGCATCTTGTGCACATAAAGTCAGGAACTCCATTCCACCAACTAACCAAGTATTTCACCTAGGAACAAGTTTCTAGAAAAGAAATCATGGTGTAAAAAATAAAGGCACAAGTAAGTCGCACCTACCCAAGGCTATAAAGCAAATCCATAAAGCAATATTATGGATCGGTACTGATCCATTACCATGGATATGTATCGATCCCTGGCTATGGATCAATAACTATCCCTAATGGTTGCTGATATAGTCATGATCTTCCAAGCATTTCTCTTCCTTGACATGGAGAATGGGGCTATGAACGAGGTGAAGGAGATTTCAACAGCTTAGAGCTATAAATAGAGGGGAAGAATGATGTTTTGGGGGATCTTTTTTGGTTGTTCATGAATTTTATGTAGTTCTTATAATGCCGAGGATCAATACCGATCCATAAGAACATCTCTTGTAAACAACCAAATTAGCAACAAAGTTAAGTGGATGTAGGCAATGATTAGCAGAATGTAACGATCCTAATTTTGGTTAACATTGTCTAGGACATTTAATTAGTTAAATTAAATGAAATAATGAAATGGTTAAGGGATTGAGATTTGTATATCTAAGGGGTAGCCATGCCTAAGGAAAAATGAACTAAAGGGAAACTAAAATGAAATAGATAAGGGACAAAGTAGGAATAAGTCATACCCTTATACACCAAACCCTCACTCACGTTCATTTTCACATTCAAAACAAAAATCAAATACTAGAGGCCGGCCACCATTAGACAAAGCTAGAAGAAGAAAAGCTAAAGATCAAGAGGAAGATTAATCAAATCCATTCTCAAATCTCAACTCCTTAATAACAAGCTAAAGGTGAATAATAGGTTACATCTCATATTTATGATCTTTTAGGTTTCTAGATCAGATCCGAATATTTTTGCAAAGTATATTGCCATGTTTTTTTATTGTTAAAATGGATATATATGCTTATTGATGATTTATGCTATTTCATATGGATTTTATGATAAGTTTTAATGTGAAAACTCTATTAGATGACATCCAAATGCCTTACAATTTTGAGATAAGGTCAGAAATGATATTTTAGAGATGGGTTTCAAATTACATAATTTTCTGATTTAATGTGGATTTATTATTAATTTTCTAGTGAATGGTTAATTGGGTTTAAAATTAATTACGGCTAATTAATATTGTTTTTGGGTTAGAAATTAATATATGTTAGAAAACATATTAAAAGTGAATTATGGGAATTTTTATAGAATTTTCCTAAGTGTTTTATTAAGTATATAAAATTATTTAAGGTATGGCACTTAGATGTTTTATATATTTATAAAAGGAGAAGGGAATTTTGTAAACATATTAAATTATTTACTTCTGAAATTTCGGCAGCACTTCTAGAAAAGAATTTAGAAAAGAAATTAGAAACCAATCATATGTTGACAAACAAAGCAGGTTATTTGTAAAGGAATTACTTTATAAAGTTAAAACTCAGTTTTACCATGTTTTTCTTATTTCGCCGCTTTCGAAACCTACCTTTCAACTAGGTACTTCCGCCTCCATCTCCATCGAAACCAATGCGCATGTTATCAAAGACTTGGTACGTAGTGAATTGGATATAGGCGAAAGGTATACAGTCGGAACTAGGGGTTCTGAAGGGGTCGAAACCATACTTTTCTTTTAAAAGGAAATGTGCTTGCTTTGCTTTCGAAAAGAATGCTTTCGACTAAGATAGCTTTCGACTTGGTCAAATGGTTTTAAAGAATGGTTTCGAAAGAGGTTGCGCCTTTGTTTTATAAAGAAGCTTTCGAAGGGGTCGAAATCCTTAGCCGTCGCATCTTACCTTTCGAAGCAATGCTTTCAAAAGGGTTTCTTCGTTTTAAAACCTAAGATGTTTCTCCAATGCTCTCAAAGGGAATGGTTTCAACACCATCCACTTCTTTACTTAGGAAATTGCTTTCGAAAGAGTTCTTTTGACTTAGTTGTTTTAGGACCTTTTGTTCTATTGAAAGTTAAACCCAAAGGTTTCGAAAGGAATAATTCTGAATGGTTTTGAAAGGTTGTTCCACATGTTTTACTTGAACTCAAATGCTTTCAAAAGGTTTGATTTTATAATGAACATAATGCTTTCGAAAGGTTTAAGATAAAGGTTTTGAAGGGGTAGTTCTCCAATGTTTTCGAAAGGGTTTTAATGGAATATTTTCAATGGTTTCAAAAGGCAATGTTTAAAGTGTTTTGAAAGAAGGAGATTTATGGTTTTAAAAAGCTTTCGAAAGAGATGATTTCAATGTTTTTGAAAGGTTTAATGTAAATAGTCTCGAAAGGGGTATTTTCAATGGTTTCGAAAGGGGTACTTTCAAAGGTTTCGAATGTTTTCATCAACAATGTTTTGTGTAAAGTATATATAACATGGCAAAGTGATTTGAGTAAAGCATGGAGTAAAGCATGGAGTATATTTTCCTTGCTTAAGTATGATTTAAAAAGGGTTAAATCATTTTGAAAGAAAGGTTTTCAAGGAAAATTTTAAGGGTAAATGACCCTAAGTAAAATGACTCGGATATTAGAATTCCAGATGGGACTGGTATGGGGTCGCACCCTATGCTTTAGCTAGTAGCCCCTAGCTAATATAAGTCCAAGATTCCAGTGTGTAGGGCTTTGTCATAGGTAAGACTAAAATGATGTTACACACAGAAAGGAATATACATAGTAGAGATAGATTATTTGTGAGCCCGCAAAACCATTAGAATCAATTGACCCTGGAAGAAGTAAGTTAGGGACAGACCGTCTAGAAGAAGAGTATCTAACAAAAGTTAGATTATTTATTTATTTTGTCTGGTAGGCCCGAGTCGGCCAAGGGTTAGTAGTTAGCCAAACAAAACTATAGTGTTCGGACAGATAGTCCATTTATTACCTGATTTGTATACATACATGATATTGCTATTATTGTTTTAACCAGTTTGGTTGCAGGTTTTGATTTGCAAAAGATAAATTTTTAAAAGGGATATTAGTGAGGGGAAAATCGTTCCGCTAAGTGGCGGGACTCACTTAATATGAGATAACCGAGATGTATAGTATTATTCGCACCAGGCTTTATGTCTGACTCGAATTTTATGTTTTTCCCGTTAAACTCTCGAGTGATCAAAATTGATTTAAGTAGGTTGAGAGTTGAGGTTTATAGGTTTAAGTAGGTGGACGAATAAAGCTTCCGGAGAGGAGTAGGAGGTTGATGTTAGCTATGTTTAGGAGTTATTTTTTTTAATTTCCGCTATGTTGTATTAACTCTGTTATGACTATTTGGTACTCTGATCATCCAAGGGGACATCTTCATATGTCGCTCTTTGTTTATTTATGTAATAATTATATTTGATTTGAACCTGGGAAACGATTGGGATTATGTAATTTGATATGAAACATGTTTTGTGAAATGTAATCAGCAAAGTTGTTTTTGAATCTGAGATTCTGTTTCATATTCATGTGCTTCTGGTATTATGGATACCATTTGAATTACCGTATTTTGTCGCTGGAAGTTAATACTATAGATGACTGCAGCATCTGTAGCGCTTAGGTTTGAGCATCAAGATAAGGGATGTTACAACTTGGTATCAGAGCGGTGGTTTATGAAAAACTTTACACTAAAATGATTTTTGAAAACACAATCCTAAGAAATTAGAGAAAAGATTGCGGTATGGGATAACGCTATAGTAACGTACTTGTATTTGCTATATATAAGTATACGCTATATATATTCTCCTATCTCTCTTAGGCTATTCGTTTGTATCTTACAAAGGCTCGAATGCAGATATGGATGCTAGAAGTGGAAGAATTAACCTTGGTGGGGGAAGCACCACAACTAATGGAAATGCTAGACCTAATACCAGGAGAAATCAAGGTCAGGCATAAGCTGGAAATGTGGGTGGTGGAGTTCCGGAAGTAGACATGGGATCGATGTATCGGTTCTTTGTAAACATGATGCAAGCGGGAGTTGCTACTAGAGTAGTTGGAGGAGGAAATCAAGAAGCTCTGGTGGTGAATTACTATGCTGTTTTGAGTATAGATTATGCCCAGCTGGGAGGAAAGTCGTTTATTGGTATTGAAAATGCAATTGAAGTGGAGAATTGGTTACTTCATTGCGATAGGATTTTCGCTGATTTATGGCTCAATGATGAGCAGAAGAGAAGGCTTGCTTCTAGACAGCTACAAGGAGCTGCACTGTATTGGTGTAATAGTGTTACTGCTGGAGTTAATGAAGAGACGATGACATGGGCTGAGTTTAAAAGAAGGTTTGAGGAGAGATTTATGTCGGAGATTGTGAAGTCCACTCTGCTTATGAAGTTCGCTAAGCTAGAGCAGGGAGACATGACTGTGCTGGAGTATGCGACGAGGTTTGAAAAGCTAGCGAGATATGGCTATCTACGGTTGATACTGTGATTAAGAGGAATGAGAATTTCATTAGGGGGTTGAAGATTGAGCTTGCTAAGGCCACATTACCTCATATCAGGAATCCATGTGATGTTGTAGTGGAAATGGCTTTGAGGAATGAAGAAATACTTTCTTTTCTGGAAAGAAATAAGGCAAAGGAAGTCCAAGTGGGGCAAAGTCAGAAGAGAAATTTTTTCCACAAGAAAGGAGCTTAGATGATTGGAGCTGCTAAGAAAGGAAAGACGAAGGTTGTCTGCTATAAATGTGATAAGAAAGGCCATTTCGCAAATGAATGTCGCTTAGGGGATGGAAAGAAGGTGATCGGGAAGAAGAATATTAGATGCTTTAACTACGATCAAATTGGACATTATAAGAACCAGTGCAAGGAGCCAGCCAAGGATGGAAAAGGCAAAGCGTTTGCAATGGAGCCAGCTACCTCGAGGCCAACGGCAGAGGAAAAGGGAAAGGTTGTGTTGGGAGGTACACTTATGATACATGGTATGTCAGTTAACGTAGTATTTGATACCAGTGCATCACATTCTTTTGTATCTCATTGTTTGGTAGATAAGCTTAACCTAGAACCCTCATACCTAGTTACTTCCTTTGGGTTACAAATCCGATAGGAGGTTATGCAACTCTTGGGATGAGATATGACCACCTAGAATGTGAATTGTTAGATCATACCTTTGTTTGCAGTTTGCATGTGTTGGATTTTGTTGGGTTCGAAATTATTTTGGGTATGGATTAGTTAAGTAAATACGATACTAGGATATTTTATCATGATAGGAAAATATCGCTTAGACACCATGACTGTAGTGCTTGGATAATATACTATGTAGAAAACCCTAGTTTTGAGGTTAATGCTTTGTTGAGTGTTGTAGAGGCAATAGACTAGTTAAATCGAGTTTTTGTGGTTAGAGAATTTGTAGATATCTTTGAACCTGTAATAGGATTGCCACCGAAATGAGCCATTGAGTTTCGGATAGATTTGGTACCAAGAGCAGAACCGTAGAGTAGGCTGTCATGTAGAATAACACCTACCGAGATGAGGGAGTTAAAGGTTCAGTTGGTGGATTCAGAAGGTAAGAATTTTATCAAACCAAGTAGTTCACCTTGTGGTGCAGCTACAGTGTATGCTAAGAAACCGAACGGATCGTTGAGGTTATGTATCGATTATCGTAAGTTGTATGAGAAGACAATAAAGATTCGATATCCGTTGCCTAGAACTGACGATTTGTTCGATCAATTGAGTGGAGCCAAGGTATTTTCCCAATTGGATTTAGCGATAGGTTTCCATCAGCTTAGGGTTGCAAAGGATAGTATTCCTTTGACATCATTTAGGACCAGATATGGATCGTACGAATGGATAGTAATGCCGTTCGGACTAACTAATGCGCCAGCATTCTTTGTGGATTTGATGAACAGAATTTTCCGAGAGCACTTGGATAGGTTCGTGTTGGTTTTCATAGACGATATTTTGGTATACTCTAAGGATGAAAGGGAGCATGAAGTTCATTTTAGAGCAGTGCTTGAGACGCTGAGGCAACATCAGCTAAAAGCGAAATTTTCGAAGTGTCATTCCTAGAAGAGAGAAGTGAAGTTTCTTGGTCATGTAGTCTCATAGAAAGGGTTGTCTGTAGATCCGACTAAGATTGAGGCAGTGAATAATTGGAAGAGACACAAGACAGTGACTGAGATAAAGAGTTTTCTTGGATTAGCTGGTTACTATCGGAGATTCATAAATGATTTTACGCGGATAGCAGCACCGATGACCAAGCTAATGCGAAAGGATGTGTAGTTTGTTTGGACCGATAAGTGTGAGGAGGCATTCTAGAAGTTGAAACACTTATTGACTAATGCACTTGTACTAGATGTTCCAAAAGGCAATCAAGATTTCGTAGTGTATACAGATGCTGTGGAACAGGATTAAGAGCTGTTTTGATGCAAAGGGGTAAAGTGGTTGCCTACGCATCTCGACAGCTTAGACCGCATTAGGTTAGATATCCAACGCATGGTTTGGAATTAGCTGCGGTAATTTTTGCATTGAAGGTGTGGAGACATTACCTCTTGGGAGAAAGATTTGAATTGTATATGGATCATAAGTCGCTGAAGTATTTATTCTCTTAAAAGGAGCTGAATTTGAGATAGTAGAGGCGGTTAGAGTTTATAGCCGCTTATGATTTTGTTATTGTGTATACACCATGAAAAGCCAACAAGATTGCAGATGCACTTAGCAGAAAACATCAGAATACAATGTTGGAAATGATGGCTGAGTGGAAAGATTTGGAAGCGTTGACTACATGTAGAGTACAGTGGAGATCTGAGGCTGAGTCTAGTAAGGAAACTATTGTGTTGTCGTGTTTAGAAGTGCATCCAGTGATAATCGAAAAGATTGCTTCTAAACAGATGAAGGATCCATTATTAGTCGAACGGATCAGAAAGTTAAGGGATGGAACATAGAGCAATGACTTGAAAGATTTTAGTCTTGACCAGAATGAGTGGTTGAGGAATAAAGGAAGGTTATGTGTTCCGAATGTGGGAGACATTAGGAAGGAAGTTCTTGAAGAATGCCATCATTCAAAGTTCACTATTCATCCAGGAGGAACTAAGATGTATTAGGACATGAAGAGAAGTTTCTTCTAGGAATGTATGAAGAAGGATGTAGGCTTATGGGTGAAGCAGTGTCTGAACTATCAATCGGTGAAAGCTGAACATCAGGAACCAAGTGGGTTACTTCAGCCTTTAGATATTCCAGTATGGAAATGGGATTCTATCTCAATGGATTTTATACAGGTTGCCAAGGTCAAATTAAGGAAATGAAAGTATATGGATCATAGTGGACAAGTTAACCAAGAGTGCCCATTTCATTCCAGTTAAGTCAACCGGGATGGCACCCATTTTAGCTAAGTTATTTATGTAGAATATAGTTAGACTGCATGGGATTCCTAGTAGTATCGTAAGTGATAGAGATTCTTTATTCACTAGTGAGTTCTCGAAGAGTTTACATAAGATTTTGGGAACCAAGCTCAAGATGAGTACTGCTTACCATCCACAAACCCGATGGGCAAACGGAAAGAGTTTACAAAGTCTTGGAAGATTTGTTACGAGCTTGTGTGCTTGATTTTGGAGGATCATGGGAAGACCATCTACAATTAGTTGAGTTCTCCTATAACAAAAGTTATCAGGCTAGTATAGGGATGGCACCGTTTGAAGATTTGTATTGAACTCCTTGCAAATCTCTAGTTTGTTGGTTAGAGACCGATGATAGGTTGGTTCTTGGTCTGGATTTGGTTAGAGAAGCTGCAGAGAAGATTGAGTTAATTAGAGCCAAAATGAAGGAAGCTCAGTCTAGGCAGAAGAGTTATGCTGATAGAAGATGGAAGGACTTAGAATTCTCAGAAGGAGATCATGTTTTCATCAAGGTGTCACTGATGAAAGGTGTAATTCGATTCGGCAGATTAGGGAAATTAGCACAGAGGTTTGTCGGAACATTTCCTATTGTAGAGAAGATAGGGAAACACGCATATAGAGTAGAGTTACCGAATAGTTTGGCAAGAGTTCACGATGTTTTTCATGTTTCTAGTTAGTGAAAGTGTATTCGAGATCCAGAGACTACTATAGCACCGACTGTGTTAGAGGACTTAGTAGTGGAACTGAATTTGACTATAGTTAGGAAGCCAGTTCGTATAGTCACAAGAGATGAGAAGAGGGTAAGGAACAAGACAATCAGATTAGTTAAGGTCCAGTGGAGCGACGATGAGAGAGACTGTACTTGGGAGACTGAGAGTAGGATTAGAGACGCTTATCCTGATTTTTTTATGGTATGTTTTACCTTTATGATTGATTTGTTGTGTACCTTATCATAATTTCGAGGATGAAATTCTTTAAGGAGGGCAGTCTGTAACGACCCTAATTTTGGTTAACATTATCTAGGACATTTAATTAGTTAAATTAAATGAAATGGTTAAGGGATTGAGATTTGTATATTTAAGGGGTAGCCGTGCCTAATGAAACAAATGATTTAAAGGAAAACTAAAATGAAATGGATAAGGGACAAAGTAGGAATAAGTCATACCCTTATACCCTAAACGCTCACTCACGTTCATTTTCACGTTCAAAACAAAAATCAAATACTAGAGGCCGGCCACCAGTTGACAAAGTTAGAAGAAGAAAAGCTAAAGATCAAGAGGAAGATTAATCAAATCCATTCTTAAATCTCAACTTCTTAATCACAAGCTAAAGGTGAATAATAGGTTACATCTCATATTTTTGATGTTTTGGTTTCTAGATCAGATCCGAAATTTTTTGCAAACTATATTGCTATGTTTTTTATTGTTAAAATGGATATATATGCTTGTTGATGGTTTATGCTATTTCATATGGATTTTATTACAAGTTTTAATGTGAAAATCCTATTAGATGACATTCAAATGCCTTGTGAGTTTGAGATAAGCTCGGAAATGATATTTTAGAGATGGGTTACAAATTTCATAATTTTCTGATTTAATGTGGATTTATTATTAATTTTCTACTGAACAAAATAGTTAATTGGGTTTAAAATTAATTACGGCTAATTTATATTGTTTTTGGGTTAGAAATTAATATATCTTAGAAAACATATTAAAAGTGATTTTTGTAAATTTTTATAGAATTTTTCTAAGTGTTTGAATAAGTATATAAAATTATTTAAGGTATGGGATTTAAAAGTTTTATATATTTATAAAAAGAGAAGGGGCATGTTGTGAACATTTTAAATTATTTACTACTGAAATTTCGATAGCACTTTTAGAAAAGGATTTAGAAAAGAAATTAGCAACCAATCATATGTTGACAAACAAAACAGGTTAGTTGAAAAGGAATTATTTCTAAAGTTAAAATCAGTTTTACCATGTTTTTCTTGTTTCGCCGCTGTCGGCACCTAGCTTTCGACAAGGTACTTCCACCTCCATCTCCTTCGAAACCAATGTGCATGGTATCATAGACTTGTTTTGTAGTGAATTGGACATAGGCGAAAGATATATAGTCGGAACAAGAGGTTCGGAAGGGGTTGAAACCTTACTTTGCTTTCAAAAGGAAATGTGTTTGCTTTGCTTTCGAAAAGAATGCTTTCAACTTAAATAGCTTTCGACTTGGTCAAATGGGTTTAAAGAATGGTTTCAAAAGTTGTTATGCTTTTGTTTTACAAAGAAGCTCTTGAAGGGGTCGAAACCCCTAGCCGATGCATCTTACCTTTCGAAAAGGTTTCTTTGTTTTAAAACCTAAGCTGTTTCTCCAATGCTCCCGAAGGGAATGGTTTCGACACCATCCACTTCTTTACTTAGGAAATTTCTTTCGAAAGAGTGCTTTCGACTTAGTTGTTTTAGGACCCTTTGTTTTATTGAAGGTTAAACCCAAAGGTTTCAAAAGGAATAATTTTGAATGGTTTCGCAAGGTTGTTCCACATGTTTTACTTGAACCCAAATGCTTTTGAAAGGTCTGATTTGTATAAATAACTTAATGCTTTCGAAGGTTGAAGATAAAGATTTCAAAGGGGTGGTTCCCCAATGTTTTCGAAAGGTTTTAAATGGAAGGTTTCCAATGGTTTCGAAAGGAAATGCTTAAAGTGTTTTGAAAGGAGGATGTCTATGGTTTTAAAAAGCTTTTAAAAGAGATGATTTCAATGTTTTCGAATGGTTTAATGTAAATGGTTTCGAAAGGGGTACTTTCAATGGTTTCGAAAGGGGTACTTTCAAAGGTTTTGAATGTTTTCGTCAACAACGTTTTGTGTAAAGTATATATAACATGGCAAAGTTATTTGAGTAAATCATAGAGTATATTTTCCTTGTTTAAGTATGATTTAAAAAGGGTTAAATAATTTTGAAAGAAAGGTTTTCAAGGAAAATTTTAAGGGTAGATGACTCTAAGTAAAATGACTCAGTTATTAGAATACCAGATGGGACTGGTATGGGTTCGCGCCTTTACTTTAGCTAGTATCCCCTAACTAATATAAGTCCAAGGTTCCAACGTGTAGGGCTTTGTCACAGGTAAGACTAAAATGATGTTACACACAGAAAGGAATATACAGAGTAGAGATAGGTTATTTGTGAGCCCGTAAAACCTTTAGGCTCAGCTGACCCTGGGAGAAGTAAGTTAGGACAGACCGTCCAGAAGAAGAGTATCTAACAGAAGTTAGATTATTTATTTATTTTGTTTGGTAGTCCCGAGTCGGGCAAGGGTTAGTAGTTAGCCAAACAAAAATATATTGTTCGGACAGATACTCCATTTATTACCTGATTTGTGTGCATACATGATTTTGCTATCATTGTTTTAACCAGTTAGGTTGCAGGTTTTGATTTACAAAAGATAAGTTCTTAAAAGGGATATTAGTGAGGGGAAACTTGTTCCTCTAAGCGGCGTGGTCTCACTTAATATCAGATAACCGAGATGTATAGTATTATTCACACCAGGCTTTATGTCTGACTCGAAGTTTATGTTTTAACTTAAACTCTCAGGTGCTCAAAATTGATTTGAGTGGGTTGAGAGTTGAAGTTTACAGATTTTAGTAGGTGGACGAATAAAGCTTCCGTAGATGAGCATGAGGCTAATGCTCGCTATGTTTAGGTGTTATTTTGTTTTATTTCCGATGTGTTGTATTAAGTCTGTTGTGACTATTTAGTACTCTAATCATCCAAGGGGGCATCTTCATATGTCGCTCTAAACGTATTTATGTAATAATTATATTTGACCTGAACCTGGGAAACGATTGGGGTTATGTAATTGGATATGAAACATGTTTTGTGAAATGTAATCAGTACAGTTGTTTTTGAATCTGAGATTTTGTTTCGTATTCGTGTTCTTATGATATTATGGATATCATTAGCATTACCGTATTTTGTCATCGAAAGTTAATACTATAGATGACTGCAGTGTCTGTAGCGCTTAGCTTTGGGCCTCAAGATAGGCGATGTTACACCGAACCACTATAAATTTTTTGTGTCTTGTTATTTCTCATTTTCATTTACTTTCTTCACTTATTTCTCTATTATAGTCTCTTTGGTGCTTGTGCTATATTTTGGTATAAACATTTTGGTGCTTTCAGTGAGAGGATGATTTTCTTAATATATTTGGATCAATCATCTACCTTTGGATTGCTCTAGTCTGGGGGATTGATCCATTTGCTTTGTTTTTACATTAAAAATTGCTCAGATTTCAACAGCATTTATAGAAAGCCAGTTTAAGCTATGGCTCCATGAAGAAATCGAGCCATCGCTTCTAGAGCTGCAGATGACATTGAAAATGTTGACTCTCAGCATATGGAGGAAGTAGCATAACCAACTTCTACTGAAGTTCAAAACCCATAAAAGTTGATAACAAGGGTTAAGATGGACCATATGATGAAGCAGATGAACGGCAAGTTGCAGGAGAGTCGTGATGAGATGAAGCGGCAGTTGCAGGAGAGCTTGAGTTCGCTAAATTAATTGACTCATGGTCAAAGAAGAAGCAGGAAGGAGTTGACGCCTTTCGATTTGGAGTCTGATAGTTCTTCATCAACGAGCCAAAGGCATTGAGAACGAAAGCAAAAGATGGTCAGAAACAAGGTCGGCGCTTCGAAGTAGAGGCTGGAAACCGGTCGTGGACGAAGTGTGAGGATCGGTACCGAGCCCCATGCAAGGATCGGTACCGAACCATCTGTTAGTACCTTAGGCATTGGTTTTGATGATAACAACCATATGGCATTATATAAAATATAGATACCAACGTTTTTATCAAGATAACGTTTTTATCAAGATAACTTTTTTATCAAGATATATATATATATATATAGTATATAGTGTAGGATATTAGATAGGTGTTGATTAAGAAGACTGTACAGTATCAAGAGTGAAGGCTGATATAGAGATTTAAGAGTCAGATATTGAAGACTCATGAGTTTGAAGATTCAAGAAATCAAGATAGGTTATAGGGTCATAGATTATTTTGTTAAAACCCTGGTAGCACCTCTTTTAACTCTCTTCATTTTCCAAAACGGTTTTTAAAAACTATTCTCTAATTTTAAATGATTTTCAAATATCCTAATTTTTAAAAATGATTTTTCAAGAATTCTTATTTTCAAAAAGAATTTTCAAACATCTTTTCAAAATAGTTTTCAAATGATTTTTGACTTCTTTTTATTAACAAGTTTATTATATTTTGAGTAATTAAGTTCTTAAGCATTTTTATTTTAATATACTTTTAATCTATTATATTTAGATATATTTTGTGGTTTTATAATTTCTAAATAATATGGTATTCAAAAGTATATTTTTGATATTCATTAATACATTGATTTTAACATATATTCACTCATACTTTATATAAATTATTTTTGTATATATTATTTATATTTAAATCCTTTATATTAAAATATTTCAAAATAATCTTGTGAAGTTTTCTTAAGTTTTATTATGATAAAAATGTGTATAAACTATGCTCAAATGATTTTTACAAAGTATCAAAATATTTTACAAATCTTAATATTTCAAAAGAAAATTAAAATATAAAAAATTCAAAATTACAAAGGGTATGTCGACATACCCTATAGCATATGTCGACATATAGTTCAATATTTTCAAAATTCAAATTTTGAATGGAAGTGTCTTTTCGTCATATCTCTTCGCGAATGGATAAGTCTATTGTTTCTTTAAAAATATGGGTTCTCTCAATGAATTTTGGTTAACTACTTTCTCATATTTTCTCTCCTCTTTCACTCCCTTAATTTCTAAAAGATCTTCTACTCAAAATATTCTCAAATTCAATTAGAATCAAATTCAAACTATATTGATTTGATTCTCTATTGTATACTTTCTTTCATCTCTCTCAATCAAATCAAGATCAGAGTGCTACTCAAGAGGTTATAGGATTATTTGTACTCAAGATCAAGAAATTGATTTTGTAAACTCTATCAAATCATATTAAAATACTCTTAGGAATGCTTGATGTCCCTGAAATCCAATTGGGTATGCTTGTGTCCCGTCTGAATCAAGTAAAGTGCTTGGGGTCCCGTTTGAATCCAAATGGGTGTGCTGGTGTCCCATTCGAATCTAGTGAGTGTACTCAGAGCTTGGAAAATATGGAGGTTGTGTCTTCATATCCCTGAAATTGGGTTTGTATAAAACTTGATATTTGAAAAGAAATATATACAAGAAATTGTATGGGATTTGATGTAGGGTAACTCCAAAATAATATAAAAATCCTGGTGCAATCTCTCCAACTCTTTACTTTTACTGGATTTATATCTCTTTGTGTTTGCATCTGTGATTGTCAATTCGCATTGTTTAAACTATAAACTTAAAAGAATTCAAAAAGATTCATAAAAGTTATTAAACACTATTCATCCCCCTTTAGTGTTAAATTAGCCTTAAGATCCTTCCTTCCACAAACTATCACCATCCATTCCTGGTTTGGTGAGTCGACGAGTTGATGTTGCGAATGATGATGTTGGAGATACGTTTAGTCGTGTTGTTGATGGCCAGAGTGCTAGAGATCAGGCGGCTGGTGTCGATCTGCCACGTAGAAACTGAACTACTAGAATTGTGGACAAACGGTTCTCCCTAAATGTGGAGAACCTAGGTATCTCGAACCTAACCAAGAGCGTTTGTCGGGCCAAATATTCAGGGCAGACCATGGTTATCGCCATTTAGTAGACCTTGCAATGTTGGATTATTTGGCTGAGATGGTAAGTAGATTGGTAAGTAAGAATCAGCATTGGAGTAAAAATTAATGGGGCTCTTCCGCTAGTTCAAACCTATTCATCGAAGCGATACCACATGAGAAGTACCTCAGAAGGTTTGTGATGCTAATAAACAATCGTTTAATGGAAGGATAGATTCAAGGCAGCATTTGATGAAGTATGAATTGCATTATTTCCTAATTATCCTCGAAGGTGTTGCGACGATGTGGTTCACCCGACTTCTGTCGAGATCCATATCGTCTTTTGATCAGTTAGCACAGAAGTTCATTGAGTAATTTCATTTATACACCACTCGTCCCAAGGACGTAATGTCGCTGTCAAACCTCTTCTAGGAAGCGGGGGAGTCGTTAAAAGATTTCTTGAACAGATTCCACACGGTTGTGACTGAAGTTATTAATGCCCAGGAAGATATTTTCTAATGGCTTTGATAAGAGGGATTCATCCCGATATTGATTTCGGTAGATGGGTGAAAATGAATCCCCTACCAACGATGGATGTGTTATTATAGAAAAGCGAATCGATTCTTGTGCTAGGGAGAGGTAAGCACTACCACCAGGAAAGTCAATGCCAGGCAATCGGTTAAGGAGATTCAGGGCAATGTTGCACTGATGCGGTCCAGAGGGAATTTCCGGAATTTGATGTGAATATCAAGAATAAGAGCGGTGGTCGGGGAAGAAATGGTTAGGGTTCCAGTGACATAAAGTTTGATTCCAAGAGACACCCTAGGTTCCCAAAGTATGATAGTTACAGCCATCTGAATAATCCAATCGAGAACATATACCTTGCTACCCAAGGTAAGAAAAAGTATAAAAAGCCGACTCTATGGGAGTAGACTGTGAAGGAAAAAGAAGTCTGGGAAGCATTGTAGAATTCGTGAAACCCACGATCATAACATAAACAAGTGTCGGCATTTACGTTATGTGATTGAAGATCTAATAAGGAAGAAGAAGTTACACCGGTTTGTTAAAGTCCCGTAGGATGGCGTGCAAGGAAGTTCTGACCCCTAAGGACCATCGTTCTAATGGGGGCAAGCCGGGATAGGTGCAACCCCAGCGGCTTGAGAAAAGGTTGATTAGCAATACAATTTATAGAGGACTACATCCGGTTGAGAAGATCTGGAGTGAAATGGAAAGATATGCAAGGGCATTGAAGCATGTTGTAAGCGAGAGTTGCTTTGTCGTAGAAGATGGAGCTCTGGCAAACCAACTCAGGACCATGACTGACGATATTGTTTTTCGAAACAGGGATGCTGAGGGGGTTGAAGCCCCAACATTGGATCCTTTAGTGATATCAGCCATGATTGGGTTGGCAACTGTGAGGAAGGTGTTAATTGACCAAGGCAGTTTAGTCAATATTCTATTTAAGAAGGCTTATGACCAAATGTTGTTGGATGGCAAAGATATAAAACCATGTAAATCTCGAATCTACGGATTTAACGGTACGAAAGTAGAACCTGTTGGATATATAGACCTATCGACGGTGTTTAGAGAAGGTAAACGTAAGAGAATGCGGATCGTGACCTTCATCATGTTGGATATTTTCTCTGCTTATAATGCTTTTTTGGGCCAGCCAGCCCTAGCTAGCTTTCGAGCAGCCATTGCCAGTGGTGCTTGATAATGAAGTTTCCAACAGATAATGGAGTAGGAGTTGTCCAGAAAGACCAAGGGCAACGTGAGTGCTACATCGTGGAGCTGAAAAAGGCAAAGCAACGTGAGAAAGGAAAAGGTGCGGAGAAGACTCTCTACATCAAGTCACTGGACGCATAACAACCATCGCCTAAGCCTTGGCTCGGACAACATAGCTAGTTCCATAAGCATATCGACCCAAGGAAGGAGCCATTGGATGCAAGGGCGGCCCCCATGGAGTTGACGATCAACATCCCGGTCGGTCAGGATGATCCTACATAGGTCTTGAAGATCGACCTCAACTCAACATAATGATGATGAAAGAATTAACGGTTTTACCCAGGCGAACCTGGATGTGTTCGCCTAGATGCATTCTGGCATGTGTATAATATCGCCAGAGACAAAGTGTCATCCATTGAATATGAACCTTAAATGTTTTCCTGTAAAGCAGAACTGTTGCACCCTAGGTCCGGAGCGATCCATTGTACTGAAGGAAGAGGTGGATAAGTTGAAAGACAATGGCCTTATCCACGACGCTCTATACCCAAAGTGGGTATCCAATCCAATCTAGGTAAAGAAGTCCAACGAGAAGTAGAGAATGTGCATTAACTATTCTGATCTGAATAAAGCATGCCCAAAGGATAACTTTTTACCCCCAAAGATTGATCAGATGGTAAATTCAATCGCTATACACAAACTGCTAGTATTCATGGATGCCTACCCTGGTTACAACTAGATTCCAATGCATGTCCAAGACCAGAAGTACACTAGTTACATAACCGACCTAGGACTATATTGCTATCTCATTATGCCCTTTGGTCTGAAGAAAACAGAAGCAACTATCGAAGGGTAGTAAACTCGATGTCTAGAGAATAAATTGGATGCTTCAATGGAAGTGCACGCTAATGATATGTTGGTGAAGTCATGACTGTCGACTAATCATGTGGAGGATTAGGCAAAGATGTTTGGTGTACCCCGAAAATACGGCATGAAGCTCAATCCTTTAAATTGTCATTTGGAATTCTGTCAGGGAAATCCTTGGGTTTCATAATGAACTCGAGGGAAATAGAAGCTAATCCGAAGAAGATCGCGGCAATGAGGAACATCGAAGTCCCAAAGTCCAAAAAGAAATTCAGAGCCTAAATGGAAAAGTTACCACCTTGAGCCATTTTATTTCAGGAGTAACAGATAAGTGCATCCGTTTCTTCGAGATCCTTAAAAGGGAAAAAGGAACTTCGCTTGGACGCAAAAGTGCAAAGATGCTTTTCAGGCTTTGGTGGATCACTTGGAGAGACCTCCCATCTTGTCAAAGCCACCAGAAGACGAGAATTTATTTTTTAGCTGGCAGTGTCAGTGCATGTTTTAAGCACTATACTTGTGCGTGAGGAGTCCCGGATCTAAAGACCAGTGTACTACATTAGCAAATGAATGACAAGGGTAGAGAGGAACTACCCAAAGTTGGAAAAGCTTTCATATTTCCTATTAATATCTTCAAGGAAACTCCATCCATAATTCTAGGCTCACACGATCAAAGTTTTAACCGACCAGCATTTGAAACAAGTCTTGCAGTGACCTAAGACTTTTGGAAGGTTGTTGAAATGGAACATTGAGCTGAGCCAATACGATATTATGTATCTTACTCGAAGAACAATCCAAACCCAAGCATTGGAAAATTTCATAGCCGAATACACTACTCGAGATGATACTCTGGAGAGCAGTGGAGAGCGAAATGCTGGGTGGAAGATGTATAAAGATGGAGCCTCTAATGAGCGTTTTTCTGGGGCAGGCATTGTGTTAATGACCCCCAAGGAGCATTCTATCTGTTACGCCCTGAAACTCGATTTTTCCACGACAAACAACGGGGTAGAGTATGAAGCTTTGATCGCGGGACTTAAAATTGTCAAAGATTCGGGAGTCAAAACTTTACACATCTTTTACCACTCCTAACTGGTGGTGTGCTAGATGAGAAAAGAGTTTCAGGCGAATGGGGCAAGCTAGCTCCTTATCTGAACAGAGCCCTCAAGTTGCTTAATGATATCAAATACTACACGATAACACATATTCCCAAAGAGGAGAATGCAAAGGCTGGTTCGCTGACTAAGATGGCTAGCTTAAGAGATGCGCAACTCATGAGCCTATATATATACACATTATTAGCTTCGAGCATCGACCAGATGGAAGTCAATTGGATCTTTGAGGCTGGATGTGAGAAGGAGTCATGGATGAATCCAATTAAGGATTATTTACAAAGAGTATTCCTTCCTGACAGGAAGAACGAGCAGCAACAACTCCTTCGCAAAGCATCAAGATTCATCACACAGGAAGGAGTGCTATATAGGAAAGGGTTCTCAGTCCCCCTGCTTCAATGTATTTCCACTTATGAAGCCAAGCAAGTCTAGATGGAAGTATACGAAGAGGCTTATGGTGAGCACATTAGGGGGTAAACATTAGCGAAGAAGATACTTTGCTATTGATACTTCTAGCCGACCGTTAATCGAGATGCAGTTGATTACACCAGAAGGTGTAAAAATGCCAAAGATTCGCAAAAATTCCTAGAGCCACATCGATAGAGATTATGAAGATGGTTAGTCCCTGGCCATTTGCAGTTTGGGGAATCGATATCATTGGTGCGCTACCAATGTCCAAGGGCGGCGCGAAATACGCCATTGTTGCTGTCAACTATTTTAGGAAGTGGGCTGAAGTGGATCCATTAGCCATGATCACAACTAAGAAGGTGATCAACTACATAGTCAAAAACATCATCTATTGCTTTGGAGCCCCACACACGATCATTTATGATAATGAAACCCAATTCGATAGTGTTGAGTTTGAAGACTTCTGCCACAGGCACCACATTAAGGAGAGATTTGCAGCGGTAGTGCACCTACAAATGAATGGATAGTTAGAAGCTGTGAAAATAATAATTAAGTTTCTCAAGAAGCGACTGGAGAAAGCCAAGGGCAAGTGGGCCGAGGAGTTACCATTAGCACTTTGGGCTTACAGGACGACCCACAAGTCCACGACAGGCCACTCTCCATAAGCCCTAGCCTACGGATAGGAGGCTATGATTCTACTGGAACTCGAAGTACATTCTCATCAAGTAACTCATTAAAACTCCCAAACGAATGAGGAACCCCTACCGGAGTCTCTCGACGTGGTAGATAAGAAGCATAATGAAGCCGACCTGAGAGCTGTTGCACATCGAAAACAAGTTGCTCGATATTACAACACTAAGGTCAGGAACCAAACCTTTGAAATTGGTGATCTTGTTCTCAAACGAATCTTCTCAGGCCCTTTGAATATGAGTCTGAGCTGGGAAGGTTCGTATGCAGTCAAACATAAGCTTGGAGATGGAACATTCAAGCTGGCAACCGTAGATGGGATCTCACTCCCACGGGTGTGGAATGGTGAACACTTGCAATGCTATTTCACTTGAGCTTTTAATTTGTAAATATTTAGTCAAGTGTGATGTTACAAGACAAAATCTATCATTTCCTATGAATATAAAATAAAATTGCTTCTTAAATCTACGACTTTTCTCCATATAACCATAAACTGTGAATTATGATGGACATAAATGGATCTACATAAGTATAATGCAGGTGTGCAAGTACCTAGAGATAGGTGCCAACTGAACTTCTACAATCCATGATCGGACCTTTGAAATAAAACCATCCTTAGCATCCAGAGATAAATGCATGTTAACTCCTTCAACCCTTGGCTTAAGGGCTAGAGTATAAATATTCGAGGATGGAACAAGACAGTATGCCCCAGAGGCTCATGCCCAGAGTTTAGCAAAACCCCAATACCTTGCCCGAAGGATGGCAAGATGAAAAGCCAATGCCCAATGTCGGGCGAGGCCTTGCTCAAAAGCACTAATACCTTGCCTAGAGGAAGGCGAGGCCAAAGATCATCACCTATAGTTAGGAAAGATCTCATTCAAACCTTGATCGATGCCCAGGGTCAGGCATGGTCGAAGACTAACATCTTGAAGAGGGATGACCAAACCACCACCCTACGTGGTCAACTCCAATCAATGCCCAGAGTCTGGCATGATTGAGAATGAATATCCAAATGAGGGATCTCTGAATCACCGTCCCAGGTGGTCAACTCCAATCCATGCCCAGAGTTTGGCATGTTTGGGGGCAAACTTTCTAAAGAGGGATGTTCAGACCACTGTTTTAGGTGACCAAAATTCGATCGGCCCTGGAATCGGACACGATCGAAGAAGGATACCCAGAGAGGGGTACTTGGGCCGTTGAGTTCCTAATGATCGATTTAGCATAATGCAAATTGCTATTGCAATTTAGGTGGAGCCTGGTTAAAGTCAAGCAAGACAGACCAATAATTTGGTTAAGCGACAATAGAGATGGTTCGCAAGGGTATAAACAAGAATACTAAGCGCATTTCTCATAACTCAAACAAGTCAACACAGAGCCTGAAATGATAACTAAATTTTATTAACACAACATCCAAAACAAAAGCAGAGGCCGAACCCACATAAAGGCAGCCTAACAAAAGTAAATCCTACGGCTATACGATAAAAGCAAACGTACAATCACATCTAATGCTTAGGTTTCTTCCTCCTCTTCTCCTTGGCTCCCTTTTCAAAGGAGTGTGCACCAAGCTCCTCTAGTTTTTTTCTACTCCTCCCTCCGCTTTTGCAGCCCTTTGAAGGAGTGGTTTATGATGATCTAGCGGGCACACTTGAGTGCTTTCGGGCATGGAGAGAGTAACTGGAGCAAAGATAGTCTGATCAGGCAAAGCTATGGATAGAGGAGGTGGAATGAATTCAACTGGCTCTTTCTTAATCTCTTTAGCCAATAAAAATTGAGTCTGAAGCAACTCCTGCATGTTGGTCTCTGAAGAGGGCTTAGAAGACCCAGTTATGAGAACATCCTCCTCGGACCTGAGTTTGCAGGAGATCACTAGTCATTTCCTCTTCCAGGGCATGAATCATTTTTGCATCGGGTCCAGGGGCCGTGCTAGTCGGAATATTCAGAATAGTCTGAGAGTTAGGCATGACTACTGACTCAGTCATTGATGTTTATAGACCTAGCCGGGGACCTTCCTCAGGGAGGATGATGATGAAAGGCTGACCTAATAGTTGAGAAACATAAAAGAAGATATTAGCGACATCGATCGGTGTCATGTGAGCCTTCTCAAATATGGGTGAGGCCAGTGGGATATCTCCACTGGACTTAGAACTGTTGTAAGCTGGAGTGCCATCAGAATTCCGCTTCAAGGCTTGGGGACAAAATGGTTGTCTTTGTCATATGATGTTCATCCAGATTGTATTGTAGATTTGAAGGAGAGATGGAGGCAGCCGGAAGCTCGAAAGTATGACTTGTGGTGACATTTTGAGGAGTAGACCCAAAGCCTTTACCTTGGTCTTTTTAGGCCTCGATAGCCAGCTCAGGATGCGAGATGAGCTCATCATTCTTGAATGCTCCAATCTCATCCACACTCAAAAGTTTTCTATCCAATTCCTCCTAGTTTACCTCACCTCCTTCCATGGACTCCTGCCCTTCATCCACAATCTGCTCCTATGCCAAGGCCAGAGCCTTGAGATAATCCTTGTCGAGCCATTCCAGATTTCTGAATTTGATTACGTTGGCATTGTAATTGATGATTATTGGCTCAAGTTTCTTTTTAATTTGCTTCTTCGCGGCTTCGATCTATTTCTCTACATCCTTGGCCTGAGATTATGCATTATCTCTCACTTGGCGAGCATCCACAAACTCTTCCGATAGTTATGAGCCTCAATGAGAGCATCGTCCTTTTCTTTCTTCTCTTTATCCAGTTGTTTCTTTTGTGCATCTAATTCTTTGGTTAAACGCTCATTCTCCAGCGATAGAGTGCGGTTCCTATGATGGGAAGTCTCAATTTGCATCTCGTGGCTCTGTTTCTCTTGCTTAGCTGACTCGGTCAGATATGCAACCTTTTTCTTTGCCTCTATCGATGACTTTTTCAGCCCTGCAACTTCCTCATCGAGGTGGACTATGGTTTGCTTGTCCTGATCCGCCTTAAGCTTAAATTCTTGGAGCTCGACTTTTATGCTTTAAGAATATTCAAAAATCACCTCAACTAGCTTCTTCAACTTAAAATACTAGTCAGAAGCACCATTGACATAAGCCATGGTTTGACATTGGACATGCGGGGGGATGTCCTTTATATCAGGAATAAACTTAACTCTATCAAAGCAAATCTTTGGGAATTGATGCTTCAGAGCAGCCATATGGGGATTTGAAGCGATTTCTTTCTCTTTTATGACGGCAGGAGGTTGGATATCATTCTCATTAGCCATATGACAAGAAGAGTCAAAGGACACAAGTTTAGAAGACTCCTCAGATTGCTGATGGGAATGCGGCGGCACAGTTTGCTTTTTGGAGTAGGGGACCGAAGAAGGGGCACGAGAGACATCCGTGGATGGAATGTCATTAGGTTGAATGGAGAACCTATCCATATTTTTGGGCAGGGGAGACCTAGATCTAGATCAATGCCTGGAGGTTGAATCGTAAGACTGAAACCCCCTATCTCGGCACTCTTGATCTTTGCTTAATCGCCTGTTGGTATCTTAGTCATAACAGTGTCGTGAGAAGGTTGGCGTGGGTTGGTCCTCTTATGCTTACCCATTTGATTCTCGAGGGAGTCAAACATGAACCTTTGCTCCATCGAACCTACAACTGAGACAGAGATAAGTTAATCACAGCAAGGTAAAGCACAATGCAAAGTAAGCAAGGTGCAATGCATGTATGAGTATGTGTCTAATGTACCCACAATGCACCATGGGTATGGATTTTGCTGACAGGGTGATCTCCCCAGCACGTGTTTTTGGCAAGTCACCATATAGACAAATAAGGAGTCGATTTCTCCGAGGCTCATGTTGCCCAGAGAGAAAGAGTCAATATCATCTGGAATTGGCCCAAAATTAACATAGAGATCCTCTGGAGGTAGGACGGTTGTCTCTTCTGCCATAGTAGTTAGTGAAAGTTGTATTAGAGTCCGCATAGGTAGGATTATTATCTTTGGATGCTGCTCCAAAAGAAAACCCTAGTTATCATCACCATCATCATTAGAAGACTCATGGCCCATGTCAACATCACCATGGTCTACTTCACCACCTTCACCTTCCCCAGAATGATCGAGTACTTCTTCATTTCCAGCCATAGGATTCTGGACTGGGGCATTTTAGATTCTCACCACCATTCCTAGATGAAGAGTCGTCCTCATCGTTGTCGCTAGCAACCGGTATGTAACCTATTTTATGGCCTTCTTTAAGTAAGTTGTAATTCAGTAGATTTTCATCGATGAGAAGTGATCTTGCCTTTCTTTCTCCGACCGAAACTTGAAGGAGGGTCCTATGGGTGTCCGCAAAGGCCGGATTGCTAGGTCTTCTCGGAATATCTGAAAGAACAAAAGGAAATAATTTGGGCCAACAAAATCACGAGACATGCTCAAATGAAAAGGAATGAATATTAGACTTACGTTCGGACAACCACCTCTGCACGGATCCGAGCAAACAACGAACAAAGAAGAACCCATCCCTGAAATAGCTTAATTTATTCCAAGTGCCCGTCACTATCTTACAACCTCTAGAGCATTCCAAGTATGTGAGAGAAGGACTTCCTTTTTGATGTTCGAAGCTGTACAAGTATCAGATCTCTTCATCACTTGGAATGCAATTCAAGTGTTGAGTAAAGATGATGTATGCGCTATGCAGGAAGGCATAGATGTTAGGATGTAATTGGGTCGGTGCCACCTCATGAATTGCAGAACTCAGCTAACAAATTGGTTGAATGGTGGGATGCACTCCGCTAAGCACATGTATTGATTGCATACTGTATACCCTACTAAGGGATGATGAGCGCGCTGATGGCATGTGGAAGCCAACACATCCTCGAACGGGTTCCATGTTTTTCACATATTCTTCTAAGGGACCCTTCATTGATTTTCGAATTAGTAGAATCCAGAGGTTCATCCAATATAACCAAATCATCGAGACTATCTGGAGCAACCTCTACTTGTGGACCTTCCACCAACTCAGGAGGAATCTCTTAGAAAGGTTGTTCGACTTGATGACTTGCAGGCTGAGATCTGGGTAGTGCCGGAGTATGTCTCACAATAGGAACTATAGTTGAACTAGACTTAGTGTCATATTCGGCATAATTAGAAGTTGAAGGGCATTAAATCATTACAGAGAGACGCTCGAAATGTCTACGATCCATAACTATCAAAAATCAACACATAAGTGATATCAAAAATATTAAAGGTAGCGTCCCCCGTGCCAAAGTGAAAACACAATGATGTATGATGCAATTTACAGTGTTGTGCAGTGTCATGCAATATGTGTATTCATGAGGGTGCAGTGTTGGCATCAGATATTGTGCAACGGTTCATTCGAAAGCCAGCCCGTTGTCTGAAGTGACCGTCATTGCTGACCATCCCAATGAGCTTTACGTAGCTGACCATACATTGGTAACCCCATGACGAAAACTCGAAAGTTTTCACTTGAGAAACTTTGAGTGTTCTCTTAAAGTTACCCAAGATTGCGTGACTAAAATTTCCTAAGGATAGGATCGGCATCGATCCCCAACCATAACCTTTGAAATCAGTATTCTTCCACTTCATCTTCATCTCATATGTGGTTGGCGGCATGAATCTCTTACAAAATCGACCCTCTGACGTTGCTATCCACCAAGAAAAATGGAAATTGGGACTTGTTAAGGATTCAAGTGGAAATTCAAGGTCGTTCGTTTAGGGGTTGATGGCATTGAAGGCCGATGATTAAGGCGGTCTACTATGATGTTTAAGAGGAGGCATAGGTGTTGAATGCCTTGATTTTGAGCAAAAGGACTTTTAGTGACAACTTAAAGCTCGGGATCTCAAAGGAAAAGAACAAATAAAGTAAGAAGACAAAGGGTCGGGTCGGTATATGTGACCTCGAACCTAGGAACTTAGGCTATAAAGTCGCCTGAAACTTCGAAGTATGGGATCAGTACCGATCCTTGGCCAGGGATCGATAACGAACCATTTTTGTAAAAAAAAGAGAAAAATATATATACCTATGTATGTATGTACATGTTTGTATAGGCATGTGGGTATCCATGTGGGTATACAAGTATATACATATGGGCCTAAATGAAGCATCGTGGACAACCAACATATACGTGTACGTGCATGCACAACACTTGACAACTGGAATCACAAGGCAACAAATTCAAACCTGCGGAATCCAACAAGGAATTCTATTGAAATCTTCTGAATTTGGAGTGACGAACTACAATAGTACACTTATTTTTATAATGTCAAGAGTCAACAGGCATGAGCCACGCAAAGCATTGTAATGGATGGCCAAAGACACTATATTTCACTAAAATAGCCCGAGGGAAGGATAAGAGCCGTTCAAAGTATGAGTGTGATTCTAATGAGGTAATCTAAAAAAAATTTGTCTCAAACCACATCATGTTGGAAATAGGATGTACTTGAGGGGCAAGTGTTATCCAGCGTTTTGACCAGCCATATTCGGACGAATCTGACTGGTCAAACTTGAAAGTTATCAAGGCAGAGAGCCAAGAGTAATAACTAGTCAAATCGGATGCCAAGTACGAACAAGATTACAAGACCAAAACATAGCCATCAACTTTCGAAAGATGACTGACATTCCAAACACCTATGCACAACAAACCATGAGCCAACTTCAAGTGAAGTTAAGGATCAAGGATCGGAACCGATCTCTAGACTCTCCCCAAAACCATATGGCACCCCATCAAATACTAAGCTAAGATGCTCAGGACCCCTCTCTAACCCTGTTTGATCGTTCACAGAAAACCATCATCAAGCATCTCATGCACTTGAAGTCAGGAACTCCATTCCACCACTGAACTAAGTATTTAACCTACGAACAAGCTTCTAGCAAAGCAATCATGGTAGAAAAAATAAAGGCACAAGCAAGTCACAACTACCCAAGGCCATAAGGAAGATCCATAAAGCAGTATAATGGATCGGTACTGTTACACTAAAAACTAACCTTCCGGCTAAGACAAAGGGTCTCTAAACAAGCAAGGAAAAGAAAGGCGCAGCACAAAAGAAAATAGACTAATCGATCCTAAACAAACAGTATAAGTCTGGTGAGTGAAAGTAACTACTAGCATTTCTAAGCAAGATAAAGATAATAGACTAAGCAATAGTTCTAGCTTGAAAGGAAGATACAGAAAAGATAAAACTCGCATTAACTAGCTTTTGATTGTTTGCTTTGATTGTTTGCACTTGTCTTAAACTGCTGCGATTAGGCTGAAACCCTAATCCTATCTCAACTGCTAATTTGATTAGGCGGAAATCCTAATCCTATCTCAACTACTAACTTGATTAGGCTAAAATCCTAATCCTACCCATTGATCGGCCTTTCCTATCTCTGTTGTGCCACTGTGAACCAATCATGTTGGTCACAGCAAAAAGACGCCTCTTTAGCGCTTTGGACGCAGTAGCGAATTATTTACCCTAAACGATGTCGCACGCTCGGTCATCGCTAGTACACAATGATTATCGCCCCCTATTTGACCCTTTGTTTACCCTAATCAGCATAAGCGTGCCCAGCCTCACCTACGTGTGAGACCATCAGTCCTCGACCGGAAAAGGAATGTTGCCGGTATCGGTCCTAACAAACAAATCTTCTAGCTTTACGCCCCTTGCCCAAATCCTCAGATTTGAGCCTCTATCTATTGGCCGCTTATTTACCCTAATCAGCATAAGCGTGTCCCAGCCTCACCTATGTGTGAAACCATCAGTCCTAGACATGAAAGGGAATGCTGTTGGTACGGGCCCTACTTCTATATTTGCTTATTAACTTAATCCAAGATCTAAGTTTTAAATAAGCCTCTTCTGTTATTTTTGCTATATTTGCTTATTAACTTAATCCAAGACCTAAGTTTTAAAATAAGCTTCTTCTGTTATTTCTTTCTTTCTAATTATAACCTATGTGTTATAATTGTTCTTGCAACTGTTACTCTTCTATTTTCTCTTTTTAGTTTAACCTCTTGTTATAATCATACTTGCAAGTATCTTAAATTTGCCTACTTCAGTCCATCTCTATTTTATTTCAGTTTTTCTCATTTTACATCCGATTTCTGTAAATTTAGTGTTTTTCTATTTTAATCCATATTAGCGAATTCTTCTCTTTTTAATATTTTATTCACGTCAAAAATCATTAAATCTCTATAAAAAGAAACTAACATTTACAGGCTAAATTCCAACTTAAAACAGATGTAAAAAACTGTAATTAACTGTAAATGACTGCAAATAACTAAATAAAATAGCTGAATAAAAATAGATTGAAAAGAACTTCTGAAATTTACTTAAAAGCTGACTGTAAATAAATTTACATAAATACTGTCCCAAAATTGTAGAAATACTACAACTATTGAGAACCCTATTATTTTAAATTGCTTACAAATCTAAAATAATTACAAAACGCTCACATATGGTCCTTAGCTATAGTTCTGGGCCTTCCTGGATCCACTTCTAGGGTGTAGAATATTTTTATTAAAAAGATCTTCTCCCCAAAAAAAATTTCTATTTAGGGTTCAGCCTCAGGCAATGAACTCAATTGGAAGAAATCTGAATGAGAAAAATAGCTAGGTCTAGGATTCTATTTATAGTGTGGCTTAGGGACCCCAGGCCGTTGGATTTGAAGATTTAATCAGGTGCAACCACGTCATAGGCTCACTAGGAACGGATGCTGCTACGAATGCATAGGATTTCACAAAAATCAAATTTTACACTCTTCGGCTCGTACCTGGATGAAATATCGTCCAGGAAGGAATGCGGGTCGACCTGGGCTATAGGCGGGTCGACCCATACCCTAGCAAGGGTCGACCCCTATGGGTCTCTTTTTTTTCATTTTAAATATATAATTCTGATATCTTGTTTCTCTCGTAACTTCTCCAAACTAGCTTGGATTTCGACAAGTTATATATGGAAATTGATCAGAAAATTTCCACGGACCCAATGATGCAACTCCCATAGCTCAATTCTGACAATTTTCCAACCCCATTTTATTATTCAATTAATCTGTTAATTAATTATTATTACTCTAAATTTTTGGGTTGTTACATTCTCCTCTCCTTAAAGGATTTCGTCCCCGAAATCTCCAAGGACAGAAGAATGAAATAAATATTTTCATCCAAATTCCACAACCACATATTCAACCATCATCCATTACATCCATTGTCCTTAAGCTTTTAAATGTGACTTATGATATATGCAATAGTGTAGTGTCAATGTCCCTAACTAATGCAAAAGATTAGGCGGTCTACTGATTCAGTCGACCTCCTTTTTATGCGCTCATGTCCGTGCCATTTATCCAAATGAATGCAAATTCCCTAATGACAACAGATAGTTCTATATGCGTGCTACAATCATCATCCAAATGCAACAATCATATGATAATCACCCATTCATAGCAACCATGAAATAAAAATGCAAGTGCACACACATCCATATGCATATGCTTTAGTGACCTAGTTAGGCCGATCTCTAAGAGATAATAGTGCCTACTATGTGTATATGCATCCATTAGCATCCACTAGCAAACACTTGCAACCACTTGCGTCCAACATACATAACTTGTTCTAGTAACATGTTTACATTCAGTCCTACCATCCATAGGTTAAATCCTAAGATCTACCCTCACAAAGGATACTAAAGGGATGAACCTATTCAAAACTAAAGGTGGAAATAGGAAATTCAAGACGTACTATCGAAGGGATGCGGATAAGAGATACGTATTTTCTCCTCAGCCTCCTACGCAACGTCCTTAATATAACCTCCCCAGTGCACCTTAACCAAAGGGACTTCCTTATTCCTAAGCTTCTTGATATTGTGTCAAACGATCTTAGTAGGAATGCGGCGAACCGATGCTTCTCTCTCCACATCAACTTCCTCAAGTTGGCTAGTTTCACTACCTCTGCTGAATCATGTAAGCACTTTCTCAAGTGTGAAACACGAAAAACATAATGAACTCCCGCAAGCCTCTCCGGTAGCTTTATCTGATACGTCATCCTCCCTACCCTTTCCACGATAGGCAACGGTCCTACGAATCTGGGAGCAAGTTTCCCACTTGATCCAAACCTCACTACCTTTCCTAGCAGAGACACCTTAATGAAAACCAAATCTCCTACCTCAAACTCAATATCCCTTCTCCGCTTATCTGCATAGGATTTATGTCTATCTTGGATCGTCTTCATTCTTCTTCTAATCAAGTCAATCTTTTCTGAAGTCTCTCTAACCATGTCGGGACCAAGTAGCAATCTTTCCGTAGACTCTAACCAACATGAAGGCGACTTGCAAGGTCTTCCATAAAGGGCTTCAAAAGGGAGCTATCCCAATGCTAGCCTGAAAATTATTGTTATAAGTGAATTTCACTAAAGGAAGGTGCTCCTCCCAAGTTCCTCCAAAATCAAGAATGCACATCCTCAGCAAATCCTCAAGAACTCTATTAACTCTCTCCATTTGTCCATCCGTTTGAGGGTGATAGGCCATACTCAATCTAAGATGTGTCCCTAAAGCCTCTTGCAATCTCCTCCAAAACTTGCTGGTAAAGATAGGGTCTCTGTCGCTCACTATGCTAGAGGGAACTTCATGTAGTCAGACTATCTCACGAACGTATATGGATGCCAAATAAGGTGTTGTCCTCTTACTCTTGACCGTAATGAAGTGGGCGCTCTTAGTCAAACGATCTATAATCACCCAAATACTGGTATTCCCTCTCCTAGATCGGGGTAAACCATCTATAAAGTCCATCGAAACACAATCCCACTTCCATTCGGGTACATCCAATGGTTGAAGCAATCCACCAGGCCTCTACTGCTCCGCCTTAACTCTTTGGCACACAAGACACTTAGCCACAAACTCTGCTACATCCTTCTTCATGCCACTCCAATAAAACACTCTCTTCATGTCCTTATACATCTTATCACCGCCCGGATGAATAGTCATTCGAGAATGTTATGCCTCTGCATGAACTGCTCTCATCAAATCACCAGTGCGGGGGGCACAAAGTCTACCATCTCTCCTTAGCCACCCTTTACCATCGATGGAATAGCATTGGAGATGTCTAGAGACCTCTCCTCCCCTAATCCTATCCAGAATATCCACAAGCTCTGAATCCTCTTGCTACCTTGAGCCAATCTGATCTATGAGGGTAGGCTTAACCTCAAGTGCTGAAATCTTAGCAAAATCTTTGATAAAATCCCTATAATAACCAGCTAAACCTAGGAAGTTTCTAGCTTCAGTAGCGTTCTTGGGGGCCTTCCAATCCTGTACGGGCACTACCTTAGCGGGATCCACAACTAGACCTTCTCTTGAGAATACATGCCCCAAGAAACGCACCTCCTCACGCCAAAAGTGAAACTTCGAAAACTTTGCTTTCAACTGATGAACACGAAGTGTACGAAGAACCTCCTCAAGATGAATATCATGCTCTTCCATACTCTTGGAAAACACCAGAATGTCGTCCATAAACACTACAATGAAATTATTTAGGACATTTTGAAAACACAGCTCATCAGATCTACAAAATAGGCTGGAGCATTGGTCAGCCCAAACGGCATATCCAACCATTCAAAGAATGCATCGGGTGTCCTAAATGTTGTCTTATCAATGCTATCGTCAGCGACCCTAAGCTGATGAAATCTAGTGGCTAAGTCAAGCTAAGGAAATACTGAAGAGCTAACAAACTGATCGAAAAGATCATATATCCTAGGAAGTCAGTAACGGTTCTTCTTCGTGAGCTTATTCAACTCTCTATAGTCTACGCAAAGTCGAAGGGAACCATCCGCCTTTATAGCAAAGACGACTGGTGCTACCCACTCAGCTATGCTCCGTCTGATGAAGCTCACCAATCTGCTTACTTAACTCCTTCCTCTCCCTAGGAGCCATATGTCTCACGGGAAATACCACTGGTCATAAAGATAGATCCTAAAGTCGATCTCTCTCTAAAGAGCTAGCCCCTTAACCTCCTCAAAAACGTCTGTGAAATCTTTAACAACTAGAACTGAATTTAACTCTCCTAGTGATGAATCAAGGGAATAAAGGAAGCTCAACATGACTGACCCCGATGGGTTGCAAGAAACCTCGAGAGTCCGTCCGCTACATGTCCCTAGTTTGACGACTCTCCTCTCGCAGTCCAATATCGCACCATAAGTGGATAACCAGTCCATCCCCAAAATTATCCCATATCCCAAAAATCCCAGTACATAAGCGTCACAATCAAACTCTACGCCTAGTATAAAAAATTTCAAACCCCTACAAATCATGGATAAATGTGCCGATCCTCCTATCGGGTTTGAAACAACTATAGGATCTACAACTAGAGAAATATCTAAGTGTAGACAACCAACCAAAGAACTAGAAATGAAATAATGCGATGCTCCGAAGTCAAAAAGAGTCCAAATAGGAAAATCTGAAATAGAGATCAAACCTTCTACAGAGACTTTCCTACCTCGATTCGGTCCACTACTAGAAGGTGATGCATCCAAAGCCTGTGCTTGCACTGTAGGTGCGCCTGCTCTCTGCCCCGTCTTCTTAGGACAAGCTCTACTAAGGTGTTCAGCCTGCCCACAGCTGTAACACCTCCCCTTCATTGTGTCCTTCTTACAGTCCTTTGAATAATTCCCAACCAATCCACAATTATGACATTTCTCACTCTTCTTGATATGTCCCTTTTGAGTTCCTCCTCCTTTCTTCTTGTCTTATCCTTCTTATTCTTCCACCGCTGCTTCTTAGAGTTTTTTGATATAGGAACCTCCTTAAACTCTTCTTCCTTAGCAACATCTGATATGAGGGCCATTTCCACAAGTGACTCATACGTCGCTCCCATAGGTACATGTGTTAATGCCAATCCTTGTAGGGGCTGGTTCAAACCCTTAGCAAACTTGGTGGCCTTCTTATGCGGTGTATTAACAAGCTCCATTCCGAACCTCGATAACTCATTAAACTGATTTATATACTCTTTTACTGGAAGACTCCCCTGCTTCAAACTAATGAACTTCTCCAACTGCATGCTTTCCTCGGCTTGCAATAAGAACTTTCTCTCAAACCTTTCCCAAAATCAAAACCAACCAATGTCACTACCCTCCATTTCTATAATCTTCCACCAGTAAGAAGCCTCTCCCTTCAGCCGCCAAGATTCAAGATGAACTCTCTTTCAGTTCTCCAATCCTAATAACCCAAATATCTGCTCCGTATTCCTCAACCAAGTTCGTGCCTCCACGAAATCCTCCGTGCCATAAAACGTCTTACCTCCTAGATTAGTGAAGTCCTTGCACAACTTAGAAAAATTGGTTGATGCAGGTGGATTAACGGGATCTCCACCCGCCGGTGCTGCATTAGGCGCTTGCCCTTGCACCTCTAGTGCCATAGCTTGGAGGTATCTACGAAACCAGCTAGGGACTTGGACACTCTCTGGAATATTTGGGGGCGTTCGTTATACTATGCAAAGAAAATAAAATTTAGGCTCCAAAGAAATGAAAGTAGGTTGAACTGGACTTTGAGGGGATTTTTATAAAAACTCTCTTATACTTGAAAACTATTTCTATAATAAGAGTTTCTTTCTGGAAAATACTTTTAGTTTGAAGATATGTTACCTTTTTAAAAATAGCTTACTTTTAAAACAAGTTTTTAGGAATCCTGTAACCTTAGGCTCTGATACCAAGTGAAAAACCCCACACCGCTTAGTATTCCCAAAAAGAGCACACAAAAGGATGTGGTGCTTTATAGGTATAGCTAAAGCATCACAGAGACTAAGATTCACAAGACAAATAAGTAAAAACAGCGGAAAACATTTTAATAATAACTTATCATTCAAAATTAAACTTTATCTCAAAATAAGTCATAAAGGCATAACATGTCTCAAAAGCTCAAAATCTCTCATGTCTCATGAAAATACATCTCAGTCTCATATAATCATAGTACAAAAGTAACAATAATAATAATCCCTCTCTTGAGTGCCAATCCTTTCATAAGCCAAATGAAAATGATGAAAAGCAGAAGAATACATCTGAAATGGAAAAACTCCGGTAATGAATCTCCAAGAAACCTTAATCAACTATCCTCAACTCTGGTGGCCTATTGGGGGGAAGAGGAAAGATAAAGGAGTGGGTCAGATAATAAGTCCGGTGAGTGAAAGTAACTACTAGCATTTCTAAGCAAGATAATGATAATAGACTAAGCAATAGTTATAGCTTGAAAGGAAGATGCAGAAAAGATAAAACTCGCATAAACTAGCTTTTGACTGTTTGCTTTGATTATTTGCACTTATCTTAAACTGCTGTGATTAGGCTGAAACCCTAATCCTATCTCAACTGCTAATTTGATTAGGCTGAAATCCTAATCCTATCTCAACTACTAACTTGATTAGGCTGAATTCCTAATCCTACCCATTGATCGGCCTTTCCTATCTTTGTTGTGCCACAGTGAACCAATCCTGTTGGTCACAGCAAAATGACACCTCTTTAGCGCTTAGGACGCAGTAGCAAATTATTTACCGTAATCGATGTCGCATGCTCGGTCATCGACGGTACACACTAACTGTCGCCCCCTATTTTACCCTTTATTTACCCTAATCAACATAAGCGTGCCCAGCCTCACATATGTGCAAGACCATCAGTCCTCGACCTGAAAGGGAATGCTGTCGGTACTGGTCCTAACAAACAAATCTTTTAGCTTTGCGCCTTTTGCCCAAATCCCCAGATTTGAGCCTCTATCTATTGGCCGCTTATTTTCCCAAATCAGCATAAGCGTGTCCCAGCCACACCTATGTGTGAAACCATCGATCTTAGACCTGAAAGGGAATGCTGCTGGTACGGGCCCTACCTCTATATTTTCTTTTTAACTTAATCCAAGATCTAAGTTTTAAAATAAGCCTCTTCTGTTATTTCTGCTATATTTGCTTATTAACTTAATCCAAGATCTAGGTTTTAAAATAAGCTTCTTCTGTTATTTCTTTCCTTCTAATTATAACCTATGTGTTATAATTGTTCTTGCAACTGTTACTCTTCTATTTTCTATTTTTAGTTATAACCTCTTGTTATAATCATACTTGCAAGTATCTTAAATTTTCCTACTTCAGTCCATCTCTATTTTATTTCAGTTTTTCTCATTTTACATCTGATTTCCGTAAATTTAGTGTTTTTCTATTTTAATCCATATTAGCGAATTCTTCTCTTTTTAATATTTTATTCGCGTCAAAATGGATTAAATCTCTATAAAAAGAAACTAACATTTACAGGCTAATTTCCAACTTAAAACAGATGTAAATATCTGTAAATAACTATAATTAACTATAAATAACTGCAAATAACTGAATAAAATAGCTGAATAAAAATAGACTGAAAAGAACTTTTGAAATTTACTTAAATACCAACTGTAAATAAATTTACATAAAAACTGTCTTTAAATTGTAGAAAAACTACGACTATTGAGAACCCTATTATTTTGAATTGCTTACAAATCTAAAATAATTACAAAACACTCGCCTGTGGTCCTTAGCTCTAATCCTAGGCCTTCTTGGATCCACTTCTATTGTGTAGAATATTTTTATTAAAAAGATCTCCTCCCTAGAAAAAATTTCCATTTAGGGTTCAACCTCAGGCAATGAACCCAATTGGGAGAAAATCTGAATGAGAAAAATAACTAGGCCTAGGGTTCTATTTATAGTGTGGCTAAGGGATCTCAGGCCGTCAGATTTGAAGATTTAATCTGGTGCAACCACGTCATAGGCTCACTAGGAACCATCAGATGTAGCTATAAACGCATAGGATTTCACAAAAATCAAATTTTACACCCTTCGGCTCGTACTTGGATGAAATATCATCCAAGAAGGAACGCGGGTCGACATGGGCTATAGGCGGGTCGACCTATGGGTCGACTCGACCCTAGCAAGGGTCGACCCCTATGGGTCTTTTTTTTCATTTTAAATATATAATTTTGATATCTTGGTTCTCTCATAACTTCTCCATACTAGCTCGGATTTTGACAAGTTATATATGGAAATTGATCAGAAAATTGCCACGGACCCAATGGTGCAACTCTCGTAGCTCAATTTCTAAAATTTCCCAACCCTATTTTATAATTCAATTAATTTGTTAATTAATTATTATTACTCTAATTTTTTGGGTTGTTATAAAAGCTCCTATATACCACCCAGGAATTTAATGTCTAACCTATTGCTAAAGAGATTAGTCATCCAAACCTTCCGACGATATTAAAAATTAGCTTTAAAGGAATAAAATCGGTTAACAATCATTCGTACCACAAAGAAAAACTGCGCGAAAGCTCCAACAAGTTCTACCGAGGTAAAAAGTTCAGTACTTGGAGGACCAAACCTTTCGACTACGCCGAAAGGTTCAAATTAAAATCGGTAGCTAGTAAAGCTAAGTGCGAAGGCAATTCTTAGGGACATCTTGCCCTCTATCTAAACTAACCTTCCTATTTCTGTTGAAGTGTCTTTTGGGGGTGCTGACCATAAATTTGGTTAACATTTTTGGCGCTAGAAGGAGGGTCGAACCTCCAACTTATTGGATCACTCATCGAATTTTATGCTTTGACACTCTCTTAGGACTCGTCAACTCTTCTTTTTGAAAAATGAAAAAAAATAAAAAGGTATACTTTGGATATTAGACTTACGATCCATTTGAATACAATTAAAGGATAAGGTATATATTCAATGTTCGAAGCGAGAGAAAGCTTTTGCAGAGAAAGATCATTTCAAGGATCAATGGAACCTCTGGGTGTAAGTCCTAATTATTGAATGAATTATAGCCAACCCTTACCTGAAGAGCAAACCCTTTGGCTCCGAGCTCTACAAGTCATTAAGAAGAAATGACGGGTTATACCCTATGACTCATGGAAATGGAATATCGACCCGATCCGTTCGAATCTGACCCCAACCTTTGCTCCAAAAAAGGAGAATTCAAAGAAAAGGATCTATTTCGACAAATGACAGAGATCATTCAGTCATATTCCTATGGAACTTTCTTTGAAAAGGAGATGATAAAGGATCATGACAATTTTGCACATAAATGGAATACGATTGTAAATGAAGTCCACCACTTAAGGAAAGGCCATGGACGCATAGAAAGGTTCACAACCAAGGGACAAAGGATAGTAAATAAATCGCCAAGTGGGAGTATAAAGATTACCAAGAGATTTCCAACCGAAATCTTAAGAGTGAAAGAAAAATCCTTAGAAGAGGATCAACGAATAATGAGAAGGAAACCCGCCCCTCAAGAAGAAGTAATTGAACCAAACCAAAAGAGAATTAAACGCCAGTCAAAAACGGCTCAGAAATCAAGACTTCTTAAAGAATATGATCTTACTACCGCGGTTGAAGATATCTACATCTAAACCAAAGAGGAACTGGATTAATGGCCTTCTCAGAAAAAGAAGCTAGGATGTGAAAAGAAACTTAAAGCATCACATTGCAACTTTTACCTGATAAATGAACATGAAACAAATCAATGTAAGATACTTATAAGGAATGGTCCAAAAGTTCCTAGAACAAGGAAAACTTGAACAGTTTGTAAAGGATTGAACGAACTGTGGAATCACAACTCTGTTCTTAAGATAAGAAAAGACTACATGATCGGGAGAGAGATTCTCCTTAAACTTGGACTACATAAAATGGTAGGCTGCCAATAATGGTACAAAGCCCTTGGTCGCTCCAAAATGGCCAGGTCAAGGCACCTCCTGGAGGGAGGGCGTAAGCCTTTATCCATGCCAAAATTAGAAATGGCCAGGTTAAAGCAGCACAAGCCCTTATCTGCGTCACGCTATGGCCAGGATAAGGCACCTACTGGAGGGAGGACGGGTAATCCCTTGGTCCTGCCACATTATGGCCTTGCTAAGGTACCGAACAAGTCCTTAACCGCGTCACGCTATGACCAGGTTAAGGCGCCTCCTGGAGGGAGATCGGCTAAGTCCCCTGGCCCTGCTTTAGAATAAGCTAACCGAGCACACCGAAAACTCGGATGAAATATCCGGCGGACTAAGAAAAGTCCATGCCTGAAATGGGCACTGCTAGAAATCGACATCGCTAAAATGGAAACCGCCAAAAGATTAGCAATGTCTAAAAATACAAACAGCCTGAAATGGGCTCTGCTTAAATAAGCGCAAAATTGGACTAAAGAGTCCCCGCCTGAAATAGGCCAAAACAAATGGACAAAGAAAACTCGGGCCCGAGAAAGAAAAAGCATGTGGAACATCGTCAAAGCCTAAAGATGGCACATTCGATAAGAAAATTAGAGAGAAATCACTAACTTCTTCTCATGAACATTTTCCAGATGGGTATTCTGGTCCTCTAGTACAGAGAATGATATTCCAATCTTTTATCACTTATTGCCAGATTGGTCCTCTAGCCTTCTTTTTCCAGATTGGTTTTCTGGTTTTCTAATACTTATGGCCTAAAATCAGTCTTTTGATCTTCTATTAATACTGGATCAGCAGATTGTTCATTACTAAAAAGAGTATTCCAAACTTCAAATTCCTCATATTTCAAAGTCTAATACCCGAATCTGGGTCTCAGAATTCTTACTTCTAAGCACCAGCTATCAAGGGCCCAATTTGGGCTTCGAATTATTAGCAAACGCTAACTTATTATACCTGAATATGGGTATCAAAGTCTGCTACTTATTTAAACCCTAATCTGGGTACATGGACTTCAAATTATTATTCATTTCAAATGTCTGAATCTAGGCCAGGAAATATTAAAATGACGGACAAGAAAGCTACTACTTCAAAATCTCAAACATTGACTCCTAAACCAGGAAAAATGGAATGGCAGGGGATGGCAGGAGACTTAACAAGAATAAGAGTCACCAAATAGGCAACTCAGAGGCGTATTAAAGGTTACATTACAAAGGATCACACATAAGGTGATATTTACAAAATTATCATAATTTACAAAATCATTTACACACAACATAATCATATATGAGATACGCTTACGTGACCTAAAGACACTGATTATAAATCTTGGAATGTTTTATTTAGGGTCTCCGCCACCGAAGGATTAGCAACATGATTAATTGCGGCACAGAGAACTTTCTTAAGTTTTTTCTCTTTTTCTCTAACTGTTTTTTCATCATCAATTGCTTCAATGTTAGTTTTTTGGGCACGATTAAAGGACCTATTTATTGCTTCAATGGTACTGTTTTCCCTTTCCAACTCTGTGACATGGTTGTTAAGCAAATAGATGTCATATTCCAACTTTTGGTTCTTGGCAGCGTAATCATTGATGGTCTGGGAATACTTGACTTTCTGTTGCTCGTTAAAGTATTGAGAAATTTCAAATATTACTCTCCGACACCAGGTACCCACCACATTGTCGTCCAGGCCTGGGGGAGGACTGACCATGGTGGGAAATTTTTGAGCTGCGAGAGACTTCGATCTAGTAGTCTTCGCAGTCGAAGAGGTTTCATGTGGGACCGGAAATTTTATCACCTAAAATGAATTCTAGAGAGGCGCATTGTGCCCGACTATCTTTCAGTTTTAACTCCAAGTCACTTATTCGCTGGATGAGCCTAGACATCTTCTCATCGAAGTCAATTGAAGGATTCGACTTTACTTGTCATTTGAGAAAAGTAATCGCCTCGTCTTTTTTTTTTAATTTTGGCCTCAAGATGGTCAGCATAATCTTTGCAACTTCCGGCGATAGTTTTCCGGGTAAGATATCTTTTATACCATTGAACAGAGATTTCAGTCGACTGAATCAGGCCTGGAAACTTTCTGTTTCCAGGTTCAGTCGACTGAACAGAGATTTCAGTCGACTGAATCATGCCTGGAAACTTTCGGGTTCCAGGTTCAGTCGACTGAACAAAGATTTCAGTCAACTGAACTGGAATTTCCAGTATTTTCAGCCTAAAAATGAAGATGCAATCTCTTTGCAAATGCAACCGGACGAGCAATGGGCGCTAAGGGTTTATACCAATAGACGACCCGGCCCTATAAGCTCTTTGATGCATCACCAAAAATGTAACAACCGCATATTTTAACGATTGAGTATTTAAATAATTTATTTAAATATTTCATCGTTAATCGGATTAAAGTCCGAAAAGCTACATTTTGCAAACTGTCGAATTGGGACTCGAGACCACTTCAATTGAGTCCAAAATGGCATTTGCGACTCTTTTAAGTATAAACATCGATATATTTGGAGTAAGTCGAATTTTGCTATTTTCTATTGGGCTTTGGGTTTGGGTTTCACCCCAACTAACTCTATAACGTAGTTCAGCCCTCCCCTCTCCTCTTCACTTCATTTCTATTTCTCTTAAACACTTAAGTAAAACTGAAAAATGGGGAGAGGAATGAGAAATTAAAACTTCAAGCCCTAGTTTTCATTTGCAAATCCAAATTCTTGCTCCAAATCCAAAGAGAAGCTAAGGTATGCATCTCCATCTTCTTCTCCAACTCATTCTCTCTTTGATTTCAGAAAATTCCTAAACCTAATTTGGAAAGTGTTTCCTTTTTAAGCTTAGATTCAAGCTTCTAGTGTTGAGATTGAAGTGTGGTTGATCTTCCCTTGTCTTCAAGCTTCTCATTCATTGTTTTTGGGTTCAAAGGTGAGATTTTTATCTCACATCTATGGCTATAACCATCTTTGATGTTGGGTATGAATTCCTAATACTATTTCATGTTCAATTGCTTTTGGTTTGAATTGATTTGGCGAACATTTCAATTTTTGATGTTTTGAAGTCAAAACTTTGAAACTCCTTGCTTTGAATTGTGAACATGTTTTTGGTTGTGAATCAGAGAGCCTATAGGGCTGAATTATCGATTGACAAAAGCCCCGAATTCCATTGCTCGACCGGGTGAAAGGAGTGGGAGATTGCTCTCCCACTTGGCTGAAAAACAATTTTAGCTCGTCACCAGACGTCTGCAGGTAAGCTCAAACGTCTGGGGTCTGTTTCAGGAATTTCCCGAAACGTACTGCAGACGTCTGAGCAAATACCCCAGACGTCTGGAGTATGTATTTCCCGAATTTCAATAGTTTTCTTATATATATTGTTTTGATTTCCAACCTTTATTGATTCGAGGTTATTCGATTTATCGTTATCATTTATTATCTTCATTGATGACTTCTTCTTCGGGATTTTTGAGAATGTCCATTTTAATGGAATTAGTATCGATTTCTTTGGATTTGATTCACGTCTTCGAACGTGGATTTTGGTAATTGATTGTTTCTACAATCATTTCTGTGATTTGTCACTTTAAAAATATAAAGGTTTCTATACTAGTAGTAAATATTCAAACTCTTTTACAAAGATGATTTCAACTCTATTTTAAATATAAAGCTTGTTTTCAAAACCGTTTTCCAATCTATTAGTATATACAAACCTTTACCTCATTCGTATGAGAAAATATAATTAAACGGCTTAGCAAAACAAGTGGTATGAAACGCTTGCGTTTACTTCGTCGGTTAATTTTTGGACTTGTTCGATTGAAACTCTTGTGACAATTTTTGAGTGAAGATCTATAGTTTGTTCGTAAATATTTAAGTTAAGCTAGTGGTTATGGGACATGAAGCTAAACTCATATATTTACTAGCTTGGTGTGATTGACACTTCTTGATGATCATGACGATCATTTTTGTGATTTGATTTAGACTAGCAATTGTGCGATGTCTCTTTGTCTACGAGGGAGACTAAACCCCATTGTGTGATGTTTCACCATCACATATGTGGGGTAGCGCCCCACGGTCTTCGGGCCATTCTTCTGGAGCTTCGGCTCAAAATTAATGGTTAGCTACCATGAGATAGCGTCTCATCTTGTGTTACACGTGTTGGTGAGTTTTCATACTCCCGTCTTGTGATAGGCCTCCCCCCTTCTTGTGCTTTCTGGATTTCTTGTGATGATTTCTGGAATTTGTGCTTTACCAATTTTCATGATTTTCATTGATATGTTATCAGTTTTTGAGCATTGGTGAATTCGTGTGTCATTGACTTGTTATGAATACAAGTTTAGGGTATGATACCCTATTTTATCTTTGGGAAGATTCTTGTGATATTGATTAATCTCATGTTGATTTTCAATTACATACTTATAGTAGTATGCCTTTATGGTTATTACATGTTCATGTCATGTCTTTTACTTTATACCATATCATCTGATATTTATAGCTAGACTGATCCGTTTATTATTCTCTTATAAATAATACTCGGGTCAGACCGAGATGTTTCAGGTGCTTCTGCTTGACTTCTCCTCTGGATTATTCTGACTTTGGGCTAACTACTTAGATTAGTAGTTCTTGGATGTACACATTTGAGATATAGACTCTGTGTTGTGTACTTATTCTTTTGTATAGCACGCGTTGCTATTCTTTTGTATTATCGTGGATCTATTTGACCACTACTCTGATGTACACTTTCATGTGTTATATATATATTCATATCTTCTTCCGCCTTTGTGATATGGATGTCTGTGTCTGATTTATGTTATGATTATTTCTATGTTTGTTTCCGAAGATTATATATAGCCACTGTGTGCTAGCTTTGAGTTTGTATCGGTATGTCGGATTTCCTCCTTAAAAGATATGCATTCTATTCTATCTGACATATCAGTGCTCGCACAAAGAAGTTACATGGATGGTCGCTCCTCCACAGCCTTATTCTCCGTGCTAATTGACAGCACTATATAGTAGTGTTCTTGGTTAGCGTGGGTATAGAGGTAGGGCGTCACAAAAAACATGATCAAACCTCCATAAAAGAATTTTCACACAAATTTGACTTCAAAAACCAAAAATTGGAATATTCACAAAACCAATCCAAATCAAGGGCAAATGCACAGGAAGAAGTGTTAGGAATTCATACCCAACAACCAAAGATAATTATAGTCATAGATGTGAGATAAAAATCTCACCTTTGAACCCAAAACAAATAAAGAAGAAGCTATAGAGCAATGGCAAGGACAATCACTCTCCAATTCCAACTCAACAAGCTTGAATCTAAGCTTAAAAGAGTAACATTTCCTAAGTTAGGTTTAGGAAATTTCTTAAATTGAAAGGAGAATGAGTTGGAGAAGATGAAGAGGATGCTTACCAATAGTTTCTCTTTGAATTTGGAGCTAGAAGAAGGATTTGCAAATGAACTAGGGCTTGGAGTTTCTAATTTCCAATCTCTCCCACCATTGTTGATGAAGCTTGAATGTATAAGGAAATTATGAAACAATGAAGAGGAGAGGGGGTAGAGTAATGATATAACCAGATTTGGGCAAGTGGGCCAAACCCAAAGCCCTAAGTGAAAAATGTCAAAATTCCACTCAGCTCCAAACATATCGAAGTTTATACTAAAAAAGGTCGCAAACGGCATTTTGAACTCAATGGAAGGGGTCTCGAGTCCTAATTCGATTGTTTGCAAAAAGTAGCTTTTCGAACTAAAATCCGACGAACGATGAAATATTTAAATAAAATATTTAAATATAAAATCGCTAAATTTACGGGTTGTTACAATTTGCGTGGCTTCGGTCGGCGTCTTGGTGGGGCGCGTGGAGTCGGCGACCTCGGAGAGCGGTGGTACGATGGGTCGAATGCCGTAGGCGGCGTCAATTTGGGTTGTGGCGGCGCCGTTTCTTGTTCGCGTACAGGCAACACGTGGCAGCTGAAGGTTATCGGCCTCGTTTAACTTGGGTCCGTGCGTTTGCTTGCGTTCCTGATGACGTGGCTATTGTGTGAGTGAGGATCTTCTTTTAGTTTATTTTATTTTAAATTTTATTTTCGAATGTTCTAAATTGTATATCTTTTGCATACGGACTCAGATTTGGACGCGACTTGATCCGCTGGGATCGTATCAAAATTCCAGACATTTTGATGCTGGTTTGGACGAATTCTGAGACCGCTCAAATTTTGGGCTTAAATTGGATTTAAATTCGATTTAAATTCAAAGGTGAGTGTTTTAAACCACTCACAACTTCTAAAATTTCTTATGTTTGTTAAATTTAATTTATGATGTGATTAGAAATTTATTTATGACTGTTTGGTATATTTTAAATCATCATCTCAGTCAATTTGAATTTATTTGAATTAAATCCTTATTTAATTTATTATTGAATATAAATTGCCAATTAAATACCTGTTATTGATTATCAGTTCTATATTGATATTGATTGATTGATTTGGGTGATGGTTGTGATGGATGTGCGACTGTTGATATTGGATGAATGGATGTTTATTTTATATCGTTATAAATTGCAAGTTCACTATGGGTTGAAATGATACATACCCGAATGATCAATAGATTAAGGAAAAATTATTATGGGTTGAAATGATAGACTCGAGCGATTTTATGGATTTTGTTATTAATTCGAGATTGCAGTTTGAAATGATATATAACCGTAACATTTTAAATTGCGGATTGAAATGATAAATATCTGTATCACTTGACCCTAGGGTAGAGAATTATATACGGACACCGGATTGGTTAAATTAAATGATTTTAAAATCCTTAATTTTCGAATTTAATTAAATGATATCTTGAAATAAAATTTAATTTATGTAAATTGAAGTATTATTGGAAAATCAAGTTTATGATGAAATGTGAAATGGTTTAAAAGGAATTGCTTTAAGAAATTAAATTGGAAGTTTAAAGTAAAATTTTAAGTATAAATGAAATTCTATCGAAATTAAGTTATTGAAGTTGTTTGAAATTACTTTGAAATATTTTGAAATTGGAGTAATTCGAATTGATATTGGAACATAGATTGTAACGATATGAAATTCAATAGTTTATTGAAATGTTAAATTGAAAGGTTTGGAATTTGGTTTGTTGACTTGGAAATTGAAAATGGTCCAAATGTGTTGAAATGAAATGAATAGTTTAATTTGATATTAATCCCAAATTCATGTTTTAATATAAACTGTTTTAAAAATATATTTTTATTTTAAAATTTCTAATTATTAAGATTTCAAAGTATTAAACTATTTTAACCTGTATTAATTATATTAAATCATTTTAACCTATTTTAAACCATTTAATTTATTTAAACTAATTAATCTGTTTTAACTTATTTTAAATCTAATTAATCGATTTTAAAGCTATTCAATCTATTTAATTATATTTAATCTATTTTAAATCTATATTAACTATTTAAAACTATTTAAACTATTTTCTTCAAAATTCCAAACTAAGTAAAATGGATGGGTTTAATATGATAATTTTGAAACGAGAGTTTAACCTATTTTGGAAATATGACTTTTGGAAGGAAATATAATTTCGAACTATGGTTTCAAAGGTGAATATGATTTCAGAAGTAAGTAATGATTTCGAAAGTGATATGATTTGAATTGAATATGATATTTTGATATTAATTATGAAATGATTTTGGAAATGTAAAAGAACCATCCGGTGTGTAATAAGCGATTGGTTGTTAAAGAGACCGGGATCAGATATTGTCATACTCTCTGCCAATATCGAAAACCACTTTGACAACTGTGTACGCGGTGGAGATTCCAGAATGAAGTAGGATGGTGGTGATGATCCTAAAGGTATACATACGTGGACCAAACTCCCATGAGTTAGCATAAGGTGGCTAAAACAGGAGCAATTGACGGGCCAAGTGAGGTCATTCCTCCGATCGGGCACATTCCTTTGATACTATATTCTGACTTTCTGATTGATTTGGTGGCCACCCTCAATTTTTGATTTGGGAGTGTGTTCCGAGGTGGGCGGTAGTAGCTGCTATGTGTTACCACCAGTCCGGAAGTGTAATTGGTATATCTACCTTGGCATTGCCTAGTTGTGCCGTGTCACCTACCCTATCGAGACCACTGCGAGTTTGTTTTGTACCATACCTATGGAGTGTCCTCTGACGACGTCCAGTACAGACGGGATTACGGTACTGTATAGACTATAGGAATATATAAAAATGTGTTAAGGGGGAAATGGGTAACGCCTTAACGCTATTTTAATAGTTTATCTTACTGTAGACATATTATAATAGCGTATTGTACTACATAGTAGATAGTTTAACGGATCCTTAGGAGATGTGAATCTGAACATCTCTTAAGTTACTACACTCACGTTAGACACTGGATAAGAGATGTCAGACCCCGTAAACATCTCTGACACCGTTTACACACATATTTATTTATCGTTGATTTTACATACATAAGATCTTTTAGTTCTGACTCGAGTGTTTTGTCTTTTCAATTCGCTCGGGTCAGCCTGAGCATTTCAGGATTCGAAGACTTGTTTCTGGAGGACGAAGACGAAGATTGTATTATTATTTACTATATTATTCCACTGCATCATACTGTTCCGCTACATGATCATTTATTTATCTCTGATATGTGTAACTCTAATTTTGTATTGTATAAGTATAATCAAATGTTTTGTATACAACTTCATGAACTGTTATTTAATTATTATATTTTGTCATTCCGCTGCGAGATTCTGTTTTGTTTTTTTCTTTCTCTGCCTTTTCTTATTCACCCCAATAACAATCCGCCCTTCTATGTGGTTTGAGTCGGCATGTGTGTCTGCTTAAAATGTACAAAAACGCAGGATGTTACAGTTGGTACCAGAGCTTTAGTTTAGCGAAAACCTTAGTTTTGTGGTGTCTGACTCTTTATTAATAGGGTAGTAATACCCTATGATGAGTGGCTGAGTGTATATATATGAGAGAGCGTATTTGTTAGTGTTATAAAAAAGTTCAGGTATTGTGTTAGTTTGTTCCGTTTTGTATTTATAAATTCTGGTTGGTGCATAGGATGCTATGACATTGATAGGGATTTCTAAACACTTAATAGGACAGACCGACACAATTTTGTTTTGAATATAGGTGAATGAAATAATTTTGCTTATTATATTTTTGTATATATAATAATAAATTTTATAAATGATATATTTGATTGTGATGTTTTGTTTGTTAGGTAGTGAACCTTATAGGTATTGGTTGAAAAATAAGCTTGTAAATATAATGAATATAAACTGAAATTTGAGAACTTAATTTCCGGGATTTTTGAAAATTTCTTTCAAAGGATTTGGAATATAATATTTGTATTATTTAAAAGTATTTCTGATATAATATCTCAATATAATTTAAAGGAAATGTTTTAAAGAAATTTTGGAAAAGAAATAAGTTCTGTCCTCTCCTCTCTGTTGTTGGAAAATAATTTCGGCGATGAGTGCACGCATCATCGACATTCATTTTCGATTTTAAAGTGGGAAGGTCATTGTAGTAGTTTTACTACAGATCTACTTTGATAAACAAATAAAAATTTTAAAGTTTAAATATGATTGGATATAAAAGTTATGAGTATATATATATATGTATATACCATTTTAAATGATTTGAAATGGAACCCGACATTTAGTTCTTAAATTTCTATGAATTAGAGATTTCAATTATTGAAATGGAATAAATTTTTTAACTATTTAATAATTGAAACTTCTAAATGAAAATAAGAAATTATATGCTAAGTTATAACTGAAATATACAAAGAATTTGAAATTTGTAACTTGTAAACGAAAAGAATATGAAAATAAGAAATGATAACTATTGAACCTTAAGTTAATTAGAATAAGTAAGTCAAACTTGTGTAACTTTCAATTGCATTCTTAAAGACATATATATAACTTACCAATTATAAAAGTTGAAATGTTAAAAGAATATGCAATGGAAATTTTACAGGTAAAACTTATGTAAGGGAAGTGTTCAATGAAATTTACTTTTATAAATAAGAAATTTGATATGAAAATAGTTATAAACTTGAGTTAAAATTATAATACTACTAATTAAATGAAATAGAAAATGAGTACTGTAAGTAAAGGATTTTGAACTTAAGTTAATATTGAAACTATTTATAATTAAAGTAAATAATAAAATGAATGTAATGCAATAAAAGAAATTTACATGATATGAATAAATGAAAATGAATTTTGTAAGTAATAAAGGAAAAATAAATGAAATAAACACTGAACGAATGAATAGGAATAAAATGTGGAAATTGGTACGAAGGGCCTAATTATATGGCCCATTTTTTTTCCAGGACACGGGTTTGAAACTATTATTTTCGAGGACAATTATGTGCGGCGTGCGTCTTCATCTTCTCAAACATCTAAATATCTTCTGAAATCGATCGTGGAAATTAGTCGCGTTCGTCTTCATCTTCTCAAACAACTACGTATATTCTGAAATCTGCCGATCTTGGAAATTGGGCGCGTGCGACTTCATCTTCTCAAACAAGTACGTATCTTCTGAATCTACCGATCGTGAAAATTAGGCGCGTGCGTCTTCATCTTCTCAAAGAACTACGTGCCTTCTGAAATCTACCGATCTTGCAAATTAGGCGGTCGTGAAAATTAGACGTATCTTGTTCAATCAAAGAGGTCGTTTCTTGTGCAATTGAAGCGGTCGTGAGGCGTTAGTTTCTTCTCAAATCAAAATCGACTTTAATTGTGGGAAATCGTGAGGCGATTTTCTTCATTTGGTGAGTTTATTTTTTATTTGCTGTTTTTCATTCTCAATTCTTTTTTTTATGATGTTACTGTATGTTTCTTTTCACAGGAGGCTGTTTTCATCTATTGGAGGAAGGTTTTGTTTGATGTAGTTGGAATAATGGCTTCTGAATGGTATTGTTTTATTCTTACAATCACTGTGTATTTAGCTTCGTTTGTTCTTTAGTTTGCAATTAAACTCTGATTGTTTAGATGTTTAAGAATGGTGTATCAAAATTTCATTCTGGCTCTAGTAATAATTTGGCAGCCATTGAATGTGATTATGTGTTTTAAAGACCATATTGATCTTAGTGTGTGTTTGTTATGATAATTTTTTAGCTCTTCTTTTTCACCATTAAGTATATTTTTGCAGATCATCTTTTTCACCTATGATTTTTCAACAATGTAAACTTGAATAGGTATAATCACAACGAATGTTTTTCTTCCACATGTTCCACTGTTGTAATCAGGTTATCCCAAAGAGTGATAGTGATCTCTAAAAGATAAATTGTTTTATCTTTTTCAAAAAATGGTATAAAAAATGATTTAAATAGTCTTATGCTATTAGTTTTTATTTAAGATCAGTTTCACATAGTTATATTTTTTTAATATTTTTTTTACATTTTTTTTTGCAGGTGTGATTCATCTGTTATAGTTGTGTTTGATTTCAATAACAATTGTTTTAGTGCTCGTTTTGGATTGGATGCTTCTATTTCTTATGTTAGGAATAGGATTTGGGAGCAGTGGAATAATTTTACTCCATTATGCTTTGATATTTTTTATATTCGAGAATCAAAGACTACCTTTATTGAAACGGATAGTGATCTTCAAGCTATATTGATTTTGTCTTGGTTTAAAAAGGAAGAATTTTTGGTTTTTTTTCTACGGCTGAAGAATGATTCAATGGATAATTTTGTTGGTGAAAGTAGCAAGTCTGGTTCAGTTGTTGGTGTTGAGTCAAGTAATAATATGTTAGGTTATGATGATGATTTAGATTCTGGTTTTACTCAACAAAAGGATTTACATGAGTTGTTGAAGAAGAATTCAAATATGGAATTTTTTACTGGGGTTGGTCAACAGTTTGATTCTGCTATTGGATTCCGTAGAACGGTTAGTGCTTATTGTTTGAAGAATGGGTTTAAAGTACAATATATTAAGAATTGTAAAGAACGATTGACAGTTCGATGTGCTATAGATAGTTGTCCATTTAGGATTCATGCTTCTTGCAAACTGAAGCAATTGGACCAATTGTTTGTTAAAAACATTCAGCTGAATCATACTTGTGGTGGTGGATTTCGTTCACTTGGTAGTCCAACTATTAATAGTGATCTTGTGAAAAGTCTAATCTTCACTCAAATTCGTGATGAGCCAAAAAGAAAAACGAAGGATATCATTAAAAGTTTTAGAAGAGATTATGATGTGGAGCTGAGCTATTATTTTGCTTATAAGGGTAAGAAATTGGCTATGAATGATATTTACGGTGATGAAAAGAAATCTTACAATGATTTAGTTTGGTATTTGAAGGCATTGGAAAGAAATAACCCAAATAGTTATTCAAGTATGGATGTGGATTCTGACACTAATCAATTTGAGAGAGTTTTTGTATGTTATGAGGCATGTATATTTGGATTCAGCTATTGTCGTCCGATGGTGTTTTTAGATGCTACCTTTTTGAAAGGGCGAAGTGGTATTTTGATGGCTGCCACTGCAAAAAATGGAAATCAAGGTACTAATTTTGATCTTTTTTTTTGCTGTTGTATTTACTTTGTACTGTGTGCATTAGGTTCTTGTTATAAATTTTTGTAACATAGTACTGTTTCTTTAAGTGATTGTTCTAGTGAATTTTGTTATGTTCATACTGCATTTTGGTTAAGTGATTAGTCTACTGTTATATAGTACTGATTCAGCTCATTAAAGTTTCTTTTGCGTTAGGGCTTAGCATGTAAAATTATTGCAGAAAATGAATTTATGTTACTACTACATGTTGAATAAGATAAATGCATTTATCTTTTAAGATAAAGAATTAAATAACATATTAAGCCGTACTTATATATCATAGTTACTAGTACATGTTGAATATATTTATCATTTTTCTCATTATTTGAAATTCTTACATAACGTATAAAAATGATTTAAACAGCATATAGAAAAGATAATAGCATATATCTTTTAGAAGTTCAAATATAAGTCTTTGTATTGTATGCATGAATTAAGTATTATATCTTTGCAATTTCTACTCTTCCTACATAGACTTCACATTCAAGTAGCAAAATTTAAAAAACAAAAGAAAAAAAGGTTGAATTGTCTCTAGCAAATTTATTTTTCCTTTTTTATTTGGGCAAAGGGCATAGTGTTCATGTGATTTTTTACTATTAGATAATACTGTTTCAAAGATAGTGCATTATTTTCAAATGTACATTAATAAACAGTGAATTATTATTATTTTGTTTTTTTCCAGGTTTTTTCCCATTAGCAATGGCTCTTGTTCCCAAAGAAAATGAAGAGTGTTGGAGTTGGTTTTTGAATCACCTAAAGAATGCTCTTAGTTGTGATAGAATATTAACTTTTTTAAGTGATAGACACTGGGGTTTATTGTTAAGTGTTCCAAAAATTTTTCCGAATAGTCATCATTCTTATTGTTTGCATCATATGCAAAATAATATTGCTAGCATTGTGAAAAGTGGAATGGGTGTTTGGGTAGCTCATTTACTTGAGCGTTGTGCTGTAGCTTCTAATCATCATGAGTTTGAAAAAGACATGTCCAAGTACAAAGAAATTGGAGGTGCCAAAGCTATAGAGTATTTGAATGACAAACCATATGATCATTGGGCCGATTTGTTTTTTCCGGGGAAGCGATATGGTGAAAATAAGTCCAATGTAGCCGAGAGTTTTAATTCTTGGATTTTGGATGAAAGAAGTTTGCCTGTTACTGCTTGTCTTGATGGAATTAGGGTAAAACTTATGATGCAAATGTCTAATCGTAGAGAAGAGGCATTAAAGTGGACTAGTGTGCTATGTCCGAAAATGGAAGCTCGTTTGTTAAAATTGAAGGAAGAAGGATTTGGGTGGAGTGTTTCTAAATCATCTAGGTATGTATTTATATTTATTTACATGATGTTCACAGTTTCTAAAAAATGATAAATGCATTTATCTTTTTTCAACCTGCTATGTAGCCTGTGTTATGATTTCATTTTGTTGGTGTTGCTTGTTACGTATTTTCTCTTTGTCTGCATTAAAGCTTATGTTCACAGTATGATTGTTAATTTTTTTGGTTTATTAGTCTTATTTTTCACTATTAGTTCACTGCACATGAATTGGGTCTTACATTTTGTAGGTATATTTTTGAAGTTCATTCTCCGACATCTCAAAAGGTTGATCTTAAAAATCGCATTTGCAGTTGCAATCAATGGAAAGTGACAGGTTTTCCTTGTGTGCATGCTTTGAAGTGTATTTCTTTAACCAGAAATTCTATTTATGAATATATTGAGAATTACTTTACTGTTGAGTATTATCTAGCTTCATATTCACATTTGATCAATCCTATTCCAAATTTTGATAAGGAAGCAATTGAAGCTGAAGAATCATCTACTGTTCTTCCTCCTAAGCCTGTTCGTGGAGCTGGAAGGCCTAGGATGAATAGGATTGAAGGGGCTGATTTTCATGCTAAGCAAAATAGATGTGGAAAGTGTAAAAAACTAGGACATAACAGAAGGCGGTGTTCTTTTGAATAATTGAGTTGATTGTTTTAGTTCAATGTATTTGATTGGTTGTTCTATGAATACTTTGAGTTGAATAATTGAGTTGATTTTTTTAGTCCAAAGTATTTGATTTGTTCTTGTATGAATATTTGGTTGTTGTATGAATACTTTGAGTTGAATATTTGAATAATTGCATATGTTGAATTGGTTATGATCTGATTTTGATTATTTTTGGTTGTATGAAATTATTTATGTTTAACCGTTATTTGGAATACAATGTTGTTAGTTCTGTTAAAAAAGATAAATTGATATTTCTTTTTAATTGTTGTGTATAGTCTGTTTTTAAAACACAGTCCTGAGAAGAGCTCGCACGGTGTACTCAGCTATGACCTCAGGTTTCACATTAGTAGAGTCTGATCCAGGTGTAACCATGTTAGGCTTCAACAAAGTACCTTCCATTAGGACTTTGTGCTCGTTTAGGGCCTTGTAGCATGCAGCAAGCACTCTTTCAGTCACATCTGCACACCTACCAATTTCAAGGCTATTCAATATGTTAATTAACTTTGTGGAACAAACAATATTAAGGTTCCAAATGAACAATCCAAAAACAGGAACAGGTTACTCTTTGCTAGCATTTCACGCATGAAGTTTTTCTCATTAATGAGTGTTGAGTACAGCAAAAAAAGGTAAATCATGTTCTCTCATGAGTTGATTTATTGCTAATTAACAGTAGCATTCTTGCTTTTGACCCATTGATTTTGTTTAACAAGTAAAATTAACAGACAACTACCCAGTCAATGTTATGGGATCCATCAACAAGAATCTCAGATTCGACAATGGGAACAAGCCCATTTCGAACCAAATCATCTGTAAATCCATGATTTTTACGCACAACGGTAGGAATACAAATCAAACAGAACAACTGGAGATCAGTATGACTAGTATATTACTACCCAAAACATACTGTCAATAAAACATAAATTCGTTTATCTTTTTAACAGAGCATTAAAAACATTAGCCATTACAAATTCACTATCAATTACCATAATTTCATTATCAAATTAAAAATCAATTGTGTAAGTACTTGCTAGTTAACAATATACAAAAGCAACATAGACTGAAGTGATTATGTAGTTAATATTTCATTTTGACAGATGCATTGGTTCTAGACAGTCTTGCCTTCTTGGTTCACAATATCATAATAGTTTGACAATACATCCCATGGTACTTGGCGGACTGGAGATCGATAGCCTCTACAATCGGGGTCGTGGCATTTCTGATAGTAGCCACCTCTCTGGAAATCAACAATGTACGTAACATGATTACTTTTATGTTCTCTTCCAATTCGTTCACAATATCGACTTTTGGACATGCTATAAATTATGTAGCCATGTGCAGAAAACCAGTACCACCTTCTTATTTTACCCGAAATATTTCCATGAGAGGCAAAAGATGAAATTTTATCATCCAAAGCTGGAAAGGGAGATTTTCCTGAACAATAGGACTTTGGTATATTGCTTCCATAATCATGTAATGACTTATCTCCCTCGGTGTGGGTGCTATTATCATTGACCTCAGATTCAAAATGAAGAATTTTGCAACAGTCCAGATCCATTTTGCACTCTAATAGCTTATCAAAATCAGCATCTATTCTGCAAATAAGTGATTTGATAAACACTTGTTCCTTATTCAGATTCTTACATCCAAAGCGTCCGCTTGGCAGGAGTAAAGCATTCTTCCCTGCTTTTGATGAGAAAGGAAGACGAAAACAACGATTACGGGTATAAACTCCAGTATCAACAAAAAGAAGCTCCGTATTGTCTGATGAGCTTGAATCTTTTTTGATGTACAGTTTTTCAAACTGTGGATCACTTACTCTTAAATTTATTATGCGTGAGCATACCTCAGAGATGAATGTTCCAACATGCGAGTTGTCTTTGAAGGCAAAATTTGGGATATGAATGATCACATGTCGAGAGAACTTTTCTTCAGTAGATGAATCAAGCTCTAAAACCCAATCTTGATTTCCCTGGATTTTGTATTTGTCATTTAACAGTTTGAAGGTGATAGATATCAGAATATCTACCATTTCATCGGCATTTTTTCCAGTGTTAGTCTTTTTATTGAACTCCAGATCATAATACAAGTGGCAAGGCAGTCCGACTTGAATAACCTCATAATGGTGGCGTAACTTAGGATTCATGGTTTTGTACCTTCTCCAGAACTCATCATATGTAGAAACAAGGAACCTTCTTTGTGCAGTCAAATGATCTTGGTAGCAAAAAACGTAAGTGTTTGCATGTGTTTGGACAAATCTTAAAGCTTCTTCTTGTCTAGGAAAAGTAGCCCATACTACATCTTTTTGCTGTGTAGAACAACGGAATTAGAAAACATAATAATAAATATAAAACTATAAATTATCAATAACAGATAAAAGGATTTATATTTCTTAAAAGAGCAGTAGAAACTTATTTTTAAGATCAGTTACTACAAATTCACTATCAATTACTACAAATTCACATCAAATTTTCAATATCAGTTACTACAAATTCAGTATCAATTACTACAAATTCACATCAAATTTTCGATATCAGTTACTACAAATTCATCATGTAATTCATTAGTAATTTAAAATATACTCCCTAAAATCTATGATCAATGTAGTATCAGCTTTTACAAATTCATCACCAAATTCATTATCTAATTTTTAATATCACCCATTACAAATTCATCATCTCATTCATCAGTCATTACATTTTTATGGGCTGAAGAAGAGCTGCAAAACTTGTCAAGCCAGCAGTATGGTTCGTCGGATAGTATTTGTGCAGCTATCTGTGCTCTCAATGCATTAACTTGTTCAAGACTAATTTTTTCTGTAGTCTGCATTCCTTGTGCTATTTTTTCCATGAACACCATCACAAAAATTCCGCAGTCGTACCTGTATTTCTGAAGTTTAGTACTTTGAATATAATGATAAAACAGATTATCTTTTCTTTATTTTGATAATGAATTGTAATTAGTATTATGTTTATCTAAAACTAGTATGTGAGAAAATAATATTATCTAATTGGTAATATGTGTGTAGGTAGTTATTGTGTATTGTGATTTTTTATATAAAATTCTGAACTATCTTCAAAATTACCCAGTGCTTTGTTGAGCACAGTCAACATTTTTAAGCACTGAATTTTTCCTGAGAATTGTTTTGTGCCCTTCTTCTTGTAACTCTTTGTTTAGGTAGTTCACTGCTGATTTCTGCAAACAGTGAAGGAAAATTAGAATAAATATAAACACATTTATCTTTTTTACTTTTTGTGTATTTTTACTTACCACATTAATGACAAATTTTGTATGTCCACTTCTGCAGGTTTTTGATCTCGTGGTCAAGTGCAGAGAGTCGTAGTGGTTCCAAGTGCATTCTCCAACAACTAGTTCTAGCAGACTCCAATGATCATTGCCATGTATTGGGAATAATATGTTGCAACATAATGGATCTAAAAGTGTTCTTTTCATAAAAGGATTGAACATTTTTTTCTTGATATTTTCCAAGCTTCCATCCGTTGCGCTTTTCTGTAAAAAAAATTGTTTTAGAAAATTTATGTTTTATAAAAAAATGTTAATTTGAGAATATAGTTCACTTACTGTCATAGTTGTGTTAACATAGATAATGCTATTGCTTTTTTCTAGTTGCTTTGTTTTTCGGAACCAAAACCAATCAATGATCTACATTTGAAAAATAATATGGATAAAGTATATAAATTATAATGAAGGAAAGTTTAGTTTGTTGTACTTACTTGACCACAAATACTTTGTTGATAGAGGAGGTCTTCTATCATCATTTTTGTTATGGTGATGAAGTTTTCATCATCACAACTAAATGCTTCATCGCTGGAAAATTGGACGGTTGTTAATAAAAGAAATTAAGTTTAGTACGTACTATGTTGTTTGCATTTGATAGTAAAACAAAATAGAAGCCTTTATGGAATTATTTATTAAAAGTTAAAGATAAATTAATTTAGCTTTTTTAGTTTTGTTTAGTTTTTGTTTATTTTTGAGCAAGTGTGTGAGTGTATAGTAGTTGATAGATGAACTGATAGGTGACCAAACTAAAACAGAACCAACACAGTACTAATAATTAATCTAACAGATTGTTGATATATAGTTTGTGTGAGTGAAAAGTAGTTTAATTACTTACTTGTTTCCTCCCAAAACTTTGAAAAAAAGTTTCACATTTTGTTGCTGTTCATCAGTTAGATGCTTCATGAGTGGACACTTTTCAACATTCTTTTGCTTCTTCTTTTTTTGTTCTTTAGAAATGACATCTTCAACAACAATTGGATTTTCTGCAGCAATTTCTTGACTATGTTGTTTGATATTTTCAAATTTTAAACAATCTTCGGTTTCTAGAATGCAATCTTGAGTTTTCATCAAATCAAAACATGGAAAGTTAGCAGAACTATTTATATGCATCATACCAACTATCTTTCTTTTATTCGTACCTTTATCAGCTTCACTTTTTTCTTTGAAATCATTTTTTTTCTCCACATTATGCTCTTCAAAATTTTCCAGCTTTTGAAGTTTCATTTCAAGATTGTGGAGTCTTTGTTCAGCTAGCTGTCTTGAATGTTGTTCCTCATTCAGTTGTTCTGCCATACTTTTCATCTCAGCAGATAAAAAGTTCACTTTCCTCTCTAACTCTTTTATGCTATTAGAGCAGTCTGTAGCATATTTGTCATATTCCAACCCAGTATATATTTTTTTTGAAAAAAAGTCTTTTTCCTCTTTAGTTACATTTGTAAATTTCTTTAAAATCTGCATGGAAGGTATTTGAAATTAAATTTGGACATGTAATATCTTTGAAATTCTATGAAGTTAGAAATCAGAAATTATTAAAAATATACAGGTAAAAAAATTTCAGACACTTGATAAATGGAAACAACATGCAGGCACATTCATATGGGAAGGAGAGAAGACTAGGAAAATCTATAATGCACACACAATAGTTGTTACGTATAAATATAGATATGTAATTAAATAACCTACAAACTACATAAATTTAGAACACTATTCCTATTAAATAAGACACATATAAACATATGTACTCATATAATTTTGTTTATCAACAAATATATATAGTTCATTATGTACTTAAATCAATTTCTATAAAAACATATATGCATTTATCTTTTTTAACTAGGGTTTAATTTAGTTGTATATTTTCTGTAATAAATTTAAATATGAGTAAATCAAGAAAAATGTTTAATATGTATAACTATATAACAAATATAAGTAATGCCTAAGTTGTTATAAAATCATTTACATTAACAGATAAATGTTTTTATCTTTTATAGCTTTTAAGCATGGTAAAATTAATGAAGAAATTTGGAGTTGGGCAGAAACTGAATTGTACTTAAATCATTATGTATTTATGTATTTAAAAGTAGCATACCTTATCATTGTCTATTTCATCAAGGTCCAAATCTTTTAATTTTGACAAGTCCCATTTTCTCATCCTTGGGATTTTGCTTTCCAAAATTTCTTTTTCATCGATGATTTGCGTCCTTTCACAAAACCAATACTGCCAATAAGACCATGCAAATAAGCATTAACATTTAACATTTTTGTAAAAAGCATTGGTATAAATTTATTTATATTTGCTTAAAGTTTTTAAATCATACCAGTAAGACCATAGTACATCCAGGTGTGCTTCTTGGATTAGCATAGTATTTTTGTACATTTTTCATGACATTTTCACATATTGCTCTCGGCCAAGAGATTGAGTTAAATTTTTTTAAGTTTAACAGCTTTGATAAGAAGCCCCACTGCATGTAGTTCTGATTGTTAGGAAAGAAAAAAGTAATAATCAACAAGAGCAACAACAATTTGACTAAATCTTCATTCCCGTTTTCTTCCTCTATCATTTTTTTCAACCTTCTTATGACTGTCTTCTGGCTAATTATGTCATTTTCTTCGAAATTTGTATTCAGAAACTCTGAAAAACTCTCCATTGCTGTGGCCTTATTTGAAGTTGGTATTGGAAACAAATCCTCTCCAGATAAATTCATTCCAAATATAAGGCTAACTTCTTCAGGTGTGATTTTCAGCAGTTTGTTTCCAATTTTGAAAGCTTTTTCTTTAATACTGAAAGAAGTAATTAGTTGGTCTAAATTTGAAGCACTTTTCCGTATGTTTTGCCGTTCTATGCCATTGGTGAGAAACATATTAAAAAAGTTTTTGAATGGCGTTTTGTTGATATAACTTTTTGCTTCTGAAGATAGAATGTTTTTTTCCTTTACCGTCATCATAACTTTGTACACAGCATCTAAATTACATCTGTATGTTCCACTGTACAGATGTTTTTTCTGTCTTTTCAGCCTGTTTTGAATTTCATATTTGTCAACATCATCTGACTCATCTGTTTCAATATTTATTTCTTCAGAATCATAACTTGCTTCATTTAGTTTTTCTGAAATTGTTCCTTCGTCATCTGAGTTTGTTAGATGTTCTTTTTCAGTCATTTGTGAGATTTGCTGTGTTGGTTTAGCTTCATCCTACATTCATGAAAATAATATCATTAATTGGGATCCTAAATTTATTTCTGCATATTCATGAAGATAATATCATTTTGCTCAAGAATCATAATGCACATAAAGTATAATAAACACTTTTGTTGAGTAACTATGTAGTACTGATGGCTATTTTTTTTTCCAAAGTATAGAAAGATAATCTGTTTTATCTTTTTTAGGTGTTTAAGTAATGGTCATTTAGAAATCTGAAAACTTAAAGAGAATGAAACACAAAATAGCCATCAGAATATTATTTATAAAAAAGATAAATTCTTTTATCTTTTTTAACAAAGCATTAACAACAAATTATCCATTACAAATTAGTGATCAGTTATTAGAATTTCATCATCACAATAGCCTTGAAGTAATAACATGTACAACATGTATGAATGCAGTGCACAGTGCAGACTTATATGGTCAGAGAATCAAGCTACAACATTAACAAATAGTCAGATCCAAAAGTGAGAGTACAAAGAAGTGCACAGCATACACATAAGCAAATGCAACATGAAAACAAATCTAGATCAATGCAAATGAAGCAACCAAACCTGACTGAAGTGTTCAAATATTACATATATACATGTGTGTAACATCAAGTGAATATGCAACATCATACACATTGAAACCAGAGTCCAACGCAAACATGTCGACAAGATAAGAATGCAAGTGCAGACAAGCTACAATATGACAGACTGCATTTAAAGCAACAACTCAACTCAGTGCACATCAACCCAATACAAACTACATGAAGGATATGGAATCTAGATTCCAATTTAATATGTATATACAAATTGAAGAGTACAACTAAATATTATACATAACATAAGTAGGAAAACAGTTACCAATGGAGTTGAAGATAAAGGTGATCTCTGGCTGTGTTGATCGCAGAATGGGCTAGATAAAGGTCTAATATTTATGCATTGGGTTCCAGCTTCATTTATAAATATGCACGTTGTTTTCTGTATGAATAACTTTGATTTTGATGACCTGGTGTGCATTTTTACGCTGCATAAAAATTGTCATACATAATGAAATGTTAGAAAGAGTGAAGAATAATTTTTTTGTACTTGTAATTGTAATTATCAAACACAACTAGGGTTGTAATTCTAATAAGTAATTGTGTGTAGGTAGTTATTGTGTATTGTGATTTTTTATATAAAGGGGAATCATATATAGTTCATTATCTAATTAAATCGTTTTGTATAAAAACATAAATGCTTTTATCTTTTTTAAGTAGGGTGTAAATTTGCTGTATATCTTTTGTAATAACTTTTAAATCATGAAAAAATGGCAAACATGTATAACATATACTAGTCACTATTTAAGATAACTAAGGCTTAAGTTGATTTGAACCAATTATAGTAAAAGATAAATATGTTTATCTTTCGTAGCTGTTGAACATAGGAACATTACAACATAACTGTGTTTACACAATACATACAATTTTTGAAGTACTGAAGTTAAAATTATGTTAAAGCAACTCAAAGATAAACAAACATGTTAAATCCATTACATTCTTGTATTAAATCATTTAGATTAAAAGATAAACAGATTTATATTTTTAAGCTGTTGAATATGACCAGTTTTACATCACGTTAAATCATTACAAAAACAACAAACACCTTACATGCATTACAAAAACTGTTATATATAAACACAATCAATAGAACTTATTTGTTACTTGTCAAACACAAGCAAAAACAACCCATAAATAGCAAAGAAAATCAATCAGTGAATGACTACTTACTTCAGCTAACAAAAACAATCGATATATAGCAAAAAAAACAATCGATGAACAACAAACAGCAAAGATAAACAAGTATTTACTTGTTCAGCAACAAGTGAATAGAAATCACGTCTTGCAACTAGTGAATAGAAATCGTGTCTTAGTTTCTTCAGCTGAAGAAAAGTGAATCAATCGATATATAGCAAACAGTAGAAATAAACAATTACTTACTTGTTCAGCTGAGAAAAGTTAGGCGGTACGATTTCTTCAGCCAATCGATAATCCAACTGAGGCGATTTTGTTTCTAAACCCTACTTTTGTTTTTCATTTGGAGGTTTGGCGGCAGATATGGATTAGCGAGAAGTAGAGGGTTTATTTTCGACCCGTGTCCTGGAAACTAATTTTTTTGAACACGGGTCCTAGAAAATAATTAGTTGATGGTAATAGGCCCTTATAGTGAAATTCCCCGAATAAAATTTTGTAAGAGATAAATGTAAGTTAAAGAAATAATCCTTGTATGAATGAAAAGAAAAATAAAAAAACTGTAAATGTTGTGAAAGAAATTTAATAAGAATAACTCAAGTACATTGTAAATTATTGTTTGTTTTGGTTTATGGGTTGTTTGGGATATGATACTTCTAATTGTTTAAGATGTATGAATAATCTATTCAGTTCATCTAAGACTGTTGAGTAATGGTGCACTCAGTAGTTTATTTGTCATTATAGGTGGTAAAAAGTTTTTGAACCCGAACAAACCATTTGTTTGTTTGCTATGGATGGATGGTTGATTTTATTGATTTCATATGTTGATTGTATGCTGTGGTTGCCAGTGATTGTTGTTTATATTGATTTGTTTGTTAGTGGTTGAAACAACATTAAACATTTCATTTTATATAATTATTAACTCTTTTTAGATTATATAAGTGAAATACAGGTTATGAAAGCAATTGCTACTGCTTTTGGTTTCATAAAAATAAGCGTTATTTGCCCGACAAATAGGTACGCTCTCGGATTACGGTTTTATAGCGATATTATATTGTTTTTCCCGCTGTTGGGATATATTACTTTGAAAATTATGTGATATATATTGTTTTATTTATATTATTATTTCTCCCAGACCTCTCCGTACAAAGGAGACTCTACCGAATTTTTTCGTGAATTTTGGACTTAGAAATTTTTGAGAAATGTTTTCTAAACTTTATTAATTTGACTATAAAAGGATTTAATTGTTATAAATTGATAAATTTTATTTAAATTAATTAATTTTGTAAATTTATTTGTTTATAAATTTAATATTTTGAATAAGGTATATTGATTTCTAAATTCTTTCTTTTCCCTTCTTTTCCTTTTCCGGGACGAAAAGTTTTGAGTGGGGGAGAGTGTAACGACCTGTAATTTTCGACGATTTAAATTTGTTAATATAATGAGATTTTGGTAATATAATATTGAAGGAAATAAAATTGGCGGTTTAAGAATGAAATAATAATTAGAATTAAAGGTATTAATGTTAATATAAGTTGACTATTAACAATTTGAATGAAACCCCAATAAATGAAATAATGCAAATGTTATACTTAGCTATAAATGGAATATATGAAAACAAATGTACGTTAATTATTAATAACCTGAGTGGGATTCCAACCAATTGAATTTATGTAAATGTTATAACTTGGTTATAAGCTTAACATGAGAAAACCAATGTAAATGTTTAATTGTGGAATGAAATGGTATAATAAATGGTAATTGAATAAAATCAGTATTATGTAAGGAATTATAATATTTGTTGCATTAATGTGTGCATTAATTTATAATGGGATAAAAGGTAATTGATAATTTAAAATGTTGACTTATTAATAAAACATTGTGTAATGAATGGAAATGGGATAAATTTAGTGTAATAAGAGTTGTTATAATAATTGTTTGTAAAGAATGAACTTATAAATATTATAAAAATGTATAAGGGTAACAATTGTTTTTGTTACCAATTTAATTAATCAATTACAAATAAATGTCAATAAAATGTTACATTAATGTGAGTTAAGACAAATGCTGTAAATTGTGAGTGTATTAGATTTAATAGAAATGTTAATTATATTCATAATGTAATAATTGATTTAATAAAATAATGAAATCATAATAAATAAATCAATTTGGGATTTTAAATTTTATTTAATATGTGAAATTGACAAAAATTCAATAAAATGGAAATGTAGTAATTGATACAAATAAAAGATGGAAGCGGAGTATATTAATGTAATGAAATGTAAAACAAATGTTAACTATGTTATTAAATTAAAATTGATTGAATATAAAGATTGAAATCAAATTGAATCAATTTATTTGGATTAAGTTATAATTAATTTGATTTAATTACAATGGGAATTAAACACGGTAATTGGTAAATTGATTAACTTTAAATTGATATCCGAACTTGTTTAAATTTTTGTGAATGTTTAAGAAATCAAAAATGGTAAAATTTGTTAATCATAGAATTTGAATTGAAATTTTGATTTAATTAATTTAATATTAATTTATTTAATTAACGTGAAATAGCCATTTTGGCCACTGATTTGGATTTCGACGAAACCAGTTTCATCGGATCTGTAACAGTGAATTATTGTAGGATTTCAAGTTTCGTAACGATCAGACTTGTCGTTTGATCGTACGGACTCAAAACGCCTAGAAATTAATTTAATTGAAATCAATTTGAAATAAGCTGATTTTAACATAAATTTTTCACACGATGGAATTTAGACTTGAAACCTGTTCCATTGAGATTATAAATATTGGAAACATCTATTTTGATATATTGGTTGATCCAATTTCGTTCCGGAGGCAGAACGGGCTTTTTGGGTCATTCATCGTTCAATCCAATCTTATCCATTCGTTTGTTTCTAGCTATGCCTATAAATAACTTGTTATAAACCCTAGTGTTCCTCCACTCAGTTTGTCTATACGTACAATTTCATTTGTTTCCTCTCTTTCCAATGGCAGACAAACCCTAATTCCTAATTGCAAATTCAAAATCAAAAATTCAAACTCCTCAAACTATATCGAATCATATATCGATTTGAAGCTCTCGACGAGCGCATCTCAGATCTGTAATTCGTTTTCCAATTTGAACCTCCGTCTGTCTAAAAATTGAAGAACAAGCCTCGGCCATTCGTCGCGCTCCGATCAACTGCTATGGATCAGCGATTCACGGGTATGGATGGGTAGAGATCGATGAGCGTAACTCATCGGTGAGGTTCGTTCGGCGAGTTGACGGTCGGATTGCTCGCTAAAATTCGATTAGGGTTTAATTTATTTTCGACGGTTGTGGGTTTGCGTGGCTTCGGTCGGCGTCTTGGTGGGGCGCGTGGGGTCGGCGACCTCGGAGAGCGGTGGTACGATGGGTCGGAGGCCGTAGGCGGCGTCAATTTGGGTTGTGGCGACGCCGTTTCTTGTTCGCGTACCGGCAATGCATGGCAGCTGAAGGTTATCGGCCTCGTTTAACTTGGGTCCGTGCGTTTGCTTGCGTTTCTGATGACGTGGCTGTTGTGTGAGTGAGGATCTTCTTTTAGTTTATTTTATTTTAAATTTTATTTTCGAATGTTCTAAATTGTATATCTTTTGCATACTGACTCGAATTTGGACGCGGCTTGATCCGTTGGGATCTTATCGAAATTCCGGACATTTTGATGCTGGTTTGGACGAATTCTAACACCGTTCAAATTTTGGGCTTAAATTGGATTTAAATTCGATTTAAATTCAAAGGTGAGTGTTTTAACCCACTCACAAATTCTAAATTTTTTATGTTTGTTAAATTTAATTTATGATGTGATTAGAAATTTATTTATGACTGTTTGGTATATTTTAAATCACGATCTCAGTCAATTTGAATTTATTTGAATTAAATCGTTATTTAATTTATTATTGAATATAAATTGCCAGTTAAATACCTTTTATTGATTATCAGTTCTATATTGATATTTATTGATTGATTTGGATGATGATTGTGATGGATGTGTGACTGTTGATATTGGATGAATGGATGTTTATTTAATATCGTAATAACTGCAAGTTCACTATGGGTTGAAATGATACATACCCGAATGATCAATAGATTAAGGAAAAATCGTTATGGGTTGAAATGATAGACTCGATCGATTTTATGGATTTTATTATATATTCGGGATTGCGGTTTGAAATGATATATAACCGTAACATTTTAAATTGCGGATTGAAATGATAAATATCGGTATCACTAGACCCTAGAGTAGAGAATTATATACGGACACCAGATTGGTTAAATTAAATGATTTTAAAATCCTTAATTTTCGAATTTAATTAAACGATATCTTGAAATAAATTTTGATTTATGTAAATTGAAGTATTATTGGAAAATCAAGTTTATGATGAAATGTGAAATGGTTTAAAAGGAATTGCTTTAAGAAATTAAATTGGAAGTTTAAAGTAAAATTTTAAGTATAAATGAAATTCTATCGAAATTAAGTTATTGAAGTTGTTCGAAAATACTTTGAAATATTTTGAAATTGGAGCAATTCGAATTGATATTTGAACATAGATTGAAACAATATGAAATTCAATAGTTTATTGAAAGGTTTGGAATTTGGTTTGTTGACTTGGAAATTGAAAATGGTCCAAATGTGTTGAAATGAAATGAATAGTTTAATTTCATATTAATCCCAAATTCATGTTTTAATATAAACTATTTTAAAAATATATTTTTATTTCAAAATTTCTAATTATTAAGATTTCAAATTATTAAACTATTTTAACATGTATAAATTATATTAAACATTTTAACCTATTTGAAACCATTTAATATATTTAAACTAATTAATCTGTTTTAACTCATTTTGTGACGACCGCCCATGACCCCTGCACCGAATCTAGAGATAGTGCGCTGTAAAGTGTGCCAGGCGACCATGGACGATTGCCAGGGTAAATTAAAACAACAGAATCTATCGTATTACTCACAGCGCATGGACAAAATACAATAGAATATATATAGTGAAGCTTTACAGAATAGAATGTCATCATATAAAACTTCATAATAGTTGAATACAAACATCTGAATAGTCAATACATCAAGCCTCACTACATAACACTCAGAGAATATACAAGCAGCGGAACATCCAGTACATATAGTAAGAAGATAATATGCAAGCCTCCAGCTCGTCTTCAACATCAGCATCGTGGAAAGCAAGAACAGCACCTGTCACCTGCTACCTAGTCTGCCCGTCCCAAAATGGACGAACAGCCCAAGGCAATAAGAGTTAAACATAAAGCCTTGAGTCAGACAACAGTCTTAGTGAGCGGTAAATTAACTAACAACGTACCAAAAGAGCATAAAGGAAAAGGAATAGGAATACAACCCTCCCACTCCACCTCTTTCTACAGTGATAGCCCCCAGACACACACTAAGTAGAAGCAAACATAGCAGAGCATACAATTTAAAGTAAAGCAATTATCACTCGAGTCAAGGGCGATGCTTTCCAAGTACAAACCCCCAAGGCCTAAACCAAGATCAGATAAGCACCCAGAAAATACCGCTCTTGAGACCGAGTGATGATACAACCAAACGTCCATGACTCTGGCTATCACTGTTATCATTGCTTCGATACCACCGTTAATTGAATGATCGGCACATTCTTTCAGCCGTCCATCAAGGGCTAATGGAAATCCCGGTTCTAGACATTACTCCCGCACGTCGTCGTGACCCGTGCCTAGGACTATCGAATCTGCCCAGAGTACTTGACTACCAATCAGTAGCCTTCAGGGACTATCGAATCTGCCCAACGTACTCTTGCTTTGAGCATGCTAGAACCTTCAACAATGATGAGATCCCAGCCTTCTAGTCATCCTCCTCGATGACTATTTTCATACTAGCTCAAGCGCCTCTTGAACCAACCATTATCCTCAACTCGAACCATATCACCGAGTTATCAACATGCTTGGAATGATCCCGTCTGGATTAGACCAAGACTATCTCATATCATGCCTTGCTTCATCACATCCTCGCAAAGCTTCATCTCAACATTATCATCATCGAATCTATGCATAAGAGCTTCATCATCCGCTACATATGCCACGAGCAGCTTTCCCAATTCAAGAGCCTTTCTCTTAGATTTTGAATCATCTTCGACCAACTTGTCTAAATCAAATCATCAATCATCTAATTCATAGCAATCAATCAAGTCAAACATTAATCCAAGTAATCAAGCATTCAAATATGATCTAAATAGACAATTATAACAATAATGGCAATTTTGTAATTAAAGAGTCTAAAGTCTAACAAGCATGAAAACAGGAGCAATATCTCTATAATCTTGATGAATGAACTTGCATAGGTTAACACTTAGTAAAGTGGTTATCAAATCATCATAAACAATGGATCTATATGGATCTATACTTAAGTTTACAAAGATGCATGAAAATCACTACTTTAACACAAAATCAAGCCAACGATCCGATATACTCCTTTGGATCCGTGTGAGAGATAATCACCACTCACCAAATCACCTAAACACCTCAAAAGAAACCCACTCCAGATCTGGACAGCGAAGGATCTAACTTGGTCTATCACCAATCCGCTTCAAACGATGAAATCTCTCTTCGAAGAATGTAGATCTTCAAAATAAGCTCTTCGATCTTCGATTTGATCTTCAACTTGGATGGATGGAATCACTAGATTAGAGTGGAGAAAAGAAGTGAAGAAGTGTAGAAGTCGAGCTCTCAAAATGGCAGCACTTCGTCGCTTCGAAATCCGGATCCCAAAAAATGAGAAAAACCTTCCTATTTATAGGCTGAAATTCCCTAAGTCTTTCACTTTTAGGTCGTCCACGACCTATAGAGCATCACGACCTACGACTTAGTGAGACAACCCATCCTACGACCTAACGAGGTTACGACCTACGACTTATAAAATCTTGCGACCTAAAACCCCACGGCCTATCAGTCCTGCGACTTACGACCTAGCAACAGCTCCGACCTAACACATGCACATCCATACGACCTAACAACCGAATGCGCGCGACCTAACACTCATGCGACCTAACGACTTAGCAACAGGCGCGACCTAACACATGCGCGCGTTCCCTCCTAAGTCGCCTGGACGACTTAGCGACTTAGCACCATTACGACTCAACAAAGTCACGACCTAACTATACACACGATCTAACTGGGACACGACTTAACCCCTTACGACCTAACACTTAGCAACCTAACAACCCACGACCTAACTCCTAAGTCTTCTACGACTTAACCTACTTAGGTCGCTTACTGCTACCCCAGCTTCCTTAGGTCGTCGCCGACCTACCCCTTAGGTCGTTAACTCGCCAAAACTCTTAAGTCGTTATTCCGCTTATCCCCCTAGGTCGGTCACTTACTTAGGTCGGCCTATTCTTGAGTCGCCAACTTCTTAGGTCGCCCATTTCTTAAGTCGGTCATTACCTTAAGTCGTCTACATATCTTAAGTCGGTCAAATACTGTAGGTCCTTCCAATCCCTTAGGTCGTTCACTCGACCTAGCCTACCCCACGACTCAACTTCTAAACGACTTAAGCTACAACATGGCTTAACTTCTAGACAACTTAACTTCTACACGACTTTAAGCTCTAGACGATCTAACTCGGGACGACTTAACAATACTAAAAATCTAATAACGACTGTTTTACGATGTTTTGATCCGTAAAAATACGGGTCGTTACATTCTCTCCCCCTTAGGAATTTCGCCCCCGAAATTCCAAACAAACAAGAGCAATCAAAGACTATTCTGCACGCCTACCATCCATAGCAATCAACAAACCATGCATCCAATTCTAGCTTAGCATGCAGAATTCTAAAACTAGAACAAGTTACAATATCGTGAGATGACACGACACCTTAGGGCCATACCTTGAAGAGTTCAGGATGAGCTGCCTTCATCCTCTCTTCCACCTACCACGTACAGTCGTTATCATCATCACTCCATTGTATCTTGAGCAACTTAACTACCTTCCTCCTAAGCTGTTTCGTGTCGGTTTCCACAACACGAAGCGGCTTACGAGGTCTCTTATTGACTGGATCAACCTCGAAATCTTCACAGCTATTAGCAGAAACCACTGTATTCGAGTCGTGCACATACTTCCGTAGATATGATACGTGAAAAACATTGTGCACGCCCGACATCTTCTCTGGTAACTCCAATCTGTAGGCGAGCTTTCTAATTCGCTCGATGATCGGGAATGGTCCAACAAATCTCGGAGTCAATTTTCCTTTCTTCTCGAATCGAATAACATTCATCAGTGGAGAAATCTTCACAAAAACCATATCACCTATGTCGAATTCCAAATCCTTACGACGCTTATCGGCATAACTTTTCTGATGGTCTTGGGCTGCCTTCATTCGTTGCCGAATGATCTCTATGAAATCCGAAGTCTGTCGAATCATCTCTGGCCCAAGCATCAACTTTTCTCCGGTCTTTAACCAACATGTCGGAGAGTTACACGGTCTTCCATACAATGCCTCATACGGTGCCATACCAATGCTTGACTGGTAACTGTTGTTATACGAAAATTCCACCAAATGAAGATGATCTTCCCATGATCCTCCGAAATCCAAAACACAAGCTCTAAGAAGATCTTCCAAAACTCGGTTGACTCTCTCGGTCTGACCATCTGTTTGAGGATGATAAGCTGTACTCAAACACAACTCGGTTCCCAAAACTTCCTGAAAGCTCTTCCAAAATCCACTAGTGAACAATGGGTCCCGATCGCTCACTATACTCTTCGGAATACCATGGAATCGAACTATCCACTTAACATACAACTCAGATAACTTTGATGCGGTCCTAGTCGATCGAACAGGAATGAATCTTGCACTTTTAGTCAGACGATCTACGATGACCCAAATCCCTTCATTTCCCGTTCTGGTTCTAGGTAGTCCATCAATAAAATCCATCGACACTTGTTCCCACTTCCATGTAGGAACCTCTAATGGCTGAAGCAATCCACTGGGCTTCTTCTGCTCAGCTTTCACCAACTGGCAGTTCATGCACTTGGAAATAAAATTTCCAACATCCTTCTTCATACCTTCCCAGTAGTAGGTTCTCTTCATATCCCGATACATCTTATTTCCACCAGGATGAATTGTCAGCTTCGAGTGATGACTTTCCTTCAGAACTTCACTTCTCAATTCATCTATATCGGGAACAACTAGTCGTCCTTGCTTTCGAAGCCAACCCTCTCGATCGACCTCGAATCCTTTATCCTTTTCTGGTTCCAATCCAGATTCCAAATCACGGATAATCTTGACAATCTTATCATCTCGCTTTTGACTCTCGCCGATTCTTTCCACAAGAGTCGGTCTTATTGATAAGTTTGCCAACATCTCAGGTTCCAATTCACATCTGGGCCTGAAGTCAAATCCAGCTAAATACTCGAGATTCTTCCATTCTGAAAACATGGCTCCCAATCCTGCATGTCTTCAACTTAATGCATCTTCCACTGCGTTACCTTTTCCCGGAGTATACGCTATACCAAAATCATATAATGCCAAAAACTCTAGCCAACGTTGCTGCCGAAGATTCAAATCCTTTTGGGAGAAAAGATACTTCAACGACTTATGATCTGTAAACAACTCGAATCGAACTCCCAATAGATAATGTCTCCACATCTTCAGAGCAAAAACAATCGCCGCTAACTCCAAATCATGAGTCGGGTAATTCCTTTCATGCGGCTTCAGTTGTCGACTTGCATACGCAACAACTTTATCCCTCTGCATTAGCACTGCTCCAAGTCCAGTACCACATGCATCGGTGTAAACCACCATCTCATCATTCCCACTTGGAATAGTCAAAACAGGAGCACTTGTCAATCGCTCTTTCAGGATTCTGAAAGCTTGCTCACACTTATCTTCCCATCTGAACACTTGGTTCTTTTTCGTCAATCCTGTTAACGGTGCAGCCACCTTAGAGAAGTCTTTGATAAACCGTCGATAATATCCTGCTAATCCAAGAAAACTTCTCACATCAGATGCATTCTTAGGTCTAACCCAATCCTGGATTGCTGCCACCTTAGCGGGATCAACCGCTATTCCATTTCCAGAGATAACATGGCCTAAGAACCTCACTTCACTCTTCCAGAAATGACACTTCGAAAACTTAGCCTTCAGCTGATGTTTCCGCAAGATTTCCAAAACAATACGCAAGTGCGTCTTGTGCTCTTCTTCAGTTCTGGAATAAATCAGAATATCATCCACGAACACTAGCACGAACTTACTCAACTGATCTCTGAACACTCTATTCATAAGATCCACAAAATATGCTGGCGCATTAGTCAATCCAAACGGCATTACCAGCCACTCAAAGAAACCGAATAGTGTCCTAAAAGCAGTCTTCGGCACACTATCCTTAGCCACTCTTAACTGGTGAAATCCCGTTGCCAAATCCATCTGAGAAGACACCTTAGCTTCGTGAAGCTGATCAAACAAGTCATCTATTCTCGGCAATGGATACTTGTTCTTCTTAGTCACCTTATTCAGCTCACGATAATCCACACACAACCTCAGCGATCCATCTGCTTTGGTTACAAACACAACTGGTGCACCCCATTCGGACACACTACGCTGAATGAATCCTTTCTGCAAAAGATCATCAACCTGCACCCTTAACTCCTGCTGTTCCCTAGGCGCCATCCGCCTAAGAGGCATCACAACAGGTCTGGCTCCCTCAACTAGATCTATATGGAACTCGATCTCTCTATGCGGCGGTAACCCTTTGACCTCGTCAAAGACATCCTCAAATCCATTAGCGATTGGCACAGATGATAGTCCATCCCGTGGAACAACCAGCGAATACATGAAGCTCATGAAGACGCCTTCTTCATGCTTACATCGTATCACAATCCTTCGCCCCTCCACATTCTCGACTGTCACCTCCAACCTCTCACAATCAACCTTTGCCGCGTACTTCCTAAGCCAGTCCATACCCAAAATAATTCTGAACCCCGCAAAGTTCAGAACAAAGCAATCACAAACAAAAGAGCAATCATGACTCGATACAATAAGACCACGGCATAACATACACAAACAAGACGAACCCCCAACTGGATTAGTCACAACCAATGGCCTATCAACAATATCTGGTTCTAAACCCAACCGGCCTACAAGTTCATTACAAACAAAAGAATGCGACGCCCCAATATCAAATAAAACTCTAACTGGAACACCACATAGGAAAAGAGTACCTTGAACCACCACACTCTTTCCTTTCTCTTCAGCGGTAGGAGCTTTCGAAGACGATGGAACAGCTCCTAAAGCATAAGCTTGCACAATCTGCTTTTCCTTCCATGGTTCTGGACAATTCTTCCTGATATACCCCGGCTTGTCACAGTTGTGACACTTCATCGGTACCTTCGGATTCTTACAATCCTTAGATAAATGGCCCTTCTGCTGACAATTGTAGCAAGTCACTTCGCCCTTCGGCTTATTCTGGCCATCCTTACCCTTCTGCTGCTGCTGCTTCCTCTTCTTGTTTTCACCCTGCTGTGGTTTAGACTCTCCCCTGGTCACAGCAACAACAGATCCTTCCTTAGGAAACAGACTCTCATGCCTGAGAGCTTTCTCCACAAGCTTCTCAAATGAATCGTCCGAATGATCCACCAACTGCCTCCCAAGATAACTATCCAAGCCTGTCACAAACTTCTCATTCTTCTGATATGCAGATTCAATATATGATCAGGCATACTTGGACAAAGCTTCAAACTCAGAAACATACTAAAGAACAGGTCTTCCATTTTGCTTGAGCTCCACAAACTTCTTGAACAGAACAGACTTCTGAGCTGTAGAAATGAACTTAGCTTCAAATCTGGCTTGGAATTGCTCCCAAGTAATCTCTTCCTCCGGAGTGTTAATGGTGATAGAGTTCCACCAATCGGAAGCTCTTCCTTAAAGCTGCCTCAATGCTAACTTCCTCTTAGTTGCATCCTCAATTCCCAAATCACCAAAGATCCTTCTACAAGCATCTATCCATCTCTGGACCTCAATGGTTGATTCTGTTCCAAAGAAAACCTTCCCTCCAAGAGCAGTGTAGTCCTTACACAACTTAGCAAAATCCACCGGTTTTGGAGTTTGAACTTGAACTCCAACATCCACCGATGGCCCCGGAGCTGGCATCCTTCTCATGATCGAAGTCATCATAGCTTCGAACATAGCAGCATAATCAGCAGCCCCCTCAGTAGCACGGCTTTCCCTAGCAGCCGGTCTCCCTCTTCGACTCATCCTTAATATCTATAAAAAGGAATGATTAGCACACCTAGAGAAACAACTGCATAAAGGACTCAAACTCTACTAAGCTACTATATTATATATAGTAATCATCCATCAAAATACAATTACGTCTCTCATACGTAGTTACGTCAGCGAGCATTGGGTAAAATCGATTAACCAATGCTCTGATACCAAATGTGACGACCGCCCATGACCCCTGCACCGAATCTAGAGATAGTGCGCTGTAAAGTGTGCCAGGCGACCATGGACGATTGCCAGGGTAAATTAAAACAACAGAATCTATCGTATTACTCACAGCGCATGGACAAAATACAATAGAATATATATAGTGAAGCTTTACAGAATAGAATGTCATCATATAAAACTTCATAATAGTTGAATACAAACATCTGAATAGTCAATACATCAAGCCTCACTACATAACACTCAGAGAATATACAAGCAGCGGAACATCCAGTACATATAGTAAGAAGATAATATGCAAGCCTCCAGCTCGTCTTCGACATCAGCATCGTGGAAAGCAAGAACAGCACCTGTCACCTGCTACCTAGTCTGCCCGTCCCAAAATGGACGAACAGCCCAAGGCAATAAGAGTTAAACATAAAGCCTTGAGTCAGACAACAGTCTTAGTGAGCGGTAAATTAACTAACAACATACCAAAAGAGCATAAAGGAAAAGGAATAGGAATACAACCCTCCCACTCCACCTCTTTCTACAGTGATAGCCCCCAGACACACACTAAGTAGAAGCAAACATAGCAGAGCATACAATTTAAAGTAAAGCAATTATCACTCGAGTCAAGGGCGAAGCTTTCCAAGTACAAACCCCCAAGGCCTAAACCAAGATCAGATAAGCACCCAGAAAATACCGCTCTTGAGACCGAGTGATGATACAACCAAACGTCCATGACTCTGGCTATCACTGTTATCATTGCTTCGATACCACCGTTAATTGAATGACCGACACATTCTTTCAGCCATCCGTCAAGGGCTAATGGAAACCCCGGTTCTAGACATTACTCCCGCACGTCGTCGTGACCCGTGCCTAGGACTATCGAATCTTCCCAGAGTACTTGACTACCAATCAGTAGCCTTCAGGGACTATCGAATCTGCCCAACGTACTCTTGCTTTGAGCATGCTAGAACCTTCAACAACGATGAGATCCCAGCCTTCTAGTCATCCTCCTCGACGACTATTTTCATACTAGCTCAAGCGCCTCTCGAGCCAACCATTATCCTCAACTCGAACCATATCACCGAGTTATCAACATGCTTGGAATGATCCCGTCTGGATTAGACCAAGACTATCTCATATCATGCCTTGCTTCATCACATCCTCGCAAAGCTTCATCTCAACATTATCATCATCGAATCTATGCATAAGAGCTTCATCATCCGCTACATATGCCACGAGCAGCTTTCCCAATTCAAGAGCCTTTCTCTTAGCTTTTGAATCATCTTCGACCAACTTGTCTAAATCAAATCATCAATCATCTAATTCATAGCAATCAATCAAGTCAAACATTAATCCAAGTAATCAAGCATTCAAATATGATCTAAATAGACAATTATAACAATAATGGCAATTTCGTAATTAAAGAGTCTAAAGTCTAACAAGCATGAAAACAAGAGCAATATCTCTATAATCTTGATGAATGAACTTGCATAGGTTAACACTTAGTAAAGTGGTTATCAAATCATCATAAACAATGGATCTATATGGATCTATACTTAAGTTTACAAAGATGCATGAAAATCACTACTTTAACACAAAATCAAGCCAACGATCCGATATACTCCTTTGGATCCGTGTGAGAGATAATCACCACTCACCAAATCACCTAAACACCTCAAAAGAAACCCACTCCAGATCTGGACAGCGAAGGATCTAACTTGGTCTATCACCAATCCGCTTCAAACGATGAAATCTCTCTTCGAAGAATGTAGATCTTCACTCTAAGCTCTTCGATCTTCGATTTGATCTTCAACTTGGATGGATGGAATCACTAGATTAGAGTGGAGAAAAGAAGTGAATAAGTGTAGAAGTCGAGCTCTCAAAATGGCAGCACTTCGTCGCTTCGAAATCCGGATCCCAAAAAGTGAGAAAAACCTTCCTATTTATAGGCTGAAATTCCCTAAGTCGTTCACTTTTAGGTCGTCCACGACCTATAGAGCATCATGACCTACGACTTAGTGAGACAACCCATCCTACGACTTAACGAGGTTACGACCTACGACTTATAAAATCTTGCGACCTAAAACCCCATGGCCTATCTGTCCTGCGACTTACGACCTAGCAACAGCTCCGACCTAACACATGCGCATCCATACGACCTAACAACCGAATGCGCACGACCTAACACTCATGCGACCTAACGACTTAGCAACAGGCGCGACCTAACACATGCGCGCGTTCCCTCCTAAGTCGCCTGGACGACTTAGCGACTTAGCACCATTACGACTCAACAAAGTCACGACCTAACTATACACACGATCTAACTGGGACACGACTTAACCCCTTACGACCTAACACTTAGCAACCTAACAACCCACGACCTAACTCCTAAGTCTTCTACGACTTATCCTACTTAGGTCGCTTACTGCTACCCTAGCTTCCTTAGGTCGTCGCCGACCTACCCCTTAGGTCGTTAACTCGCCAAAACTCTTAAGTCGTTAGCTCGCTTATCCCCCTAGGTCGGTCACTTACTTAGGTCAGCCTATTCTTGAGTCGCCAACTTCTTAGGTCGCCCATTTCTTAAGTCGGTCATTACCTTAAGTCGTCTACATATCTTAAGTCGGTCAAATACTGTAGGTCCTTCCAATCCCTTAGGTCGTTCACTCGACCTAGCCTACCCCACGACTCAACTTCTAAACGACTTAAGCTACAACATGGCTTAACTTCTAGACAACTTAACTTCTACACGACTTTAAGCTCTAGACGATCTAACTCGGGACGACTTAACAATACTAACAATCTAATAACGACTGTTTTACGATGTTTCGATCCGTAAAAGTACGGGTCGTTACATTCTCTCCCCCTTAGGAATTTCGTCCCCGAAATTCCAAACAAACAAGAGCAATCAAAGACTATTTTGCACGCCTACCATCCATAGTAATCAACAAACCATGCATCCAATTCTAGCTTAGCATGCAGAATTCTAAAACTAGAACAAGTTACAATATCGTGAGATGACACGACACCTTAGTGCCATACCTTGAAGAGTTCAGGATGCGCTGCCTTCATCCTCTCTTCCACCTACCACGTACAGTCGTTATCATCATCACTCCATTGTATCTTGAGCAACTTAACTACCTTCCTCCTAAGCTGTTTCGTTTCGGTTTCCACAACACGAAGCGGCTTACGAGGTCTCTTATTGACTGGATCAACCTCGAAATCTTCACAGCTATCAGCAGAAACCACTGTAATAAGCGATTGGTTGTTAAAGAACCATCAGGTGTGTAATAAGCGATTGGTTGTTAAAGAGACCGGGATCGGATATTGTCATACTCTCTGCCAATACCGAAAACCACTTTGACACCTGTGTACGTGGTGGAGATTCCAGAATGAAGTAGGATGGCGGCGACAATCCTAAAGGTATACATACGTGGACCTAACTCCCGTGAGTTAGCATAAGGTGGATAAAACAAGAGCAATTGACGGGCCAAGTGAGGTCATTCCTCCGATCGGGCACATTCCTTCGATATTATATTTCGACTTTGCGATTGATTTGGTAGCCACCCTCGATTTTTGATTTAGGAGTGTGTTCTGAGGTGGGCGGTAGTAGCTGCTATACATTACCACCAGTCCGGAAGTGTAATTGGTATATCTACCCTGGCATTGCCTAGTTGTTCTATGTCACCTACCTTATCGAGACCACTACGAGTTTGTTTTGTACCATACCTATGGAGTGCCCTCTGACGACGTCCAGTACGGACGGGATTACGGTACTGTATAGACTATAGGAATATATAAAAATGTGTTAATAGGGAAATGGGTAACGCCTTAACGCTATTTTAATAGTTTATCTTACTGTAGACATATTATAATAGCGCATTGTACTACATAGTAGTTAGTTTAACGGATCCTTAGGAGATGTGAATCCCGAACATCTCTTAAGTTGCTGCACTCACGTTAGACACTGGATAAGAGATGTCAAACCCCGTAAACATCTCCGATACCATTTACACACATATTTATTTACCGTTGATTTGACTTACATAAGATCTTTTAGTTCTGACTCGAGTGTTTTGTCTTTTCAATTCGCTCGAGTTAGCCTGACCATTTCAGGATTCGAAGACTTGTTTCTGGAGGACGAAGACGAAGATTGTATTATTATTTACTTTATTATTCCACTGCATCATACTATTCCGCTGCATTATCATTTATTTATCTCTGATATGTGTAACTCTGATTTTGTATTGTATAAGTATAATCAAATGTTTTGTATACAGCTTCATGAACTGTTATTTGATTATTATATTTTCTCATTCCGCTGCGAGATTCTGTTTTGTTTTTTTCTTTCTCTGCCTTTTCTTATTCACCCCAATAACACTCCGCCCTTCTGTATGGTTTGTGTCGACATGTGTGTCTGCTTAAAACGTACCAAAAGGCGGGATGTTACAGGTTGCATGTTATGGGAAATGGAAGGTGCTTCTTGTCAAGAATAGATACACCTGTTTGTCCCTTTTGTCGCCTTACTCCTGCATGCCTAGGTGGCAAGATTAGCCGAGTTGGTATGCTGGTCATCGAGACCATGAAGAGGATAGGGAACTAACAACAGTTAATGGAATGCCGAGCCGAGTGAGGGATGACGAGATGAGCTGTAGGTCTTAGGTGGATGTATTGAAACTGGACCTGTGATTGGCCACGCTGAAGTTGGCCTATGGTCGGGCCTGTAACACCCTAAATTTTGGAGGCTATAACATGGAGAATTAAATAGATAAAAGATTAATTAAATCAAATCATAAAATAAAATAAAGACAAGATATTTAAGGACGGGGAATGAATGAATGAAGAAGAGCTAGGGGCTTATTAAGACTGGGCTAGAAATGAGGTTTTGGCCCAAAGCCCAAATTACTAATTCAATATAGTCTAGCCCTTTCTTCATTCTCTCATGATTCGACAAAACAAAGGTAAGGAAAACAAGCCAGTTTGGCCACCATTTGTAAATAAGAAGTGAAATCAAGAGCTAAAGAATTCAAGCTTTTGATTTTAAGGAACGAAGAAGATTAAACGAGGTTCTTTCATAATCAAAGTGAGTAAAACTTTCCCTAAAACCTATCCCAACCCATTTGGGCTTAAATTTGATTATGCATGGATGTTTTTGATGATGGAAATATTGTTTTGTTTATTTAGAAATTTATATGAAATAATTTAGTTCATGATTCTGGATGAAACATGAGATAATCATAATCAAATGATTTACAATTATGATATTATTTTTAAAATGTCGAAATAATGATGAGTTATTAATTTTATAATTTTTGAAGTTAATTTGGAATTTTCTCAAAATTTTTAAGTTAAGAAATGGGTTGATCTCAGGTACATTAATTATTAGAAATAATAAAATTAATTAATTTGACCTAAACTTTTAGGACAAGGTAAAATATGGTTAATTTGATTTTTGGTAAATTTTTTAGATTTTTTCCATCAATTTCAATTTATATGAATTAATTAGCTAAGGAAATGTAACGACTTGGAATTTCAAACACTTCGTATTTAAATATCTGAATTATTTAAATATTTTAATCTTGGATTTAACGTGATTAAATTGATTTAATAACCTTGTTAATCCCTTTTTTCATAATAACTAATGATGTTAAACTTGTTTTTGAAATTTGTTTACAAAAATAAATACCTAAATGAAATATCGATAAGGTGGCCGAAAATCGTTTTACCGATAAACAACTTTTTTTCATTATAAGTTGTTCAACCTTTTTTTACATATACTAAATAACTAAGAAGATCATTAGTAGCTAATAAAAGTATTTTACACTAAGTCACTTAGGAAAACTTCTAGAAGCTTCGAGAAGAAAAGAAAGTTATTTGTAGAGGAGGGTATTTTGGGAATGCTTAAAGCCTAAAAAAACGAGGTGGAAAGGTGAGATGATGGACACATGAAGGGAGCATGGGGAATGTTTTGACCAGAAATGGAAGGGCATTTAGGGACTTTTCCTTTGATTAAATCCTAAGCAACTATCTCCTTTGGATTCATATTTTATTTCTATGTTTTTGAGTTAAAATCATAAGTATTCAAGCCTCTTCTCCCCTCATTTTCTCATATCAAGCCAACTCCGAACTCAACCAAACTTAGAGAAGGGTCTTAGATATTCATGGAAACAGGAATTATCAAGTCAAATGGTGAATAAATGGAGCACAACACCCCATTCAATTCTAGGCCATGAGAAATAAATAGAGGGGGAATGGAGCTATGGGCAAAGGCAAGGCAAAGGTGGTGTCTTTTGGTTGCTTTGGCTGAGGTAGGATGTAGTTGCAAAGGTGGTGGCTTGTGCTTAGTTTTGTACTTTTTGATGGGTGGGCTAACACACCACTTAAACTAATATGAAGTGTATATATGTGCATGTTTGATTATAGTTTGTGATAGAATTTATATTACTTTATTCTTTGTGATTCTTTCTTTGGAAAGAAAATGACATACGTAAGTGATGGGTATGATTTGTATGACTTTTTGCATAGCCTTGAAACAAAGCACATAGGGTTTGCTTGAATGTAGGTTGAATCAGACTTATTCGGGAAATGGTATTATAGCGACAGTCGCTATAGAAGCACTTCGGAAATGCCTAGTGTTTGGCATTTTCTATGAATTTTTGTAGAGAGATCCTTAGGGGTTTCGCACCATAGTTATGATGTATCATGTTCATGCTAGTAACTTTAAAAAGATTGGATGCTAAAAAGTTTTTTATCATATCGAAAATCGATCAAACTTTCAATATATCAAAACTGGCCTAGGTCGTAGTCATTGGCAATAGTCATCTTTAGCACTTTTAAAATGTTGTAGTTGCTCTGAACCGGTTTTACAACATTCTGTAAGTGAGGTGGTTCATGTTTGAAACTTTAAATTGCTTTGAAATTACTTTAAACTTAAGTGTTTTACTTAAACATTTTAGTAGTCTTTTCTAATATATATTAGAGTATTTTAACAGTAGTTTGGAATTTTATGAATTTTTCAAAATTAATTATGAATTATTAACTTAAAAGGTTTATTTTTATAAATAAGAAAACGTGCATTTTCTACTTTTTAAATAAATTATAAAATAGTTAATTTTAAGTAATATTTTAATTAAATGTTTTGAACCATATTATAAGTATTTTTAAGTATATATAGTTTTAAGAAAATTTGTTAAATATTTTATTAAAGTAATCAAAATAATATTATACACTTTTAAATTGTTTTTATATTTAAATATCTTATCTTATAAATAAATTAGTATATACATATATCATTTTTAAAGGTTTCAAATTACTATATAAGTTTGGAAAAGTAAGTTGAGTCTTTTACAAAACAACAGAAGAAGTTTGGACTATAACACTTATATTATAATAAATGGTTTTGTAAAGTTAATTAAAAGTATGTTACCTTGTTGAAAAAGTGTAGATATATTTAAATCTTTAAAATGAACATCTTTAAAGATAATGACAAGCATGAATTTGTTTTGGGTTTGTTGTGACAATGTGTTAATAACATTTGTCTTTAACACTTTTGGTTATAATTAGTGATATAATTAAATCTTCAAAAAGAATGTTCTAAAGATAATTATAAATGAAATGGTTTTGGTTTGTAGTAACAGTGTTTTAATGATATTCATTTTTAACCCACTAAAGAACACTTGTGAAAATGCGAGAGCCTGTTTAAGATTTGTGAATATTCTTATACCATTTGGAATAAGAATATGGATTAATTTCTATGTGTTGAAAAGAGTGGAAATGAATAGTGAAAGAGTATAAATGAATAGTGAAAGAGTAGAAATGAATAGTGAAATAGTAGTATATAGGTATATATCTTTTGTAAAGATATTTTTAATATATATACAAGTATTTTCAAAGGAGTTTTAATTGATTAAAGGATTAATTAAATAAAAAGGGAATAAGAGCCACTTATGTTATTTAATCATGCTTTTTATGACTTAACCATGCTTTGTGTGACTTAATTGTCCTTTGTCCGACTTAATAGTGCTTTGTTTGAGTTATCCAGCCTTTTGACCAGACTATATTTGGATGAATATGATAAGTTGAACTTAAAAGTTATCAAGGCATAGAGCCTAGAGTGATTGAAAGTGACTGTGCTATAGGATCGTGTAATATGGATAAACTACTTGTGCGGAATATAAACTAAGTAAGTAAATAATTAAAGACGTAAAGTAAATGACACCAGAGATTTTTATACTGGTTCGAACTCCCGTTCTATGTCCAGTCCCAGACTCCTTCTGGAATTAAACTAGCAACCCTCACTTAACCCGGAGGAATAGGTTTACACCGCCTGAGCAACCGAACAGGACTTCTACCTCCTAAGCAACCGAATAGGACTTCTACCGCTTGAGCAACCGAACATGACTTCTTTACAAATAACAAAAGTATCTGACTGTAGTGTGCTCTTTGAATAGCACTGATAAGTCAATTAAGTACAATCTTCCTATAATCTTCTCCTTTATGATATGTAGTGTAATGTGCTTGAGAATTGTGGAAGATAGAGTGATCAACGATCAGAGAATATAAGCAGTTTGAGTGCAGTTTGAAAATAGAGAATAAGAGATAAGAATATTAAAATTAATTGTTATTTTTGTTTGTTGAATTCTGAAATCTATTTATAGAGATTAAAAAGTTGCAACCATTGATGAAAGGCAATGTTGAAAAGAACAGGTGCAACTGTTGGTTTGAAGATGTTTCTCTTCGATGAAGAGAAGTGTCTTTTCATAAAAAATAGCTGTTGAAAATATTCAGCCGGTTGAAAATATTAATTCAGCCTTCTGAATTTGATAAAATCGTAAACAGCAAGGAAATAGACAATTTTTGGCCTAATTCAGCCGGCTGAATAAAGTCATTCAACCGGCTGAATATTGTGAAACCATAAAAGTGTTTCAGCAATCAAACGGCTGAATGATTCCATTCAGCCGGCTGTTTCAGCCTTTTGTGCAAGGTAGTGCATGTGTGTATATGTTTATATATATATATATATATAATTTCAGGAGAGATTTTAACATATTTCTAAATAATATAAAGACTCTTGACAAAGGACTATCAGCTTCAAAATAATCTGAATGCGAATCTGCAATGAATCTCCTGCATAATTGATTAGTACACACAAATATTTATTTATATAGTTTGTCACAATCAAAACGATGTAAAATCGAGATTCCAACATTCTCCCCCTTTTTGATGATGACAACTATATAAGTATAAATAATATATTTACAAAAATACTTACATTAGCATTGATACTCCCTCTGTCAATATGCACAATAATTTAAGCTAACTTTCTCCACCTTTGTCATCAAAAAAAAGAAAGAAATAAATACACAGAAACATTTTTAAGCACAGATTAAAAACCCATAGTCGAGATGTCATTACTAAATGAAAATAACAATATTCATACAACATTTGATAAATAGCTAGTTAGAGAACCATAGAAATTGAAAAATAAAATATTACAAACTGAAGAAAAAACAAAGAAATAAAAACTAGATAGAGACAGAAGGCTCATCATCATCAGAATCTGAACTCGAAGATGACCATTGAAAAGGAGATGGATTGTAAGCTTCGGTGGATGTAGAACCGGAACAAGAAATTTTATCCCATATCTTATTAAGAAATCCTTGTATGGAGTTGAATTTCTTTTCCGTCTTCTTTTCAAGAGTCTTAATGTCCTAATGAAGTTTGGATTGATTTCGGGAGAGGGTGATGATAGTTTGTCTGGAGAAAGTTTCCGAGCCAACAACTTGAATGGAGTCTCGTCCTCTTCTTCTTCTTCATGATGGGTATGCGAAGAGGAGGCAATACTAGTGTCACGAGGTTGTGGAGCACCTTATTGAACATTGTGAGACCATTGTTGAAAAGAAAAGATTTGTTGTGGAGGAGGCTGGTGAGGAAGACCGATCAATCCTAAGGTTTTTGCGCCTAACTCACTAATGCTTGAAAACTCGGTGTCGAGCATTGGAATGCCGAAGTTGAGAAGGATACGCATAATATAAGCACCATAATGAATGGTCTTATATTTTCTTCGGATTGTGATGTCTTGAAATTCATCTAAAATGATTTTGCCCCAATTTACTTGTTGGTTGGAGTAGATTGAATAGAGGGCTTGAAAATCTCTTTTATATACTTTTTCATAACTTCCCGTTCGAGGTTTTAAGGAGCGAATGAAAGCATGATGAATAAGGCATGCTTGTGGCCTTAAGGTGCTAGATTTTAATGCACTTAAATTGGTAAGGTGATCGGACAAGAAACGATGTGAAACTTCATCTCTATGATCCATATCAACTTCAATATCATCTATATCAACACCTTGAAATGGAAAATTTAAAATATTGCCTAATATTTGTAAAGGCAAGAAAATTTTAGTGCCACACATTATAGACCAAACACAATCTTGTCGATTTTGAGGATTATGGTGGTCTAGATTTAGATTTGCAAGAAAGAGTTTGATCAAAAGATGATTAATTTTAACATTATTGGGAGCATACCCTATGAGATTATCGAAGTGGAATTGATCAGCCAATTCTCTAATTCGGTAAGCCGCAAAATCCGGGAACTTCATGAAAGCCCTTTTAAAGATATTGGAATTTTTCATGGAATTGAAACGGGAGGCTGCAACATCATTCCAGAGCCATCGACGAATCTGATCTTCGAAAGGACTGGAGGTGGATTCCCTTGTTCGTTTTGATCTAGGAGCCATTAGAGGTTAAAAATGAAGAGTAAAAGATGAAAATATGAAAAAGTTGTGCTAGGGTTCTGAAGTGAATGGGTAAAAGGTGAAAAGATGAATATATAGGTAGGTGAAAAGTAAGGGTAAGATTGGAAAAAAAATTGTAGGGCCTAGTTAAAAAAAATGCCTCAGGAAAAATTCAACCGGCTGAATCACTGTAAACAGCCGTTTGGATTTCTTCCTGCAAGAAAATAGTTCATTTTTGTACTAATTCAAACAGCTGTTTGAAGTGATTCAGCCGTCTGAATCAGGGGTAATAATATTTCCTGGATAATATTCAGCCGTTTGTTTGATTACAAACAGCCGGCTGAATTTTGAAAAAAAACTTATTGCGGCCTTTATTTTTATAACAAGAAATATTATTAAAAGACCAATGTGAATATTTTTAAATAAACAAAAAAGATTACATATAAACAAAAACTTTTAAACAGATTTTGAAGAAGAGCTTGGAGTGTGATATTCATCCGGTTCTATTTTTCTGTTCTCTTGAAATGGCCTGAGTGGTGACCATCTATTGCCACGTTCCCATGAATTCGAAGATATTGGTGGATGTTGTGGCGATAGTTCCCAAGTATTACGTCGGGATGGAGAACAAACAAGAGACGGTAGATGAATCGTGCTTTTGGATGAAGATCCATAGAATTTCAATGCGACTTGTTCCAAAAAGCTTATGCTTGGCATTACCAGGTGGAGTATAGCCTGTGTGAGTAGAAGGAGGAACAATTGGTACTGGTTTATAAATCGGTGTTGGAGTAGGTAAATTCACCGATCCCAAACTTGGAGAAGAATAAGATAGAGCAGAGGATTCTGAATTATGTTGGGAAGATATTTTTGAGTAAGAGAGTAGAAACTATTTTTATTTTAATTGATTGCAAAAGAAAGAACAGGAGTAGAGGTATTTATATGTAAATATTCATATAAATAGAAAGAACATTGGTGGTTAGGTTGTTAAGAACCAAAGAAAAAATTGTTTGGAAAAAAATTGTAAGGTAAAAAATAAAATGTAATCCAAAAATAGATGTAAAGAAAAGAGTAGTGTAGTAGTAAAGCACCAGATTTTCAAGTAAGAGATCTCGAGTTCGAGTCTTGAAACAAATTTTTATAAAAAAATTATTAATCCTTGATGGATACAATTCCTAATTCTCTTCTTAATTTTATAAAGATATTTTCATTTAAAGGTTTTGTAAATATGTCTGCCAATTCATTTTCAGAGGATACAAATTTCAGTCTGACTAAATCCTTTACAATATTATCACGAAGAAAATGATGACGTATGTCAATATGTTTAGTTCATGAGTGATTGACAGGATTTTTGGATAAGTTTCTAGCACTAGTATTATCACAAAAAATTGTTGATTTAGATAAATTAACACCAAAATCTTGAAGTGTTTGTTGCATATAAATGACTTGAGCACAAGCTAAGGCAGCAGAAATATATTCTGCCTCACAAGTTGAGAGTGAAACACAATTTTGTTTCTTGCAAAACCAAGAGACTAAGGATTGTCCGATGAAGTGACAAGTCCCACTAGTACTTTTTTGATCCATCCGACATCCTCCAAAGTCAGCATCACTATATGAAACTAACTCGAAAGGACATTCTTTCGGATAAAAAAGTCCAAAATCATTTGTTTTGCTTAGATAAGGCAATATGCGTTTTACTGCTCGCATATGTGAGTCTTTAGGATTTGCTTGGAATCATGCACATAAACAAACACTCATCATTATGTCAAGTCTACTAGCAGTTAGATAAAGTCATGATCCAATTACACTTCGATATAATTTTTGGTCAACACTTTTTCCATCTCCATCTCTATCGAGACGAACTGTTGTACTCATTGGAGTTGATTTAGCAGAAGTATTTTCCATATTAAAGCGTTTAATTAGATTATTACAATACTTTTCTTGATTAATAAAAATTGCATTTTCTATTTGTTTAATCTGTAATCCAAGAAAATAAGATAATTCTCCCATATGTGACATTTCAAATTCTTTGGTCAATATTTTTGAAAATTCCTGACATAATTTTTCATTTGTAGAACCAAAAAAATAATATCATCTACATAAATTTGAATAATTAGAATATCCTTTTTAGTTCATTTAATAAAAAGAGTTTGATCAGCCTTCCCAATTTCAAAACCAGAATCTATTAGATAGCTCTTAAGACGTTCATACCAAGCACAGGGTGCTTGCTTTAGACCGTATAAGGCTTTCTTAAGTTTATAGACGTGGTCTAGAAATTTTTCATGTGTGAATAATGGAAGTTGTTCAACAAAAACATTTTCTTTTATATAACCATTTATGTAACGACCCAGAATTTCTGTCATTTGAAATTCAGATATTTAATTGATTTTAAATACTAACAAGTAAGATTTGTAAGTCAAATAAATTTTATTTCGAATATAGAGATTTAATTGGATAATTAAATCGACAATTTAATATTTGAAATTCCAGAAATAATTGTAAATTGGGTTTAATGTGTATAAAAATGATTTATAAAGTTATATTAAATCATATTGGAGTTAGAATGATGTTTGTAAACTTTTAAAATTGGATTAAAAGTTAAATTGTGGAAATTGAGTATTTTAATATTCAATTGACGAGTGAAAATAGTCATTTTTCAAACAGTCTCGGATTTCGACGAAACTAGTTTCATCGGATCCGTAATGTTATATTATTGTAAGATTTCAAATTTCGTGTCAATCGGACTTACGGTTTGTCCGGGGCAAGCTGAAACGCATAGAAATCGTTTTAATCGATTTAATTTTAAATTGATCGTTTATTTCCGTAACTCGCGTATATGATCGAATTAGCCTTCGAAACACGTTCCATTGTGTTTGGAACGCGGGTAAAACCTTAGAAACTTCAGCCGGCATGCTTCGATTGGAGTTCGAAAATTTTTCGAGCGAATAGTGTTTTGCCATTTTCTATAAAAGGCCTCCATATTTCATTTTTTCACAAAACCCTAAAGAGATAGGTCAGGCCACCACCATTTCAATCAATGGCCGAATTTGTTCATTCCTTTCTCCCTCAAAATCACTCCATCCGTAAACAATTACGTGAATCTTCCAACTAGAAAAATGTCGGGATCGACGAGATCTCGGGATCCAATGGTCGAGATGAGTTATAGTTCGTCGATGGCGAAGTTAGAGGGTTCCGTTCGTCATGCATTCGAGCACGATTTTCTATGTATATAGGGGGCCGAGCTTCACTTCATTCATGTCAGGGGTAGAGCTCACGAAGGGCTTCGACACGGCGCTTCTCGATCATGTTCAAGTGGAGTGGTGGTGGCTCGATAATTGTGGGAAGAAGGTGGCCGAGATGGGTTTGCTCACGTACGTGAAAGAGGGGAGAAGATCATAGGTGCGGCCAGATTTGCTTTGAGGAAATGAATGGACAGATGATGTAGGGTTTAAAGAAATTAAAATAAAGTTGTAAAATTATTATCTTTTAAAATCGTTCAAACTTTAAAACGTTGTAACTTTTTGATACGAGGTCAAAAATTGATGAAACGGCTTGCATTGGGTTCGTATTGACGAGCACTATGCAATGGAACTGGATTGGAGTTGATTGGAGCTAGTTTGAATTTTGGGTAAAATTAAATGCGCGTTTAATTTTATTCGAAATAAAATACTGCAACCGTTATTGAAAGCAAGGTGAGAACTTCTCACTTAATCGAATTGTGTTTCGATTTAAATTTTAAATAGTTAAATTTAAAATTGCTTGATTGTGTTGATTGTGTGCTTGGATGATATATTGTTATCGATTGTGTTGAAATAGACCCTATACGCCGCATATTAAGCGGAGGTTATTTATTAAACACATATACCGCGAGATTCCACCTTGAAGTGGAATTGGTATTATATATGTATTTGGAGTTGATTTCCCGCATTATATAGCGGATGAGACCCTATTGTGCCGCATAATAGCGGATAATATTTTATAAATCCCATATACTGCGATATTCCACCTCGAAGTGGAATTGGTATTGTGCTAACATCTGTGGATGCAGGGAAATAGGTTGGAGGGATCCAACTAGATTCCTCAAACATCTGAATTTATTTCATATGTTGTGTGTTGATTATTTATAATCTCCGTGTGATTATATTCTGTGATTGGAATTGTTGACGGCTATAATTTAGCCGAATATATTTATGGTATCGTTGGATACCAGAAATAAATAAAATGAGATTTTCGAAATTCAAGTTGAAAATTTATCGAAAAATTTATTTTTGAGAATTAGATAAATTTAAAAGGAGTTTTAAAAAGATAAAAGTCTTATTTTTGAACTATATTGAATTAAATTTCAAATTTTGGGAAAAAGGCTTAATAAATGGATTTCGAAAATATTATTTATAAATTGAAGAATTTATTTAAAATTTAGATTTTTAAATAGATTTGAAGAGATAAAGAAATTTATTTTAAAAAGGAAATAATTTGAAAATTCGTTTAAAATTTGATTTGGTGTTTTGAAATAAATTTGGAAATCAATTTGAAATTAATTGATTTTTAATTTACCATAACTAGCAAAATTTATTTATAGAAATTTATTTGATTTAAATTAATCAGATGATTAAATTGATCCTATCTATGGATGTTAGGATTATATGGGATGTTGAATGGTTTGACATCTTTAATATGTGATGCTTTGTGATATATCCTGATTTGTGTTGTGATCTGTAATTTGTTTATTTGTGATATATATATATATATATATGTGTGTGTGTGATCTGTGAATGAAAGATAAGCGTTATAGTTTATACCGCTTATTAATTATATTATTATATTTGATCTGTGATGGTTGAATGTTGTTGCACTATTGTGTTAAACCCTTGGACTACACAATACACACACAAATGTGGATTTCACGTGGAAATCAGTTAAGTCACAGATTTTTAACAATTCTAAAGATTGAATTTTGAGTCAAAAATAGTTTTGGAATTGGAATTGAAAGTTTTTGGAAATGAGTTTCATAAATAAGAGTTATTTTAAATAACTTAATAAAATTGAAATTCGAATAATTTGATTTGAATTAGAATTAAATATTTGAAGTTGAATTCAATGACTTGGAAATTTTGGTCAAAAGATTATACAAGTTATAAAAAGGGATTTATATGAATTTAAACCATTTTTTAAAAGTGTTGTTGTGGAAATTTGAATTAACCCAAAGACCGTAACTTGTATAAATGAAATCAGATTTTTCCGAAACGAAAACTATTTGTTTTCAAATAATAAAAGCTTTCATGTTAGGAATGAATTTCCAATTTGTGTAAAAAGGATTTCCATTTGAAATTAAATTGTTTTGAAAGCTATGAATCAAATTTTGATTCAAAGATTGGACGAGTTAAGTCAAATTGAAATGGAAATTGATTTGAAATCTGTGAATGAATTTTTGTGAAATTGGGTAGACTTTGTAAAGTAAATCTTTTTGTTTAAAGATTTAAAATGGTAATTTGTTTAAAACCGTTTAAAGGAAAGGATTTGGGTAATAAGTTGTGACTTAATTGAAATCCCAATATCCATATGTTTTAAATATTGTGCTCACTATTCAGGTTAGCCGGGAAAAGACCTTTGTGTCCTATAACCCATTCCGAATAAGTGATATGACGATATGGATCGTATTGAAGACCGGTGGTGAAGACCGGGTATTTGTGAAAATGATAGGATGACCTATCGATTGTCTCTGCACCGTTAGCTACGGTATAGAGATTTCCTTTGTGATAGGAAGTTCGATCGGGATTGTGAATACCTGGATTGCAAGGGCTTCTTTGGAAGTGCCTTCGGTTCCATTCGAACCCGGAACAGACTTGTATGATTACATGTCTGACATTACATTTTGAGATATAAAGCTAATTTCTTTCAAATACATTTCTGTTTGGTGGCGGAGAATTTATTCTCTTAGCTTAACACCCTTCTCTGAGACGTACGAGCTTAGAGGTTATGTAGTTAAAGGTTATCAGTGATATACTCCCAACTTGGTAGTGTGTCATGCTGAGTGTTGCTGTGTGATGATTATTTATTGATCATTTGTTGATCAAAGCGTGGCTTTGTGAAAAAGCGTAGCTTTGTGGACGAGACCTCTTCGGACCTCACAACCCTGAAATGGTCAAAACAGGAATATGCGGCAAGGTTATAAGGGTCGCTCCCTTTAGGGTATGTCATTTCCTTTTGGAAAAGGGTGGTATCAGGTATGGAGCCCTGGTATTTAACCTATGTGGTTACTCCAATCTCATTTACCGTGTGATTGTTGTTTTGTCGAGGCGCCTCGGATAAAGGTCCCAAAGGACTGGGGGTGGCATATTCGTGTAGTAGTTACCCAGTGTAAGGGGTAACCCGGCCTTGTGTTGGAAGAGAGCTAGTTAGATCTCGGGACGTCCCACCAGAGGCGATCCCACTGACAGTAGGAAGTTCCTTAGCCTGACCATTTGTTGGCAATCCATCTCCCAATACGGACCTTGTACGGTATTAGTTGTAGAACCTGCCATTTACTTATGGTGGTCACCACTGTTTAGATGGTAGCTATAGTAGGCATAGTTCGAAATGTCTATGCTGGCTAAGATTAATATTATACTTTCGAAATGTTTTCTGCACTATGCACTAATAATAATAATATCGAATGATTTTGCGTAGTAAGCATGTTTGACTATCATAAGGAGAAATCTCCTCCAATTCTGTGTTTGCATTGTGTGTGTGGTGGGAGGCCTTATGGTAGTTTCATTTTTCAAAAAGCATTGCGAATGTCTTTTACTTCCTTTGTTGTATTCTTTTGTGCTAATAACTGTTTTTAGTTCTCACACCAGTCTCATGACTGACCTGGAGTTTATTGTTCCCTTCCTAAACTCTGGGTGCCCATAATTTTCCACACGGGCAGCCTAGAGTCAGGTTATCAGGTCATTCTGGATATTCAGGAGATGCTGTGGAGCTCAAGTGGCGAGCTGGATGGCGAGGCGTATCTCTTGTATATGATATTATTTATTCCGCTGTGTATTCTGTATGAGGACAAGTTTATATAACTGTCCATTGATGTATTGTGTTGTATATTGACTCTGATGACGTGATGTAATGTATAAAATGATATAGTTCTTGATTTAAAGATTATTCATTTATCTATTATATGTTGTTCCGCTGCGATATGTGAGATTCTGATATTGTTTCTGTTGTTTCTTCTTTCTTTCTTTCAGTCTTCTTCTACCTCTTCTTTTTAACCATAACAATTCGGTTTTCCGGCAGTTGATACAGTGGACGTATTAATGTCGATTTTTGGAAGTCGAAAATTCTCAAGATGTTACAATTTAAGAAAGCACTTTTAACATCCATTTGATAAAGTTTGAAATTATGAAAACATGCAAAGGCCAGTAAGATACGTATTGCTTCAAGTCGTGCAACTGGTGCGAATGTTTCTTCGTAGTCAATTCCTTCTTCTTGATAATATCCTTGTGCAACTAATCTAGCTTTATTCCTAGTTATATTACCTTGTTCATCTGCTTTATTTTTGAAGACCCATTTAGTACCAATGACTGTTTGATCACTTGGTCTACGAACTAGTTCCCAAACTTCATTTCGTTCGAACTGGTTTAGTTCTTCTTGCATAGCTATAATCCAATAGTCATCAGTAGATGCTTCTTTTGCATTTTTAGGTTCGATTTTAGAAAGAAAAGCTACATGGCCCATTTGATTAAGTCGATTTCTAGTTCTAACATGTGAATCAATTTCTCCTATGACATTTTCTACTGGGTGATCTCGTAAAATCCTAGGAGGAGATCTTAATTCATTTTCATTATGAACAATGTTTTCATTTTCTTCAAAGTTATAAACAGTGTTTTCATCTTCTTCAAAATTATTTTGAGTAACCGTATTTGTGACCGTCTTAGGTATATCCTCATCATCCTTAAAATTATTATTAAATTTGAAATTTTCGTCGAAACATGAAGTGTTTCTTCGATTGTTTTTGTTCTTTTATTGAAAATTCGATAAGCTTTGCTTCATTCTGAATATCCTACGAAGATACCTTCATTGGATTTTGGATCGAATTTTCCAAGCTGATCTTTTGTGTTTAAGATAAAACATTTTGAACCAAAAGTTTTAAAAATATGAAATGTTTGGTTTTCTTTTATGAAAACGTTCATATGGAGTGTGTTTTGTTAAAGGTCGGATGGGAACACAATTTAGAACATAGCAAGCAGTTGCTACAGCTTCTGCCCAGAAATGTTTTGGTAATGTGTTTCCATTTAACAAAGTTCTTGCACATTCTTGTAACATTCTATTTTTCCTTTCTACAACTCCATTTTGTTGTGGTGTTCTAGAAAAAGAAAAATTATGGTAAATTCCCTTTTTATTACAAAAATGTTCAAATGCTTCATTTTCAAATTCACCTCCATGATCACTTCTAATATTCTTAATTTTTAAATTTTTGAGATTTTGAATTCTCTTTGCAAAATTCTTGAAATTTTCAAAAGTTTCACTTTTATTTTTTAAGAAAATAGTCCAAGTATATCTTGAGAAATCATCTACTATAACAAACACATATTTACTATGATTTATAGATTGAACTTGAGTTGGACCAAAGAGATCTAAATGTAATAGTTCTAGTGGTTGTATAGTAGAAATATTTTTCTTTGATTTAAAGGATGATTTTGATAATTTTCCTAATTAACAAGCATCACAAATATTGTTTACTTTAAAGTTCATTTTTGGTAAACCTTTTACTAAATTATTTTTAGATAATTTATTTATAATGTTGAAATTAATATAACAAAATCTTTTGTGCCATAACCAAGGATCATTTTCTTTGGCTACTAAACACATATTTGTATTATGATTTATATTCATATTTAAAAAATAAATATTTTTATCTCTAAAACCTTCAAAAATAAGATTTTTATTTTGATCAAAAATGCTACACTTATTTTCAGAAAAGGAAATATTGAATCCTTTATCACATAATTGGCTGGTACTAAGTAAATTATGCTTCAAATTTTTAACTAATAAGACATCTGTAATAAGAGGTGAATTAGATATACCGTTATTGCTCACATCGCCTTTGCTGATGATATATCCTTTGGAATTATCTCCAAATGTGACAGAACCTCCATCTCAGTAATTAATGTTTATTAGCATCCCTTTATTTCCTGTCATGTGTTTTGAGCAACCATAGTCTAGTATCCATTTTCCTCTCTTTTTGGATGGTACCTGCAAAATATAGAACTAACATCGGTACCCACCATTTTATTTTGGGTCCTAAGAGTTAGGTTTTAGGAAGCCAAACCCAAGAGGGTTCAGAATTCCTTTTAAAAACAAAATCTTTGTTTTTATGAACAGTTTTTATAAAAGATTTTATATACTTATTTCTAATTGAATAATTATTTGTTTTAAGAACCCAAATTTTCATTGATGTAGTAAAATTTGAAATTTTAGAACTAGGTTTTTCAACTTTATTATTCCTTTTATATGAAAAATTCCTTTTCTTCGGAATAATTTTAGAGGATTGTTTATATCCTAGTCCTCTTTTATTTGAAACAATTTGAGAATTTTCTATAATTTTGGAAAGATTTTCTCTACCTTTATTAAAATTAGAAACATTTTTAGTAATGTCTTCTAACTTTGTTTTAAAGCTAGAGTTATCTAACTCTAAAATCTTGATATTTGCTTTAAGGTCATGATTTTCAATTAATAAAGCATCATTCTTTTCTTTCCGAGTTTCTATCTCTTGACTTAGCAGAGAAAGTTGAGATGTCATACTAGAACAAGATTCTTGAATAACTTGGAGTTCTTCTTCTAAAATTTTCTTTTCATCTCTTAGCATTTCTACTTCGATTTCAGTTCTATTAAATATTTCAAGAGTTTCATTGTACTTTCTATTTTTCTTTTTAGTTTGTCAAGTAATTCTGAATTGATTTCCAAAAGGTCATTAAAAGTTAGATCACTTACTTCTTCTTTTGAGACCATAAAGCAAATGTTGGCTTGTTCTGAATCACTGTTCGAGTCACTTTCTGATGATGAAGATGATTCTGTATCGTCCCATGTGACAGTGAAAGCTTTCTTCTTGAATCTGTCTTTTTTGTGCTTATAGTTGTCTTTCTTTTTCTCAGGACAGTCTTTCTTGAGGTGACCTTTCTTGTGACATTCATAATATTCTAGAGCAGATGATGATGGTTTGTTGGTGTTGTTATTGTTGCTAGAGTTGTTCTTGTTGTTTCTAATTTTGTTGCTCTTTCTAAATCTCAAAAACTTTTTGAAATTTTTAGCAATGAACGCCATATCTTCTTTATCCGAATCTGATTCATCTTTTTCTGCCTGGAATGCTATATTTTTCTTATCTTGAGCCTGTACTCGTTTTGCCTGGAGATTAACTTCATAAGACATTAGATTTCCAATCAACTCTTCTGGTTTTATGGTCGAAATATCGTTAGCTTCTTTGATTGCTAAGAATTTTCGTTCCCATTCATTCGTTAATGAGTTGAGGATTTTTGAAACAATATCAAAATCTATGTAAGTTTCTCCTAATGCTATCAAAGAATGATATATATCTTGAAATCTAGAATACATTTCATTGATAGTCTCATCTTGCTTCATTTTAAAATTCTGGAACTGATTTTTGAGCATAGAAATTTTACTTTGTTTGACTTTGTTAGTTCCTTCATGTGTAACTTTAAGTGTACGCCAAATTTTATGAGTAGTTTTACACATGCTTATTCTATTAAACTCATTTTTGTCTAATGCAAAATATAACATATTCATAGCTTTAGCATTTGTAGTAGCATCTAATTTTTGCGTGTTAGACCATGCTGAATATTCAGTAGTAGGAATAATATATTCAGACTGCATAATGTTCTAGGTTTCATAACCACTTGCTTATATATAGATTCCTATTCTAGTAGCCCAATAGTTATAGTTCATTCCATTAAATAGAGGTGGTCGTGCAGTAGATTGACCTTCTAAAAAGGTAGTGTTAGAAACAGTGCTGGTGTTGTTTTCCATATTAAAACAATATCAGATAACTATGTTACGGTTATATGATGGCCTTGCTCTGATACCAAATGAAAGTGACTGTGCTATAGGATCGTACGATATGGATAAACTACTTGTGCGGAATATAAACTAAGTAAGTAAATAATTAAAGCAGTAAAGTAAATGACATGAGATTTTTATACTGGTTCGAACTCCCGTTGTACGTCCAGTCCCAAACTCCTTCTAGAATTAAACTAGCAACCCTCACTTAACCCGGAGGAATAGGTTTACACCGCCTGAGCAACCGAACAGGACTTCTATGGCCTAAGCAACCGAATAGGACTTCTACTGCCTGAGCAACCGAATAGGACTTCATTACAAATACCAAAAGTATCTGAGTGTAGTGTGCTCTTTGAATAGCACTGATAAGTCAATTAAGTACAATCTTCCTATAATCTTCTCCTTTATGATATGTAGTGTAATGTGCTTGAGAATTATGGAAGATAGAGTGATCAACGATCAGAGAATGTAAGTAGTTTGAGTGCAGTTTGAAAATAGAGAATAAGAGATAAGAATAAAAGAATATTAAAATTAATTATTATTTTTGTTTGTTGAATTCTGAAATCTATATATAGAGATTAAAAAGTTGCAACCATTGATGAAAGGCAATGTTGAAAAGAACAGGTGCAACTGTTGGTTTGAAGATGTTTCTCTTCGATGAAGAGAAGTGTCTTTTCATAAAAAATAGCTGCTGAAAATATTCGGCCGGCTGAAAATTTAAATTCAGCCTTCTGAATTTGATAAAATCGTAAACAGCAAGGCAATAGGCAATAGGCAATTTTTGGCCTAATTCAGCCGGTTGAATAAAGTCATTCAGCCGGCTAAATATTGTGAAACCATAAAAGTGTTTTAGCAATCAGACGGCTGAATGATTCCATTCAGCCGGCTGTTTCAGCCTTTTGTGCAAGGTAGTGCATGTGTGTATATGTTTTATATGTATATCATTTCAGGAGAGATTTTAACATATTTCTAAATAATATAAAGACTCTAGACAAAGGACTATCAGCTTCAAAATACTCTGAATGCAAATCTGAAACGAATCTCCTGCATAATTGATTAGTACACACAAATATTTATTTATATAGTTTGTCACAATCAAAACGATGTAAAATCGAGATTCCAACAGTGATAACAAGCGAAACCATACACCAAGTACGAACCAGATTACAGGTCCAAAACATAGCCATCAGCTTCCGAAAGATGATCGACATTCTAAATACCTACACATAACAAACCATGAGCAAACTTCAAATGAAGTTTAGGATCGGTAACGAGGTCCACGCAGGGATACAAAGCTAAGATGGTCAGGAACCCTCTCCAAGCTTTTTGGATCATTTTAGACAACCATTATCAAGCATCTTGTGCACATAAAGTCAGGAACTCCATTCCACCAACTAACCAAGTATTTCACCTAGGAACAAGTTTCTAGAAAAGAAATCATGGTGTAAAAAATAAAGGCACAAGTAAGTCGCACCTACCCAAGGCTATAAAGCAAATCCATAAAGCAATATTATGGATCGGTACTGATCCCTCACCATGGATATGTATCGATCCCTGGCTATGGATCAGTAACTATCCCTAATGGTTGCTGATATAGTCATGATCTTCCAAGCATTTCTCTTCCTTGACATGGAGAATGGGGCTATGAACGAGGTGAAGGAGATTTCAACAGCTTAGAGCTATAAATAGAGGGGAAGAATGATGTTTTGGGGGATCTTTTTTGGTTGTTCATGAATTTCTATGTAGTTCTTATAATGTCGAGGATCAATACCGATCCACAAGAACATCTCTTGTAAACAACCAAATTAGCAACAAAGTTAAGTGGATGTAGGCAATGATTAGCAGAATGTAACGATCCTAATTTTGGTTAACATTGTCTAGGACATTTAATTAGTTAAATTAAATGAAATAATGAAATGGTTAAGGGATTGAGATTTGTATATCTAAGGGGTAGCCATGCCTAAGGAAAAATGAACTAAAGGGAAACTAAAATGAAATAGATAAGGGACAAAGTAGGAATAAGTCATACCCTTATACACCAAACCCTCACTCACGTTCATTTTCACATTCAAAACAAAAATCAAATACTAGAGGCCGGCCACCATTAGACAAAGCTAGAAGAAGAAAAGCTAAAGATCAAGAGGAAGATTAATCAAATCCATTCTCAAATCTCAACTCCTTAATAACAAGCTAAAGGTGAATAATAGGTTACATCTCATATTTTTGATGTTTTAGGTTTCTAGATTAGATCCGAATATTTTTGCAAAGTATATTGCCATGTTTTTTTATTGTTAAAATGGATATATATGCTTATTGATGATTTATGCTATTTCATATGGATTTTATGATAAGTTTTAATGTGAAAACCCTATTAGATGACATCCAAATGCCTTACAATTTTGAGATAAGGTCAGAAATGATATTTTAGAGATGGGTTTCAAATTACATAATTTTCTGATTTAATGTGGATTTATTATTAATTTTCTAGTGAATGGTTAATTGGGTTTAAAATTAATTACGGCTAATTAATATTGTTTTTGGGTTAGAAATTAATATATGTTAGAAAACATATTAAAAGTGAATTATGGGAATTTTTATAGAATTTTCCTAAGTGTTTTATTAAGTATATAAAATTATTTAAGGTATGGCACTTAGATGTTTTATATATTTATAAAAGGAGAAGGGAATTTTGTAAACATATTAAATTATTTACTTCTGAAATTTCGGCAGCACTTCTAGAAAAGAATTTAGAAAAGAAATTAGAAACCAATCATATGTTGACAAACAAAGCAGGTTATTTGTAAAGGAATTACTTTATAAAGTTAAAACTCAGTTTTACCATGTTTTTCTTGTTTCGCCACTTTCGAAACCTACCTTTCAACTAGGTACTTCCGCCTCCATCTCCATCGAAACCAATGCGCATGTTATCAAAGACTTGGTACGTAGTGAATTTGATATAGGCGAAAGGTATATAGTCGGAACTAGGGGTTCTGACGGGGTCGAAACCATACTTTTCTTTTAAAAGGAAATGTGCTTGCTTTGCTTTCGAAAAGAATGCTTTCGACTAAGATAGCTTTCGACTTGGTCAAATGGTTTTAAAGAATGGTTTCGAAAGAGGTTGCGCCTTTGTTTTATAAAGAAGCTTTCGAAGGGGTCGAAATCCTTAGCCGTCGCATCTTACCTTTCGAAGCAATGCTTTCAAAAGGGTTTCTTCGTTTTAAAACCTAAGATGTTTCTCTAATGCTCTCAAAGGGAATGGTTTCAACACCATCCACTTCTTTACTTAGGAAATTGCTTTCGAAAGAGTTTTTTTGACTTAGTTGTTTTAGGACCTTTTGTTCTATTGAAAGTTAAACCCAAAGGTTTCGAAAGGAATAATTCTGAATGGTTTTGAAAGGTTGTTCCACATGTTTTACTTGAACTCAAATGCTTTCAAAAGGTTTGATTTTATAATGAACATAATGCTTTCGAAAGGTTTAAGATAAAGGTTTTGAAGGGGTAGTTCTCCAATGTTTTCGAAAGGTTTTTAATGGAATATTTTCAATGGTTTCAAAAGGCAATGTTTAAAGTGTTTTGAAAGAAGGAGATTTATGGTTTTAAAAAGCTTTCGAAAGAGATGATTTCAATGTTTTTGAAAGGTTTAATGTAAATAGTCTCGAAAGGGGTATTTTCAATGGTTTCGAAAGGGGTACTTTCAAAGGTTTCGAATGTTTTCATCAACAATGTTTTGTGTAAAGTATATATAACATGGCAAAGTGATTTGATTAAAGCATGGAGTAAAGCATGGAGTATATTTTCCTTGCTTAAGTATGATTTAAAAAGGGTTAAATCATTTTGAAAGAAAGGTTTTCAAAGAAAATTTTAAGGGTAAATGACCCTAAGTAAAATGACTCGGATATTAGAATTCCAGATGGGACTGGTATGGGGTCGCACCCTATGCTTTAGCTAGTAGCCCCTAGCTAATATAAGTCCAAGATTCCAGTGTGTAGGGCTTTGTCATAGGTAAGACTAAAATGATGTTACACACAGAAAGGAATATACATAGTAGAGATAGATTATTTGTGAGCCCGCAAAACCATTAGAATCAATTGACCCTGGAAGAAGTAAGTTAGGGACAGACCGTCTAGAAGAAGAGTATCTAACAAAAGTTAGATTATTTATTTATTTTGTCTGGTAGGCCCGAGTCGGCCAAGGGTTAGTAGTTAGCCAAACAAAACTATAGTGTTCGGACAGATAGTCCATTTATTACCTGATTTGTATACATACATGATATTGCTATTATTGTTTTAACCAGTTTGGTTGCAGGTTTTGATTTGCAAAAGATAAATTTTTAAAAGGGATATTAGTGAGGGGAAAATCGTTCCGCTAAGTGGCGGGGACTCACTTAATATGAGATAACTGAGATGTATAGTATTATTCGCACCAGGCTTTATGTCTGACTCGAATTTTATGTTTTTCCCGTTAAACTCTCGAGTGATCAAAATTGATTTAAGTAGGTTGAGAGTTGAGGTTTATAGGTTTTAGTAGGTGGACGAATAAAGCTTCCGGAGAGGAGTAGGAGGTTGATGTTAGCTATGTTTAGGAGTTATTTTTTTTAATTTCCGCTATGTTGTATTAACTCTGTTATGACTATTTGGTACTCTGATCATCCAAGGGGACATCTTCATATGTCGCTCTTCGTTTATTTATGTAATAATTATATTTGATTTGAACCTGGGAAACGATTGGGATTATGTAATTTGATATGAAACATGTTTTGTGAAATGTAATCAGCAAAGTTGTTTTTGAATCTGAGATTCTGTTTCATATTCATGTGCTTCTGGTATTATGGATACCATTTGAATTACCGTATTTTGTCGCTGGAAGTTAATACTATAGATGACTGCAGCATCTGTAGCGCTTAGGTTTGAGCATCAAGATAAGGGATGTTACAACTTGGTATCAGAGCGGTGGTTTATGAAAAACTTTACACTAAAATGATTTTTGAAAACACAATCCTAAGAAATTAGAGAAAAGATTGCGGTATGGGATAACGCTATAGTAACGTACTTGTATTTGCTATATATAAGTATACGCTATATATATTCTCCTATCTCTCTTAGGCTATTCGTTTGTATCTTACAAAGGCTCGAATGCAGATATGGATGCTAGAAGTGGAAGAATTAACCTTGGTGGGGGAAGCACCACAACTAATGGAAATGCTAGACCTAATACCAGGAGAAATCAAGGTCAGGCATAAGCTGGAAATGTGGGTGGTGGAGTTCCGGAAGTAGACATGGGATCGATGTATCGGTTCTTTGTAAACATGATGCAAGCGGGAGTTGCTACTAGAGTAGTTGGAGGAGGAAATCAAGAAGCTCTGGTGGTGAATTACTATGCTGTTTTGAGTATAGATTATGCCTAGCTGGGAGGAAAGTCGTTTATTGGTATTTAAGATGTAATTGAAGTGGAGAATTGGTTACTTCATTGCGATAGGATTTTCGCTGATTTATGGCTCAATGATGAGCAGAAGAGAAGGCTTGCTTCTAGACAGCTACAAGGAGCTGCACTGTATTGGTGTAATAGTGTTACTGCTGGAGTTAATGAAGAGACGATGACATGGGCTGAGTTTAAAAGAAGGTTTGAGGAGAGATTTATGTCGGAGATTGTGAAGTCCACTCTGCTTATGAAGTTCGCTAAGCTAGAGCAGGGAGACATGACTGTGCTGGAGTATGCGACGAGGTTTGAAAAGCTAGCGAGATATGGCTATCTACGGTTGATACTTTGATTAAGAGGAATGAGAATTTCATTAGGGGGTTGAAGATTGAGCTTGCTAAGGCCACATTACCTCATATCAGGAATCCATGTGATGTTGTAGTGGAAATGGCTTTGAGGAATGAAGAAATACTTTCTTTTCTGGAAAGAAATAAGGCAAAGGAAGTCCAAGTGGGGCAAAGTCAGAAGAGAAATTTTTTCCACAAGAAAGGAGCTTAGATGATTGGAGCTGCTAAGAAAGGAAAGACGAAGGTTGTCTGCTATAAATGTGATAAGAAAGGCCATTTCGCAAATGAATGTCGCTTAGGGGATGGAAAGAAGGTGATCAGGAAGAAGAATATTAGATGCTTTAACTACGATCAAATTGGACATTATAAGAACTAGTGCAAGGAGCCAGCCAAGGATGGAAAAGGCAAAGCGTTTGCAATGGAGCCAGCTACCTCGAGGCCAACAGCAGAGGAAAAGGGAAAGGTTGTGTTGGGAGGTACACTTATGATACATGGTATGTCAGTTAACGTAGTATTTGATACCAGTGCATCACATTCTTTTGTATCTCATTGTTTGGTAGATAAGCTTAACCTAGAACCCTCATACCTAGTTACTTCCTTTGGGTTACAAATCCGATAGGAGGTTATGCAACTCTTGGGATGAGATATGACCACCTAGAATGTGAATTGTTAGATCATACCTTTGTTTGCAGTTTGCATGTGTTTGATTTTGTTGGGTTCGAAATTATTTTGGGTATGGATTAGTTAAGTAAATACGATACTAGGATATTTTATCATGATAGGAAAATATCGCTTAGACACCATGACTGTAGTGCTCGGATAATATACTATGTAGAAAACCCTAGTTTTGAGGTTAATGCTTTGTTGAGTGTTGTAGAGGCAATAGACTAGTTAAATCGAGTTTTTGTGGTTAGAGAATTTGTAGATATCTTTGAACCTGTAATAGGATTGCCACCGAAATGAGCCATTGAGTTTCGGATAGATTTGGTACCAAGAGCAGAACCGTAGAGTAGGCTGTCATGTAGAATAACACCTACCGAGATGAGGGAGTTAAAGGTTCAGTTGGTGGATTCAGAAGGTAAGAATTTTATCAAACCAAGTAGTTCACCTTGTGGTGCAGCTACAGTGTATGCTAAGAAACCGAACGGATCGTTGAGGTTATGTATCGATTATCGTAAGTTGTATGAGAAGACAATAAAGATTCGATATCCGTTGCCTAGAACTGACGATTTGTTCGATCAATTGAGTGGAGCCAAGGTATTTTCCCAATTGGATTTAGCGATAGGTTTCCATCAGCTTAGGGTAGCAAAGGATAGTATTCCTTTGACATCATTTAGGACCAGATATGGATCGTACGAATGGATAGTAATGTCGTTCGGACTAACTAATGCGCCAGCATTCTTTGTGGATTTGATGAACAGAATTTTCCGAGAGCACTTGGATAGGTTCGTGTTGGTTTTCATAGATGATATTTTGGTATACTCTAAGGATGAAAGGGAGCATGAAGTTCATTTTAGAGCAGTGCTTGAGACGCTGAGGCAACATCAGCTAAAAGCGAAATTTTCGAAGTGTCATTCCTAGAAGAGAGAAGTGAAGTTTCTTGGTCATGTAGTCTCATAGAAAGGGTTGTCTGTAGATCCGACTAAGATTGAGGCAGTGAATAATTGGAAGAGACACAAGATAGTGACTGAGATAAAGAGTTTTCTTGGATTAGCTGGTTACTATCGGAGATTCATAAATGATTTTACGCGGATAGCAGCATCGATGACCAAGCTAATGCGAAAGGATGTGTAGTTTGTTTGGACCGATAAGTGTGAGGAGGCATTCTAGAAGTTGAAACACTTATTGACTAATGCACTTGTACTAGATGTTCCAAAAGGCAATCAAGATTTCGTAGTGTATATAGATGCTGTGGAACAGGATTAAGAGCTGTTTTGATGCAAAGGGGTAAAGTGGTTGCCTACGCATCTCGACAGCTTAGACCGCATTAGGTTAGATATCCAACGCATGGTTTGGAATTAGCTGCGGTAATTTTTGCATTGAAGGTGTGGAGACATTACCTCTTGGGAGAAAGATATGAATTGTATATGGATCATAAGTCGCTGAAGTATTTATTCTCTTAAAAGGAGCTGAATTTAAGACAGTAGAGGCGGTTAGAGTTTAAAGCCGCTTATGATTTTGTTATTGTGTATACACCATGGAAAGCCAACAAGATTGCAGATGCACTTAGCAGAAAACATCAGAATACAATGTTGGAAATGATGGCTGAGTGGAAAGATTTGGAAGCGTTTACTACATGTAGAGTACAGTGGAGATCTGAGGCTGAGTCTAGTAAGGAAACTGTTGTGTTGTCGTGTTTAGAAGTACATCCAGTGATAATCAAAAAGATTGCTTCTAAACAGATGAAGGATCCATTATTAGTCAAACGGATCAGAAAGTTAAGGGATGGAACATAGAGCAATGACTTGAAAGATTTTAGTCTTGACCAGAATGAGTGGTTGAGGAATAAAGGAAGGTTATGTGTTCCGAATGTGGGAGACATTAGGAAGGAAGTTCTTGAAGAATGCCATCATTCAAAGTTCACTATTCATCCAGGAGGAACTAGGATGTATTAGGACATGAAGAGAAGTTTCTTCTAGGAAGGTATGAAGAAGGATGTAGGCTTATAGGTGAAGCAGTGTCTGAACTATCAATCGGTGAAAGCTGAACATCAGAAACCAAGTGGGTTACTTCAGCCTTTGGATATTCCAGTATGGAAATGGGATTCTATCTCAATGGATTTTATACAGGTTGCCAAGGTCAAATTAAGGAAATGAATGTATATGGATCATAGTGGACAAGTTAACCAAGAGTGCCCATTTCATTCCAGTTAAGTCAACCGGGATGGCACCTATTTTAGCTAAGTTATTTATGTAGAATATAGTTAGACTGCATGGGATTCCTAGTAGTATCGTAAGTGATAGAGATTCTTTATTCACTAGTGAGTTCTCGAAGAGTTTACAGAAGATTTTGGGAACCAAGCTCAAGATGAGTACTGCTTACCATCCACAAACCCGATGGGCAAACGGAAAGAGTTTACAAAGTCTTGGAAGATTTGTTACGAGCTTGTGTGCTTGATTTTGGAGGATCATGGGAAGACCATCTACAATTAGTTGAGTTCTCCTATAACAAAGTTATCAGGCTAGTATAGGGATGGCACCGTTTGAAGATTTGTATTGAAGTCCTTGCAAATCTCTAGTTTGTTGGTTAGAGACCGATGATAGGTTGGTTCTTGGTCTGGATTTGGTTAGAGAAGCTGCAGAGAAGATTGAGTTAATTAGAGCCAAAATGAAGGAAGCTCAGTCTAGGCAGAAGAGTTATGCTGATAGAAGATGGAAGGACTTAGAATTCTCAGAAGGAGATCATGTTTTCATCAAGCTGTCACTGATGAAAGGTGTAATTCGATTCGGCAGATTAGGGAAATTGGCACAGAGGTTTGTCGGAACATTTCCTATTGTAGAGAGGATAGGGAAACACGCATATAGAGTAGAGTTACCGAATAGTTTGGCAAGAGTTCACGATGTTTTTCATGTTTCTAGTTAGTGAAAGTGTATTCGAGATCCAGAGACTACTATAGCACCGACTGTGTTAGAGGACTTAGTAGTGGAACTGAATTTGACTATAGTTAGGAAGCCAGTTCGTATAGTCACAAGAGATGAGAAGAGGCTAAGGAACAAGACAATCAGATTAGTTAAGGTCCAGTGGAGCGACGATGAGAGAGACTGTACTTGGGAGACTGAGAGTAGGATTAGAGACGCTTATCCTGATTTTTTTATAGTATGTTTTACCTTTATGATTGATTTGTTGTGTACCTTATCATAATTTCGAGGATGAAATTCTTTAAGGAGGGCAGTCTGTAACGACCTAATTTTGGTTAACATTATCTAGGACATTTAATTAGTTAAATTAAATGAAATGGTTAAGGGATTGAGATTTGTATATTTAAGGGGTAGTCGTGCCTAATGAAACAAATGATTTAAAGGAAAACTAAAATGAAATGGATAAGGGACAAAGTAGGAATAAGTCATACCCTTATACCCTAAACGCTCACTCACGTTCATTTTCACGTTCAAAACAAAAATCAAATACTAGAGGTCGGCCACAAGTTGACAAAGTTAGAAGAAGAAAAGCTAAAGATCAAGAGGAAGATTAATCAAATCCATTCTTAAATCTCAACTTCTTAATCACAAGCTAAAGGTGAATAATAGGTTACATCTCATATTTTTGATGTTTTGGTTTCTAGATCAGATCCGAAAATTTTTGCAAACTATATTGCTATGTTTTTTATTGTTAAAATGGATATATATGCTTGTTGATGGTTTATGCTATTTCATATGGATTTTACTACAAGTTTTAATGTGAAAACCCTATTAGATGACATTCAAATGCCTTGTGAGTTTGAGATAAGCTCGGAAATGATATTTTAGAGATGGGTTACAAATTTCATAATTTTCTGATTTAATGTGGATTTATTATTAATTTTCTACTGAACAAAATAGTTAATTGGGTTTAAAATTAATTACGGCTAATTTATATTGTTTTTGGGTTAGAAATTAATATATCTTAGAAAACATATTAAAAGTGATTTTTGTAAATTTTTATAGAATATTTCTAAGTGTTTGAATAAGTATATAAAATTATTTAAGGTATGGGATTTAAAAGTTTTATATATTTATAAAAAGAGAAGGGGCATGTTGTGAACATTTTAAATTATTTACTACTGAAATTTCGATAGCACTTTTAGAAAAGGATTTAGAAAAGAAATTAGCAACCAATCATATGTTGACAAACAAAACAGGTTAGTTGAAAAGGAATTATTTTCTAAAGTTAAAATCAGTTTTACCATGTTTTTCTTGTTTCGCCGCTGTCGGCACCTAGCTTTCGACAAGGTACTTCCACCTCCATCTCCTTCGAAACCAATGTGCATGGTATCATAGACTTGTTTTGTAGTGAATTGGACATATGTGAAAGATATATAGTCGGAACAAGAGGTTCGGAAGGGGTTGAAACCTTACTTTGCTTTCAAAAGGAAATGTGTTTGCTTTGCTTTCGAAAAGAATGCTTTCAACTTAAATAGCTTTCGACTTGGTCAAATGGGTTTAAAGAATGGTTTCAAAAGTTGTTATGCTTTTGTTTTACAAAGAAGCTCTTGAAGGGGTCGAAACCCCTAGCCGATGCATCTTACCTTTCGAAAAGGTTTCTTTGTTTTAAAACCTAAGCTGTTTCTCCAATGCTCCCGAAGGGAATGGTTTCGACACCATCCACTTCTTTACTTAGGAAATTGCTTTCGAAAGAGTGCTTTCGACTTAGTTGTTTTAGGACCCTTTGTTTTATTGAAGGTTAAACCCAAAGGTTTCAAAAGGAATAATTTTGAATGGTTTCGCAAGGTTGTTCCACATGTTTTACTTGAACCCAAATGCTTTTGAAAGGTCTGATTTGTATAAATAACTTAATGCTTTCGAAGGTTGAAGATAAAGATTTCAAAGGGGTGGTTCCCCAATGTTTTCGAAAGGTTTTAAATGGAAGGTTTCCAATGGTTTCGAAAGGAAATGCTTAAAGTGTTTTGAAAGGAGGATGTCTATGGTTTTAAAAAGCTTTTAAAAGAGATGATTTCAATGTTTTCGAATGGTTTAATGTAAATGGTTTCGAAAGGGGTACTTTCAATGGTTTCGAAAGGGGTACTTTCAAAGGTTTTGAATGTTTTCGTCAACAATGTTTTGTGTAAAGTATATATAACATGGCAAAGTTATTTGAGTAAATCATAGAGTATATTTTCCTTGTTTAAGTATGATTTAAAAAGGGTTAAATAATTTTGAAAGAAAGGTTTTCAAGGAAAATTTTAAGGGTAGATGACTCTAAGTAAAATGACTCAGTTATTAGAATACCAGATGGGACTGGTATGGGTTCGCGCCTTTACTTTAGCTAGTATCCCCTAACTAATATAAGTCCAAGGTTCCAACGTGTAGGGCTTTGTCACAGGTAAGACTAAAATGATGTTACACACAGAAAGGAATATACAGAGTAGAGATAGGTTATTTGTGAGCCCGTAAAACCATTAGGCTCAGCTGACCCTGGGAGAAGTAAGTTAGGACAGACCGTCCAGAAGAAGAGTATCTAACAGAAGTTAGATTATTTATTTATTTTGTTTGGTAGTCCCGAGTCGGGCAAGGGTTAGTAGTTAGCCAAACAAAAATATATTGTTCGGACAGATACTCCATTTATTACCTGATTTGTGTGCATACATGATTTTGCTATCATTGTTTTAACCAGTTAGGTTGCAGGTTTTGATTTACAAAAGATAAGTTCTTAAAAGGGATATTAGTAAGGGGAAACTTGTTCCTCTAAGCGGCGTGGTCTCACTTAATATCAGATAACCGAGATGTATAGTATTATTCACACCAGGCTTTATGTCTGACTCGAAGTTTATGTTTTAACTTAAACTCTCAGGTGCTCAAAATTGATTTGAGTGGGTTGAGAGTTGAAGTTTACAGGTTTTAGTAGGTGGACGAATAAAGCTTCCGTAGATGAGCATGAGGCTAATGCTCGCTATGTTTAGGTGTTATTTTGTTTTATTTCCGATGTGTTGTATTAAGTCTGTTGTGACTATTTAGTACTCTAATCATCCAAGGGGGCATCTTCATATGTCGCTCTAAACGTATTTATGTAATAATTATATTTGACCTGAACCTGGGAAACGATTGGGGTTATGTAATTGGATATGAAACATGTTTTGTGAAATGTAATCAGTACAGTTGTTTTTGAATCTGAGATTTTGTTTCGTATTCGTGTTCTTATGATATTATGGATATCATTAGCATTACCGTATTTTGTCATCGAAAGTTAATACTATAGATGACTGCAGTGTCTGTAGCGCTTAGCTTTGGGCCTCAAGATAGGCGATGTTACACCGAACCACTATAAATTTTTTGTGTCTTGTTATTTCTCATTTTCATTTACTTTCTTCACTTATTTCTCTACTATAGTCTCTTTGGTGCTTGTGCTATATTTTGGTATAAACATTTTGGTGCTTTCAGTGAGAGGACGATTTTCTTAATATATTTGGATCAATCATCTACCTTTGGATTGCTCTAGTCTGGGGGATTGATCCATTTGCTTTGTTTTTACATTAAAAATTGCTCAGATTTCAACAGCATTTATAGAAAGCCAGTTTAAGCTATGGCTCCATGAAGAAATCGAGCCATCGCTTCTAGAGTTGCAGATGACATTGAAAATGTTGACTCTCAGCATATGGAGGAAGTAGCATAACCAACTTCTACTGAAGTTCAAAACCCATAAAAGTTGATAACAAGGGTTAAGATGGACCATATGATGAAGCAGATGAACGGCAAGTTGCAGGAGAGTCGTGATGAGATGAAGCGGCAGTTGCAGGAGAGCTTGAGTTCGCTAAATTAATTGACTCATGGTCAAAGAAGAAGGAGGAAGGAGTTGACGCCTTTCAATTTGGAGTCTGATAGTTCTTCATCAACGAGCCAAAGGCATTGAGAACGAAAGCAAAAGATGGTCAGAAACAAGGTCGGCGCTTCGAAGTAGAGGCTGGAAACCGGTCGTGGACGAAGTGTGAGGATCGGTACCGAGCCCCATGCAAGGATCGGTACCGAACCATCTGTTAGTACCTTAGGCATTGGTTTTGATGATAACAACCATATGGCATTATATAAAATATAGATACCAACGTTTTTATCAAGATAACGTTTTTATCAAGATAACTTTTTTATCAAGATATATATATAGTATATAGTGTAGGATATTAGATAGGTGTTGATTAAGAAGACTGTACAGTATCAAGAGCGGAGGCTGATATAGAGATTTAAGAGTCAGATATTGAAGACTCATGAGTTTGAAGATTCAAGAAATCAAGATAGGTTATAGGGTCATAGATTATTTTGTTAAAACCCTGGTAGCACCTCTTTTAACTCTCTTCATTTTCCAAAAAGGTTTTTAAAAACTATTCTCTGATTTTAAATGATTTTCAAATATCCTAATTTTTAAAAATGATTTTTTCAAGAATTCTTATTTTCAAAAAGAATTTTCAAACATCTTTTCAAAATAGTTTTCAAATGATTTTTGACTTCTTTTTATTAACAAGTTTATATATTTTGAGTAATTAAGTTCTTAAGCATTTTTATTTTAATATACTTTTAATCTATTATATTGGTTTTATAATTTCTAAATAATATGGTATTCAAAAGTATATTTTTGATATTCATTAATACATTGATTTTAACATATATTCACTCATACTTTATATAAATTATTTTTGTATATATTATTTATATTTAAATCCTTTATATTAAAATATTTCAAAATAATCTTGTGAAGTTTTCTTAAGTTTTATTATGATAAAAATGTGTATAAACTATGCTCAAATGATTTTTACAAAGTATCAAAATATTTTACAAATCTTAATATTTCAAAAGAAAATTAAAATATCAAAAATTCAAAATTACAAAGGGTATGTTGACATACCCTATATCATATGTCGACATATAGTTCAATATTTTCAAAATTCAAATTTTGAATGGAAGTGTCTTTTCATCATATCTCTTCGCGAATGGATAAGTCTATTGTTTCTTTAAAAATATGGGTTCTCTCAATGAATTTTGGTTAACTACTTTCTCATATTTTCTCTCCTCTTTCACTCCCTTAATTTCTAAAAGATCTTCTACTCAAAATCTTCTCAAATTCAATCAGAATCAAATTCAAACTATATTGATTTGATTCTCTATTGTATACTTTCTTTCATCTCTCTCACTCAAATCAAGATCAGAGTGCTACTCAAGAGGTTATAGGATTATTTGTACTCAAGATCAAGAAATTGATTTTGTAAACTCTATCAAATCATATTAAAATACTCTTAGGAATGCTTGATGTCCCTGAAATCCAATTGGGTATGCTTGTGTCCCGTCTGAATCAAGTAAAGTGCTTGGTGTCCCGTTTGAATCCAAATGGGTGTGCTGGTGTCCCATTCGAATCTAGTGAGTGTACTCAGAGCTTGGAAAATATGGAGGTTGTGTCTTCATATCCCTGAAATCGGGTTTGTATAAAACTTGATATTTGAAAAGAAATATATACAAGAAATTGTATGGGATTTGATGTAGGGTAACTCCAAAATAGTATAAAAATCCTGGTGCAATCTCTCCAACTCTTTACTTTTACTGGATTTATATCTCTTTGTGTTTGCATCTGTGATTGTCAATTCGCATTGTTTAAACTATAAACTTAAAAGAATTCAAAAAGATTCATAAAAGTTATTAAACACTATTCATCCCCCTTTAGTGTTAAATTAGCCTTAAGATCCTTCCTTCCACAAACTATCACCATCCATTCCTGGTTTGGTGAGTCGACGAGTTGATGTTGCGAATGATGATGTTGGAGATACGTCTAGTCGTGTTGTTGATGGCCAGAGTGCTAGAGATTAGGCGGCTGGTGTCGATCCGCCACGTAGAAACTGAACTACTAGAATTGTGGACAAACGGTTCTCCCTAAATGTGGAAAACCTAGGTATCTCGAACCTAACCAAGAGCGTTTGTCGGGCCAAATATTCAGGGCAGACCATGGTTATCGCCATTTAGTAGACCTTGCAATGTTGGATTATTTGGCTGAGATGGTAAGTAGATTGGTAAGTAAGAATCAGCATTGGAGTAAAAATTAATGGGGCTCTTCCGCTAGTTCAAACCTATTCATCGAAGCGATACCACATGAGAAGTACCTCAGAAGGTTTGTGATGCTAATAAACAATCGTTTAATGGAAGGATAGATTCAAGGCAGCATTTGATGAAGTATGAATTGCATTATTTCCTAATTATCCTCGAAGGTGTTGCGACGATGTGGTTCACCCGACTTCTGTCGAGATCCATATCGTCTTTTGATCAGTTAGCACAGAAGTTCATTGAGTAATTTCATTTATACACCACTCGTCCCAAGGACGTAATGTCACTGTCAAACCTCTTCCAGGAAGCGGGGGAGTCGTTAAAAGATTTCTTGAACAGATTCCACACGGTTGTGACTGAAGTTATTAATGCCCAGGAAGATATTTTCTAATGGCTTTGATAAGAGGGATTCATCCCGATATTGATTTCGGTAGATGGGTGAAAATGAATCCCCTACCAACGATGGATGTGTTATTATAGAAAAGCGAATCGATTCTTGTGCTAGGGAGAGTTAAGCACTACCACCAGGAAAGTCAATGCCAGGCAGTCGGTTAAGGAGATTCAGGGCAATGTTGCACTGATGCGGTCCAGAGGGAATTTCCGGAATTTGATGTGAATATCAAGAATAAGAGCGGTGGTCGGGGAAGAAATGGTTAGGGGTCCAGTGACATAAAGTTTGATTCCAAGAGACACCCTAGGTTCCCAAAGTATGATAGTTACAGCCATCTGAATAATCCAGTCGAGAACATATACCTTGCTACCCAAGGTAAGAAAAAGTATAAAAAGCCGACTCTATGGGAGTAGACTGTGAAGGAAAAAGAAGTCTGGGAAGCATTGTAGAATTCGTGAAACCCACGATCATAACATAAACAAGTGCCGGCATTTACGTTATGTGATTGAAGATCTAATAAGGAAGAAGAAGTTACACCGGTTGTTAAAGTCCCGTAGGATGGCGTGCAAGGAAGTTCTGACCCCTAAGGACCATCATTCTAATGGGGGCAAGCCGGGATAGGTGCAACCCCAGCGGCTTGAGAAAAGGTTGATTAGCAATACAATTTATAGAGGACTACATCCGGTTGAGAAGATCTGGAGTGAAATGGAAAGATATGCAAGGGCATTGAAGCATGTTGTAAGCGAGAGTTGCTTTGTCGTAGAAGATGGAGCTCTGGCAAACCAACTCAGGACCATGACTGACGATATTGTTTTTCGAAACAGGGATGCTGAGGGGGTTGAAGCCCCAACATTGGATCCTTTAGTGATATCAGCCATGATTGGGTTGGCAACTGTGAGGAAGGTGTTAATTGACCAAGGCAGTTTAGTCAATATTCTATTTAAGAAGGCTTATGACCAAATGTTGTTGGATGGCAAAGATATAAAACCATGTAAATCTCGAATCTACGGATTTAACGGTACGAAAGTAGAACCTGTTGGATATATAGACCTATCGACGGTGTTTAGAGAAGGTAAACGTAAGAGAATGCGGATCGTGACCTTCATCATGTTGGATATTTTCTCTGCTTATAATGCTTTTTTGGGCCAGCCAGCCCTAGCTAGCTTTCGAGCAGCCATTGCCAGTGGTGCTTCATAATGAAGTTTCCAACAGATAATGGAGTAGGAGTTGTCCAGGAAGACCAAGGGCAACGTGAGTGCTACATCGTGGAGCTGAAAAAGGCAAAGCAACGTGAGAAAGGAAAAGGTGCGGAGAAGACTCTCTACATCAAGTCACTGGACGCATAGCAACCATCGCCTAAGCCTTGGCTCGGGCAACATAGCTAGTTCCATAAGCATATCGACCCAAGGAAGGAGCCATTGGATGCAAGGGCGGCCCCCATGGAGTTGACGATCAACATCCCGGTCGGTCAGGATGATCCTACATAGGTCTTGAAGATCGACCTCAACTCAACATAATGATGATGAAAGAATTAACGGTTTTACCCAGGCGAAACTGGATGTGTTCGCCTAGATGCATTCTGGCATGTGTATAATATCGCCAGAGACAGAGTGTCATCCATTGAATATGAACCTTAAATGTTTTCCTGTAAAGCAGAACTGTTGCACCCTAGGTCCGGAGCGATCCATTGTACTGAAGGAAGAGGTGGATAAGTTGAAAGACAATGGCCTTATCCACGACGCTCTATACCCAAAGTGGGTATCCAATCCAATCTAGGTAAAGAAGTCCAACGAGAAGTAGAGAATGTGCATCAACTATTCTGATCTGAATAAAGCATGCCCAAAGGATAACTTTTTACCCCGAAAGATTGATCAGATGGTAAATTCAATCGCTATACACAAACTGCTATTATTCATGGATGCATACCCTGGTTACAACTAGATTCCAATGCATGTCCAAGACCAGAAGTACACTAGTTACATAACCGACCTAGGACTATATTGCTATCTCATTATGCCCTTTGGTCTGAAGAAAATAGAAGCAACCTATCGAAGGGTAGTAAACTCGATGTCTAGAGAATAAATTGGATGCTTCGATGGAAGTGCACGCTAATGATATGTTGGTGAAGTCATGACTGTCGACTAATCATGTGGAGGATTAGGCAAAGATGTTTGGTGTACCCCGAAAATACGGCATGAAGCTCAATCCTTTAAATTGTCATTTGGAATTCTGTCAGGGAAATCCTTGGGTTTCATAATGAACTCGAGGGAAATAGAAGCTAATCCGAAGAAGATCGCGGCAATGAGGAACATCGAAGTCCCAAAGTCCAAAAAGAAATTCAGAGCCTAAATGGAAAAGTTACCACCTTGAGCCATTTTATTTCATGAGTAACAGATAAGTGCATCCGTTTCTTCGAGATCCTTAAAAGGGAAAAAGGAACTTCGCTTGGACGCAAAAGTGCAAAGATGCTTTTCAGGCTTTGGTGGATCACTTGGAGAGACCTCCCATCTTGTCAAAGCCACCAGAAGATGAGAATTTATTTTTTAGCTGGCAATGTCAGTGCATGTTTTAAGCACTATACTTGTGCGTGAGGAGTCCCAGATCTAAAGACCAGTGTACTACATTAGCAAATGAATGACAAGGGTAGAGAGGAACTACCCAAAGTTGGAAAAGCTTTCATATTTCCTATTAATATCTTCAAGGAAACTCCATCCATAATTCTAGGCTCACACGATCAAAGTTTTAACCGACCAGCATTTGAAACAAGTCTTGCAGTGACCTAAGACTTTTGGAAGGTTGTTGAAATGGAACATTGAGCTGAGCCAATATGATATTATGTATCTTACTCGAAGAACAATCCAAACCCAAGCATTGGCAAATTTCATAGCCGAATACACTACTCGAGATGATACTCTGGAGAGCAGTGGAGAGCGAAATGCTGGGTGGAAGATGTATAAAGATGGAGCCTCTAATGAGCGTTTTTCTGGGGCAGGCATTGTGTTAATGACCCCCAAGGAGCATTCTATCTGTTACGCCCTGAAACTCGATTTTTCCACGACAAACAATGGGGTAGAGTATGAAGCTTTGATCGCGGGACTTAAAATTGTCAAAGATTTGGGAGTCAAAACTTTACACATCTTTTACCACTCCTAACTGGTGGTGTGCTAGATGAGAAAAGAGTTTCAGGCGAATGGGGCAAGCTAGCTCCTTATCTGAACAGAGCCCTCAAGTTGCTTAATGATATCAAATACTACACGATAACACATATTCCCAAAGATGAGAATGCAAAGGCTGGTTCGCTGACTAAGATGGCTAGCTTAAGAGATGCGCAACTCATGAGCCTATATATATACACATTATTAGCTTCGAGCATCGACCAGATGGAAGTCAATTGGATCTTTGAGGCTGGATGTGAGAAGGAGTCATGGATGAATCCAATTAAGGATTATTTACAAAGAGTATTCCTTCCTGACAGGAAGAACGAGCAGCAACAACTCCTTCGCAAAGCATCAAGATTCATCACACAGGAAGGAGTGCTATATAGGAAAGGGTTCTCAGTCCCCCTGCTTCAATGTATTTCCACTTATGAAGCCAAGCAAGTCTAGATGGAAGTATACGAAGAGGCTTATGGTGAGCACATTAGGGGGTAAACATTAGCGAAGAAGATACTTTGCTATTGATACTTCTAGCCGACCGTTAATCGAGATGCAGTTGATTATACCAGAAGGTGTAAAAATGCCAAAGATTCGCAAAAATTCCTAGAGCCACATCGATAGAGATTATGAAGATGGTTAGTCCCTGGCCATTTGCAGATTGGGGAATCGATATCATTGGTGCGCTACCAATGTCCAAGGGCGGCGTGAAATACGCCATTGTTGCTGTCAACTATTTTAGGAAGTGGGCTGAAGTGGATCCATTAGCCATTATCACAACTAAGAAGGTGATCAACTACATAGTCAAAAACATCATCTATTGCTTTGGAGTCCCACACACGATCATTTATGATAATGAAACCCAATTCGATAGTGTTGAGTTTGAAGACTTCTGCCACAGGCACCACATTAAGGAGAGATTTGCAGCGGTAGTGCACCTACAAATGAATGGATAGTTAGAAGCTGTGAAAATAATAATTAAGTTTCTCAAGAAGCGACTGGAGAAAGCCAAGGGCAAGTGGGCCGAGGAGTTACCATTACCATAAGCCCTAGCCTACGGATAGGAGGCTATGATTCTACTGGAACTCGAAGTACATTCTCATCAAGTAACTCATTAAAACTCCCAAACGAATGAGGAACCCCTACCGGAGTCTCTCGACGTGGTAGATAAGAAGCATAATGAAGCCGACCTGAGAGCAGTTGCACATCGAAAACAAGTTGCTCGATATTACAACACTAAGGTCAGGAACCAAACCTTTGAAATTGGTGATCTTGTTCTCAAACGAATCTTCTCAGGCCCTTTGAATATGAGTCTGAGCTGGGAAGGTTCGTATGCAGTCAAACATAAGCTTGGAGATGGAACATTCAAGCTGGCAACCGTAGATGGGATCTCACTCCCACGGGTGTGGAATGGTGAACACTTGCAATGCTATTTCACTTGAGCTTTTAATTTGTAAATGTTTAGTCAAGTGTGATGTTACAAGACAAAATCTATCATTTCCTATGAATATAAAATAAAATTGCTTCTTAAATCTATGACTTTGTCTCCATATAACCATAAACTGTGAATTATGATGGACATAAATGGATCTACATAAGTATAATGCAGGTGTGCAAGTACCTAGAGATAGGTGCCAACTGAACTTCTACAATCCATGATCGGACCTTTGAAATAAAACCATCCTTAGCATCCAGAGATAAATGCATGTTAACTCCTTCAACCCTTGGCTTAAGGGCTAGAGTATAAATATTCAAGGATGGAACAAGACAGTACGCCCCAAAGGCTCATGCCCAGAGTTTAGCAAAACCCCAATACCTTGCCCGAAGGATGGCAAGATGAAAAGCCAATGCCCAATGTCGGGCGAGGCCTTGCTCAAAAGCACTAATACCTTGCCTAGAGGAAGGCGAGGCCAAAGATCATCACCTATAGTTAGGCAAGATCTCATTCAAACCTTGATCGATGCCCAGGGTCAGGCATGGTCGAAGACTAACATCTTGAAGAGGGATGACCAAACCACCACCCTACGTGGTCAACTCCAATCAATGCCCAGAGTCTGGCATGATTGAGAATGAATATCCAAATGAGGGATCTCTGAATCACCGTCCCAGGTGATCAACTCCAATCCATGCCCAGAGTTTGGCATGTTTGGGGGCAAACTTTCTAAAGAGGGATGTTCAGACCACTGTTTTAGGTGACCAAAATTCGATCGGCCCTGGAATCGGACACGATCTAAGAAGGATACCCAGAGAGGGGTACTTGGGCCGTTGAGTTCCTAATGATCGATTTAGCATAATGCAAATTGCTATTGCAATTTAGGTGGAGCCTGGTTAAAGTCAAGCAAGACAGACCAATAATTTGGTCAAGCGACAATAGAGATGGTTCGCGAGGGTATAAACAAGAATACTAAGCGCATTTCTCATAACTCAAACAAGTCAACACAGAGCCTGAAATGATAACTAAATTTTATTAACACAACATCCAAAACAAAAGCAGAGGCCGAACCCACATAAAGGCAGCCTAACAAAAGTAAATCCTACGGCTATACGATAAAAGCAAACGTACAATCACATCTAATGCTTAGGTTTCTTCCTCCTCTTCTCCTTGGCTCCCTTTTCAAAGGAGTGTGCACCAAGCTCCTCTAGTTTTTTTCTACTCCTCCCTCCACTTTTGCAGCCCTTTGAAGGAGTGGTTTATGATGATCTAGCGGGCACACTTGAGTGCTTCCGGGCATGGAGAGAGTAACTGGAGCAAAGATAGTCTGATCAGGCAAAGCTATGGATAGAGGAGGTGGAATGAATTCAACTGGCTCTTTCTTAATCTCTTTAGCCAATAAAAATTGAGTCTGAAGCAACTCCTGCATGTTGGTCTCTGAAGAGGGCTTAGAAGACCCAGTTATGAGAACATCCTCCTCGGACCTGAGTTTGCAGGAGATCACTAGTCATTTCCTCTTCCAGGGCATGAATCATTTTTGCATCGGGTCCAGGGGCCGTGCTAGTCGGAATATTCAGAATAGTCTGAGAGTTAGGCATGACTACTGACTCAGTCATTGATGTTTATAGACCTAGCCGGGGACCTTCCTCAGGGAGGATGATGATGAAAGGCTGACCTAATAGTTGAGAAACATAAAAGAAGATATTAGCGACATCGATCGGTGTCATGTGAGCCTTCTCAAATATGGGTGAGGCCAGTGGGATATCTCCACTGGACTTAGAACTGTTGTAAGCTGGAGTGCCATCAGAATTCCGCTTCAAGGCTAGGGGACAAAATGGTTGTCTTTGTCATATGATGTTCATCCAGATTGTATTGTAGATTTGAAGGAGAGATGGAGGCAGTTGGAAGCCCGAAAGTATGACTTGTGGTGACATTTTGAGGAGTAGACCCAAAGCCTTTACCTTGGTCTTTTTAGGCCTCGATAGCCAGCTCAGGATGCGAGATGAGCTCATCATTCTTGAATGCTCCAATCTCATCCACACTCAAAAGTTTTCTATCCAATTCCTCCTAGTTTACCTCACCTCCTTCCATGGACTCCTGCCCTTCATCCACAATCTGCTCCTATGCCAAGGCCAGAGCCTTGAGATAATCCTTGTCGAGCCATTCCAGATTTCTGAATTTGATTACGTTGGCATTGTAATTGATGATTATTGGCTCAAGTTTCTTTTTAATTTGCTTCTTCGCGGCTTTGATCTATTTCTCTACATCCTTGGCCTGAGATTATGCATTATCTCTCACTTGGCGAGCATCCACAAACTCTTCCGATAGTTATGAGCCTCAATGAGAGCATCGTACTTTTCTTTCTTCTCTTTATCCAGTTGTTTCTTTTGTGCATCTAATTCTTTGGTTAAACGCTCATTCTCCAGCGATAGAGTGCGGTTCCTATGATGGGAAGTCTCAATTTGCATCTCGTGGCTCTGTTTCTCTTGCTTAGCTGACTCGGTCAGATATGCAACCTTTTTCTTTGCCTCTATCAATGACTTTTTCAACCCTGCAACTTCCTCATCGAGGTGGACTATGGTTTGCTTGTCCTGATCCACCTTAAGCTTAAATTCTTGGAGCTCGACTTTTATGCTTTAAGAATATTCAAAAATCACCTCAACTAGCTTCTTCAACTTAAAATACTAGTCATAAGCACCATTGACATAAGCCATGGTTTGACATTGGACATGCGGGGAGATGTCCTTTATATCAGGAATAAACTTAACTCTATCAAAGCAAATCTCTGGGAATTGATGCTTCAGAGCAGCCATATGGGGATTTGAAGCGATTTCTTTCTCTTTTATGACGGCGGGAGGTTGGATATCATTCTCATAAGCCATATGACAAGAAGATTCAAAGGACACAAGTTTAGAAGACTCCTCAGATTGCTGATGGGAATGCGGCGGCACAATTTGCTTTTTGGAGTAGGGGACCGAAGAAGGGGCACGAGAGACATCCGTGGATGGAATGTCATTAGGTTGAATGGAGAACCTATCCATATTTTTGGGCAGAGGAGACCTAGATCTAGATCGACGCCTGGAGGTTGAATCGTAAGACTGAAACCCCCTATCTCGGCACTCTTGATCTTTGCTTAATCGCCTGTTGGTATCTTAGTCATAACAGTGTCGTGAGAAGGTTGGCGTGGGTTGGTCCTCTTATGCTTACCCATTTGATTCTCGAGGGAGTCAAACATGAACCTTTGCTCCATCGAACCTACAACTGAGACAGAGATAAGTTAATCACAGCAAGGTAAAGCACAATGCAAAGTAAGCAAGGTGCAATGCATGTATGAGTATGTGTCTAATGTCCCCACAATGCACCATGGGTATGGATTTTGCTGACAGGGTGATCTCCCCAGCACGTGTTTTTGGCAAGTCACCATATAGACAAATAAGGAGTCGATTTCTCCGAGGCTCATGTTGCCCAGAGAGAAAGAGCCAATATCATCTGGAATTGGCCCAAAATTAACATAGAGATCCTCTGGAGGTAGGACGGTTGTCTCTTCTGCCATAGTAGTTAGTGAAAGTTGTATTAGAGTCCGCATAGGTAGGATTATTATCTTTGGATGCTGCTCCAAAAGAAAACCCTAGTTATCATCACCATCGTCATTAGAAGACTCATGGCCCATGTTAACATCACCATGGTCTACTTCACCACCTTCACCTTCCCCAGAATGATCGAGTACTTCTTCATTTCCAGCCATAGGATTCTGGACTGGGGCATTTTAGATTCTCACCACCATTCCTAGATGAAGAGTCGTCCTCATCGTTGTCGCTAGCAACCGGTATGTAACCTATTTTATGGCCTTCTTTAAGTAAGTTGTAATTCAGTAGATTTTCATCGATGAGAAGTGATCTTGCCTTTCTTTCTCCGACCGAAACTTGAAGGAGGGTCCTATGGGTGTCCGCAAAGGCCGGATTGCTAGGTCTTCTCGGAATATCTGAAAGAACAAAAGGAAATAATTTGAGCCAACAAAATCACGAGACATGCTCAAATGAAAAGGAATGAAGATTAGACTTACGTTCGGACAACCACCTCTGCACGGATCCGAGCAAACAACGAACAAAGAAGAACCCATCCCTGAAATAGCTTAATTTATTCCAAGTGCCCGTCACTATCTTACAACCTCTAGAGCATTCCAAGTATGTGAGAGAAGGACTTCCTTTTTGATGTTCGAAGTTGTACAAGTATCAGATCTCTTCATCACTTGGAATGCAATTCAAGTGTTGAGTAAAGATGATGTATGCGCTATGCAGGAAGGCATAGATGTTAGGATGTAATTGGGTCGGTGCCACCTCATGAATTGCAGAACTCAGCTAACAAATTGGTTGAATGGTGGGATGCACTCCGCTAAGCACATGTATTGATTGCATACTGTATACCCTACTAAGGGATGATGAGCGCGCTGATGGCATGTGGAAGCCAACACATCCTCGAACGGGTTCCATGTTTTTCACATATTCTTCTAAGGGACCCTTCATTGATTTTCGAATTAGTAGAATCCAGAGGTTCATCCAATATAACCAAATCATCGAGACTATCTGGAGCAACCTCTACTTGTGGACCTTCCACCAACTCAGGAGGAATCTCTTAGAAAGGTTGTTCGACTTGATGACTTGCAGGCTGAGATCTGGGTAGTGCCGGAGTATGTCTCACAATAGGAACTATAGTTGAACTAGACTTAGTGTCATATTCGGCATAATTAGAAGTTGAAGGGCATTAAATCATTACGGAGAGACGCTCGAAATGTCTACGATCCATAACTATCAAAAATCAACACATAAGTGATATCAAAAATATTAAAGGTAGCGTCCCCCGTGCCAAAGTGAAAACACAATGATGTATGATGCAATTTACAGTGTTGTGCAGTGTCATGCAATATGTGTATTCATGAGTGTGCAGTGTTGGCATCAGATATTGTGCAACGGTTCATTCGAAAGCCAGCCCGTTGTCTGAAGTGACCGTCATTGCTGACCATCCCAATGAGCTTTACGTAGCTGACCATACATTGGTAACCCCATGACGAAAACTCAAAAGTTTTCACTTGAGAAAATTTGAGTGTTCTCTTAAAGTTACCCAAGATTGCGTGACTGAAATTTCCTAAGGATAGGATCGGCATCGATCCCCAACCATAACCTTTGAAATCAGTAATCTTCCACTTCATCTTCATCTCATATGTGGTTGGCGGCATGAATCTCTTACAAAATCGACCCTCTGACGTTGCTATCCACCAAGAAAAATGGAAATTGGGACTTGTTAAGGATTCAAGTGGAAATTCAAGGTCGTTCGTTTAGGGGTTGATGGCATTGAAGGCCGATGATTAAGGCGGTCTACTATGATGTTTAAGAGGAGGCATAGGTGTTGAATGCCTTGATTTTGAGCAAAAGGACTTTTAGTGACAACTTAAAGCTCAGGATCTCAAAGGAAAAGAACAAATAAAGTAAGAAGACAAAGGGTCGGGTCGGTATATGTGACCTCGAACCTAGGAACTTAGGCTATAAAGTCGCCTGAAACTTCGAAGTATGGGATCAGTATCGATCCTTGGCCAGGGATCGATAACGAACCATTTTTGTAAAAAAGAGAGAAAAATATATATACCTATGTATGTATGTACATGTTTGTATAGGCATGTGGGTATCCATGTGGGTATACAAGTATATACATATGGGCCTAAATGAAGCATCGTGGACAACCAACATATACGTGTACGTGCATGCACAACACTTGACAACTGGAATCACAAGGCAACAAATTCAAACCTGCGGAATCCAACAAGGAATTCTATTGAAATCTTCTGAATTTGGAGTGACGAACTACAATAGTACACTCATTTTTATAATGTCAAGAGTCAACAGGCATGAGCCACGCAAAGCATTGTAATGGATGGCCAAAGACACTATATTTCACTAAAATAGCCCGAGGGAAGGATAAGAGCCGTTCAAAGTATGAGTGGGATTCTAATGAGGGAATCTAAAAAAAATTTGTCTCAAACCACATCATGTTGGAAATAGGATGTACTTGAGGGGCAAGTGTTATCCAGCGTTTTGACCAGCCATATTCGGACGAATCTGACTGGTCAAACTTGAAAGTTATCAAGGCAGAGAGCCAAGAGTAATAACTAGTCAAATCGGATGCCAAGTACGAACAAGATTACAAGACCAAAACATAGCCATCAACTTTCGAAAGATGACTGACATTCCAAACACCTATGCACAACAAACCATGAGCCAACTTCAAGTGAAGTTAAGGATCAAGGATCGGAACCGATCTCTAGACTCTCCCCAAAACCATATGGCACCCCATCAAATACTAAGCTAAGATGCTCAGGACCCCTCTCTAACCCTGTTTGATCGTTCACAGAAAACCATCATCAAGCATCTCATGCACTTGAAGTCAGGAACTCCATTCCACCACTGAACTAAGTATTTAACCTACGAACAAGCTTCTAGCAAAGCAATCATGGTAGAAAAAATAAAGGCACAAGCAAGTCACAACTACCCAAGGCCATAAGGAAGATCCATAAAGCAGTATAATGGATCGGTACTGTTACACTAAAAACTAACCTTCCGGCTAAGACAAAGGGTCTCTAAACAAGCAAGGAAAAGAAAGGCGCAGCTCAAAAGAAAATAGACTAATCGATCCTAAACAAACAGTATAAGTCTGGTGAGTGAAAGTAACTACTAGCATTTCTAAGCAAGATAAAGATAATAGACTAAGCAATAGTTCTAGCTTGAAAGGAAGATACAGAAAAGATAAAACTCGCATTAACTAGCTTTTGATTGTTTGCTTTGATTGTTTGCACTTGTCTTAAACTGCTGCGATTAGGCTGAAACCCTAATCCTATCTCAACTGCTAATTTGATTAGGCTGAAATCCTAATCCTATCTCAACTACTAACTTGATTAGGCTAAAATCCTAATCCTACCCATTGATCGGCCTTTCCTATCTCTGTTGTGCCACTGTGAACCAATCATGTTGGTCACAGCAGAAAGACGCCTCTTTAGCGCTTAGGACGCAATAGCGAATTATTTACCCTAAACGATGTCGCACGCTCGGTCATCGCTGGTACACAATGATTATCGCCCCCTATTTGACCCTTTGTTTACCCTAATCAGCATAAGCGTGCCCAGCCTCACCTACGTGTGAGACCATCAGTCCTCGACCGGAAAAGGAATGCTGCCGGTATCGGTCCTAACAAACAAATCTTCTAGCTTTACGCCCCTTGCCCAAATCCTCAGATTTGAGCCTCTATCTATTGGCCGCTTATTTACCCTAATCAGCATAAGCGTGTCCCAGCCTCACCTATGTGTGAAACCATCAGTCCTAGACATGAAAGGGAATGCTGTTGGTACGGGCCCTACTTCTATATTTGCTTATTAACTTAATCCAAGATCTAAGTTTTAAATAAGCCTCTTCTGTTATTTTTGCTATATTTGCTTATTAACTTAATCCAAGACCTAAGTTTTAAAATAAGCTTCTTCTGTTATTTCTTTCTTTCTAATTATAACCTATGTGTTATAATTGTTCTTGCAACTGTTACTCTTCTATTTTCTCTTTTTAGTTTAACCTCTTGTTATAATCATACTTGCAAGTATCTTAAATTTGCCTACTTCAGTCCATCTCTATTTTATTTCAGTTTTTCTCATTTTACATCCGATTTCTGTAAATTTAGTGTTTTTCTATTTTAATCCATATTAGCGAATTCTTCTCTTTTTAATATTTTATTCACGTCAAAAAGCATTAAATCTCTATAAAAAGAAACTAACATTTACAGACTAAATTCCAACTTAAAACAGATGTAAAAAACTGTAATTAACTGTAAATGACTGCAAATAACTAAATAAAATAGCTGAATAAAAATAGATTGAAAAGAACTTCTGAAATTTACTTAAAAGATGACTGTAAATAAATTTACATAAATACTGTCCCAAAATTGTAGAAATACTACAACTATTGAGAACCCTATTATTTTAAATTGCTTGCAAATCTAAAATAATTACAAAACGCTCACATATGGTCCTTAGCTATAGTTCTGGGCCTTCTTGGATCCACTTCTAGGGTGTAGAATATTTTTATTAAAAAGATCTTCTCCCCAAAAAAAATTTCTATTTAGGGTTCAGCCTCAGGCAATGAACTCAATTGGAAGAAATCTGAGTGAGAAAAATAGCTAGGTCTAGGATTCTATTTATAGTGTGGCTTAGGGACCCCAGGCCGTTGGATTTGAAGATTTAATCAGGTGCAACCACGTCATAGGCTCACTAGGAACGGATGCTGCTACGAATGCATAGGATTTCACAAAAATCAAATTTTACACTCTTCGGCTCGTACCTGGATGAAATATCGTCCAGGAAGGAATGCGGGTCGACCTGGGCTATAGGCGGGTCGACCCATACCCTAGCAAGGGTCGACCCCTATGGGTCTCTTTTTTTTTCATTTTAAATATATAATTCTGATATCTTGTTTCTCTCGTAACTTCTCCAAACTAGCTTGGATTTCGACAAGTTATATATGGAAATTGATCAGAAAATTTCCACGGACCCAATGATGCAACTCCCATAGCTCAATTCTGACAATTTTCCAACCCCATTTTATTATTCAATTAATCTGTTAATTAATTATTATTACTCTAAATTTTTGGGTTGTTACATTCTCCTCTCCTTAAAGGATTTCGTCCCCGAAATCTCCAAGGACAGAAGAATGAAATAAATATTTTCATCCAAATTCCACAACCACATATTCAACCATTATCCATTACATCCATTGTCCTTAAGCTTTAAAATGTGACTTATGATATATGCAATAGTGTAGTGTCAATGTCCCTAACTAATGCAAAAGATTTGGCGGTCTACTGATTCAGTCGACCTCCTTTTTATGCGCTCATGTCCGTGCCATGTATCCAAATGAATGCAAATTCCCTAATGACAACAGATAGTTCTATATGCGTGCTACAATCATCATCCAAATGCAACAATCATATGATAATCACCCATTCATAGCAACCATGAAATAAAAATGCAAGTGCACACACATCCATATGCATATGCTTTAGTGACCTAGTTAGGCCGATCTCTAAGAGATAATAGTGCCTACTGTGTGTATATGCATCCATTAGCATCCACTAGCAAACACTTGCAACCACTAGCGTCCAACATACATAACTTGTTCTAGTAACATGTTTACATTCAGTCCTACCATCCATAGGTTAAATCCTAAGATCTACCCTCACAAAGGATACTAAAGGGAAGAACCTATTCAAAACTAAAGGTGGAAATAGGAAATTCAAGACGTACTATCGAAGGGATGCGGATAAGAGATACGTATTTTCTCCTCAGCCTCCTACGCAGCGTCCTTAATATAACCTCCCCACTGCACCTTAACCAAAGGGACTTCCTTATTCCTAAGCTTCTTGATATTGTGTCAACCGATCTTAGTAGGAATGCGGCGAACCGATGCTTCTCTCTCCACATCAACTTCCTCAAGTTGGCTAGTTTCACTACCTCTGCTGAATCATGTAAGCACTTTCTCAAGTGTGAAACACGAAAAACATAATGAACTCCCGCAAGCCTCTCCGGTAGCTTAATCTGATACGTCATCCTCCCTACCCTTTCCACGATAGGCAACGGTCCTACGAATCTGGGAGCAAGTTTCCCACTTGATCCAAACCTCACTACCTTTCCTAGCAGAGACACCTTAATGAAAACCAAATCTCCTACCTCAAACTCAATATCCCTTCTCCGCTTATCTGCATAGGATTTATGTCTATCTTGGATCGTCTTCATTCTTCTTCTAATCAAGTCAATCTTTTCTGAAGTCTCTCTAACCATGTCGGGACCAAGTAGCAATCTTTCCGTAGACTCTAACCAACATGAAGGCGACTTGCAAGGTCTTCCATAAAGGGCTTCAAAAAGGAGCTATCCCAATGCTAGCCTGAAAATTATTGTTATAAGTGAATTTCACTAAAGGAAGGTGCTCCTCCCAAGTTCCTCCAAAATCAAGAATGCACATCCTCAGCAAATCCTCAAGAACTCTATTAACTCTCTCCATTTGTCCATCCTTTTGAGGGTGATAGGCCATACTCAATCTAAGATGTGTCCCTAAAGCCTCTTGCAATCTCCTCCAAAACTTGCTGGTAAAGATAGGGTCTTTGTCGCTCACTATGCTAGAGGGAACTTCATGAAGTCAGACTATCTCACGAACGTATATGGATGCCAAATAAGGTGTTGTCCTCTTACTCTTGACCGTAATGAAGTGGGCGCTCTTAGTCAAACGATCTATAATCACCCAAATACTGGTATTCCCTCTCCTAGATCGGGGTAAACCATCTATAAAGTCCATCGAAACACAATCCCACTTCCATTCGGGTACATCCAATGGTTGAAGCAATCCACCAGGCCTCTGCTACTCCGCCTTAACTCTTTGGCACACAAGACACTTAGCCACAAACTCTGCTACATCCTTCTTCATGCCACTCCAATAAAACACTCTCTTCATGTCCTTATACATCTTATCACCGCCCGGATGAATAGTCATTCGAGAATGTTATGCCTCTGCATGAACTGCTCTCATCAAATCACCTGTGCGGGGGGCACAAAGTCTACCATCTCTCCTTAGCCACCCTTTACCATCGATGGAATAGCATTGGAGATGTCTAGAGACCTCTCCTCCCCTAATCCTATCCAGAATATCCACAAGCTCTGAATCCTCTTGCTACCTTGAGCCAATCTGATCTATGAGGGTAGGCTTAACCTCAAGTGCTGAAATCTTAGCAAAATCTTTGATAAACTCCCTATAATAACCAGCTAAACCTAGGAAGTTTCTAGCTTCAGTAGCGTTCTTGGGGGCCTTCCAATCCTGTACGGCTACTACCTTAGCGGGATCCACAACTAGACCTTCTCTTGAGACTACATGCCCCAAGAAACGCACCTCCTCACGCCAAAAGTGAAACTTCGAAAACTTTGCTTTCAACTGATGAACACGAAGTGTACGAAGAACCTCCTTAAGATGAATATCATGCTCTTCCATACTCTTGGAAAACACCAGAATGTCGTCCATAAACACTACAATGAAATTATTTAGGACATTTTGAAAACACGGCTCATCAGATCTACAAAATAGGCTGGAGCATTGGTCAGTCCAAACGGCATATCCAACCATTCAAAGAATGCATCGGGTGTCCTAAATGTTGTCTTATCAATGCTATCGTCAGCGACCCTAAGATGATGAAATCTAGTGGCTAAGTCAAGCTGAGGAAATACTGAAGAGCTAACCAACTGATCGAAAAGATCATATATCCTAGGAAGTCGGTAACGGTTCTTTTTCGTGAGCTTATTCAACTCTCTATATTCTACGCAAAGTCGAAGGGAACCATCCGCCTTTATAGCAAAGACGACTGGTGCTACCCACTCAGCTATGCTCCGTCTGATGAAGCTCACCAATCTGCTTACTTAACTCCTTCCTCTCCCTAGGAGCCATATGTCTCACGGGAAATACCACTGGTCATTCAGATAGATCCTAAAGTCGATCTCTCTCTAAAGAGCTAGCCCCTTAACCTCCTCAAAAACGTCTGTGAAATCTTTAAAAACTAGAACTGAATTTAACTCTCCTAGTGATGAATCAAGGGAATAAAGGAAGCTCAACATGACTGACCCCGATGGGTTGCAAGAAACCTCGAGAGTCCGTCCGCTACATGTCCCTAGTTTGACGACTCTCCTCTCGCAGTCCAATATCGCACCATAAGTGGATAACCAGTCCATCCCCAAAATTATCCCATATCCCAAAAATCCCAGTACATAAGCGTCACAATCAAACTCTACGCCTAGTATAAAAAATTTCAAACCCCTACAAATCATGGATAAATGTGCCGATCCTCCTATCGGGTTTGAAACAACTATAGGATCTACAACTAGAGAAATATCTAAGTGTAGACAACCAACCAAAGAACTAGAAATGAAATAATGCGATGCTCCGAAGTCAAAAAGAGTCCAAATAGGAAAATCTGAAATAGAGATCAAACCTTCTACAGAGACTTTCCTGCCTCGATTCGGTCCACTACTAGAAGGTGATGCATCCAAAGCCTGTGCTTGCACTGTAGGTGCGCCTGCTCTCTGCCCCATCTTCTTAGGACAAGCTCTACTAAGGTGTTCAGCCTGCCCACAGCTGTAACACCTCCCCTTCATTGTGTCCTTCTTACAGTCCTTTGAATAATGCCCAACCAATCCACAATTATGACATTTCTCACTCTTCTTGATGTGTCCCTTTTGAGTTCCTCCTCCTTTCTTCTTGTCTTATCCTTCTTATTCTTCCACCGCTGCTTCTTAGAGTTTTTTGATTTAGGAACCTCCTTAAACTCTTCTTCCTTAGCAACATCTGATATGAGGGCCATTTCCACAAGTGACTCATACGTCGCTCCCATAGGTACATGTGTTAATGCCAATCCTTGTAGGGGCTGGTTCAAACCCTTAGCAAACTTGGTGGCCTTCTTATGCGGTGTATTAACAAGCTCCATCCCGAACCTCGATAACTCATTAAACTGATTTATATACTCTTTTACTGGAAGACTCCCCTGCTTCAAACTAATGAACTTCTCCAACTGCATGCTTTCCTCGGCTTGCAATAAGAACTTTCTCTCAAACCTTTCCCGAAATCAAAACCAACCAATGTCACTACCCTCCATTTCTATAATCTTCCACCAGTAAGAAGCCTCTCCCTTCAGCCGCCAAGATTCAAGATGAACTCTCTGTCGGTTCTCCAATCCTAATAACCCAAATATCTGCTCCGTATTCCTCAACCAAGTTCGTGCCTCCACGAAATCCTCCATGCCATAAAACGTCTTACCTCCTACATTAGTGAAGTCCTTGCACAACTTAGAAAAATTGGTTGATGCAGGTGGATTAACGGGATCTCCACCCGCCGGTGCTGCATTGGGCGCTTGCCCTTGCACCTCTGGTGCCATAGCTTGGAGGTATCTACGAAACCAGCTAGGGACTTGGACACTCTCTGGAATATTTGGGGGCGTTCGTTATACTATGCAAAGAAAATAAAATTTAGGCTCCGAAGAAATGAAAGAAGGTTGAACTGGACTTTGAGGGGATTTTTATAAAAACTCTCTTATACTTGAAAACTATTTCTATAATAAGAGTTTCTTTCTGGAAAATACTTTTAGTTTGAAGATATGTTACCTTTTTAAAAATAGCTTACTTTTAAAACAAAATTTTAGGAATCCTGTAACCTTAGGCTCTGATACCAAGTGAAAAACCCCACACCGCTTAGTATTCCCAAAAAGAGCACACAAAAGGATGTGGTGCGTTATAGGTATAGCTAAAGCATCACAGAGACTAAGATTCACAAGACAAATAAGTAAAAACAGCGGAAAACATTTAAATAATAACTTATCATTCAAAATTAAACTTTATCTCAAAATAAGTCATAAAGGCATAACATGTCTCAAAAGCTCAAAATCTCTCATGTCTCATGAAAATACATCTCAGTCTCATATAATCATAGTACAAAAGTAACAATAATAATAATCCCTCTCTTGATTGCCAATCCTTTCATAAGCCAAATGAAAATGATGAAAAGCAGAAGAATACATCTGAAATGGAAAAACTCCGGTAATGAATCTCCAAGAAACATTAATCAACTATCCTCAACTCTGGTGGCCTATTGGGGGGAAGAGGAAAGATAAAGGAGTGGGTCAGACAATAAGTCCGGTGAGTGAAAGTAACTACTAGCATTTCTAAGCAAGATAATGATAATAGACTAAGCAATAGTTATAGCTTGAAAGGAAGATGCAGAAAAGATAAAACTCGCATAAACAAGCTTTTGACTGTTTGCTTTGATTATTTGCACTTATCTTAATCTGCTGTGATTAGGTTGAAACCCTAATCCTATCTCAACTGCTAATTTGATTAGGCTGAAATCCTAATCCTATCTCAACTACTAACTTGATTAGGCTGAATTCCTAATCCTACCCATTGATTGGCCTTTCCTATCTTTGTTGTGCCACAGTGAACCAATCCTGTTGGTCACAGCAAAAAGACACCTCTTTAGCGCTTAGGACGCAGTAGCAAATTATTTACCGTAATCGATGTCGCATGCTCGGTCATCGACGGTACACACTAACTGTCGCCCCCTATTTTACCCTTTATTTACCCTAATCAGCATAAGCGTGCCCAGCCTCACCTATGTGCAAGACCATCAGTCCTCGACCTGAAAGGGAATGCTGCCGGTACTGGTCCTAACAAACAAATCTTCTAGCTTTGCGCCTTTTGCCCAAATCCCCAGATTTGAGCCTCTATCTATTGGCCGCTTATTTTCCCTAATCAGCATAAGCGTGTCCCAGCCTCACCTATGTGTGAAACCATCGATCTTAGACCTGAAAGGGAATGCTGCTGGTACGGGCCCTACCTCTATATTTTCTTTTTAACTTAATCCAAGATCTAAGTTTTAAAATAAGCCTCTTCTGTTATTTCTGCTATATTTGCTTATTAACTTAATCCAAGATCTAATTTTTAAAATAAGCTTCTTCTGTTATTTCTTTCTTTCTAATTATAACCTATGTGTTATAATTGTTCTTGCAACTGTTACTCTTCTATTTTCTATTTTTAGTTATAACCTCTTGTTAAAATCATAATTGCAAGTATCTTAAATTTTCCTACTTCGGTCCATCTCTATTTTATTTCAGTTTTTCTCATTTTACATCTGATTTCTGTAAATTTAGTGTTTTTCTATTTTAATCCATATTAGCGAATTCTTCTCTTTTTAATATTTTATTCGCGTCAAAATGGATTAAATCTCTATAAAAAGAAACTAACATTTACAGGCTAAATTCCAACTTAAAACAGATGTAAATATCTGTAAATAACTATAATTAACTATAAATAACTGCAAATAACTGAATAAAAATAGATTGAAAAGAACTTTTGAAATTTACTTAAATACCAACTGTAAATAAATTTACATAAAAACTGTCTTTAAATTGTAGAAAAACTACGACTATTGAGAACCCTATTATTTTGAATTGCTTACAAATCTAAAATAATTACAAAACACTCGCCTGTGGTCCTTAGCTCTAATCCTAGGCCTTCTTGGATCCACTTCTATTGTGTAGAATATTTTTATTAAAAAGATCTCCTCCTTAGAAAAAATTTCCATTTAGGGTTCAACCTCAGGCAATGAACCCAATTGGGAGAAAATCTGAATGAGAAAAATAGCTAGGCCTAGGGTTCTATTTATAGTGTGGCTAAGGGATCTCAGGCCGTCAGATTTGAAGATTTAATCTGGTGCAACCACGTCATAGGCTCACTAGGAACCATCAGATGTAGCTATAAACGCATAGGATTTCACAAAAATCAAATTTTACACCCTTCGGCTCGTACCTGGATGAAATATCATCCAAGAAGGAACGCGGGTCGACCTGGGCTATAGGCGGGTCGACCTATGGGTCGACTCGACCCTAGCAAGGGTCGACCCCTATGGGTCTTTTTTTTCATTTTAAATATATAATTTTGATATCTTGGTTCTCTCATAACTTCTCCATACTAGCTCGGATTTTGACAAGTTATATATGGAAATTGATCAGAAAATTGCCACGGACCCAATGGTGCAACTCTCGTAGCTCAATTTCTAAAATTTCCCAACCCTATTTTATAATTCAATTAATTTGTTAATTAATTATTATTACTCTAATTTTTTGGGTTGTTATAAAAGCTCCTATATACCACCCAGGAATTTAATGTCTAACCTATTGCTAAAGAGATTAGTCATCCAAACCTTCCGACGATATTAAAAATTAGCTTTAAAGGAATAAAATCGGTTAACAATCATTCGTACCACAAAGAAAAACTGCGCGAAAGCTCCAACAAGTTCTACCGAGGTAAAAAGTTCAGTACTTGGAGGACCAAACCTTTCGACTACGCCGAAAGGTTCAAATCAAAATCGGCAGCTAGTAAAGCTAAGTGCAAAGGCAATTCTTAGGGACATCTTGCCCTCTATCTAAACTAACCTTCCTATTTCTGTTGAAGTGTCTTTTGGGGGTGCTGACCATTAATTTGGTTAACATTTTTGGCGCTAGAAGGAGGGTCGAACCTCCGAATTATTGGATCACTCATCGAATTTTATGCTTTGACACTCTCTTAGGACTCGTCAACTCTTCTTTTTGAAAAATGAAAAAAAATAAAAAGGTATACTTTGGATATTAGACTTACGATCCATTTGAATACAATTAAAGGATAAGGTATATATTCAATGTTCGAAGCGAGAGAAAGCTGTTGCAGAGAAAGATCATTTCAAGGATCAATGGAACCTCTGGGTGTAAGTCCTAATTATTGAATGAATTATAGCCAACCCTTACCTGAAGAGCAAACCCTTTGGCTTCGAGCTTTACAAGTCATTAAGAAGAAATGACGGGTTATACCCTATGACTCATGGAAATGGAATATCGACCCGATCCGTTCGAATCTGACCCCAACCTTTGCTCCAAAAAAGGAGAATTCAAAGAAAAAGGATCTATTTCGACAAATGACAGAGATCATTCAGTCATATTCCTATGGAACTTTCTTTGAAAAGGAGATGATAAAGGATCATGACAATTTTGCACATAAATGGAATACGATTGTAAATGAAGTCCACCACTCAAGGAAAGGCTATGGACGCATAGAAAGGTTCACAACCAAGGGACAAAGGATAGTAAATAAATCGCCAAGTGGGAGTATAAAGATTACCAAGAGATTTCCAACCGAAATCTTAAGAGTGAAAGAAAAATCCTTAGAAGAGGATCAACGAATAATGAGAAGGAAACCCGCCCCTCAAGAAGAAGTAATTGAACCAAACCAAAAGAGAATTAAACGCCAGTCAAAAACGGCTCAGAAATCAAGACTTCTTAAAGAATATGATCTTACTACCGCGGTTGAAGATATCTACATCTAAACCAAAGAGGAACTGGATTAATGGCCTTCTCAGAAAAAGAAGCTAGGATGTGAAAAGAAACTTAAAGCATCACATTGCAACTTTTACCTGATAAATGAACATGAAACAAATCAATGTAAGATACTTAAAAGGAATGGTCCAAAAGTTCCTAGAATAAGGAAAACTTGAACAGTTTGTAAAGGATTGAACGAACTGTGGAATCACAACTCTGTTCTCAAGATAAGAAAAGACTACATGATCGGGAGAGAGATTCTCCTTAAACTTGGACTACATAAAATGGTAGGCTGCCAATAATGGTAGAAAGCCCTTGGTCGCTCCAAAATGGCCAGGTCAACGCACCTCCTGGAGGGAGGGCGTAAGCCTTTATCCATGCCAAAATTAGAAATGGCCAGGTTAAAGCAGCACAAGCCCTTATCTGCATCACGCTATGGCCAGGATAAGGCACCTACTGGAGGGAGGACGGGTAATCCCTTGGTCCTGCCACATTATGGCCTTGCTAAGGTACCGAACAAGTCCTTAACCGTGTCACGCTATGACCAGGTTAAGGCGCCTCCTGGAGGGAGGTCGGCTAAGTCCCCGGGCCCTGCTTTAGAATAAGCTAACCGAGCACACCGAAAACTCGGATGAAATATCCGGCGGACTAAGAAAAGTCCATGCCTGAAATGGGCACTGCTAGAAATCGACATCGCTAAAATGGAAACCGCCAAAAGATTAGCAATGTCTAAAAATACAAACAGCCTGAAATGGGCTCTGCTTAAATAAGCGCAAAATTGGACTAAAGAGTCCCCGCCTGAAATAGGCCAAAACAAATGGACAAAGAAAACTCGGGCCCGAGAAAGAAAAAGCATGTGGAACATCGTCAAAGCCTAAAGATGGCACATTCGATAAGAAAATTAGAGAGAAATCACTAACTTCTTCTCATGAACATTTTCCAGATGGGTATTCTGGTCCTCTTGTACAGAGAATGATATTCCAATCTTTTATCACTTATTGCCAGATTGGTCCTCTAGCCTTCTTTTTCCAGATTGGTTTTCTGGGTTTCTAATACTTATGGCCTAAAATCAGTCTTTTGATCTTCTATTAATACTGGATCAGCAGATTGTTCATTACTAAAAAGAGTATTCAAAACTTCAAAATCCTCATATTTCAAAGTCTAATACCCGAATCTGGGTCTCAGAATTCTTACTTCTAAGCACAAGCTATCAAGGGCCCCAATTTGGGCTTCGAATTATTAGCAAACGCTAACTTATTATACCTGAATATGGGTATCAAAGTCTGCTACTTATTTAAACCCTAATCTGGGTACATGGACTTCAAATTATTATTCATTTCAAATGTCTGAATCTAGGCCAGGAAATATTAAAATGACGGACAAGAAAGCTACTACTTCAAAATCTCAAACATTGACTCCTAAACCAGGAAAAATGGAATGGCAGGGGATGGCAGGAGACTTAACAAGAATAAGAGTCGCCAAATAGGCAACTCAGAGGCGTATTAAAGGTTACATTACAAAGGATCACACATAAGGTGATATTTACAAAATTATCATAATTTACAAAATCATTTACACACAACATAATCATATATGAGATACGCTTACGTGACCTAAAGACACTGATTATAAATCTTGAAATGTTTTATTTAGGGTCTCCGCCATCGAAGGATTAGCAACATGATTAATTGCGGCACAGAGAACTTTCTTAAGTTTCTTCTCTTTTTCTCTAACTGTTTTTTCATCATCAATTGCTTCAATGTTAGTTTTTTGGGCACGATTAAAGGACCTATTTGTTGCTTCAAGGGTACTGTTTTCCCTTTCCAACTCTGTGACATGGTTGTTAAGCAAATAGATGTCATATTCCAACTTTTGGTTCTTGGCAGCGTAATCATTGATGGTCTGGGAATACTTGACTTTCTGTTGCTCGTTAAAGTATTGAGAAATTTCAAATATTACTCTCCGACACCAGGTACCCACCACATTGTCGTCCAGGCCTGGGGGAGGACTGACCATGGTGGGAAATTTTTGAGCTGCGAGAGACTTCGATCTAGTAGTCTTCGCAGTCGAAGAGGTTGCATGTGGGACTAGAAATTTTATCACCTAAAATGAATTCTAGAGAGGCGCATTGTGCCCGACTATCTTTCAGTTTTAACTCCAAGTCACTTATTCGCTGGATGAGCCTAGACATCTTCTCATCGAAGTCAATTGAAGGATTCGACTTTACTTGTCATTTGAGAAAAGTAATCGCCTCGTCTTTTTTTTTTAATTTTGGCCTCAAGATGGTCAGCATAATCTTTGCAACTTCCGGCGATAGTTTTCCGGGTAAGATATCTTTTATACCATTGCACAGATCTGGCATTTCCACCAAAACGTTTCAGCAATATTTCATCTTGAACCACAGTTGCTCCACCCTCTGTTAATAGCCTTTCCTTTATGATATCAACATGGGACATTAAATTTTGAGTGGGTAAAGTTGAAGATGACTGGGGTTCCTATTTAAACAAAAGAAATAAAATAAAATCAGATTGAGAAAAGAGATAACTTTATTACTATAGTAATGGATTACATCCCATATGGAGGAAAAGTTAAAGGATACAACAATCAATCCATTCACATTTAAAATTGAGAAACTACATTCCTAACTTTGCCTAGATAGTTAACCGAAAGTGTAATTGTCGAGTCAAATGGAATAGTGACTCCTTCAGGGGTGATAACCGGAGGACACTTGCTGTAATCCCACTTCACAGCCGGGGTACTATCATGACCGAAAATTAACTTTGAGTGGAATGTTCTAATTTCCTTTAAGAAAGTTTCTTTCTCTTCGCCAAGGAAGTCAAAGCGAAGACGAGGGAATTCCAAGTATAATTTTTTTAGGTCTCGAAGAAAGAAATATCTCGCTAACTTCGAAGTCTTTAAGAGTGATGCTTTTTCAAAATATAACCTTCTTAGGTTAACATATTGACTTAGGGTGTCTCCTGGGACAACACGACCTAAAGAGTTGATATTCTGAAATGACACAATAAAGAAAAGAAGCTGAGCATAGAAAGCATTGCAAAAGACATGTGTTTATAAGACAATTACTTGTTACACATCTACAACTATTCATCAGGTTCATACAAAACAGACTTAGAGAAAAACTTAGAAATAAATTTGTCCTTGTAATACTTAAGCTTCTCAGCAGGAAGATATTGGGGAAACTATTTGACCCAAGGTAAGTTCCAACATGCCCCAGGATGCGGGTCAGATCCAAATTCGTCTAAATACCTTTTGTGAAAATGTCTAAGTAGACCCCCACTGAATTCACCTAAGTATGAGAATTCTATGATTGAATGTCTGAAATATACTTTATACAAGAAATTAATCAAAATGTCCCTTTCTTCAATCACCATCCAGAATAAGGTTATTAACTCTTTATTTTCCTTCAATAGAGCGTCGTATCAGAGACGCACTTTCTTTGGTAAAGGAGTCGCTCCTTGAAATTTAAAAGACTCAAGTGCAGAGGTACTCCTATCCAGATTGTGATATTTCTCGGACAAGGCATTATGCTCCATTATTAATTTGTCTATTTCCCTATATGGATTGTTTATTTCTGCTTGTTTTCTCCCAAGTTTTGTACTATAGGGAAATTTCGACTTTTCTTTATCTAAAACAAATGATGTATCACTAACTGTTATCTACCAAGAGTAAAACATTTAAACAGAGAAGCCTTAATTCGTTCCAACTCGAAAGAAGAGTCATTTCGAGTGGTTGTCAGTGAAGATATTTGACTTTTTAACTCGGCATTTTCCTCCTGAAGCTTGGAGGATCCAACGGAAAGTTTGGAGACATGCTCGTTGAGGGAAACCCAGTTCCTGGAAATTTGCGACAAGAGAAGAAACGTCGGTTAACAATTAGAAAGATCCAATGATAATAGAATTAATTGGATAGGAGCTTGCCAAAAGTTGTTGTTCCACGAGAGAGCGATGATTTCCCACCAAGTTTGGATTAAAAGACGGCAGAGAAGAGGAGGTAAAGGATTCTGACTAAAAAATGGACTTAACAAGATCATCAAAATCAGTTGGAAAAGAAGGGGAAGATGATGATTCTGGAATAGTGTGAGACTTAGAAGGAGTCCCAAAAAGAGCAATCTGCGTCTGTGTCAATGTAGCTGGTGAAATAGAAATTGAAATAGGCGGAATGGGAGCAGGAGAAGGAGGAATTGGCACCACAATATTTTCTGAAGCATCCACAACTGGACTTTTCGAAGCTTTCTCTGGAGATATGTCCACTTCTCCCTCATCAACATCGATGATCTTTGTTATTATGGTTGGAGGGGCCTCCTCAGGAGGCACTGCTACTCTTCTTTTCAAGGTTTTTTTGGAGCTAGCAAAAAGCTCCATAACTTGTGTGACATCCATAGATGAGGAAGGAGGAGCAAATTCCCTTAAAGGCACGATGGCCATAGGGAGAGCTATAATGAATACAAGAAGATATAAATCAGATAAAGCAAATTCGAGAATTCTATGAAAAGAGAACACTAAGTTAATGAGATACCTGAAGCGTCGGAACCAATAGGTGACAATGAAGTAAAATGATCGGCATTGCCCGAAGAATAGAAGCGGTTTCCCAGGGAGGTGCACATAATGGTTGGTGGAGTGCCAAAAATCTTTTGACCAGCTGGTAACAAAGAATGCTTCCTTAAATTTGAAAGGGTCAAGAGTGTCAACCTCCTCCTGAGATGTTTTGGAGCTACAGTTAAAGAGTTGATAACTTCTTGGTCTGCATTCTAAGTGTTTTAGAAGGCACACCTGAAAAAGATTAAAAGATTAGTTAATGCGAAGCATAGAGGAAAGCAAAGATGGTGTTGAAATGAACTTACGAGGAGAAGCAAAGGCCCCGTGGACATCTAGGAAGTAATTGACAAAAAAGAATTTGTTCTCCCAATCCTTAAACTTGTTAATGCTTTCCAATATCAGTTTTCTTATATGCATTCACCCTGTAAATCTGCTTGTTGGACTTGCTTGACCTTGCCAATTTGGTCAAGGAAGTTAAAATTTCAGGGCCAAGCGAAGGAAGTCCAGACTCCAGCGCTAGCATTTCGAGAGATAGAAGATAGGTATACACGTTAGCCGAGAGTTGTATCGGTGCAACTCCAATGTGAGACAAGAAGGAATGCAGAAATGCAGAAAATGGAAGGAAGTCATTATGCCATATATGGATGGCGGCAAATGCAAAGTACCCCACTAGAGGGTTGTCAATAGTATCGGTGGAGTCGGGAGGAATGGCTTCAACTCCAGTGATGCCAAACTCTTTCAATATGGCATCTACTTAACTCTAAGTTTCAATGACAGAATGCTTGGCAACAGCTTTAACTTTTGGGGAACTCATTGTTCTACCAGATGAAAAAGTTCTAATTAAAAACCTTTAACCAATTATAGATTCAGATGGTTATAATGAATATAAAAGTAGGAAAATGTGCTTAGATAGATTAGGCATGAAAATATACACAAAGCTAGTTTAAGCTTTCCACAATGCCGAAGGTTTTATGAAAACCTGGGCCCATTGCAAGTATAACCTAAAGTTAAATGGCAAGACCTTTCGACCTGAATAAAATTGGAAATCTGAAATTTCCTAAATAGGAAAACATGAATATTGTTAATATTGTAGAAAGGTCTGATCAGCGGTGTTAAAATACAGCTTTAAGATTAAAGGATTTCAACCTTGTCGAAGGCATGTAGACGAAAGGTTTAAATCCTCTAATCTTGTCAAAAGCTCATGGTCCAAAGTTTTAACCATGATTTTACCTAACCTTCCGACCACAATGATAAGGTGATGTGAAAATACCTTCCAACGTTGTCGAAAGGTGCAAAAGGGGAAAACCTAATTTTTGCCGCCCCGACATCTTTCGAGGGGGTAGGAAAGTCATTTTGCATCACCTAATTGTGTGCTAGTAGGGCCTAGGTTACCATATTGAGTTTAAGAAAACCCGCACCCAATAATAAATGCGATTTCAAATTTTTCTTGAAGGACAAGCAAAATGAACCTATTAGCAAAAATTTCCCTCATCTGAAACCGAATTAGCTCGATTTCAATGTATAGTATAACATTGTCAGTAGGAAAAAAATCAATCTTGAAAAGTCAAAGGTTGAATTTAGATGTTTTGGGAATAAAATTAAACCCTATAAAGGGAGTTTCCCACGACAAACACTGCTGATCCAGGATCCAAACCATAGATAAAGTTTATCCAAAAACTAATTTATAGAAAAAAGGATATCTGAAAAAACCCAATTCGATTTCAAATTCAGGAAATTGGAAATCTGATTAAAAACTAATAAGGGAGAAAATTAAACTAAAATTTATGAAGAAAATTCAAAGAATACCTTGCTGTGGTGAGTTGAGATCTAGAAATTTTTTGAGAATTCCTTTACTTGTTTGCGATAATTTTGATTTCAGGTAAGAGTGGAAGAAGAGATGGAGCAGGTTATGTAAAGAAAAGTTGCCCAAATTCTCGATCGTCGGACTAGATTTAGGTGGACGTGCTCGATCGATGCGGGAAGATCAAGAGGCAGAAAATTTTGAAGCTTTCAGCAAAGATGACTTGGAAAGTCAAGAGCATCCCTTCGAATGGGGGGGGCAAATGTTCCATTAAAAATTAACCTTCCGGCTAAGACGAAGGATCTCTAAACAAGCAAGGAAAAGAAAGGCGCAGCTCAAACCTTCCGAAACGTCCGAAGGGATGCAGTCGTGGAAATTCACTAACATAAAACCTTTCGAAGGGGCTGAAAGGTTCCATCTCTAGTTTCCAAGGAGTTCGAAGCGGAAGAAGGAGTCAAAGCAAGTGTAAGCAGCTACTTAATGACCTTTTTGAAAGCATACCAAGCCTTTCGAACCGGTTGAAAAACATACAAGACGCCTTTCGACAATGTCAAAAGGTTTATGAAAAAGGCAACATTCATGAGTCAGCAAAGAGTAAAGAAGCAACCTTTCGACAAGGTCGAAAGGTTTACAACTGTAAATAGAGGTGATCTTCCGGCTCATCCGAAGCCATGAGGCCGAAAAGAGGGCCGCCTACATCTATAAATAGGACCCGAGGGTCCCGGTTTTGGGGGCCAATTTTCCCCCACCTTATTCTTGTAATATCAAAAGAGAGGTGTTGTAACCCTGATTGGGAATCAAATTGGGGATTTATAAAAGAGCTAATCTGGAATAAAAAGGGGAGGTTTTATATTCTGTCAAATTACTTATTGTTTTGCTTAAATCTTCGTTAGATTAACTCATATATTTAGGATTAACTCCATCGGAAGGTTCTTGCCGAAATGGTCAAAAACTTAGTTGTTCAAGCAATGACTTCGATCCTTAAACATCATCAACGCTTCAACCCTAACCTTTCGACAAGGTCGACAGCAGGCCTGGATCAACATTAGTAGTAACCTTCCGAATTCATCAGCCTTATGGTCTAAGTCCTTCAACTAAGTCAGTGGTTCTTTATACTTTAACAATGCTAAAACCTTCCATGATTACTAGCCGAGCGACCTAACCTTTCGACAAAGCCTAAGTCAAAGAGTACAAGGCTCAACCCACGGTGGGCATTCATATACCTTTCGACAAAGTTAAAACCGATTTCATATAATCGATCAAACCTTTCGGCAAGGTCAAAAGCTCCAACATTCCACCTAGGAATTTAATGTCTAACCTATTGCTAAAGATATTAGTCATTCAAACCTTTCGGCGATATTAAAAATTAGCTTTAAAGGAATAAATTCGGTTAACAATCATTCATACCACAAAGAAAAACTCCACAAAACCTCTTGTAGGTTCTACCGTGGTAAAAAGTTCGCTACTTGGAGGACCAAACCTTTCGACTACGCCGAAAGGTCCAAATCAAAAATCGACAGCTAGCAAAGCTAAGTGCGAAGGCAATTCTTAGGGACATCTTGCAATCTATCTAAACCATCCTTCCTATTTCCGTTGAAGTGTCTTTTGGGGGCGTTGACCATAAATTTGGTTAACAGGTATCGATTCCTGGCCATGGATCGGTATTGATCCATGATGGTGGCTGATGTGGCCACGATCTTTCGAGAATTTCTCTTCCTAGACGTAGAGAAGGTGGTGGAGGAGATTTCGATGACCTACAGCTATAAATATAAGGGTAGGGTGATGTTTTGGGGGATCTTTTTCAGTTGTTCACGAATTTCTATAAGTTCTTTTAATCCCGAGGATCATTGCTGATCCATAGGAACATCTCTTGTAAATAGCAACCAAAACAACAATAAAATTAAGCGGACGTAGGCAACAATTTAGCCGAACCACTATAAAGTTTGTGTCTTGTTATTTCTCATTTTATTTACTTTCTTCACTTATTTCTCCACTATAGTTTTTTGGGTGTTTGTGTCACATTTTGGTACAAAAACTTGTTTACTTTTTTATGAAAAGTAATTGACTATACTTAACACTAAAAGCGAAGTAGGCTTGTTCTATCTGTGAGATTTAAGAATGATGTTCGAGTAGGATTTAGAAGCAATGGTACTCTAACCCACCGGCTTCACTCTTGAACGAGAGATAGAGTAAGACGAAAATGTTGGAAATGTGCTAAGTATACGAAACTTGATTTCCATAAGCGATCGTTTTTTAAACTAGATAGTTGACTAGTCAACTATCAAACTTGACCGAATATTCACTTAGAAAGTATCTAAAAGCTTCACGGCTTCATTCGAATTGAGACCCCCATGGAAGGAGCGCAGTTATGAAACATCTCTAGCTTTAAGAACTTACATATGTGAGATCCCCAAGGGAAGGATCCGCTTTATATAGTTAGCTTACTTCTAAATAACCAGAATTGAGTTAACTAAAAATTAATCGATTTAGTTTTGAAGACTCCGGGATCTGTAAGTGTTTTACTTATCGAATACCACTTCAAAATTGATATATGACTTCTATGTTATGAAAGTGGTTCTGAAGTGGAATGTTATAGAGTTGAACCGTCTATCCTAAGGTTAAGTACAAGGGAGAGGCCATCGTTTAACATTTAGACTAATGCTATAGAGTTGAACTATATATCCTAAGGTTAAGTCCAAGGGATAGGTCAGCACTAGTATTCTCGGCAACTAATGCTAGGATCCACGGGCAGATTTGTGAACTTTTTAAGTGTTGACTCGTGTGAGAGATGTCGAACGTGACCTTGACATCAGAAAAGGCTAGAGACAGAGTAGCCTGAACAACCTGGGGTTTAGCTAACCGAGGACGGGATATATCAACTCCATATCTAGAGACGCTTTCGATATGTTGGCCGGTAGGAGCTGATGATAATTGGTTCCACGTGGTTCTATATGTTCATGCCCGGGCCAGTTGTGTTTACCTATGGTATATTTTATCTAGAGATATACGATGCTCTAAAGGTGGTTTCTAATGCTTTTGCAAGGAGATCCGCTTCAGTTTGTTGGAGTCGTCTCAGGGGAAAGTCCAGATGTGAACGTACCTTAACGGTTTTAGTTGTACTTTAATATTTTCATGAGATGAAAGCGGTACGGCTATTTTCTGATCTATATTCTATACCCTATACATTACCTATTATATCACCTTATGTATTTATCAGATGGTTTTATTTCCTTTGAAGGGAAAACTGTACGGTAATCTGTATGGTCTCAAAAGTTACTGTTATATGCTGGACACATATTTCTTGAGTTTCTCATACAAGACTTATATCCGACTTGTGGTTTTATATTTCTTTTATTTCCATGGGTGCTATTTCAAGTAGTCTGGAAAAGGCGGGTTTTCGTTGATGTTCTTTGGATATTTTGTATGTATCAAAATTTGTGAGGACAGACTGTTATAACTGCCCAGGCTGATGATAGTACTTGGATTGTGACTTTGAAATGCTATATATCTTAGAGTAGTGCCTATATGTTATCATTCCACTGGTGAGATTCTGGTGTTGTGTTCTCCTTGTAACAACCCACCCCAAAACATGCCCAAATCCCGACATAGAAAAGACCCATCGAAACTTAGGCCCATTTCAAAGCTGGTTGTTGGTAGGTAAAAATATCAATACAGAGCTATCTGTTTATACATTCAAAACTCACAGCGGAAGAAAAAATATAATAGCAATAATAATGCCCATTTATTACTAATCGTTTCAAATGTCACAAAACATAACATAATGTCAACCGCTGCAACATTTTGTTTGAAAATACATTTTATGGGTACAATAGAAAATAACATGAAAAGGTAGATAATAACTGCCACAAGCTTCACTCCCACCATCTTCAAGCATCACCAACTCCTTCTCTAACCTGTGTTGTAATGAGGAGGAAGTCAGAACAACAAGGTGTCTGGTGAATAAAAACCTTGAGCCTTACTATTTAGTTCTTAGGCAGTATATTTCAGAATAAGATTGTCTTACATATTTTAAACCTAATCAATACTTCACATAAGGAAAGGAGGCGGGCCCTCAAGCCACCACGTAATACGTTCCATTTCCGAAGCAGGTTTCCCAATCTCATAACCCATAACCAACGTCATAAATATCTAACAACGCGAGAGATAGTACCCAAATCACGTAATACTCTTTATTGAAAATAGGCAGACTCTGACTATTTAAGGCCTCAATAGAGGTAGGCCCCTATCATTTAATACCTATTTCCAAAGTGGACTTCTTGCCGATGCCTATATAGCTGACATTGTATGGAATCTCTTCGAGACACTTAATACTTCTTTGTGGGTGGGCAGGCCCTTAAATAGCCACTTCATACATTATCTTGAAGTGGACTGTTTTCGAGATACCATCTACCGTGCCTAAATAAATAACCCTTGACCATTTAATACTTCATTTGGGAAAAAGGGGCGGGCCCTCAAACAGCCATTTTATACCTCTGAAACTCTGAAGTAGGTCCTTTAGCTTATGACACGTACCCTACGGTGAAGTCGCATATTAGTCCAACTATTCGTAGGTACTAGTAACTAGATTAGCTGGGCCGATTTACCGTATAGAATTAGGACTAACCTCGCGTCGCCAGAGTTACTTATTATAGATGATGTCTCACATCAGCCCCAAAAGTCACACTATAGGTAGCCAGATTAGCTGGGCAACTTCCGTGTGCCTCTTGACTGACCTCGCATCACTATAACTTAGTCATATTTATAACACTCTTAATATATTATTACACACCTCACTATGTCCATTATTTAGGCTGTATAAGAATTCCTTATTATTCCTTAACAATTAATTACTTTCCTAAGGGGAATTTAATGATAATTATTACCTAATTAACTACGCAATTAATATGTTATAATTGTACACTATTTACGGTAAATAATATATAAATAAATACGTACTTATTATTTTCTATGCATGTGGAGATTACGTGCTAACTAACATTAATTTTCAATTCCTTTTTAACAACAATAATACAAGTCCTTTTCCATATTATCAATAGTGCCAGATTTCCAGTATTCATAATAAGGGATTTCAATATCCTTAATAGGGATTCAACATTTTTATTCAAAAATTGCAATAAATAGACTTGAACATAATTAAAATTTCAACTCAATCAATCACATCAAATCAATGGAATAATCTCAAAAATAGATATTGCAATTCAAGTTTCAAATTATATTCAACCCTTCTTTTACAAAGAATTGAACAATGGAATTTCTCTTTTATTTTCATAGGGAATAAATGATGTAAACTGCGAATAACTCTATGCCTTACACTATATTCCTTAAAAGAGATTTCATAATCAAATTAGAATTAAAGAGAAGCGGAATAGAATCTGAAATAACCAAAAACTACAAGAACTATATAATTCCAACAATTCAATGTTAACAATTGAGAATTCCAATAAGAATTAACATTTTGGATTAAAGGAGTTTTGGGGGATTTAATAGTGTTTTTTTTTTCAAAATTCCAAAACCCCTAAGGCATATTCAAATCCATCATACACTAATCAATTACTCAAATAGAAAAACTATGATTTTCACTCATAGTTGGTCCTTAGCTTTGCTTCTCTTTGGATTTGAAACGCCCATTATAATCTCCTTCAGAGCTCGTCTTTTTGATACATACAGCACGGGATTTATATATGTGTGTGTGTATATGTATATATAAGATTTAGAAAGGTTGGAGGAGAAGAAATTAAATAATAAACAAAGATGGGTATATAGGATTTCTTACTTGAAACCCTAATGGAGTTTTCTAAATCTTAGAAAAGATGAACTGACGGAGCATCACTGATGTTCCCAAAATATTTGCGAATAAAAGTAAGGGGTCTAGGGTCTTATTTATAGGGGTGGAAATGTACTAGAACCGTAGGATGAAAAAGGTTAAAAATGGATAAATCTAGAACATTTATTCCTTCAAAAACCTTAGCCGCCATCAAAAGTGGCGGTCAACCACTCTATATGCACTGGTTGACCGATATGGTTCGACCGATTGGGTCTATAGGTCGATGGCCTCGGTAGTTTTGGGAGCATTTATTTATTCTCGTTGCTTAATTTGTTTTATTCCTTAATTATACTTAACGTTCAGGTTAACTTTAATATTTACTTAACCCCTGAGTCTATTCATAGTTAATTTTTAAATTTCAAATTTGGGAATTAATTATTTATTTGAATTTGAATTCAATTTAAATTATTTTAAACCTGAAAACCGCAAATGCTCATAACTTCTTCGTTTCAACTCCATTTTCATCATATTATATATGGAAATTGATCAGATTGTCGCCACGAATGCAACGGTAAAACCTTTTTGATCAAATTCCAACTTTTACAAAACTTCTGTTTTTACCCCTACCTTATCTTATTTAATTTAATTTATCTACCTATGGTTGATTTTGTAGGGTGTTACATTCTCCCCACCTTAAAAATGATCTCGTCCTGAAAATCTTTATAAGGGGAAAACAACGTAATGCGCAATAACATCCATGTTATGCAACCAAGTTATCTACACAGCCATCTACTCAACCAAAGTGCAATGTGATTATGTAATGCAGACATGCTATAAATGAGCTTAACTCTAGCATTAGTGTATGATTATGCCACACAAGTATGTATGCAAATACCCTAAACATGCATAAAAGCTCTTCATGAGTGTAAAGTGATTATGAAAAAGTGTAACAACCATCTCCTACCATCCAATCTAACAACCACGATGCAACAAAATCCCAATTTTGAAGGGGAAAGTTTACCAAGGAAAAGCTTAGGACGAGAAATCCGCATGCCTTCCAATGGATTTTCTCTCTATTGTACTCGGACCAATCTAATTTCTTTATTACAGAGCTACCTAGTTTGGTGCTCCACAATGCATGCAGTGGCACTGGACGCTATTGGCTCTGTCTCAATTTCCCTCAATTGATTAGGCTCTACCACAATTTATATGTTATGAAGGTATTTACTCAAATGAAAGATGTGAAAAACATCATGGACTCTTATTAATTTACAGGTTTTCTTATTTTCCACAATATTGGGAAAGGCCCAATAGATTTGGTGCCAACTTTTCCAACTTTCCAAACCTTACGACCATCACACATTGCCTACCTAACTTAACTTTCCAAAGTCTCTTAATTCAAATCTGGTCCGAGTAGAATGATTCTGATGGTTTCCCACCCACAATTTGGCATTTTCTATGGCCTCCCATAAAGTGCTTCAAGAGTGCCATACCAATTGTCTATTAGTGACAACTATTATACACGAACTCCACTGAGGATAATTTCTAAGATCTTACGAAGTTCCTAAAGCTGCCAGCAAACTCCTTCAAAATTTGCTAGAAAATAAGGGTCCCTGTTACTAATGATGCAAACTGAAATTCCATGAAGTCAAACAACCATCTTGATATGAATCTGTGCTAGAGACGCTGCGATGCTATTAGCCAAATTGGAATAAATGGGTCTCATGTCAATTCCTTGAAGTCAAACATCTAGGGACAAGTTTTGCTATCTTCCTTTTTATCCTAGTTCAATAGAAAATTCCCCTCTCATGTCTATACATTTTATTTGTTGCATGGTGAAATTCTGTGAGCCAAATTTTATTTTTCCCAAAATTCCAAAGTTTTGGGATGAAACATTTATCTACTTTAGATTGCTACCTTAATTTATTCATTAACTTCCAATTTTACTAATGGTTTATCACTTGTTAAGTGTCCATATAAGATTCCTTTATGTACATTGCTTCTCAATATGTATATATGTATCAAGTGGTTTAATCTCATTTATAAAATCAACACAGGAATAAAATAGGGATATATCTTACATCATATTATTCGCTTTTCTAATAACTAAGAGAGACAACTAGCGGTTACTACCCAAAAACTATAAAAGAAAACTCTGTTGGAATTGCTGTTTATTATCAAGTGGTATAAATTTTGTTGAGGTCCTAACACTTTTTACTAAATAAAGATGGGTATTTCTAATAAGTCATTCCATTGTGACCCATGTTCCTTAAATTTCCATTTTGGTTCCTAATAAATGTGGTCCATCCATTGCTTCAATTACTATATCAAAAGTAGTTGATCATTTTTGTCAAAATTGGACCATCCCCAATTAATCCTTATTTAATCCCTTTAACCTTTTTCAGGTTTCAAAATCCATCCATTACTTAGATTTAATTATTCCATAAATGCCGCATTAAATTTTCCTAATCGGTTCCTAGTATATTCGTTTTTACCCTCATTAATTACAAATTTACTGCCCGTTATATTTGTGATTAATGTCCATAAATCCTAATCTGTTAACTACTAATTAATACGTACATGGTCGTAATTTAAGCCATTTATATATATTCTTATTTTTAGTCGTTAGGTGGTTATACATATATACTAATTTCTAAGCTAGAACACATGTTTCCACATTTTTAATTTATTAGGGTCATCCTTAAAAAGGACTACCATTATAATCTCCCACAAATTAACCAAAAAGAAATTCTTGCTTTGTTTGAATTTACAACAAATTATTTATTTTCTTTTATTGAAAAAGGCAATGTAAATAATAGAAAGGACATCTACACTCTACATATCTCTTTCCCTTTTTGGTGCATCCTTTGTTAATTCAAACAATGCATTTTATACACAATTTAGATATGGTAATTTATGAAAATTATACGAAAACCGCTCCAAATAAATTGAAACATAAATATTTACAACCCAAATTATCTAGGGCAACCTAATTTACAACAAAACTATAGATCTGGAATAACTTTACAGTTTACCAACTTCTTCAAATAGAGGTTTGGGATTGATTCCCCATATGCAGATCAGAGTGTACATTCTATTCCTATTTTATTCATATCCTAAAAACTTTAGTTTGTCCTACCTGGGTTGTGATCCCTAGCTACTCTAAAAAACCATGGTTTTCACTATTATTTATCAAACCATAATTTCAGCAACATACAAAATAATTTAAATAAACTATTTTCATAAAAATAAACTTATTTCATTAGATTCAAAATTAGCATTTATTACCCTATTTCTTATGAAACTTGAAATTTCATAAACATAAAGTACCAAATTCAAAATCTCCCTCTTTGAAAATATAAACCTAGAAACCTTTATCAAGAATCCAAAATTTCTTAGTTCCAAGAAGGAGCAAAATAATCTCTTTTTAAAACTTTCTTCATCAAAGATTTATTCCTTTAAAAGTTAGACTTTTAATTCATAATATTCAAAAATTGCTTGGTTTTCATAAATTAACTATGAAAAGCTTACCTTGTCAATTACTTACTATAATAAAGACTTACTTCTTTTGAAAATTGGATCTTTAACACAAAATGTTACATCTGTCCTTATCATGAACTGCAGTGAAGGAAAATGGGGCAGGACATAAGGTTAGGAAAGTTACCCTTGTGTAGAGAAAGTCAGACGGAAAGGAGAAAGGAAGTGAAACAATCAAACTCGTACTGCACATGGAGCCAGTTTGAAGTGACAACATCTAACCTAACCCATACCTTGCAACCGAGGGAACAACGGCAAGAGACAAATACTTCACGCATTTGAAAACAGGGGCAGGTCACAATGACAATACATAAAACATAAGGCAAGATAGGAATACTGCGCCAAAGCATAGAAGGCAGAATGTGTCATGCTAAACTAACCGCATCTCCAAAGTTCATGTTTTGTCAAACCTACAAGAACAGGTCTGCACCAATGTATACCAAGGGAAACCTAGGTAGCACCGTATGGGGTTAAAGACCCTTCAAAGGGCAGCATGCATGGCCACTCAAGATATGCCACAATGCAGAACCATCCTTATAGGTAAACAACAAAGATATGAAGCTCTCCCTCCCTCTCATCAACGACCCGGGTATATCTACGACGAGGGCAACTCATACGGCAACCACCTCAAATCATAGCTAGCATTGAATACCTTTCAAGCATGTGTCAGATCAACTTTCAGAAATATTAGCAGGGTAGTACAACCTAAGCATCATGCAGCATTCACCATTGCACTTCTTCACACACATCAATAGCATCCCAAAGCCTCAGGGTGGCTCCTCACCATTCCTCATAGACATATGCAATTTTAAGAAGAAAAGCCCAGCCTATACAGGCTTGGGCTTCCCACTCAATTTTTCAGGCATCTTGCTTGAAAATTTCAAGATTACCGACATTGCCATGGTTTCCCACCAATGACACATCACCAATCTATGCACAACAAACCAATACTTTATATGAATGACATATGGCGATGTCTGACAGCAGAGATTGAAGCAAAGGGTAAAGAGTAAATAAGGCAATAATAGTGCATTTCTTCACACTGTAAAAGAAGGAACAAAAGGACGAAAAATGGGGATCTTCTGCTGCTTCTTCCCAAAAGAGGAAAATCTAAGATAAAATATTGAATGCTTCTAAACAATTATAATCATTTGTACCAAAACAACAAAGATATTGTTATCACCAATATTGACTTCGCAGATATGCAATATGATATGAATATGGCATCGCCTTTCATGTTGGAGAATTGATTTTTAATCATGTCATCTATCATCATTACTCTCAAAGACAAGTGACCAGCGATACACTTGTGACACCAATAATCAACATCGGAGATATGAAGTTGGATTAGTGTCGAAAGGATATGATACTGTGCTTCATCGATGTAGGGACATATACAATGTTGTGAGTAACTAAAAGAGAAACACCATGAGAAAAGCCACTTCGCATTTCATCAGTGTCGCATCCCATCTATGCCGCTTGAAGATAATACTGCCTATCATCTGTGCTGATCATCATTAATATAGCTGAGGATTTACACCGCACTTACTCAATATCGCCCCTATTCGAAGTCGCTCCTCTTTGAGTCACCACTCAAGTAGCATCACGTATCAGCAAAGCTAAGGTTGATAACACATTCAATCAACATGCCCACTAATCAGAGTCGCTCCTTATTAATACCACTATAATATGCCCCTACTCATCCGTATCTATTGAAGTCGCACTTCGTCAATCATTAGATGATATTACATGATGATGTAGAGAGTCATAGTTGCTGAAGCTACACTGGATAAAGCTTGTTCCCATCAACATCGCCCATTACTGAAGCCACCAATAATCAATGTGGCCACTCAATAGTGACAACTTCCATATGTTGCATTCCATTGACATTTTGAGGACATCGCATATCTACATATGCGATGTTGATGGCGAACGTCATCAATATATATATAAACCATCAATGCCATAAATCATTGATGTCGTATAACTTTACTAATGAAACAATAACCATATGGCAACGAAGCTATTTCCATTGTTGATACTGTTGAAGACAAGTATGTCGAAGACAACAGAGGTGGGATGGAGCTGAATGCTGAAGCCGCTCAACCCCTATAAACACGAACCTAGGGGCTTGAAAATAGGGGCATTCATTCTTTCTAGACTTCTTACATTTTTCACTTTGTAACCCTAAATCAATTTGGGGATTTTTTTCGATTGTAACACTTTAACCTTTGCACATAAGAGATTGGATATTGAATAATTAGATAGCATATTAATTTGATTTAAACTCGTGATTTGCTATCAATTTGACTTGGAATTGTGACTTCAACATTGACACGCATATTGACATGCATATTGACTCATATATTAACATGCATATTGAACTACATGGACCATATATGATGTTTGACATGACTTTGGTGACTATGTCAAGATTTGTTATGGACGCATACTTCATCCTAACCACTTCATCTAGCCTCGACAAGGCCTTTATTTGATTGACTCACTTTCTACACACTTTTTGGGGTTAATGAATTTATTCGTTAATAGATATAGTGGAATATCCAATGGACGTATGATTAACAATAATCTGAACCACATAAAAAATTTATATATCTCTTATTTTCATTTCCTCTTATTTGGTTGTGTGGTACTTTTTTAAGAACAACATTTCTTATAAAAAACTATTTCGACATTTCAACAAATAGTTGGAGTGCAGCTACGAGGTTATATAAGCACCCAACAACATAGTCACTCCTTAAAGGCAGTTTTAATGCAATTTAAATCCGTTGATTCAAAGTGCTAAAAATGATTGTTGCTTAAGATTGCTTCACGACCCAATTGAGTGTGGTGAAGATGAAAAAACTTCACTAACATTATTGGCACTATAAGGAGGGCATGAACCTCCGTTCTCTTTTCTCAAATCTCTGGTGAATCTGCCAAACCTCTGATTCCAATTTCTCATCTTTATCAACTTTGTCAATTCCTTCCCCTCCGGAATTTCATTCCTAGCCTCGGTTACTTAGGCCGAGGAAAGGGCCCTAGACGGAACACCTACAAAACAGGGAACCTACGAAACAGACGATTACAGGGAGCAGCAGTCCAAGATGTTATACTCAGGACAACCAACCGTCCACTACCCATAGCCCACCACCCTTGCTTATCTACTACATGTCACATGTAGCTGATAAGCGGTCATGGCACTCTCGAAAATGAGAACGGTGAAACTTAACAACCAGCAGCAGTTGAACTCACCACTACTTGATAATAAGACTCAACAATTGGTGTTACATGGAATCAAGTTCAATGGCCTCTACTAGCTTCTCTTCACCCTCCATCAATCAATGACTACAAGTTGGGCGAAGACATGCAGGTATTTTTCGATTTGGAGAGTGATTCAAATCACGGCTTGAAGCCCAAAACCAGCATCTAGGAACTCTAATCAGAATGACCAGGGGATTTCACTACCATGCCCCACATCACACTCTTAATCACTTCGGTTTGAAGCAAGCCGAAGTGATTGAGATGCACACTGATTTGAAAGATTAACTACTACCCCCTCCCCAATGGAACCAAATACAACTACCCACATCGAGATTTTTGGTGCTTTTATCTCTAGCCTGGGGGAGAAGTCATGTCGGATAGATAGTTGAGATCAAAAGCATGATGGACTTAAAATTCAAGGAAAGAGCTAAAGTCAAAGCATCGAGTGCAAAGACAAGCGTCCAGTACTACATTGAAGAGCCCTAGCCAAGAGCAGAACATTCTGCACCGCCTATGTTGTAGACTTTGTAAAAAAAATGTATATATGCATTGATGTACTAAACTGGTCGTGTGGATATCAAACAGCCTGAACCAGTAAAAATATTTGTATTATTTCTCTTTGAAAATTTAAATACACATTTACAGCTCATCACGGATATTCATCGATTAAGCATAATGCGAGGTTAAAAGATTAAAACGCCACTCTCAACACTGAGAATGGTGAAACTAGACCTACACACTTGAACTTGCATCAAGGCAATACGGCTCTTCAGCCAAATTACTACAATGTACATGGGGATATTAGACTGCCCTGCCCCTATATAAATATTTCTATGATCGCAATCATATCATAATCAAACTGGTCGTAGGGATATTAAACAGTCCAAACCAGTGTAAAACCCCTCTATGTTAGCTAATTCAACATAACACACTGGACGTATGGATATTAGATAGTCGGAACGAGTAAAAAAAACCATGCGCATGCGAAAAGGGTTGTATATGCATGACCTGATTCATAGTCAAATCTTCTCTTAGTCCCATCCTAAACAGCGGAGAGGACCATGACAAGCGTACGAACAAATTTCTCATAGCTCACTACCATCTTTACATAGTTGCAATGCAACCTACGAATGACAACGACAATCTTAGAAATGAGAACGATGGTGTTAAACAAAGATAAGGCACGCATATGATATTACGCCCCCAAACCAGAAGGCAGGCCATACTAAGCATGCACCAAGGACATTACGCCACCGAACAAGGGGTAGGTTAAGCGTACATATGACATTATGCCTCCAAACATGGGGGTAGGTCATACCAAACACGCAGCCCATCCAGTGCAGGGTGCTATGCCTAAATAAGGGGTCAAGAAAGCCATATCAAATATGCAAGAAAGAATCGTGGCCTAAGGGTCAAGACCGTAGGGACATAAGCTACTTCGAAAGCTTTTTTCCAAGCATAGTAAGCAAGCACAATACATGGAATGTGCCATAAGCTATCAATCAAGTATAAATCCAGACACTCCTCAAAGCTTGCTAGGTATATAACAAAAACCTGAGTTATCAATACTTAGCTTTTTACATTCCTACCATAAAGCAATTATCAGTCTTAAGTGTACGTACATAGTTTAGAAAAGATTACAACATGGATCAAATCATGAGTTAAAACCTTATAATAAAATCTACGTTAAGAATCTAATTCGAAATTAAAAGATGAGTTAGTTACGACCGCCTAATGTTGATACGACCCGTGGGAGCACGTTACTAAACACTGAGGGGAATTGCCTATCAATTGTAGAATAGGAGGTTGCCCTTCCAGATCAGTAATAGTGACTGATGATTGGGTACGAGCAGCCCTACCATGAGCATAATTGCGGTAGGCACTACTGGGATCATATTTGGTGCCGGCCTAAACATTCTCATAAACTTGAGGCATATACTCATAATCGACCTAGTTATATAAGAAGGACAAATCAAGTCCAGACCATAAACATCTAAAAATGTCAATGACACTGTTATCCGGCCTTTTAGCCCGACTATATCTAGACCAATCAGACGAAACAGACTCAATTGTCATTAGGATCGATGTATCAAATTAACGATCACGAAGCCTAGAGATTAGGCTTAAATGATAATATGAAGCAGTAGTAAAGTCGAAGCCAAAGGCGAACTCAATAAAACACTTAGAGCATGGAAGTTCACTATTCCATAAAGCTAGGTTAGGTACGATCCATATTCAATACTATGGATTGTATCGTATCGATTAAATGGCTCAATTCATTGATGATCGATATCTCAAAATATATAAGTCCAACACACTTGAAACTTTCAGAATATCAATATATTGGAGAGTGGAGTCCCCATAAATGGTCACATGTCAAAATGAGAAATTTTGAATGATCGGTAACATCATTCATGAACGATCGTATATTTCAGCATGAACGATCCAATTCAATGAAGATTGGTTGATATCTCACCAACCACAACTCAGAATGACACCAAACTTTAGGAACAAGGACTAGAGGCATAAGGGAGCTCACAGAAATGATCGCACATGCATTGGAGCACAAATAAAAAATCAATACCGATCGTTCCAACGATCGACATAGGGCTTGCGACCGTTTTAGTAGGCCCCTATGGATTTAGAGAGTCTTCTGTCGAATTTCCAGCGAAATATTTCGCCATCCACACCTATAAATACAAGCTTCTTTGTTTTTTTAGAGAATCTTTTACATTGCTTGTTGCTTTGGACTTCACTGTAATCAAGTGTTATTATCATTACTTCATTGTAATCAGATTTACAAGTGACCAATACAACAAATTCTTCAAAGTGGACGTAGGCACACAACGCCGAACCACTATAAATCCTCGTGTCTTTGTTATTACTTAATTCTGATTGTTATTACTTATCCTCTCCATTTAATTTTGATTATTCTTCATTTATTTCTCTACAATTCTATTATTGAGTGTTTGTGCCACTTTTGGTGCAAATATTTTGGTGCTTTCACTGAGAACACTTGATTCTTAGCTTATTCATATCCATTTGTTGCTATTGGATTGCATAAATCCCCCGAAGGAGATCCATAATTATCTTCAAGAAGCTTGCTTGTTCTATTTAGATTTGCAAAAGTATAAGTAAAGCTAACAACAATGGATAGGAACATCAAACCTAATTCTCCGAACATAGAAGGAAATGAGAACGTTAGCATCGAGCAAGGAGGTCCGAGCAATTAACCAATGGATGTGAATGCTACCAATCTAGTTGATGTCCAAAATCCAGCTGTTTCCATTACAAGAGCTGAATTCCAAAATCTGATGAGAGAACTGGTGGATAGCCATCGATAATTGAATCAGCAAATTTAAGCCAATATCGATCTAATGAACCAACTCGGTTAACAACAACGTAGGAAAGTAAGAAGGGATCCTACCCCTTACTCTACATCGGAGAGTTCTAGTTTGTTAGATGATTATCACAGACGCAGATGTCGCAGAATGAATGGATACCATGCAGAAGTATCAATCCGCTTCCTATCGATCACTCCAGACAGAGCGACAACGATCGATGCCGATCTATTTGGAACGATTGATTCCAATCATTCTCTAAATTGATGATACCAACCAATGACAACAGGATTACATAACGATGAAGCTACGATCAATCTGGGTGTTGCAGTTCAAGAAAATGGTGACCAGTTACTTCCTCGGAATGATGATGAACTAAATGTAGGTGATATACATCGAGAGGATGTTGAACCAAGAAGGCATGGAGTGGTCCATAGACTTCGACCGGACCATCCATGTGAGGTGGAACACGACCACCTCTTGACTCTAACTATCCAAACATTGGATCGTTAGATAGTTAGCAAGAGAGAGTCAAGGCTTAACCAATGACGACTGTGGGATCTCGAGGAGCCATACCCCGTTTACTGATAATATCTTACATGCAGAATATCCAAGGAGGTTCAATATGCCGTCGGTGCCTACCTATGAGGAAAAGACCGATCCCAAACAGCACATCATGAGATATGAATGGCTGATGGATTTCACACGAGCAGATGATGCAACCAAGTGTAGATGTTTTCCTGTTACTCTTTCTAGAATAGCAACGATGTGGCTTACAAGACTACCCCAAATATCAATCTCTAGGTTTGAAAATTTGGCAATGAAGTTTGTGGAGCAGTTCTGTATGCACACAACTCACCCCAAAGATGTAATGTCCCTATCCAGCATGATCCAGGCTCTGGGAGATTTAGTGAAAGATTATTTGGAGAGATTCCATGCATCCGCCATGGAATTTAGTAATCCAAATGACCATTCAATATTGATGGCAGTCAGAATAGAGATTCACTCAGGTTCCAATTTTGGCAACTGGTTAGCTAGAAAACCACCCGCAACATTGGAGTGTTTCTATGAAAAGGCGGCTCAGTATTTAAGGAAAGAGGAAGCCAGATGTTCTAGGAAGAAGAACGTTGTGGAACCAAGTGGAGAGGGAGTACAAAGTAACATTGCAGTGAAGTAGTCTGGTGATAGTTCTGGAAAAGTTCAAGTGAATGTCCAAAATAAACCGAATCAGCAAAAGAAAGGTGGAGATAGGAGCCGAGAATGAAAAAGGGATTCTGGAAGTGGCAAGCCTAGGATTTGATATACGATACCTACATGCCACTGAATACATCTCTAGAGAATGTATATATGTCCACCTGCAATACCATGCAGTACAGGAAGCTACCTCTGAAAGAATCAACGGAGAAGCAAAAACAAACCTGAAAGTATTGCCGGTTTCACGAATGTTATGGTCATAACACAAATGAGTGTAGGCATCTCTAGGATATTATCGAGATACTGATTCGAGAAAGAAAGTATAGAAACTCGTTAAAGTCCCGTGGGATTGCAGGCAAGGGACATCCGAACCCAACCGAGGGCAAGCACCGCACAGGGCTGAGGAGCCTGCGTGGACTGGTGGAAGATTAGTAATCAATACAATAGTCGGAGTACTGCATCCAGCAGATAAGGGTTGGCATGAGAAGGAGCTCTATGCTAGCACGATCAAGCTTGTGAATTTTGAATGTGGTTCAAGTACAGAAGATGGAGCTCCGGCAAAACAACAACGTATAATGACAGATGACATTGTATTCAGAAACAGAGATGCAGACAAGGTCGAGGCACCGATGATCGACCCAATGGTCATTTTAGCCATGATCGGCCCCGCCTTAGTGGGGAGGGTTTTGGTTGATTGTGGAAGCTCTATAAATATAATCTTCAGAAAAACTTATGATCAGATGAAGATGGAAACCAAGGAGTTGAACCCTTTTAAAGCTTGCATTCATGACTTTAACAGTGCTGCGATCGAAGTTATCGGTTATGTTGAATTGCCTGTGGAGTTGGAAGAAGGTGACCGCAAGAGAGTGCAGATTTTTCCATTTGTTGTTTTGGATGTTGATACTCTATATAATGCTTTTCTAGGCCGATCAGCCCTAGTTAAGTTACGGGCAGCTCTTGCCCCATGGTGTTTGACTTTGAAGTTTCTAACAAATAACAGTGTTGGAGTTGTTCATGGTGATCAGGCGACCGAACGTGCCTGTTATGTAGCTGAATTGAGGGTGCTCAACAAAAGGAGAAAGGTAAGGGTGTGGACAAGTCTCTCCACACCCAAGCCATTAAAGATTGACAACAACACCTGAACCTTGGTTCGATCGCAATAGTCGGTTCTATAGAGACATAGACTCGAGGGATGACGAGGAGGAACCCAAAGAGATCAAGGTTGCACCAGTTGAGCTGACGACTGACATCACTGTCAGCCACGACGACCCATCACGGGTCCTAAAGATCGGATCGCTACTCAGCCTCCCAATGATGAAAGAACTCGCTGGTTTTCTTCAAGCAAATCTCGATGTGTACGCTTGGACTCGACATGTGCGAGATCTCGTCTGCCATTGCGAGCCATGCATTGAATATCGACCCAAGGCACGTCCCGGTGAAATAAAAAAGGCTTGGCATGGATCTGGAGAGATCTGCCACACTAAAAGAGGAGATGGATAGGCTAAAAGATAATGGGTTTATTTGCGACGCTCTCTACCCTAAATGGGTATCTAATCCTATACTTGTGAGAAAGGCGAATGGGAAATAGCTGACATGCGTTGATTACTCGGACTTGAACAAGGCGCGCCTGAAAGATAGTTTTCCCCTTCCTAGGATCGACTAGCTAGTAGACTCAACCACAGGGCATGAATTGCTATCCTTCATGGATGTGTACTCTGGATATAACCAAATCCCAATGCACATTCTCGATCGAAAGCACACCAGCTTCATTGCCGATATTGGATTATATTGCTATGTTGTAATGCCGTTTGGACTATAGAATGTCGGAGCGACCTATCAGCATCTAGTCAACAGAATATTTAAAGATCATATCGAAAAGGCGACGGAGGTGTACGTGGATGATATGCTCATGAAGGCACGACGATTTAGCGGCCACATTAGAGACTTGGCAGAAATGTTCAATATCCTCTACTATTACAAAATGAAGATCAATCCTCTGAAGTGTTCTTTTGGCATTGCATCGTGAAAGTTCTTAGGTTTCATCATTAATGCCCACGGAATCAAAGCTAATCCCGAGAAGATCCAAGCTATTCGAAACATCTAAGGTCCAAGGACCATTAAACAAGTACAGAGCCTGAATGGGAAGGTTGCCGCCCTAAGTCGATTTATTTCCAGAGCTACCGATAAATGCATTCCTTCCTTTGACTTGATTGGAAGAGGGAAAAGGAATTGTGAATGGACACAGGATTGTAAAGACACATTCCAAGCTTTGGTGAACCACTTAGAGAGACCTTCTATCTTGTCAAAGTGGTAGATCATAAAGATTTGAATATCTACTTAGCCGTGTTGATACATGCTATAAGTGTCGCATTGCTTCACGAAGAGAATCGAATCAAGAGACCAGTTTATTATGTTAGCAAGTGATTAACATGAGTTTAAAGGAACTATCCGAAGATAGAGGAATTGGCATACTACGTGTTGATTGCTTCACAAAAGTTCTGGCTCTATTTTCAGGCCCATCCTATTAATGTTTACACTGATCAGCCTTTACGACATGTCCTACAGCAACCTAAGACATTTGGAAGGTTACTCAAGTGGAACATCGAATTGAGCCAATTCGACATCACTTATCTTCCTCGAAGGGCTATCCAGGGATAGGCACTAGCGGACTTTATAGCAGAATTCACTACATAGGATGATTTCCCTGAGAGCGGTGAAACCCCTACCGTATGGTGGAAGTTGTATACGGACGAGGCAAATAATAATCATTGTGCTGGAGCTAGAATTGTGCTAGTAACTCCAAAAAATCGGTCAATTTGCTCTGCTTTAAAGCTTGATTTCCCTACAACGAACAACGAAGCTGAGTATGAAGCTCTGATTGCTGGACATAAACTCACTAGAGAACTAGGGAAAAAATCTCTTGAAATCTTTGGAGACTCATGATTGGTAGTATACCAAGTCCGGGGAGATTACCAGGCTAAAGGACAACGACTCACCCCATACCTTACCAAGTCCAAGAGTTGTTGACTGACTTTGAATACTATGATACTAAACACATTCCTCGAGATCAAAGCAAAGAGGCTGACTAATTGGAAAAGTTTGCTAGCACCAGGGATGCACAATAAATAGGCTTGGTCCTAATTGAAATACTGAAGCTCCGACCATAAATCTAATGGAAATCGATCGAGTACTAGAGATGAAGCCTGAGAAAGATTCATGGATGGCTCCAAATAAAGACTATTTGCTACATGGAGTTCTTCCCAAATGGAGGAATGAAAAACGGAAAGTCCTCCGCAAAGCTTTACGATATATCATTTAGGAAGGAGTTATGTATAGAAGGGGTTTTTCTATCCCCCTGCTCCAGTGTATTGCTCATGATAAAATAAAATGAGTCCTAAAGGAAGTTCATGAAGGGGAATGTCGCGATCACACTAGGGGCAAACCCTAGCAAAGAAAATACTCCATTGCGGATATTATTGACCGATTGTCAATAGAGATGCTACTGATTATGCAAGGCGATGCGACAAGTGCCAGATGTATGCAAAACTTCCGAGAGTTCTGTTGACGGAAATCACACAAATGGTCAGCCCATGGCCATTTTCCATACAGGGCATAGATATTATTGGTTCCTTACAAATCTCTGAAGGTGGTGCGAAGTACACCATCGTCGCTGTTGATTACGTCACCAAATGAGCCGAAGCAGAACCTTTAACCACGATTACGACAAATAAAGTAATCAACTTCATCATTCGAAACATCATCTGTCATTTTGGCCTTCCATGAACTATTGTAACTGATAATGGGACTCAATTCGACAATGCAGAATTCAAAGACTTCTGTTGTCAACATCATATTGAAAAGAAATTTGCAGCAGTTACTCACCCTCAAGCAAATGGACAAGTTGAAGCTATGAGCAAAATTATAAAGTCCATTTTGAAGAAGCGTTTGGAAAGGCTAGAGGCAAGTGGGTGGATGAACTCCCGACAGCACTATGGGCTTATAGGACCACCCAGAAGTCTGTGATTGGCCATACTTCATTCGCCCTTACTTACGACTTCAAAGCCATTATTCCTATTGAACTTGAAGTTCCTTCTCATCGGGTGACCTACTATGATCCTAGAACGAATAGAGATCTTCTCTTGGAATCTCTATACTTTGTCGATGAGAAGCATGAAGAAGCTGATTTGAGGTCAACACACATCGACACCAAGTCGCCCGATACTACAACACTAATGTCCGACGTAGAACCTTTGAAATTTGTGATCTCATCTTGAAACGGGTTTTTCTGCCCCATTGCATATGAAACCTACTTGGGGAGGACCATATGTCATTGAACAGAGGCTTGGAGAGGGAACTTTCAAGCTAACGACTATTGATGGCGTCACACTTCCAAGGGCGTAGAATAACGATCATTTACGATGCTATTTCACTTAATTTATTTTTCATTCAGTTGTATTTAATTTCAGGATTCGCTTTAGCATTTGATTTTCAAGGTATGTAATAAGACAAATAATGTCATTTCTTTCCATTTGGCAAATAAAGTTTTGAATTTAACTTCATTTTTATGATCTTCCATTGCATTGCATATAAGCTGCGACATATGACCAACTAAATCCACCATACAATGAAGTCAACATGACTAGATAATGATCGTGGTTCGGCCGATCACTTGTTGAATTAAACCCCATACTTGAGGGGAAGATGACTGATTAAGGGAAATTGAATTCAACAGTTTTCCAAACAACTCCAAATTCCCAGAGTGTGAATTAGATTACAAACATTAACGGATGCAAACGACCACCCATGGAATAATCATGTCCACAAAGCATGGATATGAGTGTAAATGAATAAATAAGTGTGATTCGACCACTTACTACTTAACTAACTCAGACTTGAATTCGACAGGATGAGAACGAAGTTAGTAGAGATGGAACTCGACCATCCACTAATTAATTCTACCAACCCAAGACGGGGGTAGAAACATAATTGCTTAACCGCTGAGTTCGACATCGTAACATTAAGGCTCGAGCCTAACATTTGAATATGACTCGGGGACACGACCTCAGGGAGACCATGAGATTGATGAATCAAATTAATATCCGAGCTAACGAATCTTGATTTACAAGTACATTAAATGGAAAATGTAATAGCTCGATCACTTAAGAAATTAAACATAAGAGTTCTACGAAAGCAAGAGAACTTTTAATTACATTAAGCTTGTAAGTTGCAGTACAAGTTTATCCAAAAATGATAATTATAAGCGGGGGCCGTACCTGCACAAACATGGCTAACAAAAGAGAAAGAGCAACAATATGAGCTATCTACACATCAAGCCAACCCAATGGCTACTTCTTGGACTTCTTGTCTTTCCACGATTTCTTAGGGGTGGATCCATTCGAACTATCACCAAACCCTCTCTTCGATCCTTTACCTCCTCTACCTCTTTTCGGAGAGACATCGCTAAATACGAGGATCGAGCAGCATCATCTTAGAAACAGGAGGGATCTCATCCCCAGGAATCGACCCGCCTGGAGGAATGACTTGAAGCGGGATAGGATTTGGATCATTGGGGTTCATGTCAACTGGCTCAGCCTTTGCCTTTTTCTTCAATGACTCTTCCTTCTCAATGAGCCCCTTTAGACTGAGCTCGTTAGTAGGATCAAAGGTACCCGTGATCACACCATCATCATCAATCGGGATTACATGGCACGAATCACTACTTTCCCTCAACAATGCATCCATCATGTGCTCATCAAATATGAAAGCCTCCTCTTCTGGAATGTCTTAAGTCGTAGCTGATGTTATAACTGTAACAAACTCCATTGCGGGCACTTGAGACCCTGGCTGGAATTTTTGAGTAGGAAGAACTACAACTGGATGACCTAAAGTTGAGAAAACATGTCTAAAAATATTAGAAATATCAATAGGTGACACCCCAACTTTCTGAAAGACGGGAGATGTCAACGAGGTACGTTCTTCGGTCTAGCTCCCGAGATAAGCCGGAGTATCTTCAAAACTTCATTCTGGAATTGGAAAAGGCTTGTTGTGAATTTCATATTGAGGCTTGTCTGGATTGTATCCTAGAACCGTGGAAGACTCCATGACAGTGCTAAGAATACCCTGAGACACTAGGGGCAGATTAGTTGCAGCATCGGGTTGCACAGGCCGGGAACCTTCACCTGCATCATGTTGAAAGGCCAAAGCTGACTCTTGCTAAAATACAAGCAGGGCATCCTGTAAAATTTGGGTTTCATTGCCCAGTAAGATCTCGCCATCAAACATCATCAAATCAATCTCCTCTGCATTGAGTGCCTTCTATCTTCAGCAATAAGAAATTCCCAAGCACGCAAAAGCTGATAGGATAGTCATCTCGAAGCCATTCCAGGTTTCTATACTTAATAACATTGGCATTGTAGAGAACAAGTAGCGGGTCAAGCTCGTTCATCACTTCCTCTCTAATTTTCTCCTTAGCGGCATCCACCTCACGCTGAACGAAGGCATCAACATCTTTAGATTTCTCAACGGTTGCATCCATTTCGAGCCTGACATTTACTAGCTCCTCGTAGGCATCCTGGCCAATCTTTTGTGCCTCATCTTTCTCCTTAGTTTCACGTTCAAGTTTAGATTCATGTTCAGTTATCCTCTTTTGGGTTGTGTCTCTTTCAAGTGCAAGTTGATGGTTTCGATTATGTAGCACTTGAACTTCATCCAGATGGTTGGTCTTCTCATCCTCTAAAGCCTTGACGGCGGTCTCAATTTTTTTCTCAGCCTTTGCTTGAGAGTTCTTTAAAGCTTCCAGCTCGTTTGTTAAAGTTTCGATGATCCTCTTATCTTGGGTCTCTTGGCGCTTTAGTTTTTCAATCTCTACTGCTTGTTCGAAGGATACTTTGGACATTTTCTCTCAGCTTTCATCCACTCATATACTGCCTGTGGATATTAGTAACACAATCCACAGTCATTTTTTGAACTTTTTTGGGGGACCGTTTTTAGATTAGGAGGGAAGAAAAACCCATTAAAGCACAAGTTCGGAAACTCTTCCCTGAGCTGGGCCATGCGAGTAGCTGGATCAATTTCATACTCCTCGGTAGTTGTTGCAATGTCAGCACTTTCCTTTCCCGACTTATAGGAAGCAACATGTTCGCTATGGTGACGGCGATCACTAAGTCGTTCAGAATGAGAAGGGACTAAAGGTTGTGGAGGAACTAGAACAGAAGAAGGACCAAGAAAAGAATCAATAGGTAGGTCCCGATGATCAGTTTGCTTTTCAGAACCCTTTGGAAGAGGGGATCTAGATTTTGATCGATGCTTGTCATAGGCGGACTTGTCTCTGTCACCTCTATCCTGACGATCTCGATCCCGACTGAGCGATAGCTTGGATCATACTCACGACCACTGCCTTGATGGTACGGGCCTGAACGTGAGCCTGAAGTTTTGTGGGATAAGTCCTGGAGAGATCGGAACATATTCCTCTTCTTCACCATGGTTCCTGCAAAGTAGAACAAGGAGTGAATCAACTTTAAATATTGAAGGGCATAATATTAACGCAGTGTTATGTCATGAAGTGCAAGTGTGTACACGTGTCCTTGTGTTCCCCCCGATGGACCAGATGTTGGAGCTTTTCTCGTAGGAGTAACCTCTCCTTTAGTAGTAGATGGGATCTCTACACCGGTTCTGGTAGGAGAGTCCGACCCATCGATGCTTATATCAATAAGGTGAAAAATTTCAACGTCGTGTGGAATCAACAAGTTAGATAATGAGTCAAGCGATTCGCCCAAATGCTCAGATGGTTGAGAGGTGGACTCATTGGGAATAACTTGAGGAGTAGCAGATGGCTTGGGTTGATTGAAGAGACCACTCTTAGAAAATCGATAGACGAGTTTCTTTCCCTTTCCCTTTCCCTTTTCGAGAGCCGAGGACTGGGGTGTCTATGAGGATTTGTCCACGACCCCAAGATTAGACCCTTCGTTATCACGACTGGGCTCATCACCTTCAACTTTTTTAGCATCTAAATTGGTGACCTCCTAAGCTCCCACGACTAGGGGCACAACAGGATCAACCCGGTTGCCCCTTTGACCAACTGTGGACCGCTGTCTTGCCACTACGACTCGAGCAGTATTCACTAGCCCTGTGTTACGACCTTCTTCCATCAGACAAAAGGTGATGAGACGTTCATCAGCAAGGAGGCACTCAATATCTCTATCTTTAGGCGTCACATCCTTAAGAGTTGAGGCTGCCTCCTTAAGATGTTTACCTTCGGGCCATGGGATAGTGCCTGTAAAAAATCAAGAAAACTACTTAGTCTAGGATTTGACCGGGATATAAGCATATGAATTAAAGTGAAGAGTGACATTTATGTGTTTCCAACCACCGTCGAGCAAAGCTAGGCGGGCATCGATATCCATTCACTTTTGAAAGCGCTTAATTTATTCCAAGTACCTGCTAAGATTTGGCACTTCTTAACTGACTCCAGAAATGTAAACGAGAGACTCCCTGTCCGTTGCTTGAAGGTGAATATGAATAAAATGTCCTCGGTAGTTGGATGGCGATATACGAACTCCATAAACACCATGTAAATATAGCTGAGCAGGGCATATCCATTCGGATGCAGTTGCGCAAAGGCTATCCTCAAGTAATGTAGAACCTCGCGGATATACGACGCATCACATGTTGTATTCCCCTCCGGAGGCCTATGAGCTCTATCATCCCATGACAGGTCTAGTACATCATCAAAAGAAATCCCATATCTCTCACAGATTCAGCAAAGTGCAGCTTCACTAATCTTCGAGGGCACGGAATCCAGAGGATCTTCCAAGAAGACTACGTCCTCCAAAGTGTCAGGACCAGGATCGATGAGTTCTGCTGGAAGAGTAGGAACGGCAAAGAATAATCAAATGGTGGACCAGAGTTTTTCGGTTGCTGGGATTGATGACTAGGAGACGGACTGTCTAATTCAGTGGCAGAACTCAACTCGGCACTGAAATTGTTGAGCTGAGAAGATGGTCCAGCGGACATAGCTACAAGATGTTCTGAACATCTGGAATTCGTCGCTATTAAACTTCGTAAAAATCATTATTAGATAAAATAACCTATACCCCCCAGTGGAGAGTGAGTGCTAGTGTTGTGTGGTGAAGTGACGTGTAATACAGTGATAAGTTATACATAATTAAAAGTGGAAAAGACGATGAGACTTCGAATTTTGACCAAAGTGACCATCATTGCTGACCGTCTCAACCAGTTCTCTACATCCTTGGAGAAGATTCAGCCTGAGCCTGAAGATCGATTGTCAACAACTCGAAGATTGATTTTTATGTTCATGCATAGATTAGCTTCAAGAGAGTTGTCCGAGGCATTTGTCTATGTCATAGTTTGAAGGTCGTGTATGTTGCAGTATGCAGTTCAAGTCATATACAAGTCATGTGTGTTCACTCAAGTCTTCAAGGCCGAAGCTCATCTTTAAGTCCAAGTTCATATGATTGAATTTCATTTTAAAGTTTGTTTTTGACAACTGATCATTTCATCAAAGTATAGCCGACCGTTCCATAACGATCATTCATATGCCATCGTTCCATAAAGATCAATTATAGTCAAGCCACATGCCACACCATTCCTCTAGTCGATCATTCCCATCGATCCATATCTGATCGTTCGTTCACTTCGATCCTTCACCCGATTGTTCGCATTAACATTCAATCGATCGTTTGAACCAAACCATCACCATACGATTGATCCATACGATCGTTTCACAAGTCAATTCATCTACTTCAAAGATTCAACAAGTCCATGACTACAACCGATCGTTCATGAACGATCATTTTCAACATTTAAATCCAACACAACCCCTTGACCATCTCCAAAACGATCAGTATCAAGCAAACGATCGTTGTAACGTCTCGTCTCTTCCAACCTTCTCCAAATCTACAAACTTCGTCATCTTAATCGAACGCCTTGAGGTCACCAAACCCAAAATCTTGCTATGAAATCCATATACAAATCAAAATAAACCTACCTATATTAAGATTCGAAGAATGGAGCCGGTTCGAATTCGATCTTGCATGAGATTTGAGAAGATGGAAGTAATAATAGCAAGTACGGTGAAAAGGATGGTTGATAGAAGATTTAATGGTAGAGGGTCGGTCTTTGTTTCGGGAGTTCAAATCGTGTATTGAACGATAAAGAAGAAGAGGAATAAATTTCCTTTTATGGTTCGGATGGAAATGATGCAAGAGTGAATAAGGAGGATGGAGCGGCTAAGTAAAAGTATTTCATATGTGGTGCAAGCTGGCCCTTTAAAGCCTAAGAAGTTGGTTTATAACCAATCATTCCGATCGTTTATTCCTTGATTCAACACCGATCGTTCTCGAAGTACAAAATTGGGATTTGGTAAATTAACAAATGACGATCGTTCTGATCATTCCATGTAAATATTGTATCAACCCTTTAGAGCCCAGAAACGAAGACCGATCATTTATGTCAATGGCATACGATCTATATATGATGGATCTGGAGAAACCCATCAATATATTCTACAACAAACGATCGGATACGATCGTTCCTAAAAAAGGAAGAGAGAAAAAGGACTTGACAACGACTTATGAACATCTAATCATGATCGGGGGTCAATACGTATACATTCTAATATACGTACTGAAAAGTTATTTTTAAAATCGATAAAAATTGAATTCTCACCTAAAATCAATTGGAGAAGAATCTAAGCCAAATTGTTGGAGCCTAATAATAACTGGAAGCAAAACACGATAATCAACGACAAGTCATAATCTAGTATTTATACTATTGGAAATCAACCAATAGTTATGACAAACAGAAGGAGATGCGACTATCAATAAAAAGCAACACCATGGAAGGATAGCGACTATTCAATAAATTGGATGGAATCCTTTCCGACGATTCAAGTTTGCAACGATACAAAGTACGTCATGTTCAAACAAGACGTACTTTAGGGGAAAATGTTATTCAGCCTTTTGGCTCGGTTATATCTGGACCAATCAGACGAGACAGACTCAATTTTCATCAGAATCGATGTATCGGATTAACGATCACGAAGCCTAGAGATCAGGCTTAAATGATATTATGAAGCAGTAGCAAAGCAGAAGCCGAAGGCAAACTCAATAAAATACTTAGAGCATGGAAGTTCACTACTCCCTAAAGCTAGATTAGGTACGATCCATATTCAATACTATGGATCGTATTGTATCGTTTACATAGCTCAATTCAATGATGATCAAATATCTCAAAATCTTCAAGTCCAACACACTTGAAACTTTTAGAAAATTAATATATTGGGTAGAGGAGTTCCCACAAACGATCGCATGTCAAAATGAGCAAGTTTGAATGATCTGTATACACCGTTCATGAACGATCGTACTATTTCAGCAAAAATGATCCAATACAATGAAGATTGGTCGATATCTCACCAACCACAACTCAGAATGACACCAAACTTTGGGAGCATGGACTAGAGGCATGAGGGAGCTCATAGAAACACACACGTGCATTAGAGCACAAATGAAAGATTGGTACTGATTGTTCCAACGATCGAGATAGGGCTTGCAATCGTTTTAGTGGGCCCTTACGGATCCGGAGAGTCTTCTGCTGAATTTTCAGCGAGATATTTCGCCGTCTTCACCTATCAAGCTTCTTTGTTCATTTAGAGGATATTTACGTTGCTTGTTGCTTTGGACTCCATTGTATTCAAGTGTTATTATCATTACTTCATTGTAATCAGATTTACAAGTGATCAATAAATCAAATTCTTCAAAGTGGATGTAGACACACAACGCCGAACCACTATAAATCCTCGTGACTTTGTTACTGCCTAATTCTGATTGCTTATTTAATTATCCTCTCTGTTTAATTTTGATTATTCTTCATTTTTTCCTCTACTATTCTATTCTTGAGTGTTTGCGCCAACTTTTGGTGCAAACAGGCACGTTGTCGGCCAATTTTAGCTATTGTCTTCTTCGCCTTCTCTTTATAAAGCTCTTCCAATAGGGATGCCCTATCCATCCCGCCCAGGGAAAATATGATGTAATCTAATTAGGCCTCACACTCCAAGTTAAATATTTTGTTTCTAAGGCATTCACCCACCGTATAGACACCTTCCTAATTCTCTCGATCTCACCCTAAGAGGTGCTCCCTTGTTTTTTCCATGTTCCTAAAGAAGGGACCAAACAGCTTATCCATAGTAAGATAGAAGAGTGAAACCCAGTACCTGGCTTCCCAGCTCTTCCTTATAATAATCCTCCAACTTTTTAATCTTGGCCTCATAATAGCTCTTTATGCCATTCTTCCAATTTAAGGATCTCGTCCGGGTCAGTCCCAAAAGGAGGTACATGAGTTGGATCTGACTTAAGAAGAGTGCGGGTAGCTGAAGTCATCGGAGGATTGCTTTCTACGCTCATGCGCAGCACAATCTCTTTATCCATCTCCACAATCTGTTGCCTTTTATCTCTATATATGGCCTCATATATGCTCTCAACATTCTTTAAATGGTGTTATAGTTCTGCTATTCTAGTAGGGCTGAAGCTAATTTCCCTTTTGAGCGTAGTTACCTCCAAACTTGATCGAGAGGAGCCAACCAAGAAAATTAAATGGGTTCATAATAATCCATATAAGCTGGGTAAGAATGCTAGGGGTTTACAAAGTTCATAGAGAAATATAATTTAGTAGACAAACTCCAAAATTGTATCATGTATTACCAAGATACACAAAAAGCATTCCATATCCTAAGGTCTTAACATTTAAGCACTAAAATGATGTCTAAGAAATATTAGGAAAAAGTGGGGCTGCACTAGCAAGAAATGTCCTGCGGGGGTCATAACATGCTCCTGCCCAGTGATCCATAGGGTGTTCGATCATCACTTCAAAGTTCTCTCCGTTGTCCAGAAAGTTCTAGTCTAGCCTGGGGTAAAAGAATCTAAGACATCTCTAGACCAGCAACACCTTTACCCTCTTACTTTTAGTTTCCTCTTGCTTAAGTTTTTTTTGAATAAGACACGAATTTGCCTCGAGGGACATGTAATGATTTCTTAAACTCACCTATCATTAACACGGCTTTTCTCCTTGTATCATCTTGAGCCTCAATTAGTTAACGTCTCGTCTTTCTAGGCTGCCTTGTAAAGTCACCAAATAACTTGTGGGCGGTAGTTTTCCATTCATCATTATGAAGACAAGAAGGCCCAAAACCTGTAGGAAGGACAAGAACAATGCCTGAGCAAGACACTATGATCGTCCTCTCATTATCAAGGGCCTCTTTCTCATTAAGCAGTCTAGCAACTTCTGCAGATATCTCCTCCACTTGTTCTTGCATTGTGTAATATCATCTTTATAAACAATACCGTAGAGCTTTTCACCCTCCTCTAAGGTCTGCTTTGTCCCTTCCAACTCTGATGCAGCACCCCCTGACCACTCGCGCAGTTTTCTATTACACTTATATTGATGCCCAAGTGCATCCTTGACATTTTTGAGCTCATCACGAGCAAATTTCAACTCTATTTCAAGCCTCTCATTCTCTTACTTAAGTTAAGTGACTTCATCTTAGGGAGCAAACTTCACCTCATTCACATTAGAATCTTTAAGATCATGAATGATAGTGGAGGCAGAAGCATCCTGACGATAGGCATAGTTGGTGTTGAACAAAGCTCATAGAGAACCAACTTGATCACTAATAAGACAAAACTTGGTCGCATTATCAAAACATAACTTATTAAAATTTAGTATTAAATATCTGTCATCTATTACATTATCTCTACTTGTCCATATACTTAAAGATCATGTGGGGGCTCATTCATTAATCAAGGTTCTAAGCTTAAGCCTAAACCACTCTAAGTAGGATTATCAGGTGGGATTGAACCATTCTCTAGTGTGTATCAACATTGGTGCAAAAAGAAATCGCTAATGGCCTCCTTTTCTTGAACTACATGATCTATCTTGGACAATAATTCTTTAGTCTTATCCTTATGCTCCGCAAAAGACTCATCTAGTTCTTTTTCATGCTTACTTTTAGCCACAGCGGTTAAACCAAGACAATCTAGGGTTTGTTTTTCGAGCCTTTCCTCGGTCTTCTTTAATTGTTTTGTGAATACATTCTCCCCAGACTACGAAACAAAACAATAAGGAAAATGTGATCATTCGCAAGACGACTGAACAAAAATCATGTTTCATTACACATACTGAAATAGGTTCCAAAATCCTCATACAAAGGGAAACATAAGAAATCTAGGATTAATCATCTATATCTATTAGGTAATTTGAATCAACCTTTTTTGCAAATGTTTTCCCCTTTCCCTCATATTCCAGGTTCCCAAGCTCATCCTCTACCACTTCCATTCCAATGGGATGCTCAGAATGACTAGGGGCAACATCCTACTTCGCAACCTCCTCCTTGTTCCACTTATCCTAACAATACTCATAAATGGAGGAAACTAAGGACTTGTCCTCCAAGAAATTAGGCTTAACCTCTATCCCAAGCCATGCTTGGCCAAAGCATAAAAACCATATGTTACATCGGAAGTAACGGAATCAAGCTCAGTCTTTGATTGGGTCAGTTCCTCCCTCACCGCTCCCAACTCCTTTTCTACCTTGGTCAGTGCCTCATCCCTCTCCCTTAGCTCACACTCCTTTGAAATCGAGTATCCTTTGCAGCCTTGGCTTCCCTCTCAGCTCTCTCTTGAAACATCCTAGCCTCTTCTTTAGCCTTATCCTTAGCAGAAGCCATTGTAGTCTTCTCGGTATTAGACGAGGCAAGATCAGCTTCAAGGTTAGCCATCCGTTCCACTAGCGAAGCCTATGCACTCTCCTTCTCACGTGCTTTCACCGTCAAGGCCATGAACTATAAGTAAAGTTCGAGAAGTATAAATAACAGACTAGCAACTAAAAGAAGAAAAGGAGAGAAAGAAGATCACTTACATAAAACCAGAGCTTCTCTAATTCAGACAGAACTTCGGAAGAAGATATCTCATGAGCCAAAGTAGGAAGGAAAGAAAGGATTGTTTGGTTCTCCCTACCTTCTCTATGAAAGCAGATATAGCAACCTTAGGCATAGTCAGGTCGCCCGCACTAGGGGCAGGATTATTCTGTGAAGAAGGAGTAGTAAACATGGCTGCTGTGGAAGTAGGTGGGGAAGAAATATCTATATCAGGAAGAGGCGGAACGTTTGATGGAAGAAGATTGGTATTTAGTTTTTTGGAATTAGTGGGAGAGTCACTGGATCCTTCATGCTGTCTCTTCGGGTCCTCTTTTTTCTTCAAAGCCTTGGGGAGCTTAGCAGCAACTGCAACATTCATTGTACCTACAAAGGGAAAGAGACAACAAAAATAAAATCACAAGCATGATAATTCCTAAAAATGTACTGCAGGTAACTTATACCCCCCACTACAAAAAAAAGGACCTTTGATAGCATCAATCTATAGCGTTTGTGCATACCACCTTTGGTACGCTATGCAAACTAGGGTCTGGTACGCTATGTGTAAATCTAGTGATTGCTATTTGTATGTACAACGCTATTTATATATTTGCAGGCGGGAAACAAAAATTGTGCGGGAATACTGCTGTCACTTCCTCTCCTCACAAGCTACAGCAAACACTTCTTTCACTTTATCATCTCCGAAAAAATTAATCACCATCACTTTTATCATCTCCAGCAAATACTTCCTTTCACTTCCGATCCAGAAGCCAACAGAAATCCCAATCGATCGATTCTAGAAATCTATGCGATCCAGAAGTAAATAGAAATCCAGCAAATTCTCATCATTCTGATTGAAGGGGTGGATTAGGATGTCGATCGAATTATTCTGTGCGATCCAGTAATATCCAGAAGTAAACAGAGATTCTAGAAATCCCAAACGAACCGATAGCTGTGTAAACAAGCATCTCCAGAAATCCCAAACGAACTTCGGTACATTTTGAATCATTTTGTTTGTATCTAATTTATTGAATTATTCCGTGCATTTTGAATCCTTTTGTTTGTGTTTGATTTATTGTTTGCGTTTCTAGAAATCCCAATCGAATTATTCCATGCATTTCGAATCTTTTTGTTTTTGTCTGATTTATTGAATTTGGTACATGTGTTTGATTTAATTATGTTTAAAAATCCAGCATTTGACAGTGTATGATGGAACACTTAAACATAAGTGATTTAGTACACCTTTGGTTGTTGTACTTGTTTTTGAATTTGATTGCTTGATCTGTAACTTGTATGGGTTATGTCAGTGAGCAATACTAGTGGTTCCTGGGACTTAATCCTTTTTCGTGCTTGATTGATGATTTAGCAATTTGTAGGATACCTTACTACATAATTTCAATGGCTTGTTTGTTTGCAGTTTTGAACTTGCTTTGGAAATGAAAACTATAATCACGGTAGGATTATACTTGCTAAAATATAAATATGCCAGCCTGAAATTAAATTTAACAATTGACCCGAGTCTCAACATTCTGATGTGTATGCACTCTAAACTCATCATTATAATTAGTTCAGGTGTTTGATTTCATACTATAATCCGGATTTTATTCTTATTTTAAACATAAGTTACTATATTATTTTTTCCAAGTAATAGACAAGATTCTATAGCTTTTAAATAATGGGTAGCCATATAAAAACCATAACTTACTCACTATGAATTGAATTTAAAAGTCAATACTTAACACAAATATGTGTACAGTAGGAAATGTGAAACGTAAATTGAATCAGAAATAGAAATTTCATGTTTTCAAATTGCTACATATAAATTGAATCAGAAATATAGAAATTTGGAGCTCCTGTTCAAATTTGAATTATGATGATGGTGTTGAGATTTGGATTACGTTAATCAATTATGATGAATGATGACGTGTTGGATTAATAATCAGTTATTAAGATTGAATGATTCATTTGTTGATGAATGTGGACCAGATATTCATTTATTAATTGTTGATGAATGTTTCAATAAAACTGTGTGGCTTATTCTGATTAATAAATGCTAATCTCTTAGTTTTTATAACTTCTAAGCAGTAATTGATCATGAGTATATTTTACTTGCAGCATTCCTTTAAATTACATGTTTCTGAGATGACATATGTATGGGTTGAATTATTATCTATCACATACGATGTCACCCTAAAATTTGTATTTGATCACAAGTATATGATTTTAATTTGAAATCATGAGAATAATGCTTGTGAATGAAATTGGCTAGTACATACACAAACAATCACTAGTAACGGCAAAATAGTAAAAACCCGATTGTTGTGTTATATAAGTTCAAACTACAAGAAAATTGTTATAAGTTTTCTTTAATTTCAGTTAAACAAATGATAATAATATATTAAAAAAGATTATTCATATTATTTAAAAAAAATTAAAACAGTTGTATAAAATGTAAAGCAACGTTTAGCTATTAAGTACCTAAAATCTTCATGTAGATACATACATAGTAAATTGAAAGAGCATAATTTGAATTGTAATTAAGGAAAATTTTGTACACCAAAACTTACCTAAGGTACAAAATTCATTTTATATTAAAGAATAATATATGATAAGACTACCTATTTTCTTAATAATTTAAAATTCTTGCATATCTTTCCATAACCCATCAATTAAAATCTAAAAATCATAAGTAATAATTAAATCTTAACATTTTGATGAAGAAAATAATTATTTTTTAACTGAGAAATCATAATTGTTAGTTACAGTAGTTTTCAAATTTAAACATTTAGGAAATTTAGTATCATTTTTATGGAAATGAATTGACATCAAGAACTAAAAATGTTACAATTTTTGTTGAATATATATATTGAACAAGGGTCTTATTTTTGCCACACATTTCAACCACATATTGTTAAATGCTGATGTATGATTCAATCAAATTTTCCCATGGTTAATTGTACGGTTAACATGAATAGCCATCTATAACTTAATTACATGTATTATATTACAAAGAATATAAATTTAACAGCCATCCATAACCATTAGTCTTCATTTAATATATCTCATTAAGAAGGTAGTATTAAGATGGAGTTTTGCAGCACAAATGATCAAATTGCAGATGTGCTGACTATGCCGTTAAATTTGGATGCATTTTGGTGTCTTCGAGAGAAGCTTGGTGTTTGTGAGATGCATGTGTTAAACTAATTGCTGAAACTGTATTTATTTTAAGGGAGGGATTGTTGAGACGTGTTCTATTAGTTGCTTAAGTGTAGGATCAGTTTGTTTGCTTTAAATTTTCTTTGAATAAGTCTCCTAACTTGTAATAGTTTAGTTACTCTTCGATTCATTCTTGTTCATGCATCCCACGAACTTAGTAGTGGGCTTCTTTATTTTTCAATGTTGTACTCGGCCTATTTAGAGGTTGTTCTTTAGTAGCAATAAATTATTATTCATACTCCACTGACAACTGGGTTATATTTTTTGAAAATAGGTCAATCTTTTCAAGTAAGATAATTGTTTGTTTCTTTGCATTGAGTTTTAAAAGCAAGTTAACATAATGAGTAATATTATAAGTCAATTGTTTATCTATAGGATAACAATAGTTGCAGAAGATGAATAGAAAGAATTGAGGGTTAATAAGTGTTAGAGTAATGGGAACAAGTGCATTTTGAGGAACTGAAATTAAATATTTAGTCTGCTTGTATTTCATTCAGGTTGTTGTTTTAAATTGTACAGTTTTGTTTTATATTTAGTGCTTTTGAATAACAGGGTATGAGTTTTTTGTTTACTTGTTAGCAATAAAGCTGGCAAATTAATAAGGAGTTTTCTTCAGTGCAACATCAAAGAAAGAGGTCAAGTTTATGTCATACTCGTCTGTTAACAATGATTTTCAAAATACAGCTGGTTGCTTAAGACTGATAATAAAAAGCATTGAAAGAAAAATAAAATACTACTATTGAAGCTCGATATATATAGGAGAATCAATTTTCATATTCTTGTATAAATTCAAAGGCCGAGTCAATAAACAATAATTAGCAGTGTAAGTGCCTGCCATTCAAACATATGTTAAATTGGCAAGAGATCGCCTGTGTACATGCCTGCTACTGATAACATCTATATAGGACCGACGGCAGACCCTGTCCAAATCTGTGAGTGTAATTTGGTAGTTTTGTATCACTAATCTATATATTCACACTAATCTATGTATTCACACTAAAATTTCATACTCTTTTTGGTAGTTATCTGACTGAACTGAACTATCTTTGTTTGGTAGTTTCTTACTATATATAAACTAATTTCATGTAGCTCTGTATTTTCTTTTCAAAATGATGACTGTAATGCAAAATGGTTGAAGGTACTTCTATCTATTGATTTATAAAGCTGCTTAGCCAGCTTCTAAATATTGGTATATAAAAGGGCACAACCTGCCCACAACAAAGACAGATGAACAAAGACAGATGACTAGTCTTTTTATTAGATGAAAGTCTTGCAACAAAGGCTTTTGTAGGGACACAAAGTATATGTTGATAGCATGATCAATTTAAAAGCCCAGCTTGATCAATAAAGAGGTGTAGTTGATAATATAGTATCCAGAATTAGAGTAAGTTTATTGTCTTGATCAAGCTTTTTACTGTACTTGGAAAAATTACCTCTGTCATTGCATAATTTCTTATTCTAATCATGTGTTGGCTACATTGCTACCTTGAATCATGAAGTTAACATAATAAGTCAGATTTATTACTGATATCTTTTTTACTAACTACAGGATATGGCAAAGAAGAGGAAGCTTACTCGCAAACAAAAACAAGCCGAGGAACCAAATGAACAACTTGAAGCAAATATTGAACCCAATGAGCAACCTGAACCAAATTTAGAAACCAATGAGAAACATGAAGCAAATTTATAAACCAATGAGGAAGGAATTGAAGCATGTAGAGGCAATATGATGCAGGGTGAAGAAAATATTGAAAATAACAAATTTGAAATTGGAAATGATGCGATGGAAAATGAGACTGATATTCAACACATAGATGAAAGTCCGATTTAAAAAAAAAAGCTAGCGGTCAAACTAGAATGAAAAGACTTCCTTCGGATCGTGTGTCTCGGATTAACGTTGAATTTAATGAGAATGTTGTACCAATAAGAGAAGGTTATATAAAACTATCTTCTTACTTAGGACCGCTCGTACGGGAGCATGTTCCATTCACGATTGATGATTGGCAGAATAGTGGCGATGATTTAAAACATGTGTTATGGAGTTCCATTCAGGTATCACTATACGTTAGACATTTACTATTTCTTTTTGCAGTTATTAGTGATTCATTCAAAGTTAATTTCATTTACTATTTAAAACATGCATCGCACCTAGTCACATCTTTTTGCTAAAATAATGAATTGCTTTTTCTGGGAAATTCAAAGTTAATTTCCTATAAATTAAAATAGCTGAGTTCAACTTCCTGTCAGAGAATTTATTTTTGGTCAAGAGTCCTGATACAAGTTTAACATATTTGAGTTAATACAAATTGGATATATAGACTGAGTTAATTGTAGCCAGTTGGAAACTAATTGTACTCATCGGTCGCCAGTTGGAAACTAATTTCATTTGACTACAATGGTGTAATGTATATTAACTTTAGGTGATTAGAAACTCTACTGAAGGATAAATCTAACTGATGCATTAGTTGTAGGAACTCGCAGTAATATTCTTTTGAATGGCTTAGAAATCTTTCATTGAAGTATCAATGATCGCTAGACCTTGCTTTTGCAGAGTGTTTTTTTTAATCTCAATTTAGTGTGGTCAAACAACTATGATCTCTGAATGGATACGCACTGCTTAAAATACTGTGTATATGGAAAAGTTAGAAAATATTTTATACCTCACCGAGTATAAAATAATTTATTGGACTGATTCATTATCATTTTGTACTTCGCTGAGTATAAAACATTTTGTACTTCGCTACATAGCTTCACAACTTCTTCCTTATCGCCTAAGAATTATATATCAAGGGATAAGTATTCATATCGGAGAAATGATGCATCTTCCTCCATAGATATTAGGGCGTACATAGACCTCAGTAATCCTAATACATCCTGCAAATAACAAAAGTTTATAACACTTGAGATTTTATGTCTACAAAGTTGTGGTTTTATTAAATATATATACGGCTTCATCTGGTCATAATCTAAACATATCTACAGTTTAATTAAATTTAGTCATCATTATTTTCTATTAATGAGTTATAAACACCATGTTATACACACACACACACACTAATAAGTGCATTAAAAGAATAGATGATTCTATTTTCAATTTCCTGTTTACAAAGTATGCATGTTGAATCGATGTGCATCCACATTTCTGTAATCGTGGGCTTGATATGAACGAAAGGACATTCACTTGTTGTTTTTATCATGCCAAATCAGTTATGCCCATTTTTTTAGTTTGAACTCGATTTCTGACCTTGTCCCGTGCTTTATGGAATATGAATTCACCCCATTAAACCATTCAGAGAAATCTGTATCACATTCATTTCTGAAATGAGTATCATTAAGTTGTGAAGTTGCTTCTCTTGTTGCTATGTTTAAATTTGGATTCAGTGCTCTCCATTTTGTTTTACATCTGATACTTTCATGTTTGAAGAACCAATATGCTTGATACTAGACAACTACCAACGTGCCAAATATTTTTGTTATTTTAAGGGCTATCGATGGGTTGCTTAATATTTACAAACTCGGGTAGGGATGCTAATTGCAAAAGAATCTCCAATACTATAAGCTTCATTGCAATTCAATATAAATATACTTAAAAAGTTCAAAATAAAAAGTGAAATAAAATTTATAATAACCTACAATTTGAACTGTTTTCTTACAAAAAGGTGGAGGCTTTACATTAGAAATCATAAATCATTAATAATCTTCTGACAGCATTGTCAATTTTGTCTTCAATCAGAGCAATCTATTTTTTTTGCTATGCCAAAGCCAGAGGTTATTTTTTAGGCATCCTTAATGACATGCAAAATGATAACATCACTGATTGTTCTCTCAGTCCTTTAGAAACCTTTAAGCTTACTTAAAACTAAAACTTTTAATGGGATTAGAAGATGATAGTCTTGTTTGAGGAAATAAAATGAGTATTACTATATACTCAAAATAGATGACACTAGAATAAAAATAAAACAACATTAGTCCTACCATTTAATTGAACAAGTTTTTAAAGAAAATGCAGATGTTGTGCATCAAAAACCTCACTATTGATGAAAACCGTCCCGTTTATTGATTTTAAATCCCATTAATACCATATTCAAATATTTATACGCAGTTACTTAAGAAACAACTTAATAACCATATGAAAATTTAGATGATGCATGGCATGTTCTCTTAGTCTTTCATAAAGCTAGAAAATTTTCAATAGGATTAAAAACGATAGTTTTGTTCGAGTAAATAAAATAAGTAGTACTTTAGACTCAAACTAGATAATATTGTACTAAGAATATAAGAAAATTCATTCAACCATTAATTGAACAAGTTTTGATGAAAATGCAGAGGCTTTGCATCATACACCTTATGATTGATGATAACAAGTCCATTCATTGATTTTAAATCTAGTGTAACTCGATTTGAATACTTATATACTTAATTATCTATTCAAGAAAACTTAATAATTCTGTGAAACCTTAAATATAGCTAATTACCAATTTCAAAATATGTTAAACATCATCAGATTCTTCAATAGGACATGTTTCTTATAAAAAGCAGAGGCTTTGTAACAAAAACTTTATCATAATGATAACAATCTCATTTACTTCTTTATATCCCCATTGAATTATCAAATTATTTCTTGAATAAATAATAAAGTGTATTAATATCTGAGTTAATTCATAATGTACGCATTCTTTTGCGAAATGGTTACATGAATACCTAATAATTATGTTGTCTGATATTTATCTAATTTAAATGTAGTAATACTCATTTTCCTCGTACAAAACCATTTTCTTCTAGTCCCACTTAAAGTATTAGTTTTAGTAAAACGTCAAGTTCTCAAAAAAAACTGAGAGAATATGTGCCATGATGCAATCACCTTGCAATTCATTAGAGCTGCCAAAAGGGTCACACCTCACCATCCCCTAGCCGGACTCTGGTCCAGCCAGGTAGCCAAAAAAGTGGCCAGGCCATTGGCCTGGCCTCGCGTAGTCAGCAGCAGGTGCTGCTGCTCTATAGTCAGTAACACTTTGCTGTTGTTAGGCAGCAATATCGGGGTTTGTGAAGAGCATTAGCTCAGCCTGTCGTCAAACTGGCCCAGATTCAAGGTAGTACTGCCCACCAAACCCATGAACTGAGACAACCTGCAAGACCGACGGCAAATTTCAAAAAGTTAAATTATATACGATATAAGGTCAAGGTAGTTATTATTCAACATCTTTTTCGAGTTTTATTCTCTTTTGAGCCTTTTGGGTTTGGCATCATATTTTCTATGCAGACTATCCCAACGTGACAGCTTTCCAAATGTCTTGGCAGATCAACTAACAATTGCAGTTAATTCATGGCTCATTCCATTAAGAAGTATTTGATATTTGATAAAAATTTATCCGATACTTTCTACTTCTTATTTGCAAAGAATTTAAACAGTTTATATTTGATAGCTTTCATATTAAGATGGCCTGGCCACTTTTCTACAATGCACAGTATAAGTATACTTATGTGGACTGTAATGCACAGTAAACGTCCTTAACTTTTGTGGACTAATGCACAATATAAAGTTATCTGCAAATTAGGATATGCTCCTTTTAACTTCCTGTCTCATATGTTCATTGAATTTGCACAGGTATGGGTAATCCTGCAAGTTTGGCGAAACATCAAGCAAATCCTAAGGTAGCTCCTATGATTGCAAAAATGATGGGAAAGATGGATGCCTAGGCTAAGTAATGTGCTTATGTTTTCTTCATACTTGTATTAGTACATTATGCTAGATAATGTTGTTATTATGTAATGTTGGAGGCAAACTGTTTATTATGACCTAGACTGGGTTGTTACTATAAGAAATGAATGCTTTTATTGATTGTGCTTTAGCCTTAATTTTAATGGTTGTGCACTCTCTACACCGCTGTTTCATTGTTCTCGAGTCTCTCGGTGGATTCTCCAGCTAAGTGAAATTAGTTGATTTGGTTTCACTGTTCGATGATCACAATATGCAATGTAGAGTTCAAAGTTGTGGTGCAACTATATACATATACATACATATATATATATATATATATAATAATATAATATAATAAAAAGATGAAACTAAAACAGATAAATGCTATAAATTAATATTACATGGAATAGCGTTAGATAAACGCTATTGATTAACAAAACGCTATCGAAACTATGTATCTGATGTAAGATTTACGCATCAACAATGTTATAATAGAAAATCATAAACGCTATACAAGTATGATAAGAGACGCTATTGAAATATCATCTTAACGCTATAACATGGTATGCTGAAATGCTATAAAAATGTCTAAAAAATGCTATAGAAATCAACTACAGGATAATATTTCATATAGCGTTTTGGTTTAATAACAGAACATAAACGCTATGGTAGGCTACAAACGCTATGATCATTTATAAATGCTATGGTTTATTATAGCGTTTTTCTCCCTGCTATGTAATGCTAACGGCCTACCATAGCTTGTCGTTTCACAGCGTTCTCTGAAACGCTATGGTAAGCTATAATAGCATTTTCTGAACGCTATAAAAGCCCTATTCTGTTGTAGTGCCCGGATTCGGTTGGGGAAGAAGCGGGCTTAAATTTTCCATGAGAAAATGTATGATGAGTATGCAGTAGACAACGCTCTTTCAATTTTTTCCATTAAAACACTTATTTATTTTCCTATCCTTTACCGCCAATCTTAAAATCATTCATCTACGAGAATCGTACAATTGTTCATTTTCCTTAGAAGAGATAGTATGGATGGAATAGTGATGGGATAAAGAAGTAAAATTGCCTAAATTCAAAATAAAGAAATAAAACTCGGCCTATTTTTCAATTTTCCATAAGACGCTAGGAAAAATCAATTCAGTGGCCTGAATGTAAAAGAAGCCATCATTCCCCTTTACATCATTCTTTCTAACTTCAAAACGAAACTGAAGTTCCTCACTAGTGAGATCGGTGCCATTTTCAGCATAAAGAATGACGGTGGCCAGGGAAAGAGTATAGAAGTGAGGAGAAAGCTGGATTAGAGCAATGACTAAGGAAGCAAGCCACTAATGAATAGTCAGATGCATAGGAAGATAAAGACCACACCGGATATATTCGAGAGTGATGGAGATATATCCCTCCGGCGGCGTATTAGTACACTCATGAGGTTCGGGAATCCTAACTGCGTAACCAAAAAACCCAAATTGCCTAAGAACACCAATGACATCTTCTAGCTGAGTGATTTTAGAAGGAAGAAGCATTGAGAACGACAAAGAGGGATCCATGTAAAATTTTAAAGACTACTTTAAAGAAGGATCAAACAAGAATCGAAATGATTTCTCCTATTTTCAATCTATCGAAATACCCCTAAATTTGAAAATTAACCAAATAACAGTTCTTTTCAACCAAAAGGATAAAAGAAAATTTAGGGAAGATGAGGAAAGAATATATGGACCCAATTTGAATAACGGTTGCATGATCAAAGTAATCAAGGATTTTTTGTGAGACGTAAAATGGCTGCTAAAATAATGAGTGCACAGATTGATAAAAATCTGCCTCAGAAACAAAAAACCAAGTCGAACAGCGGTTTGAAAATAGACCAATAAGGGAATTGCGAAAGAGCATTAAATGCGAGTGTAGCCTAAAATCTTTTTCCACTACTGAAAAGATAGACTAGACAAAACTGACTAGACATACAGACCAGGTGCTTAAGACAACAAGTCTACCTCGACCTACAGTCACCGCAGACTTGGGGCAAGTGTTACATCCTTTCTTACCACGAACTATGGTAAAGGAAAATGGGGAAGTACCGAGGTTAGGAAAGTTACCATCATGTAGGGAAAGTCGGATGGAAAGGAGAAAGGAAGTAAATCAATCAAACTCGTACTACACAGGAAGCCAATTTGAAGTCACAACACCTAACCCGACCTGGACCCTACAACGAGGGAACCACATCAAGAGGCAAATACTGGACGTATTGGGAAATAGGGATAGGTCACAATGACAATACAAAAATCAAAGGCAAGATAGGAATACTGCACTGAAGCACATAAGTCAGAACGTGTCATACTTAATTGACCGCATCTCCAACGCTCATACTTTGTCAAACCTTCTAGAACATGTTTGCACCAATGCATATCGGGGGCAACCTAGGCAGCACCGCATGGGGTCAAAGGCCATCCAAAGGGCAGCGTGTAGGGCCACTCAGGATATGCCATAACGTAGAACCATCCTTATAGATAAACAACAAAGATATAAAGCTCCCCCTCTCTCTCTCACTCATTAGTGACAAGCATACTTGCGAAGTGGGCAACTCAAACAGTAACCACCCTAGATCATAGCTAGCATCGAATACGTTCCAAGCATGTGTTAGATCAATTTTTATAAATGTTAGCAGGGTAGTACAACTGTAGCATCATGCAGCATTCACCACCGCACCTCTTCACACACATTAGTAGCATCCCAAAGCCTCAGGGCGGATCCTCGCCATTTGTAACAGCCCACAAACCCGTACCCCTTGAATCGGCACGATTCTCCAACATATCGACTCAAAGTGAACGGAAATACAAACCATTAGGGTTAAAAGAAGAAGGAGGTAGAAGAAAAGAAAACAACACAACAGAATCTTACATCGCAGCGGAATAAAATATAATAGATAATAACTGATCTTTATAGAAAAGAAACTATATATGTTTATACATACATCATCAGAATACAACATCAGAGTACAATACAATCAACATCACAATTCAGGACAGTTATAATAACTTGTCCTCACAAAGCTGACTATACAACTTATGATACACAGCGGGATACAACAAACACGGGTGATACGTCTCGCCATCCAACTCGTCTCCTGAGCTCCACAACATCCTATCCTGTATCTGTAATACTCGGTCTGACCCGAGCATTATAATAAAATAATACCCGAGTCAGTCTGGGAAACCAGTGTGAGAAAACACATTCAATTGGATTATTAAAGTTTTCAAAACCCTTTGAAATCAAAAGCATCTCGTAAGACCACGCCACAAATAAACATGTCGGGTTTTTACCTTACGATAGCCAAAACACTTTCTTATCAAAATTCTCTGATATTATAATAGTGTCTATATACAAATACTTATTCAAATAGCTGAAATTGTTACATTATTAAATTCCAGCATACTAGCCACAAAGTGGGTTCTACAAACAAAAACCGTAAAAGGTACGTAAGGAGAATGGATTTCCAACTAATGACTAGGCACTGGGTACCACCTGTCACAGTACGTGGCCTAGATCAACGTACCGAGGATCACTCCCAATCCCTTACAACACAAGACCGGGACTACCCCTTACTGGATAATCCCGAGTAAGATCATCCCGCGGTTGGGATCAGCAACCGCCCACTAAGCCGAAATAAAAAGGAACATCTAGACAGGGATGACCTCACCCTAATGGGTGCTACCCACTTAGCCTTGCTGCATAACCCCTGATTTTCAGTCATTCCCGGTTGATGAGGCTCGAGGCTAAGCGTTACCTTTTTAGAACATATCACTTAGAATGCTCACCGTCCTCCTGACGATGTTCTGAAAGCATTCGTCCATACAAGTCCGTTCCGGGTTCGAACGGAACCGAAGGCACTACTCCTACTACATCCATTTGGAATCACCTCAGGATTAGTAGCGATTAGCCCTTGCACTTCACTGCTCCATCTTCGAGTCCAAACTCGTCTTCCCCATGAAAACGTACAAACCGGATCGAAGTGGTTTTCGGAAAATTAATCTTGATCCCGGTCTCTTCGAAACGATAACGCATTGGCCAATATTGATAGTCGGTTATTTAATTATCAAATAGCATTCACAACAATCATCAAGCCATAATAATTTCTCCCAAATTATTTATTAATCTCAAAATATCTTCGCAAGATATATTTCTACTTTTCAACCCTTTGAAAACAGTTTCAAACCATCTTCCTCTCACGGAATAAATTCCGCAATATACTCTATTTCCACTTAAATCACCAAGTACAAATACTTAAGATTTTTAAAATAATTTAAAACACTATATTATAAAATATACTTTAAAACATTTAAATTAAAATTACTACTTTAATACTTTATAAAAAAAATACTTTAAGAATATTTAAAATAAAGCTACTTTATAAAATATAAAACTAAATTTTTATCTTTTTAAAACATATTACCAAGTCACCTTTATATAATTACTACTAAAATAAATTTGAAAAATTCTTACTTTAAAATTTAAACAATTAAAAATAATAAATTTTCTAAAACATATTTTTAAAACGGCTTTAAACTATTACTTATATTTAAAAATTTGCTTTGAAAACGTACTTGGCTATCCAAGGAAATACACTTCTCTTTCACACCTTTTAAAAATAAATCACTATTTATTTTTAAAACAAATTTACCCATTCCTTTAATAAATTCCCACCGTGAATTTATTCTTTCAAATATCCACTGATATATTACTTCACTTTTATTACTTCACTTTTATAAACCCAGTTTATAAATTTCATAGTCTCATCTCCCTTTAAAATTCCAATTCCAAACACTTAATCAATTTTCAATTTGATTTTCAAAATCAACCTATTTTATAATAAATTCCTTTATTTACTCAAATTTATTCCAAAATCCATTAATTCCATTTATTCCAAACTTAACTTCTTAATTAGGATTAAAATCTTATTTAAACTGGAAATACCAATTTCATAAAATTCCTTTTATTTCTTCCTATCCCATTTAAATTCTGAATTTAAAAATAAATCTTTTATTCCTTTAACTTAACATCACTTAAGTTTTTTAAAATTTATTTATTCCCATTTATTCAAAAATCCCCTTTTCCATACTTGGAACTTGATTTATTAGAATTTAAAATCACTTTTATTCTTTTCCAATTCATTCTTTACTTTATTCAAATTCTCTATAATTATTTTACTTACAAATTCTCTCTTTTATCTTCTCATCAAAAACCCAATCTATATATTTTTGGTAACTCATTATACCCAAATATATTCAATCAAACCATAGCATCCAATATTCTAATTATCAATATAATTCATCACAGAATATCAAATAATCATATCACAGAATTATCAGAACAATCTAAATAATTTTAAGAATCCAGTTGGATCCCTCCAACTTGTTTCCCTGCATCCACAGATGTTAGCACAATACCAATTCCACTTCGAGATGGAATATCGCGGTATATGGGTTTATATAAAATATCATCCGCTATTATGCGGTGCATAGGGTCTCATCCACTATATAATGCGGCAAATCAATCACTCCAATATATACTATATACTACTATATAATATACCACATCCATTCAATTCAATCATTCAACCATTCAACCAAATATTTAAATTTAACCATTTAAATTTTAAATAACAATCCATATGAGTGAGATTAACTCACCTTTGATTTTGTTTGCAATCCATTTCAAACCGACTTGATTCTCCATGATTTTAGACCTTGTATAAACATTATATGATTTGTTAACATTTGAATTAATCAACCAATTAATCACCATTTCCTTATTTAAACTTAACTTATAATCTGATTCAACCAATTTTCCCTTTGAACTATATACTTATATAAATAACTAGTAGATTTAAAAAAAATTAATTTTTTTTTTCAAATCCTTTTAAAACAAAATAATTTCTATCTTTATCCCAAAATTCTATATATACATATTTAAATTGAAACCTGTATGTGCATTCATATCAATATATAGATAATATGTTTACTGCTAATTCTTTTCTCTACTGTTTTAAACTTCATATATATATATATATTCAAATCTGAATATACACATAAATTTTTTTTTCTGTTTAAACCTTATATACCTATGCATAAATAATTTTTCTCAATTCCAGTAAAAATAAATAAATTACCTCACTGACTCGACTACGAGGACACCCCCCCAGGCAGGCAACTCGTCATCGGCAGAAGAATCAACGACCCTGGAACAACGCAACAGTACCCAGCCCACTCCCTTGATTCGACATCGTCGATCCCCTTACCACAGCTTCGAGCTCGAACTTCCAAGCAATGCGTCTCTCGCCTTCCGGCCCTAATCCCTATTCGCCAGTCAACCGCCTTCGCGAACCCACAATCCACGTCAAATACCCAGAAGCTAACACTAATCGACTCCCCTCTGAGCGCCGCTTCACTCGATTCGACCAAAGATCGAGACTTGATCGCGATTAACTTCATACTTTTTTTTTGATATCATTCTAATCCTCGGTACCGATTCATTCTAGAGGGGGACGATTTTGAAATAGAGAGCAGCCATTTTTTTTGAACGATGGATTTGGGACAAATTTTAAAGCTCAGCTATGCGATTATAATGAAGGGAAGAAGAAACGAGTTGTTTTCTTTTACAGGAAGGTTGCGTGAGATAAAAAAAAGAAACAAGATTTGAAATAAAGGCGACGTGATTTGAGCGGGTGGACAGTATTCCTGAAATGTGGTGAAAAGTTTTGATGTGAATAGTTTTTTTTGACTGGTTAAATAATATGTTTTATATTTAAATTTTAAATTTAAACCATCCTGAATTCGCAGCTAAAAATCTCGATCTCCTATCGAGGCGTGCCGCCAGGCGTCTATAATGTTATACCTCTATTCCAAACAGAATGGAAAAGGTTTTGAGTCCTAATTCGATCGTATGGAGAAGATAGCTTTTTGAACCCAGTTATTATATTAAATTTTCGATATAGATTTCAGCGCGTTTACCTATCGTACGATCACACGACAACTCCAAACACTCCGAAATTTGAAATCTGATAATAATACAATATTACGGATCCAATGGAACTGGTTTTGTTGAATTCCGAGATTGTGCCTCGGAAGGCTATTTTTAAATATCAATTTAAACGATATATTTTCAAAACTGAACAAAACGCTTTTAAATTCAACTTTAAAAGTTCTATCACCTTCAGTATTATTAATGTAAATTTTTCAATTCTTCGAATTATTTTTAACAGGCTTAAAACCCCAGATTCAACATTTTACCCAACTTCAAATTATTTAATTTAATAATTAAATTACCCAATAAATAGCGATATTTGAAATTCAAGTTAAAAATTCACTTTTGAATATTTAAAATCAATTAAATATTCCAATTTCAAATGTCCAAAGTTCCGGGTCGTCACACCATTCCTCTTAAGGCATATGCAATTCTAAGAAAGAAGAGGTCAGCCCATATTGGCTTGGCCTTCCCACCCAATTTTTCCGGCATCCCGCTTCAAATTTTCAAGATTTCCACCAATGACATGGCTTCCTACCAAAGGAACATCACCAATCTATGCACAATATACCAATACTGTAGATGAATGATAGATAGCGAGGTCTAACAGTAGAGATTTAAGGAAAGGGTAAAGAGCAAACAAGGCAACCAACGGTGCTTTTCTTCACACTATAAAAGAAGGCACAAAAGGATGAAAAAAATGGGGATCTTTTACTTCTTCTTCCTAAAAGAGGAAAATCTAAGATAAAATATTGCATGCTTCTAAGCAATTATAATCATTTGTACCAAAACAATAAAGATATTGTAATCACCAATATTGACTTCAAAGATATGCAATATAGGTTATGAATATTGCATCGCCTTTCATGTTGGAGAATTTCTCTTTGATCATGTCATCTGTCATCATTAATCTCGAAGACAAGTGACCAGCGATACACTTGTAACGGCAATAATCAAAACGGGGTTATGAAGGTGGATTAGCGTCAAAATGATACGATATCATGCTTCATCGATGTAGAGATATATACAATGATGCATGTAACTAAAAGAGTAACACCGTGAACAAAGTCACTTTGCACTTCATCGGTGTCGCATCCCATCTATGCCGCTTGAAGATAATGCTACTATCATATGTGCTGATCATCATTAATATAGCTGAGGATTGACACCGCACTTACTCCATATCGCCCATATTCAAAGTAACTACTCTTCGACGCCGCTACTCAAATAGAAAAACGTATCAGCAATGCTAAAGTTGATAGCACATTCAATCAACATTACCAATAATCAGAGTTGCTCCTTATTAATACCACTATCATATGCCGCTACCCATCCATATCTATTGATTCCCACAAATCCCACGGTTTTCTACCAAAGACACATCACCAATCTATGCATAACAAACCAACACTATAAATGAATGACAGATGGCAAGGTCTGACAATGGAGATTGAAGCAAAGGGTAAAGAGAAAATAAGGCAATCAACAGTGCTTTTCTTCGCACTATAAAAGAAGGCACAAAAGGATGGAATAACGGGGATCTTCTGCATCTTATTCCCAAAAGAGGGAAATCTAAGATAAAATATTGTATGCTTCTAAGCAATTGTAATCATTTGTACCAAAACAACAAAGATATAGTGGATTATCTCATGGATGTGGGATTAACAATAATCCGAACCATGTAAACAGTTTCTATGTCTTTTATTTCCATTTCTTCTTATTTGCTTGTGTGATACTTGTTTGAGAACAACACTTCTCTTACAAAAAACCATTTTGACATTAACAGTTGGAGTGCAATTACAAGGTTATGTAAGCGTTCAGCAACATAGTCACTCCTTAAAGGAAGATTTAATGCAATTTAAATATGTTGATTCAAAGTCGTGAAAGTGATCGATACTTAAGATTGCTTCACAATCTAGTTGAATGTGGTGAATACGAAAATCTTCACTAACAAAAAACTCAAGTATCATTCTAGAATAATAGACTTGATATTTATTATTTCAAATATTTTTTTGGTTACAAGACGGTTATACCAATTTAAAATATACATCAACATCTATTTCTTTATTACTCAGAATATACTATCATTTAACCAAATACTTTTTATAACTTTGTTTATAACTTTGTTTATAACTTCCACATTCTTTCGTAATCCTTTTCTTTATCAATTCCAATTTATTTGATTGCCATTTTAAATCTAATAATATTCTTATTCAAACAAGTCTCAAATTTGAATAGGAAAAAAGTATATATAAAATTTTTACCTGTACATAAATGCTTTATAAAAATATCCAATTCATTGGTTATCATCATTTAATTCCATTCAATTGTTAAAAACACCTTATATAACTTTAAATGATGGAAAAATGGAGTGGACAAAGATAACTTCTATCTTATTCCTCATACTCCTCTACTATATCATTATCACATGATTAAAATTCCCAATTTATTAGTTATTACTATCTAAATTTAAACTATTATTCTCTTTATTTCCTTATATGAGAATGCTCCTCTTACCAAACTTATCGGATATTCCTATCCTTCTATTTTCTATTTTCCTATTCCTGTTATGTGTTATTTCCATTTATACACTTTTTGAAAAAAAAATTAAAGAAAGAACTTCCAAATTTATAAAATATAAGAAATCATATAGAGAATAGAAGAATCCAAAAACAAAGGATATAAAAGTTGAAAACTTTTTAATTCAGCGAATTTTAAATTGAAAAGTTAACAATTGAAAACCTTCTCTCCTCTTTTTTTCAAATTTTCAAGTCCTTAGATTTTCAAAAATCATCCACCATTTTGTTTTTAAAATATTCCACCATTTTAAACTTACATTCTTTTTCCAAACTTTTCACATAACAAATGGGAGTATATTTCCAAAGCCGTCTAAAATCACTTTCTATCAAAAAAATTCAACTTATAATGCTTAAGATCTTCATCTAATAATCTTTTGAAAAACTCTTTTAAAACATTCAAGGAGTTTTCAAAAAAAACTTTTTATCAAAATCTTTCTCATGGGGTAGGATTTAGAAATGGCTTTAATTGTTCTTTCATTTGAATATTCCTACTCAATCATCTTGAAATCTGGTTACTTCTTATGGTGATTAATGTACACCTCCTTACAGAAGTTTATTCCATTCCTCCTTTACATCTTATTTCTGTATGTTTACAAATATTCTTCCTTATAATATTTAATTAATACCTAAAATTTTTGTTTATTATTTTCATAAATTTCACTTGGTCTGTATTAAATGGTTATTATCCTAATGGACATTTCCTAAAGACATTTATTTACTAATTCATACTTTTTAACTTCTTCCTTATCTTTCCATAATTATTGTAATGGTCTCATTAATCTATTTAATTTCTTATAATTCCTCACTTATTGCGCATTCATTTTCTATTAAATTTTTAAAGTTACAACCTTTCCTTCTACGTTTTCTACCCCTATTACTTAATATGCTTATAGGGTCCACAATGATAAGTAAATCTAGGTCAAACAAAGGAGTCAAGTACTATTCAGCTTCTGGGGTGCTTTCATATGTTAAGGTCATGCTTTCTTAGTCCACTCCTTACGATACGATCTCAGCTCTGTAGGTAATCGGAGTATGAGTATAAATTTAACTTTGTTTATTTTCCAATTCATAGCTGCTTCACCCACCCTTTCGGAATATGGTCGCAACTACTTCTATAGTCGAAATTTATAGAGCTAGATGTATATTCAAAATAAGTGTGTGTGTGTATATACATATACATATACATATACATACATATATATATATATAGTAAAACCTTTTGAAAAACTTTTTCAAAAATAACAAGTACGCCACTCATACGTATACTTTTCTCCATTGATCGGGTAACATGGGCTCTAATATCAAATGTAACAATATGCCCTGAACCAGTCCAAAATCCCAATCCAGAAAAAGCCCATCAAAACTTAGACCCGTTTGCAAAGTTGGCCGTTGATTGGTAAAAATTACAATATACAGCTATTTATCCATTCATTCGGAACTCATAGTGGAAGGAACAAAATATAATAGTAATAATCGTACTCATTTATTTCAAATCATTCAAATGTCATAAAACATAATATAATGTCAACCGTTACAACATTTGTTCGAAAATAAGTTTTATGGGTACAATAGAAAATAACATGAAAAGATAGATAACAACTGTCATAAGCTTCACTCTCGCCATATTCAAGAATCATCAACTCCTTCTCTAACCTGTGTTGTAATGAGAAGGGAGCCGGAGCAATAAGTGTATGGTGAATAAAAACCTTGAGCCTTACTATTTCAGTACTCGGATGGTATATGCTAAAATAAGATTATGTCTTACATATTTTGAAACCAATTAATACTTCATATAAGGAAAGGAGGACAGCCCTCAAGCCAACACTTAATACCTTTAATTTTTGAAGGAGGTTTCCCAATCCCATAACCCATAACCAATGTCATAAATGTCTAACAATGCAAGAAATAATACTCAAGTCACTTAATACCCTTTATTGATAATAGGCAGACTCTGACCATTTAAGACCATAATTGAGGTAGGCCTCCATCATTTAATACATATTCCCAAGGCCAACTCCTCACTGATGCCTATTTAGCTGACATTGCATGGAATCTCTTTGAGCCACTTAATACTTCATTATGGGAAGTCAGGCCCTCAAACAGCCGCTTAATACCTTTTCAGCGGATCCTTTTCGAGATACCATCTATCGTGCCTAAATAACCAACCCTTGACCATTTAATACTTCATTTCGGGAAAAGAGGCAGGCCCTCAAACAACCACTTAATACCTCCAAAACTCTGAAGTATGTCCTTCGCCTTATGACCTGTACCCCACGGTGATGTTTTACATAAGTCCGACTATTCGTAGGTACTGATAGCCAAAATAGCTGGGCAGATTTACCCTACAGAATTGGGCTAGCCTCACGTTATCAGAGTTACTTATCATAGGTGATGTCCCACATCAGCCCCAAAGTCACACTGTTGGTAGCCAGATTAGGTGGGCAGACTTCCGTGTGTCTCTTCATTGACCTCGCATCACTATGACTTAGTCATATTTAAAACACTCTTAATATATTATCACACACATCACCATGTCCATTATTTATGTTGTATAAGAATTCCTTTTTATTTTGCCTTAACAATCAATTACTTTCCTAAAGGGGATTTAATGATAATTATTACCTAATTAACTACGCAATTAATATTTTATGATTGTATGCTATTTACGATAATTAATATATAAATAAATACGCACTTATTATTTTCTAATCATATGGAGATTATGCCCTAACTAACGTTAAATGTCAATTCTTTTTTAACAACAATAATATAATTCCTTTTCTATATTATCAATGGTGCCAAATTTCCTGTATCCATTACAAGGGATTTCAATATCCTTAACAAAGATTCAGCATTTGTATCAAAAAAATACAATAAATAGAGTTGCACATAATAAAAATTTCAACTCAATTATCACATCAAATTAATGAGTAATCTCAAAAATAAAATTGCAATTCTAGTTTCAACTTCTATTCAACCCCTCTTTTACAAAGAATTAAACAGTGGAATTTCTCTTTTATTTTCCTATGGAATAAATGGTGTTGACTACAAAAAAAACCCATACCTTACAGTATATTCCTTAATAAAGGAGCAAAATAGAATCTGAAAGCACCAAAAACAGCAAGAACTATACAATTCCAACAATTTAATGTAACAAACTAGAATTCCAACAAGAATTGACGTTTCAGATCAAAGGAGTGTTGAGGGATTTAATAGTGTTTGTTTTCAAAATCCCAAAACCCTTAAGGTTATCCAAATCCATCATACGCTAACCAATTACTAAAATAGAAAAACCAAGATTTCCACTCACAGCTAGTCCTCGTCTTTGCTTCTCTTTAGATTTGAAACGCCCATTATAATCTCCTTCGGATCTCTTCTTTTTGATATATACAACAATGGGAATTTTATATGTGTGTGTGTATTAGATTCAAAAAGGTTGGAGGAGAAGAAATTAAATAATAAACAAAGATAGGTATATAGGATTTCTTACCTGAAACCCTAATGGATTTTTATGAATCTAAGAAGAGATGAACTGACAGAGCTTCACAAATGTTTCCAAAATATTTATAGATAAAAGTGAGAGGTCTAGGGTCTTATTTATAGGGGTTGAAATGTAACATAATCGTAGGATGAAAATAGGTTAAAAATGGATAAATCTGGAATGTTTATTCCCTCAAAAACCCAAACTGCCATCAAAAGTAGTGGACGACTACCCTATACGCATCGGTCAACCGCTAAGGATCGATTGGTTAGTCCTATAGGTCGACCGCCCCGGTAGTTTTGGGAGCGTTTATTTATTTTAGTTGTTTAACTTATTTTATTCCTTAATTATACTTAGCGTTCATGTTAACTTTAACATTTACATAACCCCCAAGTCTACTCATGGTTAATTTTAAATTTCAAATTTAGAAATAAATTATTTATTTAAATTTAAATTCTATTTAAATTATTTTAAACTTGAAAACCTCAAATGCTCATAATTTCTTCCTTTGAGCTCTTTTTTCAATATATTATATATGGAAATTGATCTGAATTTCGCCATGAACATAAGGGTGAAACTTTCATGGCCAAATTCCAACTTTTACAAAATTTTCATTTTTACCTATACCATATCTTATTTAATTAATTTTATTTACCTATGGTTGATTTTACGGGGTGTTACACTCCTCTTTCTTATTCCTTTTCTTTTTATTTTACCCTAACAATTTATCTTTTTGACACTTGAGTGCTCGACACAATAATATCGTAGATTTATTAGTGTCGACATTCAAGAGTCGAAAAGGTGAAACGTTACAGGAAAGAAGTATTTAATTAATGATAAAAAATAATAAATAAATGGAAGATGTAGTTAGACAATTTCTTAAAAGCAAACTGTAAAGAAGAAGATTAGCTGATAAGAATTCAACAATAAACAAGATTTAGTATAAAGAAGTTGTTTAATAAACCAAGGAAACAATTTTCAATATAATTACAACTGTGCCATTTTACTGCACAATATCCTATATATCACCTGCCATGATGATTAGTATAGTTAAAACATGTGAAGGCTTAGGGAAGGCTATTAACCTACGATGACTAGCATATTTATAACATACGAAGGCATATGGAAGGCTATTAACCCACGAAGATTGGTATAGTTAGAACACGATGACCTTAGGAGAATGGCCTTGAGAAAAGATAATACACGATGGCCTTGGGAAAGATAATACTCAATAGCCTTGGGGAAGTTAATAAACATGGCTTCGGGAAAAGATAACACGTGATTGCTATATTGTGTTAAGGGACGATGGCCACATAAAAGGCAACCCACGAAACCTATTTGCAAGGCTCAATGACCATAATTTCTTAACTCACAAGAACTATTGCTAAGGCTCGACAAGGGTATTTTTTTAACACATGAAAGTTAAATTTTATTAAGGTTCAAAAGCTATGTTCATATCAACCTTGGACAACTGTATTTTACTTTTGAAAGCTATTTTTGGTATGCGATGGCTATGGTTATCTTAACACGTGATGTCCCTAGGAGATTTAACTCGCAACAACCTCGTAAAGCTATTTTGACTCAATAAACTAAATAAGTTATGAAGCCTAAGTGCAAAGTGATCGTTAATCCTAAGTATGAAATGGACTTAGGAAATGATAAGTTGATAAAGAATGACTTAACTAAAGGATGAAAAAGAATTAAGGTTGATTAAGCTATATAATGATGTACGGAACCATTTGTAAGAATATAAACGCAAATGAAAGGCCATTGTGGCAATATAATGTATAAACCCAACTTTTTATTTGATGATGAGTAATGTAAAGCCTTAGTGGCGATCATATGTCTAAATTCAAAATTGTACATGAAGGAAGGCATGTGTGGCTGCCAAGTTTCAAACTCACGGCATTATAATTGGTACCATTGATGGAAGACCTGTGTGGAATATCAATGTCTATTCACGATGCTTAAGCGAGTACGATGGAGTAAGGCTTATGTAGCATCCAATTGTCTGTTATCGACAAATAAACGAGAAAGTAGGAGTAAGGCTTGTGTAGCATCCAACTGTCTATCTATGATGAAATTCGATAATAATAATAATGAAAGGTCCATGTGGCAACCTAATTATCTGTTTATGATAAAATGAAGATAGAACACTTACGAATAACCTATAAGTGTCAAGAACTGAAAATTGCACTAGTAAAGTTAGATCTATGTGGTAATTTAAAATAAGACTATAAAAGTTAGTCGTGCTTGTATGAAAGGTATCTCATACTTATGATGAATTAATGATTATGATTGCTTATATGATATGATGTATATAGTTGTGATGATGAAGTGAGGGAAAAACTCGTTCCACGTTAGCGAGGTGGTCTCACTATGGATGATTAGGGTAAATATTTTACTCATACCAAGCGTTATGTCTGATCCGTGTTTTAATTATTTCTCATAAACTCATGGTGCTCATTCGAGTAGGCTGAGTTTATGGAATAGGCAGATATCTATTGGAAGGACGAATAAAGATTTCGAAGATGAAGCAGGAGGCTTATCTAGAGAATAAAAATGTTTTAAAATTTCCACAGTGTAGAACTAGAAAGTATAACTGGTCAAGTATTGTGTTGGCATCTTCATATGTCAGACACAACACTAATTTATTTTTCTTATTGTATTTACCCTTACGCGGGAACGAATTGGGTTAAAAAATGATGTAATGAATTATGTAATTCGAGTTGATGTAATACAAAGTTGTTTAGTTGCTCTGTTTACTTATTTTGTGCAAAATAATACTAAACTCGCTTTGTCATTGAAAAATGATTTCGGCGATGTCTGTAGATCATCGGCGTCTATTATTGAGTCTCGGAGTGTGAGATGTTATAGTGTCAGTCGGTAAATAGTTGGGAGAGATGCTTGGGTGGGTGTATAGACTTGGTATTGTGCCGAACAACGGTCGACATGAGAGAGTCGATTGGCAAATGAGATAGGGAATGGGCCAAAGTGGACCAGGCTGAGTTATGCTTATGCCTCGCTTTGATCGGCAAGCAGGTTACTGGAGTTGCTGCGGGGTGCCTTGGCTGGAAGCTGGCTTGATGTGCGATTAGGTAGAGAGGCCGAGCCTGGGTTTGGTACAATATCAGCTGTAGAATCCCAACTGGCCTATCTCCAGCCTTGGCTGGTTTGCGAGCTGACATGGACCTGAGTCGGCTTGGACCGGACCAAGCCAGGCTAAGAAACTGACCAGTCTATATTTTTACTTATAAAAAATTTGAGTATTTATAAATTATAAATTATTATTATTTTGATAACATGAGTGATACTTTATTCAAGCAGAGTACTCTTTTTTGATGTCTTGGGAGCTCGAACCCATGACCTTTAGAATATATGTCTAAAGCATCACACCCTAACTACTTGAGCTAGAGGTCCTTGACTATAAATTATTAATTATTATTTATAAATTATTAAATTTTATTTATTACAACTTCTGAAAAAATTTGTTGTAAATTAATATTTACAACGTTTAGGAAAAAAGTTATTACTAAACAACGGTTTTACAACGTTGCGCAGTAAACATTGTTAAAAGAGTATTGTCAAAAGTCAAAATACAACATTTTTATAATGTTGGCGTAGTAAACGTTGTTAAAAGGTTATTTCACAACGTTTAATAGTAAAACGTTATAAACAAAACGTTATAACAAGCTCATTTTATTGTAATGTGACATACCAAGGGTAAAATATTGTTCTTATTTTGAAATTCAAATTTGACTCACATTTTAAAAGTTATATTGTATGTTTATATGAAGATGTTAGCGGCAAAAATAGAATTAATGAAAGATAATTCAATTTTCTTTATTGTTGAATCACTTATATTATGTTCGTCTTAAGTTAGTTAAATCTTTTATTTGCTCTGGTCTGTCTTCATTTTTACAACTCAATTACTTGTTTTTATTCATTGAGTTTCTTATTTATCTCTGTAAAATATATGCATGATATATTTGAAAATGCTGCACAACTCAAAGAGACTTTAGTTGTGATATTTATATGGTCGTTGTAATAAAAATCAATACTCGTGTACTAATAGAAGTTTATGATAGTTTAATGGAGCAAGGGGTGGTTTACTGTTCATATTTTTGCAATTTAATAAAAATTAACATGGGCTAGCTTCACTGTGTTTTTCACTCGGTAGATTATGTTTGTTTTAATAATTTAAAAGCAACATAGATATCATTCTTCTAAAGCAACCCAAACAATAAAGTCGGCACTGTGTAGCCTCGATTTTAGATTCAAATTTTATTAAGACTCGCCCTTTTCCAAATTGAAGCATCAAGTACAAGGGTCCGTTTGTTTTCATTTTGAATTTTGTGTTTCGCACTTCCAAGTTCATAACAAAATACGAGGACAATGATAAAGATTTAAAATTTTAGACAATTACGATAACGATGAAGGGACGACGGAGTGGTGGAGGGACAACATAGGGCATGGATTGTTTTCCGTTCTTTTATTATTTCTTAAAATATGAAAAACAAAATAAAATTGTTTTACATTTCATATGTTAGCTTCATTTTTCAAATTTTTATTTTTCAAATATTACATGCATCGTATGCATAATTTTTGGACGAAAACACAAAATAAAAAATGACAAGCCAAACAAGATCCAATCCTTTTAGTCTTCAATTTTATTCCTAGATGTATTTTTCAATCGCACGTTCATTGGGAAAAAAAAATGGAGAAAAAACACAAAATCACAAGGATGACTCGATGAAAGTTGATTTATGTGTAACGGTCAAATATTAGTATTCCGTATAAGTGAAAGGACATGTTAAGTTAGGCAAACAATTAGGTATTATTGTATGCATGATTCGTCAGTCAACTATTTGTGTCTGAAAAATTATGCATTTGTCATATGATATAAGATCATTTAACATCAGTCAAATATTAGCTAGAAAAGTAGATATAGGTATACTAGGAAGATACATCATATTAATCACTTTAGTATTATTTAATTAGTAATGTATGATATGGGTTTTTTATGTCACTGAAAGTACTTGGTTTCGTACGGTCTAGAAGCACGAAACCGAGGATTGTATTTGATATCCTACCACCATCTCCACTTTGATTATTTCAACATTGTTTATGTTCGTGCGTGTAACAAAATTGAGGGGTAGTGTGTGTTGATATATGTGTGTATATATAATTTAGGATCAGCATCTCCGTTATTTAACATCATCAGTCGGCCATCTAATATCAATTACATATTTATATTGAAATATTCAACCCATGTCAGAGATTAAACCAGGAAATCGTCCGAACGGCAAATTCAACAGGGGCCGAAAAAAAAATTTATACTAATTTACCATAAATTTGTTTTAATTTTAACCTGTAAAATTCTACAATAACACGTTTTATACAATATCATTAGAAATGCCTTAAAAGTAGTAATTCCTGTATAAGAAAGTTTGAGATGACAAAAATTAATAATAATAAAGAGGAGCACGTGGCCCCATCTACTTGCCTCCCATAAAGTTTCATCCTTGATCCATGTTACGGAAGAGTGAAAGGTTGATTAATTAAACATGAATATGTGACTGATATTAGAAGGTTTAATATGATGCTAAATAAGGAGTATATGGATCCTTTGTGTGTGTGTATATATACATATTATAATAATAATAAATTATCAACATTTTAAAATTAGCCAATTGTTACTTCTTAGGAATAAAGATAATATATTTTAAGCGTCACGTTATCGTGCATGCGTGGTTGTATATCACAAGAACATCTAATTTTCTTTACCTTCTTTTCGAAGAGTAGGAATTTGATAAGTTACTAACAGCATTACTACAATTAACAAAGTAAATATTATACAATGATGTTCTTTAAATCGTACTTTTATTTAGCGAACACTTTAATTTAGACGACAGGGGAAAAAAAAGCATGTGATCATGTTGACAAGTGCAAAATTACTGGTATTTGATTCATGAAGATTGTAATTTGTTAGCTTACATATATCAGCCTGGTTTTAAAGCCTAATCAAAATAGTTTACGTTGTTGCATATTCTAGTTATATGCATCGTATATATAAACTAAAACGGAAGAATATAACAGGCACAAAAAACGTGCACACGCAAGCTACATCACGTGTAAACATGAATGGAACTGCTACACATCAAAACAGCAATGACACGGTGCATGGCAATGCAGCACAACAAAACAGCAAGGAAAAAGGGAATGATATTGCAAAACATCAAGACATGCAACAAATTAGAAATGCATGGTAACGAAGATGATACACAGGACAATGTGGAAGATAACTAATGTTCTACAGAGCATCAAAATTAATTAGACCTATAAAAATATGACCCAAGCTATGTACCCTACTTATAAATAGATTAGGTCAACCCATTTATAAATATTATTAAATGAATTATGGGTTGGGTTGATCCATTTTTAAAAGGATTGTAAATGGATAATGTTATCCCGCCTTTTTGACAAGCCCGTGACACCAAAAAGTTGATTGGAGAACTAAAGACAGTTCGTCGTAAAAGTTCGTTATACACTTTCACCATGGATATTGATGAACTTTGTCCGAGTCCGGAGCAGGCTACAATTGATAGGACACGGCAAACAGAGCCATGAGAACCAGCATTCCAAATTTCAAGACACTCCGAGTCCGTATGCTCAAGTTATGATCAATGCAAGTTGAAGGAAACAACCTCGTTTTCGTATCCATCAGTGCTCCATACTTCGAATCCATCATTTTTCATATCCATCGTCGCGTCACGGTTCGCATCGATCTATTTCGTATCCATCCACAAGCTTTTTGTTCGTATCAATCGGTTTCGTATCCATCAACATGTAGTACGCTTCGTATCGGTCATTCAATGCCAAATTCGTATCCATTGACGAGGCACTTGGTCGAATCCACCAGAGAACCTTGGTTCGTATCCATCGGTTGTCCTCACTTCGTATCCATCACAAATACGCTTGTTCGTATCGATCGAATGGAGACAACTTCCATCGATGCGAACAAGGCCACCTCCATCGATACGCAATGGGCACGCTGCAAACTGATACGAAGTACGCGTTATTTATGGATTCGAGCTATGCAACGGCTATTGACTCAAGCGAGCCAACGGTCTTTGATACGAATGAGGCGATATTCATGGATGTGACACGGTCAACTCGGAGCAAAAGGCAGATCGATGCGAGGAGTGCGCACCACGTCGCCGCGTTATCACGTGCAACCATCGATTCGAAGGCATGGATTCGAAGTGATGGACTCGAAGCAAACAGCCAACTGAAAAACTTCAACTCGTATCGATCATATCTCAAGATCTACTGATCCAAATTCAATGAAATTTTCATAGGAGCTTGCATACACACTAAGGAACGTCTCTGTCAAATTTTAGCTCGATTGGACATCATCTTGATCGATATGAAATGGATTCGTATCGATCGCGGATCAAAGCAAAACTTTCTGGAAACGGTCGTGTAGGTCCCCTCACATGCCAGACCGAGTCTCCCGAAGTTTGAACGAAATCTCAGCCTCCTACGCCTATAAATAGCACCCTAGAGCCTACAGAAGAAAGATCTTTTGATTCTCAAGCGCCCAAACTCTACCGGATCGAGATTTGCATCTTATTCTTACTGTTTAATTCGAATTCCAAGCTGTAATTCGCTGTTGTTTGCTGTAATCATTTGTAATCATTGAAAGAGAATCAATAAAATCATCAAAACTTCATAGTGGACGTAGGCAACACGCCGAACCACTCTAAATTGCTTGTCTGCGTATTTACAATTCTGTTTATTGGAGTTTTTGTTAGATAATCTTCATTTTCAATTTATTTTCTTCACTTTTATCTCTTCAAAAACTTCCGAAGAGTGTTGTGCCCATTTTTGGTACAAACACTTTGGTGCTTTCACTGAGAAAAACCCAGAATTTCTCCTGCTCCTTGGATCTACCATCGACACCGGATTGCATAAATCCAAGAGGAAGATCCAGATCTCTAATCCGGAATCCTTCTATCTTATTCAGATTTGCCTAAAGTCTAGGAAAGGACTCCACCACTCAAGATGGTTAGCACAAGAACTGCCTCTACAGCTGCTGATCAAGAAGGTCGGGATAGACTGAATCCTACACAGCAGCCGCCATCCAATCAAGACAACACTGCTCACTCAGATCCGTCAGGACCGGTCACCAGACAAGAGTTCCAAGTGTTGCTCCAAGAACTGACTCAAAGTCGGCAACAATTGATTGAACATTTGCGCGCTAACGCTGAATTGACCAACCAACTAAACCGTCGAAGGCGTAGGAGGCCCAGGAGGGATGATGTTTCCCACTCGTCTACTGAAAGCTCCGCCTCATCTGACTATCACCACAGATCTACCTGTCCCCGATTAGATGGGAGTCACACACAGGCTACCAGATATCAACCTGCCTTGACTGTAGGACAATTAAGGGTTGGGCCATCAACCAGCTTCCAGACCGGGCCCTCATCACGAGGAGGTACTGTTCCACAGTATACCACGGACATTCGCACTACAACCGCAGCGGTAGAAACAAGGGCTGATACCCGAAATCTGTCAAATCCGAACAATCAGCAACGTGGGCGTACTCCTGAGCCATACGTCCCGGAAGATGCCGAGCCAAGAAGGCGAGACGTAGACCGTCGACAGCGTCCGGTCCAAACTCGCACTGTGGAACCCGACCACACCTTAGCTCATCATGCACCGAATATGCCGATGCCGGATATTTCAACCATGATATGTCAGATGATTCGCGAAAGTCAAGGGCTTACCAATGACGACTGGGGAATCTCCCGTAGTCATACCCCTTTCACAGACGAGATATTATACGCTGACCCCCCTCGGCGATTCAGAATGCCAACTCTCCTAATGTACGAAGGAAGTAGTGACCCCAATCAACATATTTTGAAATATGAGTGGTCAATGAGCGCTGCAAGAGCTGATGATGCAGTGAAGTGCCGAAGTTACCCCATCTCTCTGGGGGGAATCACAACTATGTGGTTTACAAGGTTGCCACCTAGATCCATCTCTTCGTTCGATCAACTGGCTAAAAAAATTTTAGAACAGCTTCGTATGCATGTTGCTAGACCTAAAGACGTTAACACCCTGTCTAGTGTCACTCAAGCTCATGGAGAGACACTCAGGCGTTATTCAGAGAGATTCCACACAGCATGTGTGGAGATTAGTAATCCCAACGATAACTCGAGCTTGATGGCATTAACCAAAGGGATCGATCCCGATTCTGAGTTTGGAAATTGGTTAGCTGGAAAACCACCCGCATCGTTGGACCGTTTCTACTCCAAAGCCGCTCAATTCTTACGGCAAGAGGACACGAAATAGTCTAGGAAGCAGGACGATGTGAGGCCCTGTAGTGAGGGAATACAAAGTAACGTAGCAGTTAAGCAGTCCGATGAGAGTTCCGGAAAAGTTCAGTTGAATATACAGAACGAACAAACCCAGCCGAGAGGCAATAATGGTCAAGATAAGAAAAGAGATCAGAACCGAGACCCATGACATAGGGCTCCAATGTTTGATAATTACACACCGTTGAATACGTCATTGGAAAACGTGTACCTACAAACTTGCAACACTGTGCAATATAAGAAGCCTGCTCCGAAGCCCTCGTCGGAGAGGCAGATTCAAACAGGGAAGTTTTGTAGATTCCACGAGAGTTATGGCCACAATACCAATGAGTGTCGACATTTGCAGGACCTCATCGAAAAGTTGATCAGGGAGAGGAAGTTAGATCAGTTTGTGCGGGCGCCGCAGTCTGGTGGTGCGGGCCCTTCAAATCAAAATCGTGTGCAAAATTAAGAAAGACAGGAAGAACCCGCTCGTACGGGCGGAATGCTAGTTATAAACACAATAAGTGGTGGTCCCCACCCAGCAGACAGAAGCTGGAGGGAAATGGAGTCGTATGCTAGCTCTATCAGGCATGCGGACTTCGAGTGCTGCAGTAATTGTGAAGATGGGGCTCCGGCCAAGCAACAAAAGATAATGTATGATGATATCGTATTTAGAAACCGAGACGCTGATAAGGTCGAAGCCCCCCACAATCGACCCACTGGTCATATCTGCCCAGGTAGGTCCTGCTTGGATGAAGAGGATCCTGGTTGACAGTGGGAGCTCCGTAAATATCTTACTTAAACGGGCTTATGATTTAATGAAAATGGAAGCGAAGGACTTAAAACCCTGCCAATCTCGAGTCCACGGCTTCAACGGAAGTGCTACAATACCCACTGAAGTGACGGAACTACCAGTGGAGTTGGGGGTTGGAGAACGCCGGAGAGTCCAGATGTTGCAGTTTGTCATTTTGGATATTGATTCACCTTATAATGCATTTTTGGCCCGACCGGCCCTTGCTGAGTTCAGGGCAGCCATTGCCCCATGGTGCTTGACTCTGAAGTTCCCCACCGATCACGGGGTCGGAGTCATTCAAGGAGATCAGGCAGCGGGGAGGGCCTGCTATGCTGCTGAACTACGCGGAGTACACCGAAAGGAGAAAGGAAAGGGCGTAGAGGAATCTCTCTGCGTCCGTCTTGCCGACAATTGACAATTAATGCCTAGGCCCCAGCCCGGGCACCACAACCAATTCCAGAAAGACCTTGACCCTAGAGACAATGAAGATAAAGACGAATCTAAAGAGGATCAAGCTTCCCCAGCCGAACTGACTGTGGATGTTCCAATCAGTGAGGGTGATGATTTGAGGATGCTAAAAGTTGGGTCTCAATTGGGCCAACAGACACAACAGAAATTGGTTGAATTTCTCCGGGCGAATCTCGACGTTTTCGCCTGGACACACTCTGATATGTGCGGGATCTCGCCGAACATCGCAAGTCACTCCCTGAATATTGATTCGCGGTATGTCCCGGTCAAGCAGAAAAGGCGTGGTATGGATCCAGAGAGATCCGCCGCCCTTAAAGAGGAGGTTGATAAGTTACGATCAAACGGGTTCATCCGAGATGCTTTGTATCCAGAATGGGTGTCAAATCCCGTACTGGTTCGAAAACCGAATGGGAAATGGAGAACTTGCATTGACTACTCTGACTTAAACAAGGCTTGTCCAAAGGATAGTTTTCCGCTTCCTCGAATTGACCAGCTCGTAGATTCAACAACTGGGCATGAATTATTATCTTTCATGGATGCTTATTCTGGCTACAATCAAATACCTATGCATTTGCCTGATCAAGAACATACCAGTTTCGTGACCGATCTGGGACTCTACTGCTACAGAGTCATGCCCTTTGGTCTAAAAAACGCCGGAGCAACATACCAACGCTTGGTCAACATGATGTTCGCCAACCAGATCGGGAAGACCATGGAGGTTTATGTGGATGACATGCTAGTAAAATCTCGATTCTCCACAGATCACGTCAGAGATTTAGATTCGATGTTCTGCATCCTTCGGGAATATGGAATGAAGCTCAATCCATTAAAGTGTCACTTCGGTGTCGCCTCTGGAAAGTTCCTCGGGGTCATTGTTAACGCTCGAGGGATAGAAGCAAATCCCGAAAAGATCTGGGCGATAAGGAACCTACAAACCCCAAGAACCATAAAACAAGTCCAGAGTCTCAACGGGAAGGTAGCAGCATTGAGCAGGTTCATCTCAAAGTCCACCGATAAATGCATTCCTTTCTTTGATCTAATCCGGAAAGGAAAGTGAAACTTTGAATGGACCATGGAGTGTGAAGATGCATTCCGATCGCTGGTTCAACATCTTTCCACACCACCGATCTTGTCAAAACCAGTTGACCACGAGCAATTGTACATTTATCTGGCAGTATCGGAACATGCAATCAGCGCTGCTTTAGTTCGGGAAGAAGACCGAGTGCAGAATCCGGTTTACTATGTTAGTAAACAACTAACAGGAGCTGAAAGAAATTACCCAAGACTAGATAAACTGGCCTATTGCCTGGTCATTGCCTCAAGAAAGCTTCACCCTTATTTCCAAGCTCATCTCCTTACTGTGTACACCGATCAGCCGTTACGACAGGTCCTCACGCGGCATGAGACGTATGGTAGGCTACTCAAGTGGAATATTGAACTGAGTCAATTTGATATCACCTATGCTCCACGAAGAGCCATTCAAGGACAAGTCCTAGCGGATTTTATAGCCGAATTTACTATTTCAGAGGATCTGCCTGAAACCACTATACCTCCGAAAAGCATTTGGAAGCTGCACACCGATGGTGCATCGAACGATCAGTGTTCAGGTGCCGGAATAGTCCTTGAAACTCCCAAAGGCCGATCCATATGCTACGCTCTGAGGTTCGAATTTCGCGCAACCAACAATGAAGCCGAATACGAAGCTTTGCTTGCCGGATTAAAACTTGCTTGTGATCTGAAGATTGTTGCTGTGGAAATCTATTGCAATTCCCAGTTGGTTGTATATCAAGTTCGGGGTGAATATCAAGCCAAGGATCGATGGCTAGCTGCCTACCTAGCCCGAGTTCAAGAAGCACTAAGTCAATTCGATTACTATGCTATGTACCATATACCCCGAGAGCATAATCAGAAGGCTGACTCATTAGCAAAGCTGGCAAGTATAGGTGAAGCATAGCAGATGGGACTTGTCCCCGTCGAAACTTTGTCCTCCTCAAGCATTGATCAAGTAGAGACGAATTTTGTGTTTGAAACCGCTCCCAGTAGAGAATCGTGGATGACTCCATACCGAAATTACATCGAGAATGGGACGTTGCCTAAGCATAGAAATGAGAAAAGACAAATTCTACGAAAAGCTTCACATTTCGTCATCCAGAACAGAGTCATGTATAGAAGAGGGTATTGTGTTCCTCTCCTCCGATGTATCGCGCACGATGAAATCAAACGAGTGTTACATGACGTACACGAAGGAGAATGTGGCGATCACATCGGTGGGCAAGCTCTCGCTAAGAAGATACTCCTACACGGATACTACTGGCCGACTGTGAACCGAGATGCAGCGAACTATGCCAGGAAATGCGATAGGAGCCAGAAACACGCCCGAATTCCAAGAGCCCCACCTACCGAGATAACCCAAATGGTCAGTCCCTGGCCATTTGCAATGTTGGGCATCGATATCATCGGTACACTACCTCTGGCCAAGGGCGGGGCAAGATATGCCATCGTTGCAGTTGATTACTTCACCAAGTAGGCTGAAGCTGAACCCCTCACAACCATTACAACAAAGAAAGTAATTAATTTCATAGTTCGCAACATTATCTGTCGATTTGGACTCCCGCATGCCGTCATCACCGATAACGGAGCCCAATTCAGTAGTGCAGAATTCAAGAATTTCTGTCAACGGTTTCATATCCATAAAAAATTCTCGGCTGTTGCACATCCTCAGGCAAACGGTCAGGTCGAAGTTGTCAATAAAGTCATAAAATCCATTCTAAAGAAGCGACTGGAAAAGGCCGGGGGCAAATGGGTTGATGAACTTCCTATGGCCTTATGGGCCTATCGAACGACCCACAAGACTGCGACCGGGCACACCCCATTTTCTCTATCTTATGGCTCGGAAGCCGTCATTCCAGTCGAGATGGAAGTGTTTTCCCATCGCGTGACTTACTATGATCCGAAAACAAACGCTATATTGCTTGCTGAATCTTTAGATCTACTGGATGAGAAGCGGGAAGAGGCTGATTTGAGAGCAGCCGCACATCGAAGTCGAGTCGCCCGATTGTACAATGCCAAATTCGACCTCGAACCTTTGAACTCGGCGATCTCGTCCTCAAGAGAATCTATCTGGTCCCTTCACACATGAAACCAAATTGGGAAGGACCATACGTGATTACACAAAGACTTGGAGATGGCACATTCAAGTTATCAACCGTTGACGGTCTTGCTTTGCCAAGGGCCTGGAACAGCGAGAGTCTCCGTCGCTATTACACCTAACAGGCTTTATTTGTTTCATTCTATTTTTCCAATTACAGTTTGTTTCAGCATTTTTAAATTTGAATTCTATAATAAGGCAACTAGCTTTGCCGCATTTTCTTACTTCAGCAATAAAATGCCATCTCTTCGAGCCAGAGCAGTGATCATTTAATACAATGTACGACATCACAATGCACGGAGAGCTAAATTCCATCATGCAATGGGATTTATTAAAATAGAGGGTGGCTGTGATACGACCGGCCACTTGCTAAGCGAAACCCGAGCTCGGGGGCAAGTCATTACACCAATGTTAAATGGGATTGATGCACGACAATCCTATAACCAATTCCAAACTCCCAGAGTGTGAGCTGGAATATAGATATCAAACAAATGCGGTTTCGAGTAGGGAGGATCCGTCCACCTAACGACCTCAACCGTATTACGACTAAATGCAGTTCCGAAGAGGGTGGACCTATCCACCTAACGACTTCGGCTGTACCTTAAACAAGCTCGAGGAGGATGGACCCGTCTATCCAACGACCTCGCTTGTCGACTCAGGGTGGATGCGAATCAACCATCTATGATCCTGATTAATCCACCGTTCCTAGAGTGCGAACGTAATCCAAGTGCCCAAACAAACGTGACTGACCATTTATCGGCCAACTCCATGCTCCCAGAGTGCGAGGTGGAGTATAAACTTTAAAATACAGTGTCGAAGAGAGTGAATCCGTTCACCTAACGACTTCGACCATAACTTAACCAAGCTCGAGAGGGATGGACCCGTCCGTCTAACGATCTCACTTGTTAACTCAGGATGGATATAATCTAACCATCCATGATCCTGATACGCTTTTTGTTAACGGTAAAAAGTGAACGCTAACACTCGGTGTGTGTAATAAACTTGTGAAAGCACCACCCGTTGGTACGGGAACAGAATATGAGCTGAAAATAGCAGAAAAAGCAGTAAATGAACAACAGATTTATGGTGGTTCGGCCCGTAATTGAGCCTACATCCACTTTATAGTCTTTTATTGCTGATTTGATTACAATTCAATACAATATCCCTCTAAATACAATACAACTTGATCATGAAATCATTCTTGACTACTAGCTCGATCTTTAATGATGAAACTCGACGAATCCGCGTTGGATGTTAGGAGCTCTTCTCGAAGATCGTTGTAGTGTCTCGAATGCTTGAAGATCTTTGATTGCTGAATGTGAGGAGGCTTCGACAGCGTAACGGCGCTTGGAGAAATGAATGGCCAAAAGTCCTCTTCATGTTGGAAGTAATGGGGTATTTATAGGAGCTGATTTGGACTCAGGAAATTTCTCTAAGTCTTTAAGTCGTCGCCGACTTAGTATAGGTCGCTGCCGGTTTATGATAGGTCGCTGAAGACTTAAGATCAGTCGGTGACTCGTTAGGTCGGAACCTCCTTAAATCGGAGCATTTCGTAACTCGGAATCTTCCTTAGGTCGTAACCTTTAGTTCGCAGTACTACTAGGTCGCGGAGTCTTTAGGTCGCAAGCTTCCTTAGGTCGCGACTCCCCTTAGGTCGTGACATTCATGTAGCCTTAGGTCACTGGGCAAGTTAAGTCATAAGTCGTTAAACTTTTTAACTCGTTAAGTCTGCAAGTTCCCATAAGTCGGCAATCTGTTAACTCGGCAGGCCTTGCTAACTCACAATTTGCTAGGTCGGTAGGCTCCTAACTCGGCATCCTTCTTAGCTCAGTCTTAACTCCTGAGTCACAGATCTTCTTAAGTCGGCAGACTCCTAAGTCGGCACAACTCTTAAGTCGGCAGCTCTTCTCAGTAGTTAGATCGGCAACTGTTGGGTCAGAGCTTTCCTTAGGTCGGAGCCTGTTGAGTTGTTAGGTCGTCTTCTTTCTTAGGTCGGCAAGCACCTTAACTCGGCATACCTTCTTAAGTCGGCAGGCTCCTAACTCAGCATGCTGCTAGGTCGTGAGTCGAAAAGGGGTTAACATTTGCCCCTCGAAGTATATGCCTAAGCCATAGGTCGTATGCTTCGATTCTCTTAACTCTTTGGTTAGGTCGGTGCCGACTTAACAAATGCCTTAGGTCGTACACCGTGTGTCGATTCGTCTTTCACTGCCCCAGTGAGTAAATAGCTTAAGCCGTCCCTTCTCTTCCTTCACCTGTTCCAACTTCCTGTGCCGCCATTAACAAAGTTCTTCAATTTCGAATACAAATTCAAGTCCACCACCCAGCGATTCACCCTTGCTATCCAATTGCGTAAGCGTTTTCGATCCTTTTTCACTTCACGTTCGCCATTAAACCATGAATTCTAACCTCCGAGCCCCGAACCGGAATCATACGTCGCGCTTCACTTTGAATCGTGCTGTGATCAATTTTTTATCGTCACTAGTTGTTGATGTGATTTACGAACGCATGGCAGTAGGTCAGGTTTATGACAGATCGGAGATGTGTTGAATTGTTGTTCCAGCGACTTGGTGATATGAAGGGAACGGTGAATTTCGAGTTGATTGGTGGAAGGAGGTGAAATTTATGGTGGAGGAGAAGTAGCTTGAGACGACTCAAAACATTCATGCGACCTAACTATCTCGGCAGCCCAGTTTTTCTTGCGACTTAACTATTCGCCGACATAAGCCTTAGGTCGTGGCCGAGCTAAGACTTAGACATTCATGCCGTTCTGACTTGAGACCTTTTGCACGCAGCCCGACTTAACTTATCACACAGCTTCTCGTATTAGGTCGTGACCGACCTAGAACTTGGAATAATTTCAACGACTTATTTTTCACAACAAGGCTTTAGGTCGCAGCCGAGTTAGGACTTAGAGAATTTCGGGTTGCCTCGAACTAATTTTTTGTTCCTTTATTCGACCTAAGACTCGGGGACTGCCGACCTAGACCCATAGGGAATCTCTTAAGTCGTCACCGAGTTAATACTTGGGTTTTCAGCAAACTAAGCAGATGACTTTTAAACTTTGCCTGGACTTTGAACTGTTGAATTATAAACCATGTTGTATGTATTTCTTTTTACGGATTGCTTCAATTTTGCAAACTAACAACCCTGCTTAAAACAACATTCACAGAATACTGGGACGAATATACTGTCACTGACTGCCCATATCAAATGACAGATTAGTTGGTAAAGAGAAAGTTAAATTAAATGAATATGAATGAGATGCTGTACAATAACCAATTCAAGTGAAGTATTAAAACAAAATCATAATAGTCAAATGGAACTGACTTGTCTGTATTAACACTGCACTTGATCATTGACAAGTTCTGAAATTCTGTAATCGATAATTTAATTCCAGTTATGCTTGTCTTTTATTTTCATTAGTTTCTGCACAACACTTCACACTTTTAGGGAACGTGCACCTTCACATTTGAACATTCAGCTGATTGTGTAGAATGTCTTCTCCACAAGAAGGAACAGAGCAAGCTGAAGATGTATTTCCAGTTGTTATTCCGCTGAACGATCCTCCAGAGAGGATTCCTACTACCTTGAGCCATAAAGCCTTTCGTCAACTATGCACCCAGTTTGGCATTGCTGAAGCTGACGCTTTGCTTCTCGAAACAAATGATACTGCTGACAGGCCGCCCCATGGCTTTGTTGCAGTTAACCGCCAAATGTGATTGAGCGGAGCTATCCCCCCATTCAATGACTGCATTCGAGAACTTCTTCTCCAACTATCTATCTCCCCTTTTCAGTTACATCCCAATGGCTACGCCATCTTGCTGGGACTATGCGTGCTTTTTAGGAGAACGCTGGGCCGCTTTCCTACCTTCGGAGAAATTCGCTATCTTTGTACCTTTGCCAAGAATAAAGATCATCCCTCCATTATAGTTGTAAGGAGTGCGAGGAATCGTAAGTTGATCACCGGTCTCCCTAAAAGTGTTCACAGTTTCCTGAGCCCGTTCTTTTATGTCCGCTGTCCTCCTGGGTTTTATGATATTTGGAGAATAGGGAGTAAGATCACTTGCACTTGTCTCTTATGTTCCTTCAAACTTACCGAAGTTCGGATTATCAAATGCTAACTTCGATCTTTTTTTTTTTTTTTCTTTTCAGCACTTCCTTCTCCTTCTAAAAATCTTAGTCACAAAGTGACTTTCGAGAGGCTTATGGCGGTGCCTGTGGAGGAGAGGAGTATCCAGTTTCTATTAGATGATGAGCTTTTGCACCAATTTGGGCTTCTACACCCTTCCAGGTCGACTCGAATTCATGAAATTCCTAGCTCTGATGCGGAAACGTCGACTGCTTCGGGTTCTCAAGCAGAGGCGTCAAATGCCCCAGTTTCTGCGGAAGAAGCTGCATCAAAAACACTTGTCATGGATGCTGCTTTGATAAAGTGTTCTGGATCCACTGATGTTGTAGGGTTAGCTGGCAAGTCGGCACTTCCCCCAATCATTGAGGAAGAAGAGAATCTTCGAGCTTCTGAAAAATCAACTGATGTGGAAGTTGAGAAGGAGAAATCTGCCGAACACTTGGGCGATGACACTTTTGATGGCTTGAGTGACATTATGATTACTTCTCAGGAGCTTTTCAAGGATAATATTCCAAAGGCAAACTCTCCCGTCATTGAAGCGACTTCCTCTTTGAAACAAATCTCGACACCTTCAACACCTGTCGTCTCCGTTCCTGTACTGAAGCGTGGTTTGTAGTTTGACGCGCGTAGTTCGCACGCCGCACACACTTAGGATTTTTCTGCACTTATAAGCATTTACTTTTTCCTTCTGGAAATTTCTAAACTTTACTTCTTTCCTGTTTTCAGATTCTCCGATGGGACGCTCCGGCTCATATTATGACTCATTTCAGCGCCATGGAGGCCGTGGATCCTATGACTTCAGGAAATATCTTGGTGACCAGAGAGAGACAGATGAGGAACGGGCCCAAAGGAAGGCTCAAGAAAAATGGGACTATGAGCAGCGGCAGAGAAGAAGGGATGCTGATCGATACGATTCTTCCTACAAAACTTACGATTCTCATAAACGAAAAACTTATGATGACAAAGGGAAGACTCAAATTACTGATGAATCGAGCAAACGGTCCAAGCCAAGTGACGCGTCTGCTATTTCTGAAAAGACCAATGCTCCCATTTCTTCTGACATTCCGGCCGGTTCTCCTCCTCTAAAGGAAACTGACATTCAAACCATCATTAACAGGCCACAATATCAAGCTAAAGACGGCCCTCCAACGCTTCAGAGCCGATTTCCGAATTGGTGTCTAAGAGGAGTCCGCTTTGACTTGGATTTGGTTCCCATTGATAAGCAGGCAATGCTGAGAAATGTCGACGCCGTCAAGCTTGATATTGAAAGAATGTCTGGATGGCAGAAGTTGGTTGATGAACTTCAAAGGGTCAACCACCTTAACCTTGAGGCGATGATGACGATGGAGAATGATAAAGCAGAATGGGACAAATGGCGTAAGCAGCATGACGCGGAAATGACGAGTATTGCAGACGACAATGCAAAGCTTGCGTCTGAAGTTAAGCAGCTTAAGGAAAATCTCGCTTCTTCTTCTGCATCATATACTCAAAAAGAAGAAGTCTTTCAGAAGCAGGTGCGGGACACACACGCTGCACAAAGAGATGTAGAAATGAAGCTTGCCGCCGAACAGCATGTCAATGAGAAGTATCGTGCAGAGAACGCCGAACTACGGGCAAAAGTCACCTCCCAGAACGTGGAGATTGAGTTATTAAAGTCTCAACTTGCTAAAGCTGAGGTAGCTCGTGATGAGGCTATTACTGGTAGGGTTGCTGCCATTGCCGAAAAAGAAGCGACTGAACAGTCACATGAGGCAACGAAAGCAAGCATCAGTTCTACCTTATTCGACTTTTATTTACACTGCGTTCTGGGTCGTGGGAGCCTTGCTTTTCTGGGTCCAGATTATGAAATCACCCTGGCGGAAGTGTGGGAGGCCGCACTAGATATGTTTAAAGGGGCCGGCTATGATGAAGCAAAATTTGAGGAAGCAAAATTTGAGGCTCGCTATCTTGATGATGAGGCTCGCGCCGCTCTGGTTAGAGGGAAGGAGCAGCTTGCTAGGGCACGGGCTGAATCATTGGGAGAAGAACTCTCAAAAGAGGAAGCTCTTTTAACTGCCCCTGTTCATGCTTCCACTTCGGCTGATGCAAACATTATGGATTCCAGCTCTCATCCTTCACCTCCAGTTGTGACCACTCCTACAGAAGAGGAGGCAATGAAGGACTTTCAGGCTCGGGAATTTGAGATTGATCTTGCCAAACCGGCTTCTCCAGGTAACTTTGACGATTCACGGTCTTCTTTTTTCTCGAGGAATACTAATTTTGATTTCTTTTATTATGCAGTAGTCGCGCCGGAAACTGCACCAATTCTTCCTTCTTCAGCTGCCATTCCTTCTTCTCAAGTTACTCCTCTTCCAGCTTCTCAACCAGGTTCACAGGAAGAACCGATAGCAGCCCTTCAAGGTTTGGACGAACCATCTGCTTCCGAGGAACAGAAAGCAGAAGATCTGGAAGATAGCGAGAAGACCCCGGAGCGGTCTTTCGACTACGACACAAAACTTTCTACATTTCTTACTCCGGGGAGTGAATCTTCTTCCAAGAAGAAGGGGAAGCGTGTGGTTTCAAAGAAAGGAAAGAGGAGTTCTTCTGCTGCTGGAGATGAGGCAGAGATTGATCCGGCTGAGTCTCTTTCTCCTTCTTCTCCGACGCGGCCTACGAAGCTAATTACCAGGCCGGGTAAAAGTTCCAAGGGTGGGAAGAAGGGGAAATGAGTTTGATTTTGCATTTTCTGCTTTTTGTATTGACCGGGGATTGTGCGGATTCCGGTCTCCGCTTCTTTTTGTAACCTGTACAATGTAAAAATTTCTCATAGTGTTGAAATAAATAGATATTTTTCTTGTACAAATCTTTGTGTATGCAGGAATACATCTGTTTTTCATTTGAAGTGTAGAGTAAATGATTCTTTTTGCTTGTACAAATTTTTGTCTGCGTTTCAAGAACGCACTTACTCCACATCTTTATTACGTGATATTGCAATGAACTTGTGGTATGTTGCTTGTATATTACTTTCATTAATGTAACTGAATTGTATAATGTTGCCCCCATACCACAAGTATATTGTAATATTTCTTGATTTCACAAGACCGATACTCTTATTTTAGAGAATAACTTTCCACTTTTTCAGGGAAGAATTATTCTGCTTTTAATAGAGTATATCTTGTCTTTGGAGAAATTTTTATTTTCTTTTTCTTCCTGAAGAAAACTTCGACTTTTGGGAATGATCACTTTTATTTGTTTGAAAGTGAATTTTCCTGTACAGTGAAATGAGCTTCTGAAGAAGGTTTTGATTTTCGTGCCCCGATAAAGGGTTTATTTTTGGTACTTCAAGCAAAGTGAAGTACGCCTCTGAAGAGGTCTTTTGGTCTCCGAAGAGAAGCGATTTTAGTCTCCGAAGAGAAGCAGTTTTGGTCTCCGAAGAGAAGCAGTTTTGGTCTCCGAAGAGAAGCAGTTTTGGTCTCCGAAGAGAAGCAATTTTGGTCTCCGAAGAGAAGCAATTTTGGTATTTCATCTCTGGTGAAGTGGGTCTTCGAAGAGAAGCATTTTGCACTTCTACACGGGTGAAATGTGCCTCCGAAAAGGGCTTTTGCCTCCGAAGATGGCTTGTGCCTCCGAAAAGGTCTTGTGCCTCCGAAGAGGGCTTGTGCCTCCGAAAAGGGCTTGTGCCTCCGAAGAGGGCTTGTGCCTCCGAAAAGGGCTTGTGCCTCCGAAGAGGTCTTGTGATTGCCTGGAAGTTACTTTCTCATGGTCGGAGGGGTCTACGGGACAAGCGTAAGTTGTTTGATTGGATGTTTGTTTGTACAAACGATTGCAATCAATTAACAAGGTGCCCCTTTGGTAGTCCCACCGATCTTTTTGATTGAGGAAAGTTCTCCATTTATTGGCGTGCCTCGTTAGAGGGCTTTGTTGATCCTTGGGAAGGAGCATCAATTGGTTGGCGTGCCAGGAAGGTTGCGTCTTAGGTGCAAGTAGATCCATGGGATGGACACAAGCTGCCTGATTGGATGCATCACAATCAGCCAGTGAGGGTCTTATTCCTTCTGCTTGGGAAGTTATCCCTTTAGTGGATCTACCTGCTTTCCTGTTGAGAGGCATACCTTCCTTTGGCTGCTTCCATGTCTGCCTGCTCATGTTGTACCATCATCCACCAATCTGCGATCCTTTATCATCATTTCCAAGCGCGTGTCTCTTTCTTTTGCAAGTGAATTTCTTTATCCGAAGAAGTAGACTTCACTGTTGAATGACTCCACAGAGTAAACGCAAGTTATTTGGTTGGATGCCTTTTTATATCAACGATCGCAACCAGTTAACGAGGGCTTGACACAGTGGAGCCGTCAACTTTTTATGTGAAGTTCCTCTTGTATGGGATTTGAGTTTGAAATTTTTTGTTGCTTGGAATTCGCTTTAATAAATGATTTGCAAGGCCCGCTTAGCTTTGCGATGGGTGAGCTTTGCTTTAATGACCTGCAGTATTAAATCGATATTTTAGCAATACATTTAGAGTATTTACTCATCGAAATATAACAGGCATTTTATAATAGAAAACACAATGCATGATTCTTTATTATTGAATCACGCTGATTTCTCAGCGGTTTACAATGCAGAAGTTACACATCCATCATTATCTTTACAAATTTAAGCTATGCTATTAAGTAAAAATGAATGCTAGTTATTGCTGTTTCAGAATCTCCAAGCTGGATTTCCATTTGTGCTTGATTCATAGCTTTTGGATTTTCATGTCAGAGAAAGCGAGAGATGCCCCAGTCGCAGTTTCGTGAGTGATTAGTAGTCATCCCAACTTCTGCTTACTGGGTATGGTCCCCCCGTGATAGCATTAATGACAAGCTTTTCTGAATCTTGCACTGCAGTGTTGTTGTGAGAATCGGATTGATGGGTAGGGTGTTGTTGATCCCGAGTGGATGAGGTTGGATTGGTTCCGCTTCTCTTAACGTATTGTTGGAGTTTACCCTGCTCTAGCAATTTTTCAATCACCTTCTTTAATTGGCGACATTCGTCAGTGTCATGGCCAGGTTGATTGTGAAATTGGCAGAATTTTCCATTACGCTTTGCCCCTCTTGTCATCTCAGGTGGCTTAGGATACCTGACAACGTCTTTTGTTGCAAAAAAGATATTTCTTGGTGTATCGGTCAAAGGAGTAAAGTCCAAAGGATTAAAGCGGCGAGGTTTCTTTTCATTTCTCTGGCTTTTTCCTCCTTCATTCTCCCTTTTCTGACTTTCAGATTCTCTTTTCTTAGGTGGGACATTGTCATTATTAGTCTGGGCAGTAACCACCTTCGACGTTGCAGAAAGGCTTTCAAGGCGAATGAACTCATCGGCCTTTTTATAAAATTTATCAAGTGAGTTTGGTTCTTTCATCTTTAACCATATCCCAAATTCACTCGATTTATCAATGGCTCTCATCAAATAAGTCAGGATCATACGTGGTTCTGCATTTTCTACTTCGACTAAAGCTATATTGAAACGGCTCAAGAAAGATTTGATTGATTCTCCGGGCGCTTGTTCAAGGTTAGACAGTGACATTATATCCTTAGCTTTTGAAGCATACAATCTGAACTGTTCTTTAAACTTTTGCATTAAGTCGGAGAATTTATCTACAGACCGAACTGGAAGCTTTGTGAACCAAAGTAAAGCCACCCCTTCTAGGTATACCGGAAAGTATCGACACTTGATCTCGTCTGATGCTCTTGCACCAGTCATATGCCAATCGTACTTGTAGAGGAAATGATTAGGGTCACTGGTTCCCCTATAGGCTTGGATAGTAGGAGGTGCAAATTTCCTTGGAAACTCCGCTCTTAGGATCCTTTCAGTAAACGGAGTTCTGCTCGGCGCAAATCCCCAGTCAGCCTCATCCTCTTCCCTTTGCATGCTCTCTTTCATGATGCGGCCAACCATTTCAGACAGGTACTCCTTATTGTTCAAAGACACCTCCGGGCAAGTATTAGTTCTTTCCTCGGAATTCTGCCCGGGCATCTGCTCATGACAAGTTGGTTGCGGCATAGAACCATCAGCTTGGAAAGGTGGCATTTCAGGAAGAGTAGTTCGACGGTTTTCTGGTTGACGATTTTCCCCGAGCAGAGCAGTTAATCTATCCATCATCAAAGCGTTTTGAGTTTCAATTTGTTGATATAATCCAGAAACTACGTCATCCAATTCAGCCCTGGTGACCCCAACGGTTGGAGTTGCTTGGTCTGTTATTGGGGAAACGGAAGTTCCTTCGTGAGCGTTTCCGGATCTGATAGGTCTACCTCTTCTTCCAGGAGCCATTATTTCAGATCTGGTCTTTAAAGAGAAGTTCTTTTTATGAATCTTTGCGAAGCAACGGTGGATGATCGCCTGAGTTCAATTCTCAGTGAAAGCACCAAAATGTTAACGGTAAAAAGTGAACGCTAACACTCGGTGTGTGTAATAAACTTGTGAAAGCACCACCCGTTGGTACGGGAACAGAATTTGAGCTGAAAATAGCAGAAAAAGCAGTAAATGAACAACAGATTTATGGTGGTTCGGCCCGTAATTGAGCCTACATCCACTTTATAGTCTTTTATTGCTGATTTGATTACAATTCAATACAATATCCCTCTAAATACAATACAACTTGATCATGAAATCATTCTTGACTACTAGCTCGATCTTTAATGATGAAACTCGACGAATCCGCGTTGGATGTTAGGAGCTCTTCTCGAAGATCGTTGTAGTGTCTCGAATGCTTGAAGATCTTTGATTGCTGAATGTGAGGAGGCTTCGACAGCGTAACGGCGCTTGGAGAAATGAATGGCCAAAAGTCCTCTTCATGTTGGAAGTAATGGGGTATTTATAGGAGCTGATTTGGACTCAGGAAATTTCTCTAAGTCTTTAAGTCGTCGCCGACTTAGTATAGGTCGCTGCCGGTTTATGATAGGTCGCTGAAGACTTAAGATCAGTCGGTGACTCGTTAGGTCGGAACCTCCTTAAATCGGAGCATTTCGTAACTCGGAATCTTCCTTAGGTCGTAACCTTTAGTTCGCAGTACTACTAGGTCGCGGAGTCTTTAGGTCGCAAGCTTCCTTAGGTCGCGACTCCCCTTAGGTCGTGACATTCCTGTAGCCTTAGGTCGCTGGGCAAGTTAAGTCATAAGTCGTTAAACTTTTTAACTCGTTAAGTCTGCAAGTTCCCATAAGTCGGCAATCTGTTAACTCGGCAGGCCTTGCTAACTCACAATTTGCTAGGTCGGCAGGCTCCTAACTCGGCATCCTTCTTAGCTCAGTCTTAACTCCTGAGTCACAGATCTTCTTAAGTCGGCAGACTCCTAAGTCGGCACAACTCTTAAGTCGGCAGCTCTTCTCAGTAGTTAGATCGGCAACTGTTGGGTCAGAGCTTTCCTTAGGTCGGAGCCTGTTGAGTTGTTAGGTCGTCTTCTTTCTTAGGTCGGCAAGCACCTTAACTCGGCATACCTTCTTAAGTCGGCAGGCTCCTAACTCGGCATGCTGCTAGGTCGTGAGTCGAAAAGGGGTTAACACTTTTCGAACTCCCGGAGTGCGAGTCGGAATGTGAATGCTAACTCCAATTTCCCAGAATGTGGGTTGGAGTATTAACGTCAACCCTAAGTTCCCAGAGCGTAAACGACCGCTCACAAGATGACTTGTGTCCCCAGAGTGTGGACTAATACTTGAAAGCTTTCGATAGCTGTGACTGACTGCAAAAATGCAAGTGCAAACCCCCAGAGTGCGGATGTAACAACCTATAAAGAAACGAGTGTAGTTCGACCGCTCAATCCTCACTTATTGCAATCACAAGCTGATCTTTACAACTCAACCCCGGAACTGGGGGCAGATGCAAGTGTTAATCACTACCTGAAACGAGTTAAAATAATGCAAGTACACAGAACTGAGGTTCAAACACTGCAACATTTAAGCATAAAAGGAATGAAAGTTGAAACAAGAAAAACAAAACTTTATTTCAACTAATCGAGAGCAATGGCTCATATACCAGCCCTTCCAAAAAATTCCTACTAGCGGGGGCCGAACCCGCATCTATACACGGCCTATGAAAGAAAGATGACAAAACTCCTAACTGCAAAAGGAAACACGCGCCTAAAAAAGTCTATCTACTCTTTCTTTCTCCTTAGCTTCTTCTTCGACGAGGAGCCACTGGAGCCACTAGTGATCTTCCGTTTTGAGCCCTTTTCTTTAGGGAGGCTATCCTCGGACGGGAGCATGATGTCGACATCCTCCTCCGAACTGGAGTCTAAAGGAATGCTTCCCGCAGGAGGAGTCGGAGGAACGGGATCTATAGCCGAAAGCGGGGCTGGCGCACTAGTGTCGACAAGCGTGCCCCCAGGGGATATCATCATAAGTGGTGTAGGGCCATGCACCATTGCTCCGCCCTCTGAGCTACCACCTTGTGCTGCTGCCTCCATCTCGGCATCAATTTCAGCTAGCATGTTTGCTTCTCGAAGGGCTCGGGCTTCACTGTGTGACGTGGTAGTCTGTGTCGAAGTTCCAGAAGTAGATGAAAATCCACCCAGGATGATGGGTAAGTACGCGAAGGGGTCACTCTGTCGACCAAGAAGCTCGTTCACCATCTGTTCGTCAAAAGAAATTGAGCTCCCCTGCGTTACTTCGGCAGGCACAACCGTCGCAACAGAGGTCGCCTCAGAGATAATGGCCTCATGTGCTTGGCATGATTCCTGGATTGCAGGAAGCATTGTCGGTACAACTTCGGTCACTGATCAGAGAAAAGAAGCATTTGTTAGTATACACTTCTATACAAGTTCTTCAGTCCGAATGTACAAAGAGATTAGTGCAGAGTACCTTCCTTAGTTTGGCTCAAGGTCGGCTGAACAACTTCAGAAGAGTGCTCCCTTATAGGAGATAGATGTGGCTGGTCCGGGTCATAAGCTGGTATAGGCTGAGAGTCAATCATCGAAGTCGGCTCAGACTGAGGTGGCATAACAATCTCGGAACTCGTAACATGATGCTCAACACCAGAGCCTTCTCCGACTTCCCGGGGCTAAGTACCGAGCCTCTCCTTTTCATGAGAAATCATGGAGTCATGAAGAACCTTCTTTTCGTCATCGTTAAGTATTTGGTTCTCCAGCTCAAATTCGTCAAAGGCTTCATCAGGATGCCCCGACTTCTCCTCCTCAATCAGCAGATTCCAGGCATTATAAAGATTTGTTGGGTAACCATCAAGCCAAGTCAGATCTCTATGCCTTAACACCTAGGCGTTGTAAGTGATAAGAAGCTCCTCTACCTCAGCCTCAACCCTGCCTTCCGCCAGTCGAACCTTCTCATCAACCCCGGCTTCGACCTCGCGGACTTTTTCCATAGCCGCATCCCTCTCCTTTTGAAGCACCACCGCCTGGTCATAGGCTTCTTGCGCAGAGACGTTGGCCGCATTCTTCTCCATCGCAAGTTCGAAGAACTTAGATTTAAGCTCATTAAGCTCTTTGAGGGATGCGTCTCTCTCAGCAGTGATGGTGGTGTTCCTATGACCCATGTCTTCCATCGAAGTGTAGTGCTCTTGTTTCATTCTATTCATGGCCGAGTTTGCATCATCAGCCTTTTTGAGAGCTTCCATTTTAGATTTACGGGAAGACTCGGCCTCGGCATTGAGCACTTGAATAATTCGGTCTTTCTGACCCAACTCTTTTTCCAGCTTTTCAATAGTGGCGGCCCGATCAAATGCCACTTTTGATGCTTTTCTCGCGGCTCTCGCCCACTCTTTATACTGAAAGAATATGTCCGCAACATAATCGTGAATGGTATTTTCGGCCGTTGGCGGAATTCTCTTCAGATGTGGGGGGAAGACGTAACCGTCAAAGCAAATGTCGGGGAATTCCTTCCTCATTTGTGCGAGTTTGGCTGCTCCTTCCCCGGTCGGATCAGTCACGACTGATGTAGTAGTCAAGGAGGTGGCTATTTCGGTTCCACGTGGAGGGTCAGATCTAGGAACATGAGAGGACGGCTTGTGCCGTGAAGTTTCAGGAGGACATGTAACTATAGTTGGGGGTGGTACAGAGATCCTAAGAGGAGAGCGAGATCGGGATCGACGTACATGTCCCGTATCTCTGTCAGATCGTTCCTGACTGGAATACCCCGTATCATAATCTCTATCTCCCTCTCTCCTGCGTGGTTCATAGTGTGATGAAGATCAGCGCTTGTTGCGCAAACTACCAAGCATTGAGCCTCGACCAGACATCGTACCTGCAAAGTGAAATAAGGAGAATTAGTAACCATTTATGGTATGCGGTTTGCGGTCAAAGATTGTGTAGTGCCGTGAAGGGTGTATGAATGTGTTACCCCCCAGACCAACCAGAAGTGTCGACCACACTGGTAGAAAGAGACTCGCTAACATCAAAAGTATGTTGCAGTTCATCCAACCCAGCATCATGCTGTGTGGATGCAAGGTCCGGAATTGGGAGGTCAGCGAGCCCTTCGAAGGAGCTTTCCGCCTGCAGGGGGGATGCATCTGAGATTCTAACTCCAGAAAGGGGGCGGTTTGTGACCACAAACTTCTGTCTCCCAGATTTAGATTGTTTAAAAGCAACTGCCTTTCCTTTTCTCTTTTCTTCAGATTCTGGGGTCACATCGGCAGGCCCGACCAAAGGTTCAATGTCGGTATGGGTTCTCTCGGAGTCAGCTTCCTCAATGACGATAACTTTGGGCTTCTTACGCCTAACTCGCTCCTTTGAGATAGTCTTTAGTACACTGTCAAGCCTTATACTCTGTCTTCGCTCGATCAGTCCAAGGATCCTAAGGTTTTTGTTTATCAAGATCAGGTCAATGTTTCTTTCTTCGCTCGGGATTTCTTGAAGAATCCGGACTATCTCTTTATAGTAACCACCTTCGAATCGCTGGATTATTGCTAAAAAAGAAAAAGAAATGTGAGTTCGATTTCGTTCATAATTGCCTTATCAACTACTTGGGAAATTGATAACACTCACGTCTGAATAACCATCGCCTGGCAAATCCTGGAGGACATCGAACGTAGAACCACTCCGTCTTGAAGTAGCTCAGTCTAGTCCAAGACCCTGTGACCACTTGGCAATTTCTTACAGACTCCAGGAATGTGAAAGATGGACTGTCAGTTCGACTTTTGAAGTTGAACAAATATCTTATATCGTTCATGCGAGGAGGTCGATAGAGGTACTCCATAAATGCAATGAACATGCTATTGAGCGAAGCGCATCCATTCGGATGTAGCTGAGATGGAGCGATCCCCGGATAAGCCAACACTTCCCTTATATATTCATTGAATGGAGGAAGTGTCCCGGCTGCGCACGCATGGCGATTAAATGCAGTATATCCCTCTGGGGGGATTATGCAGTCTGTCATTTGGTCCCGGCAATAATACGTCGTCCATCGACAGACCGTGCCTTAAGCATATTCTCCCTAGCATATCTTCAGAAATGTTGGATGGAACAGAGTCCGATGGACTATTGATGAAGGATGCATCAGGCAATTCGTCCGGGGCTGGACCGATGACTTCGGCCTCAATCTCTGGTATTTCAAGTCTGGGAGGAATTACACTTTGAGTTTCCTGTGACTGTAAGCTTGGACCATCCATAGCTGACTAACTCACGAGAAATCATCGTTAGATGCAAGAGAGCCCGTGCATTCCCCAGTGTGAATTGTATGAATGTGTTATGCGATGCAGTGCTGTGAAGTACTTGAAAATATTCAACAGAATTAAAGAAAATGTGCGAACGGCGAAAACTTCGAAATCCAGTTGGAGTAACCGTCATCGCTTACTGTCACCACCGTACCATCCAAATATTGGCGATCGATCCCAATTGAAATTTCTTATCATGTTATTAAGTTATAGTTCCATCGACGAGCTTCGAAGGGCAGTCAAATATGCAGTTCTACTGTTAAGTCTAATTATGCAAGGCGGAAGCTCGTCGGAGTCAAATGTTCAAATATGCAGAAGTTCTCTAAATTCATAAAATTTCGGCTTGGAATCGATCACCACAGTTCAAATTCGTATCGAGACAGAGAGGCCTCATTTTTGTATCGATCTCGTTCGAATCGATACATTTCGTATCGATCAAATTCAAATCGATACATTTTGTATCGCTCAGATTCGAATCAATGCGTTTCGTATCTATTGATTCGTATCAACTTCGTGTTGATCACGGCTTGGCAACCTCGTATCGATCAGGGGGTGCAATGCTTCGTATCGATCGAAGGTGATGAAGTCCGCATTGGTCGCTTACCCAGCACTTCGCATCGATTATTTTCCCTGTGATTTCGTGTTAATGACAAATAATCGATACGAATTGCCTCCACCCTGGATCGGTAGGAACTCCATCGTTCATCGCTTGACTCTGCATCAGTACAAACCCTACGCCCTATGATCGATACGAAGCCAAGACATCTCCTTCTTTTCATCGGTGCGAAATGAAGGCCGAGCAACCATCAATTGATTGCTCCATATCCTAAACTTCTTCTTCTCCAATCAACACGAGCATCGCCATGGCCATCCTCGACCAAGCTATGGCTCAGATCTGGCCTTGACGCTGCCAAAATTGATAATCAACAAGAACATGATGGATATGAGATTTGAACTTCGTCGCTCGAATTTGGTCATAATTGATTAATTACCTAGATTGAAATTGGAACTCGAAGGATTAAAAAATAGTATTTGATCGATTCGAAGACAAAGCGCAGTTCTCCTTTTACCAAGCTCCTGGATCGATGCGAAAGTAGAAGGCAGCAGTAAAAAGTAAAAAGTGAAAATGGCCGAAGTCCAGAGTATTTATATGGAGCCTAGGGAGAAACTGGGTCGATTCGCCTCCCAGTCCACGTGACCGGTCGCAACCGGTCAACCCCACGGATCGAGTCGAACGCTCTATTCATATCCATATGACCAGGATTTTCATCGAGGCGAAATGGTCAGTGAATCCATCGATACGAAGCACACAGCGAAGACGGCCGAAGATGATGAATCCCATCAATACGAAGCCCTTGTTCGTTTCGACGGATTCACAACTCCATCCACTCCACATCGATACGAACATTGATTTCGTATCCATCATGACTTATACATTAGCATCGATACGAATTATGAATCGCCTATCCATGAAAAGAAAGAGGGCTCATTGATACGAAAATAATGATTCATATCCATCAATGCCAAACATATCGATGCGAGGGTAACCTTTCAAACTTCTATATCGATCCAGGAGAGGATCGATACGAAGGAACGTCCAAAAACAACCATCAAGCGTTGTTTCAACTCGAATTTCAAATCAGTTCAGGAGAGAATCAACACGAAATTCGATAACAAGCTAAAACTGGCAACGACTCGTGAACACGCAACGTTAACCAGAGTCAACTAATCATTATCACACAGCAGTCAATTACAGCAATACAGAGTACAACTTTCAACAATAAATACGATAATTGTTCAGAGAGAAACTGCAGCTATTCAAAGCACGTCATGTTTCCACAAGACGTACTTTGGGGGGCAAATGTTATCCCGCCTTTTGACAAGCCCGTGACACCAAAAAGTTGACTGGAGAACTAAAGACAGTTCGTCGTAAAAGTTCGTTATACACTGTTTCACCATGGATATCGATGAACTTTGTCCGAACCCGGAGCATGCTACAATTGATAGGACACGGCAAGCAGAGCCATGAGAACCAGCATTCCAAATTTTAAGACAACCCGAGTCCGTATGCTCAAGTTATAATCAATGCAAGTTGAAGGAAACAACCCCGTTTTCGTATCCATCAGCGTGCCATACTTCGAATCCATCATTTTTCGTATCCATCGTCGCGTCACGGTTCGCATCGATCTATTTCGTATCCATCCACAAGCTTTTTGTTCGTATCAATCGGTTTCGTATCCATCAACAGGTAGTACGCTTCGTATCGGTCATTCAATGCCAAATTCGTATCCATCGACGAGGCACTTGGTCGAATTCACCAGAGAACCTTGGTTCGTATCCATCGATTGTCCTCACTTCGTATCCATCACAAATACGCTTGTTCGTATCGATCAATGGAGACAACTTCCATCGATGCGAACAACGCCACCTCCATCGATACGCAATGGGCACGCTGCAAACTGATACGAAGTACGCGTTATTTATGGATTCGAGCTATGCAACGGCTATTGACTCAAGCGAGCCAACGGTCTTTGATACGAACGAGGCGATATTCATGGATGCGACACGGTCAACTCGGAGCAAAAGGCGGATCGATGCGAGGAGTGCGCGCCATGTCGCCGCGTTATCACGTGCAACCATCGATTCGAAGGCATGGATTCGAAGTGATGGACTCAAAGCAAACAGCCAAATGAAAAACTTCAACTCGTATCGATCATATCTCAAGATCTACTGATCCAAATTCAATGAAATTTTCACAGGAGCTTGCATACACACTAAGGAACGTCTCTGCCAAATTTCAACTCGATTGGACATCATCTTGATCGATACGAAATGGATTCGTATCGATCGCGGATCAAAGCAAAACTATCTGGAAACGGTCGCGTGGGCCCCCTCACGTGCCAAACCAAGTCTCCCGAAGTTTGAACGAAATCTCAGCCTCCTACGCCTATAAATAGCACCCTAGAGCCTACAGAAGAAAGATCTTTTGATTCTCAAGCGCCCAGACTCTGCCGGATCGAGATTTGCATCTTATTCTTACTGTTTAATTCGAATTCCAAGCTGTAATTCGTTGTTGTTCGCTGTAATCATTTGTAATCATTGAAAGAGAATCAATAAAATCATCAAAACTTCATAGTGGACGTAGGTAACACGCCGAACCACTCTAAATTGCTTGTCTGCGTATTTACAATTCTGTTTATTAGAGTTTTTGTTAGATAATCTTCATTTTCAATTTATTTTCTTCACTTTTATCTCTTCAAAAACTTCCGAAGAGTGTTGTGCCCATTTTTGGTACAAACAGATAACCCATTTATTAAAAACATTAAATTTTAATATAAATTTGAAAAATAAGAATTTTGAACATAAATTGTAGTTTTTCATAGAGACTGATAGTTGTACTTAGAAAATAATAGGCTACCGCATCCCCATATTTGAATTCTACCTAGTGCAGAAGCCGCTATTTTTTTTGTTCAGACTGCAATAACTTCTTCGTTCTAACTCAAAATCAGGCGAGACTTCGACCGATGAACTCCCAACTAAATTACAGACAATATGGAACACTCGGATACTTCATCGTGTGAACGCACACTGTAGTTCTCCAAGGGGACTGACAGTTGTACTTAGAAAATAACAGACTACCACATCCCCATATTTGAACTCCGCCTAGTGCAGAAGCCGCTATTTTTTTTGTTCGGACTGTAATAACTCCTCCGTACTAACTCAAAATCAGGCGGGATTTCGACCGATTAACTCCCACCTAAATTACGGACAATGTGGAACACTCAGCTACTTCATCGTGTGAATGCACACTGTAGTTCTCCAAGGGGACTGACAGTTGTATTTAGAAACTAATAGGCTACCACATCCCCATATTTGAACTCCGCCTAGTGCAGAAGCCGTTATTTTTTTTTTGTTCGGACTGCATTAACTCCTTCGTTCTAACTCGGAATCAGACGAGACTTCGACCGATGAAATCCCACCTAAATTATGGACAATATGGAACACTCGGATACTTCATCGTGTGAGCGCGCACTGTAGTTTCCCAAGGAGACTGACAGTTGTACTTAGAAAATAATAAGCTACCGCATCTCCGTATTTGAATTTTGATGAAAATTAGAATTTTTAATTTTTATTGGAACTCAAAACATAAAAATTAGAATTAGAATTATTTTATATTTTTTTTATTAGTCAAATTAAGTTTAAATCTTTAAATGGGTTAAATAGGTAACCCTCTTATTAAGTGGGTTGGGTCATAAATGGGGTGGGTCATAAATGAGTAAAAAAGAATGGGTCATAAATGGGTTGGGTCAAACACGACCCAACCCATTTTGATCCAACCCAACCCGTTTGACAGGCCTAATCAAAATTAGTAATGAAATGGACCTTGAATGCTCTGAATCTATTTCTAACATAGACTATGTATCGCATCACAACATAGATATTAATGAACATATTATAGGGGATAGACAAACTATGTCAGATATTCAAGAAAATTATTCGCAATCTAGAACCCCTACCACTACAAGGAAGAAGCCAATTCCAACGGTTTTAGACTGTTGTGGTTGTCAAAAACCGTTGAAAACCGATGGAAACTGTCGGAAAAAGCCATAGGAAAGTAGGTCATCATCAAACAGTGTTTCCAATGACTTTCCGACAGCTTCATCGTCTTCTTTCCAACGGCTCACAACGGTCTTTCCAACAGCAGCCGTGTACACGTGGGAAGCGACGGTTTAACCGGATTTGTGTCGGTAGCCATCGAAAACCATTGGTTTTAGTTTACTAATTAACCTTCAGTATTTGTTGATTATATTTTACAAATTAGCCGTCGGAAATCTAGGCTATTTTTTTATTTTTGCTGGCATTCGTCTCTCATACAACACATACATATAAATGTATCTCGCAATTCAATTTCATGCATATAAATCGTATGTATAAGCCAAATCAGATATAAAACATCAATAATAAAAAAGCATCAATATTTACAACAAATCAAACTCAAACATTCCACCATATAATAAAACATTCCAACAATATACACAAAATCAACCTCCAATATCTCAAAATGTATCAATCATGTCAAAATAAACCAACACATATAATACCGCCTAAATCAACCTCAACCATTGAACATCGCATCAAAATGTATTAAACATATCAAAATACATCATCCTCGCCTCCAAGTGTATATGTGTACAATATCCCAACGTAAAATTTTAAAATCATACCTACCATTCATGCTCATCGCCTCTAGAACCAGCTGATGAAGGAAACGTGTCATGCTACTGCATATACGCAGCAATGCGCTCATCCAACTGTGTCATCTCCACAGCGCGACATTGGTATCGTTCCTCCAGCTCAATAATCCTAGCTCTAAGGTCCTGAATCTCTGCTTGGTCCTGAGCTTTTTTGTAGGTGCTCTGCTTGCGTTTAGTCTAAAACATTTATATGATTTAATAAGGGATTTTTGTCTAATAGCTAGCAAAAAACGTGGGCTTAGCAGCCGCTATAACAATGCGATATATAAAATCATATAAGAAAGTGATTTTATAAGTTACATCTAATATAAATTATAAGATCATATATTATCAGATTTAGCAGGATCATATATTATCTATAACGTTTTACCTATTACTAGGAAGACCAAAAACAAGTAAGCAACACATGTGACTTTCAGTTTTAAACCCAAAAGCAATTTTCGAATAATAATCTAAACAATTTCAAGTTCATCGCAGTCGAGAGATTAGTAAATAATCAAATCTAAACATACTATTCATTACCTCTTGGTTGCCAAAGCCATAACATCTATTCCGTGTTTCCGAATTCATGAAAGCTTCAAAAATCGCGTCCTTCTCGTCAGTAGTCAACTGTTCCCGTCCCGTTACCTCAAGCAGCTGCGCTCGTTGTTTCATAAATTTTTCCAGGATTTCCAAATAAAAATACAGTTGAAATTAACACTACATTATTTTAATTCTTTACAACTAATTAATTAAACTGATTATTGATAACTTATAACTTAAAGTATGCTTACATGGGCCTGTTGTGATTTTGAGTCATGCCACATGTATGTGAGTGTGCCATCTTCATTTTCATGCTCGATGGCATGAGTACGTGCAAACACGTCCATGTAGGAGACATGACCCTGACGCTCTCTTTCCTAAAATAATTATTATATATTATTATTATATATACAAAATTATACAATGTAATAACTGTTTATAATCGCAATTAATAAATTTACCAGCTCTTGACGATAACGCTAGAATGACTTAGAAGCACCGCGGTGTGTGACTAGGTTTTTATTTCTATTCGCAGAGTTCATATCTGACTTCGCTTGTAAATTTAAATTTAACATTATATTTTACATTTGTAAATTGTATATTATATACAGAACAAGTTAAAGTGATATTTTGACTTATCAGAATATACTCTACATAATGTGTGATAGATTGTGTATAAAACTTCAATTTAAATAATTAATAAGAGATTAGTAAACTCTACTTCGCTTTATTGATATTCCGGTGAGCAACCCAAGCTTTCCACATGCTTGTGCTCACCAAGTCGGGCTTCTTCCCCGCTTTTTTACGGGTGACATCGTATCGTGGTGGGTCTTCCTCATTTTCTTCATCCAGTAGTTTCTACAAAGGAGATGGTCAAGTCAACTTCTTTCAAGTCTATCTCCCCCTATAATTTGGAAAAATATAAGTCATACACTTATACTTAGTCAACAATTTGTACACTGGTTATATATAATGATACATAAATTTACATTGCGAGAAAGTCTTGCCAGATGCACTCTATGATGTAGGGTGGGATACTATCCCACTTAGGCCAGCAAGCGCTCGACCTGCTCTTGCTCGGCCAGCAAGCGCTTGGAAACATCAAGAGCAACTTCTATTGGCTCCATCCCAAATCCTCTATGTTAAATATGGTATAGACTTTTAATAAATCATGATTGGTATATCGTACACAAAATATTTATGATGCTGAAATAAATTTAATACTTACCCATTTGCTTTACTGAATAGCGTTACTATAGGATGTAGTTCCTGCTATGATATGCCGCTGCCATCACCTCGCCCGGCGGTCCCTCTCCGAGTATAAGAGGGGGAACATGATGAATGGAAATAATTCAACGTCGAAACGGCATAATACCTATCATAGACATATCATTTTATTATGGCAGAACATATCATTTAGTTATAAGAAAATATATCATTTTTAATGAGAAAAATTTAACATTAACAATCACATACTTACTTTCTATCAAAATGTACATTATTAATCAGTCATCGTCATTTTTTGATTCAGACTTGGTCTCATACTATATATTGTGTTCCTCTATAGTCTCAAAGCTTGTATTAAAACACTTGATCCATTGTTTAGAGTTCCAAAATTAGTATGATCGTCGGTTATTATTATTTCGCTAATTTGCTCAAGATCTGCCTGATAAGCTTGTTCATTTGGAATATTATTTCCATCAAACGTAAATCTTGCATTTGTTTTAAAAACTGTCGACCAATCTATTTTAGCTCTTTTTAGAGATGGATAAGGAGCATAATAAACTTGTAGTTCTTGTTTGGCTAGTACAAAAGGATCGTACTCATGATAATGCGAGGTATACTTTATTTCAATAAGATTATAATCTTTGTGCACGTTGATTTCAGAACCTGGAATATTGCTGAACCAATTACATCTAAACAAAAAAAAACTTCCTCCGTAGATCATGTGAAACATGTCAATTGCAAAACCTAGATTAACACGCCGTAAAAACCATTTATATGATTATCTGGATCATCACTACCTTTAACGAATACACCGGTATTGTTAATTAATTTTTCAACACTATATTCTTTGCTGTTGAATTTATATCCATTGACGAAGAATATTGAATATATCTTTACATTTCCTTTTAGTCCCAACATAAGATGTTTCAATCCTTCATCGACCACATAATTTCTCAGATCATAAACGTAGTTCGAAAACCAACCAGCGAATTCATTACTGAGATCACCACATGGATGTTGAGATTTATAAACACTGCAGATATAGATAATATATTGCATTATACTATACACGTATATTATTGAAATAAATATATCAAGAATTATTATTTAATATTACCTAACAAATGGTGCAACTACAGCATAATTAAGAAGAAAATGCGTGTGTGCTACATAGTAATCTCTATCGTCTAACAATAGTTTCACACATTTTCCAATAGGTCGACCATGTTGTCTAAAAATAGATAACATTGTTTGAGAAAAACCTTGTTCAACGTCTTCATCATCATGCGGAACACTTTCAACTGATACGTTCAGATGTTCACTGAAATAATGAGAGAAAAGGAACAAAGCTTCTTCTTCGATATATGATATGATTTACAAATCGAACCTTCAACTTGTGCGTTTTGTCTAACTTTTTTCTTTAGATGATTAAGTACCTATTAAAAAATTATTTCAAATTAAAATTTACTTATATATGTAATTAAACTAATATTTAACATACACAATATTAATACCTCTTAAATAGATACATCCATCCATATTGCACTGGACCTTGAAGACGTGCTTCAAATGGAAGATGAACAGGTAAATTCTCCATTACATTAAAGAAACATGAATGAAATATTTCTCTAGTTTGCATAGCAGTATAGGGATTTATACATCAAATTTATGTAGATGTTCATCTTTTAATGTAGTCGAACAAAGCTCTTTGTAAAACAAACCGAGTTCCATTATAGCCATCCAAACCTTTTTCGAGTAATAGCTCTTTGAAAACGATGGGTAACAAATTTTGCATCATTACGTGACAATCATGACTTTTCATTCCACTCAGTTTACTGTTTTTAAAGTCGACACATCTACGAAGGTTATAATAAATCCCATCAGGAAATCTTAATCCTTTCACCCATTTTAACACAACTTTAACTTGGTTATTGTCTAACTCATAACACGCTTTTGAATTTGTAGTGTCGTTCGAATTGATATGAAGCTTAGGAGGCTTTCATAATTCTTGCATATTATGTCTTGATTCCAAATTATTCTTAGCCTTCCCTTAACGTTCAAAATTGTACTAAGCACGTTATCAAACATGTTTTTCTCATTGTGCATCATGTCAATATTATGACGAAGTAGGAGGACTATTGAATAAGACAACGCCGAAAATATACTTCGTTTGTACCAATTATGGATCGGTGCAATTTCATTTTATACTCCAGTTTCATATATCTTAGGATAATCTATTACAAGTTCATATATTCCTTTGCTTGACCAATCGTTGGTGGTTGCATAGTCTTTGCTCTATTAGTTGTAAAGTTTTTACTATCTTTTCTAAAAGGATGATTAATACGCAGAAAGTATCGATGACAATCAAACCATGAAATTTTCTTCCCATGCGGTAAAGAAAATGCTCGTATTTCTTTAATACAATAAGGACGGCCTAGAAGATCGACCGTACTCCAACCTAAAACATTGCATACGTAGAAAAATCACTAGTAGTCCATAACAAAGAAGCGAACATACGAATTTTTTTTTGAAATGTCGTATGTTTAATTCCTTCATGCCACAGTGGTTTTAACTATTCAATCAATGGTTGTAAATACATCGATTCATTATGTTGAGTCATTATGGTCAGGGACGACAATAATCAGAAACATATTTGAAGTTTTCATACACATTCATGGAGGTAAATTATAAGGTGTAACGATAATATGTCAAGATGAATATTTAGAACCAAATTGAGAGAATGGTGAAAATCCATATATATATAAAACAAGTCTAACATTACGGCTTTCCACTGTAAAAGCGGAATATGTCTTATCAAAATGCTTACATGCTTCTCCATTAGCTAGGTGTGTTAATGCACCATCTTTCTGTGTTTTCACACTATGCCATCTCATATAGGGCGCGGTTACATAAAGTGCGTATAACCTTTGAAGCTTAGGAGTGACGGGTAAGTATTGCATACGCTTGTATGGAATTTTATTTTTCTTCCTTTTTCAAGGTTTTTGTCTTTCCTCATTACATATTCTATACTTCCTAAGAACGATGTCCTCTTTCAAAAAAATATGCAACTATTTAAACATGTATCTATTTTTTAGTAAAACAAATCACAAGCAGACATAATTTTTTACAGTTCATAATGATTTTCGCACATTAAAATTATCGAGTGGCATGTGCCGTTTTGCAGTTTGTACAACAGCTGTAAATCCGACTTCTGTGGAGTTGTATTTCGATTTCATCACAATACATTCTACAGTTATTGATAATTGAGTGTTGCTTTTACAGTCATCCCAAAGGGTTTCTTAGTAGCACCCACTAAATCATAGATTTTCTATGCTCCAATATTTGGTTCTTCTTTGACATTTACATCGTCATCATCAACTTCAACCGTATGGAACATTGATCATGCTGTATCTTCAACCATATCTTCTATAGGATTCGCCATAACAATGTCATTACCCACCTCCTCCTCTGATTGTACAGGATTAGGTGCTACAAGTTCTTCATGACGATCCCACACATAATAATCCGGCACGAAACCATTTTGATACAAGCGAACTTTAACCATATTTGGTATCAAATGCTTCAAGTGTTTGCACCTACTACACGGACATTCGTCATTTCCATTATCACTTAAAGTGAATTTAATAAATACGTGTACACCATTATAAAAATTTTCCTTTATTGAGCCTCTTAATCCCTTTCATTGATACATCCAGCTCTTTCGATCAACAAAATAATTGACCATTTTTCCTATTTAAAAAAATGTGATAGAAATTCAAAAATGTATTGATCATTTTATGGATTGACATTTTATTTTTCAATTCATTAATACATTTTAATGTTTTATTAATTATATTATATATTATTCTTTTTGATTTGTTTATAAAATCTAATATATTTTCAATTTTAACAATTATGAATATAATATTAAAATTTTAGTTTATTGTTTTCAATTTTGATGGTCGATCATCCTACCTCCCATTACAAACACGATAATAATTATATTTCATAAATCATTTTATTTTAAATGATTCAACAAAATTTCGATAACACTTCCCCTTTGTTCCCTATATCATACACAAATACATGTACATAAGGAACAAAAAGGAAGTGCTATCGAAATTTTGTGAACCGTTTAAGATGAAATGATTTATAAAATGTAATTACTTTGTTGTGTTTGTAATCTATCAAATACAGGGACAAATCCAACAAACATCGTATCAAATGAATATTGATGTCTATTTTATGACAAAAACGAATATTTACATAACGATCATATACAATACTTGTCAGATGTGGCCAAAAACTCTCTAAGGGATTTAAAATAATAAAATACAATATACATGAATTTGTTTATACATTACCATTTTACATTTAATTTTTTATTAATTATATAACGCATAATAGCATTTGTACAATAATTTGTTTATATTTTAATGTTTTATTGATTATATAATATATTATTATTTTTTACTTTTTTTATAAATTCTTTTATGTTTTCAAATATAATGAATTATGAATATAATATTATATTTAAAAAATAAACTACATAATACACTAATTTACCACATGACATATTCTAACAAAATAGGTTTTATATATAATTAAGGATATGAACTAATAAATGATTATGTAAATAAATCATTTTTGTCGACATTTTAGGTAACACGTACACTAAATTATGCACACATACAATAAATTATGCATATAAACACTAATTAACTCAATTTAGCCCTAATTATACTTTAGTTTTCATATTGAAACATTAATAACCGTAATTAGCATATCTCAATCAACCAATATATAATTCTAAACAATCAGTGTGGTATTATAAACAAATACAATCAGAAATTAACACTAATTTAGCAAATTAAACTTAATTAGGTTTTAAAAAAGTCTGATTTGAGCTAAATTAATTGCGTAGGCGAATGGAGATTTGAAGATGGCGAAGTTTCCGATGGTTGGGGACACGTTGGAGCAGCTGACGATAGAGAATGGCAAACTTTGAAGGAAAAGTTAGGGTTTGGAAGCTTTGGGGGGGAATGAATGTTTCTGTCTCGGCCGAACCTGCTGTATAATCATATTATCTGTGGCTTCCGACGGCCGTTGATGGCTACTATTAACGACGGTTTTCAACGGCTTCTGACGGCCGTCAACGGCTAGTATTAACGATGGCTTCTAACAGCTTCCGACGGCCTTCGACAGCGTATTAACAACGGCTTTCGACGGCTGTTATATACTTTTCATTAAAATTTCACACTTTTTAAATAAATTTAATATAAATTAGTTTGTTAGAAAAATTTAATATGTAAAAATAATTGAACAGTTTATATTAGTTATCAACGAATATAAAATAAATATTACTGATTACAACTGCTTACTTGCCTTTTTAAATTAATTTAAATTTTTTAAATTATAGTTGCACAATGTTTACAAAATAAATTCATAATATTATGACGTATCATAAATTTCATCAAAAAATTTATAACTGATAGACCGAAAGTTGCAGAAAATAATTGTCTGTGCTCGATTTTCAATAAAATTAATTATCGAATATAATCGTACAACAAAAAAGGTTATCAAAAATACTATTTTAATTAATTAGAAACTTTATAAATTTGAATAATTGAATAAAATATCTTTACAAATTCTTAGGATTTGAAGTATTATATTTAATTAAATTTCAAACTTATATAACTAGTACATATAATAAACTAATATGTTTAAATAAATAAAATGAAGGCCCGTCGGAAGCAAAGTGACGGATCCGTCGAGACCGTCGGAATGTTCCGCTGTAAATTATTGTTTTCCTTGTAGTGCACGTTGCTCTCTGATGGACACATTAGAACACATTCAAGGTCTAAACAGAACAGGAAGCATCAATAGAAAGAAATTCCTTTTGAGTTTACTACAACAATACCTAATGACGTGTGATCGATAATCCTACGTGGAAAAATATGCTAACACGGTTAAAATTAAAAGGTAAGAAAATGAAACGAACAAAGTCAATCGTGAGTATTCTTTCAGACAGCGTAAACAACAACGCTGACTTCACCAAATGGGAAGTAGCAGCGGATCTACTCTTTGGTGTGAGTATGTGTCAAAATCGACAAGCTTTGGGAATTCTAAGCACTTTGGACGTTATGAATTCATGCACGGATGTGGAATTCAGTATTAATTGAACGAAGTTAACTGATGTTTGGTAGGAGATAAACTTTAGTCCTGCACGACTGATGCTTTTGCGCATTTCATTTTGTTCTTTTTTTAGTTCTTTCTGGACTTTTAGGGAACGTATGGTGGTTTTTGAGTCTGGTTTATGTTTAATACTCCTTGTTCACTACATGTTATAAACCGTATCCCTTGTTTGCTTTTAGTATATATAAAGTACCTGTTTCAAAAAAAATAAGATATTAAATATTACTTTTTATTTATTAGTTATTAATCATTAATTTATTACATATTTCTTCATAGTTATGACTAAATGTTAATTTGAATTTAAACACAAACGAAATATACCATCACTGGTTATAAATTATAAATAATTATCTATCTAAATTTTTGTTTATAAATTATTAATTACAAACTATCATTTATAAATTATTTAGGTAAATATTAAATATTTGTTATTTGTTATAAATTACTATAATATTTTAAGCAATACTAAATATATTCATAAAATTTAACGTAAACCTATGAGTAAAACTACTTTTAAAAAAGTTGTATTTAATTAATATCTAGTTGTAAAAAAAACGTTTTTAGAACATTTAAAAACCGTTGGTAAATAGTTATTGTGACAACGTTTACAATAAAACGTTGTAAAAAATAATGCTTTACAACATTTTCTATAGAAGTGTTGTAAAAAAGATGTTTTTACAGCATTTTTTCAAAAAACGTTGTAAAAGGGATTTTTACAATGTTTTAAATACAAACTGACGCAGCAGCGGATAACAGAAATGACGAAACGGTGAAAGTAGCAATCGGTGGATTGTAAATACCAAACGCCCAAATCCGTTGATCTCAAAGATGTCGGATTCTAGCTATCTTCGTCACGTTGATCGCGCACGATGCCGTGAAGGAAGATCTACGATTCTTCGAACGTTGATCTAGCGCACTAGATTTCGTGAATCGGCTTCAGCAGTCGTTGATTCGAGCTCACTCGAATGCCGAAAGTGGAGATAGGAGATTACACTCAACTACCAATTTGAGAAGAGGCACAAAGCACTCAAACAAAGTTTTATTCAAAATCAACTAACTATTACAAATGACACCACCATCCCTATTTATAGGGTTACAACAACACAACACAGCCTTCACCGACCTAACATAGGTCGCCAACGACCTAACATACACGTTACAACACACGCGACCTAAAACATTACAACACAACAACATACAGCCGTGCGACCTACGACTTAAAGTATTTACAACAGTTACAACGACTTAAGCACAACGACATAAGAACAAACGAGTTAACATACACGAGTTACAACACAATGACCTAAGTATACAACACACGCGACCTAAGGACTCAACGACTTAACAAATCCAAGCTTCATGCGATATAGGCTTCATGCGACCTAAAACTTGAGCGACATATGATCGAGCGACCTAAGAACATGGCACATTCTTCAGGCTGAACTTCGGCTTTGTGAGCGACCTACGAGATAACGACTTAGTATCTGGAGCGACCTAAGCTTCGCGACTTATGGTAGGTCGTTTGCGACCTAAAGAAAGCGACATGTGAGAGCGACTTAAGGCAATCTGGCCGATGCAATCAGTAGCTTGTCCCAGTAGGTCGCTGGAGCGACTTAAACTTAACTCGTTACCATCCTTAGGTCGCTGGAGCGACTTAAAACATAACTCGTTAGTCTTAGGTCGAGACTTACTAGGTCGAAGCTCCTTAGGTTGTGGCTCGTTTTGCCTGACATAACTCATAAGGTCGCTTGAGCGACTTATCAACTCGTTAGGTCGTATAACCCCACTTGTTAGGTCGCTTGGTCGATCTACCATCATACTAGGTCGTGACCGACCTAAATCCAATGCCTTGGTGCTTAAAGTGTTACCTCGCGAGCGACCTTCACTAGGTCGTGAGCGACCTAAGATCCTGGAGCGATTCAACTCCATTGAATTCGTCGATTGCGCCGCATCATCCTCCCCTGATTGAAAAAAATTCATCCCGAATTCATTTTCTTTTCTTCTTCGAGACGCTGTCTTCCATTCATTATCTAGTCTGATGCGGCTCCGGTGATAACCACTCTTGTGATTGATCTTGTCTTGACTCTTTGATGATGTAGCTCGATATAAGGAACGCATGGCAATAAGCAGACGCGGCATTAGGCAGGCGGCATGAGGAAGTGATCTGAGGGAGATGACCTCATGATGCTTGTGCCAATAGGAAGGAGTGATATAGAACCAAATCGTGATGAAAATGCGAGATGATATAAGGAAATTTAAAATCACGGAGCGATTTAGGAAGTTATGACTAAAAAAGTGTGATGACTCATGCCCAGATTCTTGTTTCTCCTTATCTCGTTCAGATGTATCATCATTTAGAATCTTCCCTTGATGTGTTGCAACAATTTTCCCTGATTGAAATGAATTCCCTCTTGCTTCTCCTTTGACATATTTATTTTCATGAAACGGTTCCAAGCAGTTGACGTTGACATTGTCAGCAGTGCGAACATGACCAGATAACTCCAACTGACAATCATTCTCTTCCTCTTGTCTTTTCAACTCTTCCTATTCTTTCAGATTCATAAGATCATACGATCCCTGCAGTAAAATAGCATCTGAAACTAGTTTAGTTTGATGCTGAATGTCCTATAGTGATGGTAACTCTTCGGTTAATTCCTCAGGATCTTCGACTTCAGACTCATCGAATTTTGATCCAACTTCCTCAAAAACATCAAGATCTTTACCCATTCCTTGCCCGGTTAATACAAACAATTCATTACTAATTTTCACCTTTTCGACAGACTCTTCCAAAAATACAAGACTAGTCTCTTCAGGCAGTTCCTCATCTTCAAACTCTTCAAATACTTCATCCTCTTCAGAATTCTCAAAATCAGAACTTTTTCCGGATTCAATCAACACTGATAATTCATCATTATCTTCCATTTCATTGATGAACTCTTTCAAAGATAATAAACTATCTGATTCTGCCTTCTCTTCTGTTTCACTCTCACTTTGTTCGGGCTTCTCGGAAACTAAGGAATTTATACTTGGCTGACTCTCATCCATAAGCTCAGGTGTTAAACAAGAATCCTCCATCATCAAGTTATTTCCCTCAACTCCGAACATAATTACTTCTTCCATACTATCGACATCAATCTTTTTCGGTGAAGAGTAATCAACTTCTACATCCATATACTTTGACGTTGAATAAAATTCCATCAACAAATTATATTCATTGTTCTCTAACTCGATCTCTTCATCTTCGTTGTCAATCTTTGGTGGTAATTCTTCGTATGATTCCGCAGAACTGACCTCTTCAATTTCTTCTAACATTGGTTTAACCTCCTCAGGAGTTTTAAGCTTTTCACTTGCCTCATACCTAACCAACGATTCAGCACTACCTTCCGTTTCTTTAACACTTTCGCTGAAAGATAATGGACTAGTCGGTTCCTCTTCTTTTTCTGGCTCGCTTTCAGTAGAATCATCCACATCCTCGTTTTCACATTCTTCTACAACTAAGGCTTTCTTCTTGGGCTCCGTACATTCAATACTTCTATGGCCAGACTCCTGATAATGATAGCGCTTAATTCGGTCATCAACATTTGTCTTAGTGATTCCATGTAAAACTGGTTCGTTGACTCTCTTAGAAACATTTATACTGCAATTAACGCCTTTATTCTGATTGCTGGGGTTTGTAACCACACCCTTTCCTCGACTCCCTTGACTCAACTTCTGCAACTGTTGGTTCACACGAGTTTGATAATTGTAGGGTAAGAAATTTTCCTTCATCATCCTTTTCATCTTATCCCACGTGACAATTTTGGATTTCCTCATTCTCTCTCTGGTTGATTTAGTTTGTTGCCACCAATCCATAGCTCTTTCTTTCAATCTTGTAGCAACTAACTTAACTTGACGATCCTCAGACACGTTGTTGAGTTTAAATTTTTTTTCAACCTTTGATAACCAATCCAAGAATTCCTCTGCTTGTAGACCACCTAGGAATTCTGGAATCTCTGTGTCCATCCTTGTCTCCCGTGTATGAACATTCTCTTCAACATTCCTATATCGATTTTGCCCTTGACCTGGATATCGAAAGTGAACACTATCACCATGACTATCTTCTTCAAACTTAGATGAGCTTCGATGTCGATTCTGAACATTGACTCTTCTATGACCATGCACGTCCTCTCTACTTCTTCTTTCATAATCACAATATGCCTCATGCTCGTAACCACGATAAGCTCTTCTTTCTTCATTCCGATAATTATGATTGTCTCGAAATCCACGATCTCGATTTATCGACAAAGATGATTCTCTTCTTTCTCTATCATAACGTGGCGACATTATCCTTTGATTTCGATTCATGTCAGTCTTCATTTTCTCCACTCTCTCGAAACCCTTATTGAACCTTTCATCGATACGTTGTTCCATCTGTTCAGGTTCTTCACTCCCATACAAATCTGCAACCTTATGATGACGGTTAACACATCTCGGAGGCATGATCAAATCCTCAACAGATCCAACCACTGCAAACTTCACTTTGATCCAAAAAATTCTCGAATCAAACTTCCCCACTTGTTTGAAATCTCACGAACACCCCAAATAAACAAACAACTTAATTCGAACTCCGAAACTTCAAATCTCAAAATTGACGCCCAACGAACTTGGATAAGTTCGTCTCCTAGCTCACGACTTGAACAAATCTCGCACAAACTTGAACAAGCTCGCTTCTAGCTCCAACAATTGAACTCTACTCTTCTCCTTGGCTCGGCTGGAATTGAACAAACATTTCTCCTTGGTCCAACAGGCTCGTCTTAGCTATGATTGGCTAAGTCTCGCTTTGATACCAAATGACGCAGCAGCGGATAACAGAAATGATGAAACGGTGAAAGTAGCAATCGGTGGATTGTAAATACCAAACGCCCAAATCCGTTGATCTCAAAGGTGCCGGATTCTAGCTATCTTCGTCACGTTGATCGCGCACGATGCCGTGAAGGAAGATCTACGATTCTTCGAACGTTGATCTAGCGCACTAGATTCCGTGAATCGGCTTCGGCAGTCGTTGATTCGAGCGCACTCGAATGCCGAAAGTGGAGATAGGAGATTACACTCAACTACCAATTTGAGAAGAGGCACAAAACACTCAAACAAAGTTTTATTCAAAATCAACTAACTATTACAAATGACACCACCATCCCTATTTATAGGGTTACAACAACACAACACAACCTTCACCGACCTAACATAGGTCGCCAACGACCTAACAGACACGTTACAACACACGCGACCTAAAACATTACAACACAACAACATACAGCCGTGCGACCTACGACTTAAAGTATTTACAACAGTTACAACGACTTAAGCACAACGACATAAGAACAAATGAGTTAATATACACGAGTTACAACACAACGACCTAAGAATACAACACACGTGACCTAAGGACTCAGCGACTTAACAAATCCAAGCTTCATGCGACCTAAAACTTGAGCGACATATGATCGAGCGACCTAAGAACATGACACATTCTTCAGGCTGAACTTCGGCTTTGTGAGCGACCTACGAGATAACGACTTAGTATCTGGAGCGACCTAAGCTTCGCGACTTATGGTAAGTCGTTCGCGACCTAAAGAAAGCGGCATGTTAGAGCGACTTAAGGCAATCTGGCCGATACAATCAGTAGCTTGTCCCAGTAGGTCGCTGGAGCGACTTAAACTTAACTCGTTACCATATTTAGGTCGCTGGAGCGACTTAAAACATAACTCGTTAGTCTTAGGTCGAGACTTACTAGGTCGAAGCTCCTTAGGTTGTGGCTCGTTTTGCCTGACATAACTCGTAAGGTCGCTTGAACGACTTATCAACTCGTTAGGTCGTATAACCCCACTTGTTAGGTCGCTTGGTCGACCTACCATCATACTAGGTCGTGACCGACCTAAATCCAATGCCTTGGTGCTTAAAGTGTTACCTCGCGAGCGACCTTCACTAGGTCGTGAGCGACCTAAGATCCTGGAGCGATTCAACTCCATTGAATTCGTCGATTGCGCTGCATCACAAACGTTGTAATAAACTGTATTTGCTGCAGTGTTTGAAAATAATGCATAATCCACAAAGACATTGATCGTAATATTTATATGGTTGCTGTGATAAAAATCGATACTCGAATTACTAGTAGAAGTTTTTGCTAGTTTAATGGAGCAAGAAGTGATTTAGTAGTGTTTATAGTTTTAATATTGGTAAGAATTAACCCTTTGCTTGCTGTACTTTGTTTTTGACTCATTATATTACGTTTTGTTTTAATAATTTAGAAGCAACTTAGATATAATTGTTCAGAAGCAACCAAAACAATAAAGCCAGTACTGTTTAGCATGAATCCTAAATTCAAATTTTACTATGACTCGTCCTTTCAGATTGAAGCACCAAGTCTTCGTTTAGTTTTAATTTTATTCGTTGATGTATTTTATCAACGCATGGTCATTGGAAAAGAAAAATGGAGAAAAAAAACATAAGGATGACTGGACCAAAGTTGATTGGCATTTTTGCAATGTGTAATGGTCAAATATTAGAATTCCGTATAATTGGAAGGACGTATTAAGTTAGGCAAACAATTATGTATTATTATTATATGCATGATTCGTCAGTCAACTATTTGTGTCTGAAAAATTATGCATTTGTGATATGATATAAGACCATTTAACATCAGTCAAACATTAGCCAGAAAATTAGAAATAGGTATAGTTTGAAGATACATCATAATAACTAGAATAATACATATCATGGTTTTCTTACGTCACTAAGAGTACTTCGTTCCGTACGATCTAGAAGCACAGTACCGACAACTGCATGTGATAATCCTACCACCATCTCCACTTTGATTATGTCCACATTGTTTATCTGCACTAAGCAAACTACACACTACGTCCCATATCTAAACTCCAGCTCATATCCACACTCCAGCTGGACAGTAGTTACTAAATTTTTCTTACTTTGAGCCATCTTTTTTACAAGTTCTCACCGACTCTCCACATTGGAAATTTGATTGTCGGATTGCAAATCTAGGATGTAGTTGATGATCAAGTTGCATTAAATCTTTTAAAGAGAAATCTGAGAGATAAAATTCGGTAAATCAAATTATCTTTTACTTCTCATATGTCGAGAATGAATCACTTGGACTAAGACATACCATACACAACAATAATTGTATATTTAGCTTGATAAAATGATTATTCAACTTTTGAAGTTGTATATCTATCATTTCATAGAAAAGTTCAACACGATAATAATGAAGATGTGTCTTTCGTTCAATTTTACGATACGATCTTCCTTTAGCAACAAACAAGTTATCAGGGATGAGAAGTGAGAGGAAAACCTAACATGTATTTACAACAAAAGCCCAATACCACACTAAACAAAAAAGATTAAAAATACAAAATCTAGTGGGGACGGCGGTCTCCACTGCTGGGCCTCAAATAGGTACGCCACTGGGTGCTACGTTAGTTTTATTTAAAGGATGTAATTTCAAACGCAAGCTCAAGGAAGAAGAAAAAATAGAGGAAAAGAAAGGTAAACACAAGACTCTATCAATGTTGACTTGGGCAACTATTAGTATTCCGTATAAGTGAAAGGATATGATAACTTATTCAAACAATTATATGAGATTAGTCAGTCAATTGTTCTTAGTAATAAAACTATGCATTTGTACTTTCAAAATAAATAAATAAAAAATTATGCATTTGTTGTGTGACAATATATTTTAACATCAGTCAAATATTAGGTACAAAATAACATGTAGCCACTTTAATATGTTACTTTGATGGATGCGTATATGATATTTAAATTATTACGTTTGAGTTGTTGCCTTGCATATTAATTATATAACAAGCATTCAACTGACAAATTCATGATGGGTTCCTTGTGTCACTGAAAGTACTTGGTTCTGTACGCACGGAACCGACAATTCCATCTGAAATCCTACAACCATCTCCACTTTGATTAATAATTACCTCGACATATTTTATGTGCACACTCAAATTTATATATGCTATCTCTTAATTGTGCACAATATGTTTATTTTATTCATCATAATTACTTCACTGATATTATGTTTTGTTTATTCCGTTAATAAGAATATAATAAAAAAAATGATTGGATACTTAATGAACTTAGATGATTAAATTTGAAAGAAAAATACTTGAGAAAAATGATTTCAACTAGCAATTATAATGGGTAATGTTAATGTGCTTTGAAATATAACATATGTTCACTATATACGATATATACGACATAAATATAAAATTAGCACCGAAAGGAACAGAAAGAAAGTGGGATAGAAAGCAAGATGATAAAATTATTTCAACATCTTATGATTATTTCTTTGTTACTTTTCAGGAATAAATACAGTACTTTAAACTTCATATGTATGTGCATGCGTGGTTGTATGTCACAAAAGCATCTTCATTTCTGTAATTACCTTCTTTTCGAAGAGTGTGAATTTAATAAGTTGTAAGTATTGGTTCCATTATGAAGAAAGTAAAATTAAACATGACAAGGAAAAAAAGCATCTGATCGTGTTCACGTATGCAAAATTATTGGTATTTGATTCATGTAAACTAAGTGGGATTTGTTACCTATACATACATCTTAGCTTATGTATCAGCCAAATTTAAAGCCTAGCTGAACTAAAATAGTTTGCTGTTATTGCATTTTGATCAAGTTGCATGGATCATAAATACAAACCAAGATATATAGGAGAATATATTACTGGCAACGTTTTTCATTTTTATCCAAGGAAATATTAAAGCAGTAGAGGTCAATGACATGAATGATTGGAGTGCATGAATGAATAATCATTAAAGCGGAAGATATGTTATTAAAGCAGCAATTAATTTAGTTCAAGATATCTTCACAATACTTGTAGAATATATCAAGGTTTCTTTACTGTTCTCACTATTGTGTTAGATATTTCATCTACCCACCACACACACGCACACGCGCTGATTAAACTATTTCAAACCAATCGTTCTTTTTTGCAAGAAAGAAGCACATCATAATAATTCAGAGACACACCTCACCATTTATATAGAAACAAACGAGTAGTGAGTAAGCGCGTAGCATCTTTTATATCTAAAAATGTATTTCCAACTAGCAAATCACAATAAAAGCTACAACTATTGATTACCATACAGAAAAGCATATGGATCGGATCATTGATATCTATATATAATAACCCACTCTGCTTCTCAATTTTCATTATTGAAAAAACTTTTAAAAACAATACAAAAGATAATGAAGAAAAAGCAGGAAAGAGTAACGGTAGCTAAAGGTCACATTCCTATTATAGTCGGTAACAGCGCTGAAGATGAGGAAGTAGAGAAATTCATTATAAGTTTAAAGTTGCTAAAGCATCCAAGTATATTATCATTACTGCAGTTAACAGCTGAAGAATTCGGCTTTAAACAAAGGGGAATACTGAGAATTCCATGCAATGTTTACATGTTTAAGCAGATTCTTGAATCAATTTCTGAGGATTAGCCAGTAACATTTTGTTTATTTCTTACTTCGTTTTTTCTTCGGATAACTGTTTTTTGACAGTAATGCGAGGCTTCACGAAGGTATTAATCTAGTTCTGTTTGATATTCGAGTCCTGTATCTTTTAGCACAGTGCCTGTACTTCAAATATTATTTATACATAGGGAAAAAAACTCGTCCTTGTTATAGCATTATGAATTATCTATGTCACAGCATAACGTGATCTATGAATCCAAATATGGGGACAATGTAACAGGGAATCATATTCCTATTGTATGTACATATGCACAAGTACATGGTATTTATATCGTTTCTGTTTAATATTGTTACTTCTGTCTTATTGATTACTTTTAATAAGTAAACAAAAACAAATTAGCATAATTAAACATGTAGGCTAAGTAGCGAGCACTCTAGTCAGTCTCGAATCATGCAAATTTTAATGAATGATTATTTTTGATTCATTTTAAATTTAATTACAAACTGAGGACATTTATGTACTTAATTCAGATGTAGAAAGCTATTTGATATTACATATGACGTTAATGATATTTTTAAAAACGTACGTAGCTCTTGTTAAAATTATGTTATCCTAATATGATGATATATAACATTTTTCAAAATAAGAGTTGTATAATGTAATTTGGTCACTGAACTCTTGTGCAAATCTGTACTCAGCTTCAGATTTGAAGTAATATGACAGGTTTCATTGCAAAAACAACTATACATACATTTTACCCCATCTACAGTGTTTTTCAATCTCACATACCAAAGTGTGTGTCAACAAAATCATCAAATCTACTCAGAGTTGCATGTTTTTCATATTTTAGATGAATAGTTCATGAGGTCGGGAAGGGTAAAATGGTCTAAGAATTATGTATGAATTACTACAAGTGGAAAATAGGCACAAGAACAAATTTTCATAAAATTTTTGGCGGAAGGACAACAAGTTTTATTTTTAGGTTGAAGGACAAACTTTGGAAGATAATTAGGTTGAAGGACAATGCTAATACAACTAGCATTTTGTACAATGTAAAACTGGTTATAATGCTAGTTATAATTAGCATTTTGTACAATGTTTGCACTGCACAAAATGCTAACTATATTTAGCATTTTCCTTCAGCCTAATTTTCTTTCAAAGTTTGTCTTTCAGCTTAAAAATGAAACTTTGTGTCCTTCAACCTAAATTTTTTTCAAAGTTTGTCCTTATGCCTAATTCTCTTTTACTGCAGCTTATGAGATTGAATAAATCATAACTTTCATGACGGTGTGAAAGATCAGGTTTCAATTTGTGATTAAAAAGTTTGAAATGAGTTATGGGAATTTAGATATAACTGTGTTCTGTCAAGATGTTGATTCTCATGAGTGGGTGAATTTGTCGACCACCAGTTTTGTACATGTGGAGGATGATATAGTTGGTGCTTCTTCAAAATTTTAAAATGACACGCTTTAAAATGATAAAATCGAAATGAAAAATAATGCAGACAGCTCACTTTGGATGACATAGATATAGAATTTTATTTTCATCGACCAAACTATAAACAACATTTGAATAATAGAAAAGGTATGGTAATACACATGAATGATTAACGCAGCCAAGGAAGCGAATTCGACGATGTAAATCGAATCCGTCCAGGATCTCACACGATTAGCGGAAATAATCGATGAATCGATGATAAATCGATGAAATGATACAATGATGAATTGATGGATTGAAGATACCCAAGATAAAGGCTCAAATCCGTTGATCTCACGAGATACCGGATTCTAGCAATCTTCGACACGTTGATCGCGCACGATGCCGTGAGCGCACTTGATTCCGTGAATTGGCTTCAACAATCGTTGATTCGAGCGCACTCGAATGCCGAAGGTGGAGATAGGAGATAACACTCAACTACCAATTTCAAAAGAGGCACAAAGCACTCAACAAATAATCAACCAACTTTTACAATGACATCACATCCCTATTTATAGGGTTTACAACATAACACAAACGACTTACAAAACAAATAAAAACGACATAAGCAAGTTACAACACAACAGTACATGACTTAACAAAATACATACAAATGACTTTCAAAACAAAGCGACTTAACAACAACCAGGCAGCGACCTAAAACAATCTTCGCGACTTAAAGTCTGAGCGACCTAAGGAATGAACAGCGACATAAGAGGCAATGACATAACTTCGTTCGCGACCTACCATAGCTCGTTCGCGACTTAAGGAATCTTCAGCGATCCACCATAGCTCGTTCGAGACTTAAGGAGGTAGTTGAATCTTGCTCGCGACCTATTGGAAGAAGCGGCAACACTTCGCGACCTAACGAAGCTCGCGACCTAGTAATCAGCGACTTAAGGAAATTTGTGACATAGGAACTGTGGCATCTAGGAGCGACTCAAGAAATCTCGCGACCTAACTTCAACGACCTAAAGATCGCCGCGACCTAAGGCAGAGGAGGAGCGACATAACAGACACACGGCCACGACCTCTTCACGACATAAGGATCAGAGCGACCTACTGGAGATGACGACATAAGATCTTCGCGACATAAGCAACATCGCGACATACTGAAGCGATTTAGGGTTTCGCCGCGACCTATGGAGAAGCGACATAAGGATGTGGTTATGTCGTTCGCGACTTCGCTGGTTGCTACGTCGTTCGCGACCTAGGTGGAGGCGCGATTTAGGGACGCGATTTTGGGAGGGAGAAACGACTCAAGGTAAATCGTTTATCTTGTGAATCTCGCGCTGCATCTTCCTTCCCTGGTTGAAAAGAATTCGTCCCGAATTCACATTTTCTCCTTCTTCGAGACGCTGTCTTCTATTCATTATCTGGTCTGATGCGGCTCTGGTGATAACCGCTCTTGAGATTGATCTTGTCTTGACTCTTTGATGATGTGGCTCGACCTAAGGAACGCATGGTAATAAGCAGACGTGGCATTAGGCAGGCGGCATAAGGAAGTGATCTGAGGGAGATAACATCATGATGCTCGTGCCAATAGGAAGGTGTGATATAGAACCAAATCGTGACGAAAATGCGAGACGATATAAGGAAGTTTAAAATCGTGGAACGACTTAGGAAGTCACGATTGAAGAAGTGCGATGACTCATACCCAGATTCTTGTCTTTCCTTATCTCGTTCAGGTGTATCATCTTTTAGAATCTTCCTTTGATGTGTTGCATCAATTTCCCCTGATTGAAATGAATTCCCACTCGCTTCTTCTTTGACATGTTTATTTTCATGAAACGGTTCCAAGCAGTTGACGTTGACAATGTCAGCAGTACGGACATGTTCAGGCAACTCCAACTGACAATCATTCTTTTTCTCCTGTCTTTTCCACTCTTCCTGTTCTTTCAGATTCACAAGATCATACAATCCCCATAGTAAAATAGCATCTGGTACTAGTTCAGTTTGATGCTGAATGTCCTGTAGTGGTGATAACTCTTTGGGTAATTCCTTAGGATATTCGACTTCAGACTCATCGAATTCTGATCCAACTTCCTCAAAATCATCAAGATTTTTATTCGTTCCTTGCCCGGACAACACAAACAATTCATTATTATTTTTCACCTTTTCAACAGACTCTTCCAAAAATACAAGACTAGTTTCTTCAAACAGTTCCTCAGAAATCTCATCTTCAAACTTTTCAGATACTTCAACCTCTTCAGGTTTCTCCAAATCAGAATTTTCTCCAGATTCAATCAACATTGATAATTCATCACTATCTTTCATTTTGTTGACAAACTCTTTCAAAGATAATAAATTATCTGATTCTGCCTTCTCTTCTGTTTCACTTTCACTTTGTTCGGGCTTCTCAGAAACTAAGGAATTTACACTTGGCTGACTCTCATCCATAAGCTCAGGTGTTAAGCAAGAATCCTCCATCATCAAGTTATTTCCCTCAACGAACATAATTTCTTCTTCCATACTATCGACATCAATCTTTGGCGGTGAAGAGTAATCAACTTCTACATCCACATACATTGATGTTGAATAAAATCCTATCAACAAATTACATTCATCGTTCTCTAACTCGACTTCTTCATCTTCGTTGTCAAACTTTGGTGGTAATTCTTTGAACGATTTTGTAGGACTGACCTCTTCAAACTCTTCTAATATTGGTTTAACCTCCTCAGGAGTTTTAAGCTCTTCACTTGCCTCATACCTAACCAATGATTCAGCACTACCTTCCGCTTCTTCAACACTTTCGCTGAAAGATAATGGACTAGTCAGTTCCTTTTCCTTTTCCAACTCGCTTTCAGTAGAATCATCCACCTCTTCGGTTTCACATTCTTCTACAACTAAGGCTTTCATCTTGGACTCCGTACATTCAATACTTCTATGGTCAGACTCCTGATAATGATAGCGCTTAATTCGGTCATCAGCCTTTGTTTTAGTGATTCCATGTACAACTGGTTTGTTGACTCTCTTAAAAAGATTTATACTGCAATTATCCTCTTTATTCTGATTGCTGGGGCTTGTAACCACACCCTTTCCTCGACTCCCTTGACTCAACTTCTGCAACTGTTGGTTCACACGAGTTTGATAATTGTCGGGTAAGAAATTTGCCTTCATCATCCTTTTCATCTTATCCCACGTGACAACTTTGGATTTCCTCATTCTTTCTCTGGTTGATTTAGTTTGTTGCCACCAATCCATAGCTCTTCCTCTCAGTCTTGTAGCAACTAACTTAACTTGACGATCTTCAGACACGTTGTTGTGTTTAAAAATCTTTTCAACCTTTGATAACCAATCAAAGAATTCCTCTGCTTGTAGACCACCTCGGAATTCTGGAATTTCTGTGTTCATCCTTGAGTCCCGTGTATGACCATTCTCTTCAACATTCCTATATTGATTTTGCCCTTGACCTGGATATCGAAAGTGAACACTATCACCATAACTATCTTCTTCAAACTTAGAAGAGCTTCGATGTCGATTATGAACATTGACTCTTCTATGACCATGCACGTCCTCTCTACTTCTTCTTTCCTCTACTCGACATCTTTCATAACCACAATCTGGCTCATGCTCGTAATCACGATAAGCTCTTCTTTCTTAATTCCGATAGTCACGATCATCTCGAAATCCACAATCTCGATTTATCGACAATGATGGTTCTCTCCTTTGATTTCGATTCATGTCAGTCATCATTCTCTCCACTCTCTCGAAACCCTTATTGAACCTTTCATCGATGCGTTGTTCCATATGTTCAGCATCTTCTCTCCCATACAAATTTGCAACATTATGATGACGGTTAACACGTCTCAGAGGCATGATCAAATCTTCAACAGATCTAAACACGAACTTCACTTTGATCCAAAAAATTCTCAAATCAAAACTCCCCCACTTATTTGAAATCTCACGAACACCCAAATAAACAAACAACTCAATTCGAACTCCAAAAACTTCAAATCTCAAAATTGACGCCCAACGAACTTGGATAAGTTCGTCTCCTAGCTCACGACTTGAACAAATCTCGCACAAACTTGAACAAGCTCGCTTCTAGCTCTGATACCAAATGACACAGCCAAGGAAGCGAATTCGACGATGTAAATCGAATCCGTCCAGGATCTCACACGATTAGCGGAAATAATCGGTGAATCGATGATAAATCGATGAAATGATACAATAATGAATTGGTGGATTGAAGATACCCAAGATAAAGGCCCAAATCCGTTGATCTCACGAGATACCGGATTCTAGCAATCTTCGACACGTTGATCGCGCACGATGCCGTGAGAGAAGATCTACAATTCTTCGAACGTTGAACAAGTGCACTTGATTCCGTGAATTGGCTTCAACAATCGTTGATTCGAGCGCACTCGAATGCCGAAGGTGGAGATAGGAGATAACACTCAACTACCAATTTCAAAAGAGGCACAAAGCACTCAACAAATAATCAACCAACTTTTACAATGACATCACATCCCTATTTATAGGGTTTACAACATAACACAAACGACTTACAAAACAAATACAAACGACATAAGAAAGTTACAACACAACAGTACATGACTTAACAAAATACAAACAAATGACTTTCAAAACAAAGCGACTTAACAACAACCAGGCATCGAGCTAAAACAATCTTCGCGACTTAAAGTCTGAGCGACCTAAGGAATGAACAGCGACATAAGAGGCAATGACATAACTTCGTTCGCGACCTACCATAGCTCGTTCGCGACTTAAGGAATCTTTAGCGATCTACCATAGCTCGTTCGAGACTTAAGGAGGCAGTTGAATCTTGCTCGCGACCTACTGGAAGAAGCGGCAACACTTCGCGACCTAACGAAGTTTGCGACCTAGTAATCAGCGACTTAAGGAAATTTGCGACATAGGAACTGTGGCATCCAGGAGTGACTCAAGAAATCTCGTGACCTAACTTCAACGACCTAAAGATCGCCGCGACCTAAGGCAGAGGAGGAGCGACATAACAGACACACGGCCACGACCTCTTCGCGACATAAGGATCGGACCGACCTACTAGAGATGACGACATAAGATCTTCACGACATAAGCAACATCGCGACATACTGAAGCGATTTAGGGTTTCGCCGCGACCTATGGAGAAGCGACATAAGGATGAGGTTATGTCGTTCGCGACTTCGCTGGTTGCTACGTCGTTCGCGACCTAGGTGGAGGCGTGATTTAGGGACGCGATTTTGGGAGGGAGAAACGACTCAAGGTAAATCGTTTATCTTGTGAATCTCGCGCTGCATCAATGATCAAACCGGCATAGTTTTTGTTCAAAACCACTGTTTTAATAGTTAGACATTCCGACTTTGATCCGCCCATATAACAGTCTATATAGTGCTTATGAATTGTAGTACAACTATTTACTACGATCTAACAGTCTATATGTTGCTTAAGAATTATAGTATAACTATTTAGTTCGATCTAAGTACACAATTCGGAAAAAAAACCCAGCATATATAGTTTCATATATAATTAAACATAAAAAAATTAGATACCATGGTGCCTAGGAAAACTTTTATATACCCATTTCCCTAGACGAGTTTGGCTTAGAAATGAAATTACATTCATGGTTTTTTCAAATGAAATCGTTGGAATGGTCCACTGGGGTCAGACCATGTTTAATTACAATCAATTATGAGAAATAACTCGGTTTGTTGAATTATATGTGCTTCTCTTATATTGTTTGTTAATCTAACTACCTTATCTCTAGTGGTTTGAAGTCGAATTTGATCTCCTTCCATGCTTGTCAAGCAATCGCAAGTTCAAGACTTCATTTTCAAGCTTGACGGGTAATCTCTTTATTTTCACAAGCACGCTCATGTACTTTACTATGAAAATGTATACGCGCTTCTAAAGTTACTCGATTAGCTACCGCACCAATTGCATTTCCCCAAGGGTGCCTAAAATTCCTCCACTATGCTCAGGTCTGCCAACGGATATTTTCAGATGCGGATAATGGTATATCAACATCCGCATCCAAAATAATTTTCGTACTCGAATATCCACATTTACGGATACCGATGGGTATCAGATAATTATCCTATCCGTTAATAAATAGAAATATTTGATTTAATATAAAAAATTTCCAATCACATTGATTTGTAAAGTATGCAAAATCAACAATTATTGTGATAATGAATAGTTTTGAACAGTTTTTATACAATAAATGCATATAATATAAACTATAAACTTAATAAAACAATAAATACATATTTTTCATTGTACTAAATACACAAAAAATAAACTACATCTTTGAAAAAACCAAATTGATAATTTTCGGATGCGGATATCATTATATCCGCATCCATATCACCTTTTCAGAATATTGCATATTAACCCGATTTCTGAATATGAATACATACAGATTTTGGATTTTTAAGATATCCATTGAAAGTACTACCTAAGCAAATGACTAGTTTCTTCATATGTATACTACTCCTCCAACATCCTCTCCAATGTCACCCTACCAATCTTCTTGCCTTCATCTGCCTCCCCATCTCTAAAAGAAATATCGCAAAACTGATTGATTCGTAAAAATTCGGAAGTAAATCCCCCTGAGCTACCATCATTTTCGCAGCGTATAATGTTAAGGCATATAGGGAATATAGAAGTACTAAGAAATGAGTGCACAAACTTATAATGCAATTGTACAACAAAGCTACAACAACCATTCCAAACTAAGCACTGATTACAATGAGCAAGTTCGACATAAGTGCGACGTAGATTTAATGGAAAGCTACATCCTTAACCGGTTGAGGTGGAGGACATTGGCCCCTTCCCATATGTGTGTGTGTATACCCACGTATGTACGTACACACATTATTGTTAATATTTAAAATTTTGGATTTAAAATATAATATTTGAAATTTGAATGTAAATCATAAATCTATTGGATCAAAACTAATTAAATTTCGATATCAAAATATTTAATTGGAAAATTTTAATATACATATTTATATTACATTTATTTAAAATATTGTCAGCGTCAAAATTGGCCACCAACACCCGATTATGTGAAAGCACCAATATCCAATCCAATCATAGAAATATGAAGGGAAATAAATGAAGAACAAAATCAAAACAATCACAAAGCAAGTAAATAGAGATGCAGATTTATAGTGGTTCGGCTAACTCCGACTAACGTCTACTGGAAAAATTTTCCTTTTCTTAGTTTATACTGCCGATTACAGTTAAAAATTCATGAAATTCAAGAATAAAAATGGCAGAGTTTAGCCTAGGTAGAAGATGAAGAGGAGTAGAATGAAGATCGATTTTATGATGTCATGCCTGCTGTATTTATAGAGGAAGACGTGCACCAATCTCTCTAAAACTTTGGCTACATGACCTTCTTACCCATATGGGCCCACCATAAGGGTTGCTAGGCCCAAATCCCAATGAAGAGGGATCGATATTGATCCCTCCATTGGTTGATTATGGGGCAGGGATTCCTATGGTGGCTTCTTCATGCTTATATATGATGGCTCTCCAAATATCATATTGATTGGACAAGTGGAACTCGTGGTTTTGCTTGATTTTTGGTTTAGATCCATTTGGAGGTCATCTATGCTGAACATTTCTAATGGATAATGCCGATCCCTCGTGACCTACTCTAGTATACCAATCCATGCCCTTCTATGTATGTCGATCCATGCTTGCTCAATCATGCCCATTACTTGAACTCCAACATGCAATGCCGATCCATCCTATCGCACAATACTATGCCGATCCATCCTACTCCATAAAGGTATGCCGATCCCTCCTACTCCATAAGGCTATGCTGATCCCTCTTATGCTATAAAGCTATGCAAATCCATTGTTTAACTAATCATGCCGATCCCTTCCTTACTTGAGTATGTCGATCCCCCTTCTTTATGAACCGAAGCATGCCTATCCATACTAGCCAACTACACCGATCCCTCCTTTTTCCAATGAAGTATACCAAACCCTCTATAGGAGCCAACCCATGATGATCCATCCTCTTCTGCAAAACATGCTGATCCATGCCATTCAGCTATGCTGATCCATCCTTTATGGGATGAAATATGTCGAACCTTCTCTGTCAATAATGCCGACCCCTCCAATTTTCCATATTCTGCCGATCCCTTCCATCCGTTGAATCGTATTCCATATTTTGAACATTCTGCCTTGCATATCTATCAACTCCGTTCAATACCGACTCCATGTAACCATCTGCACCTGATTTTTGGGTCCTACAATCGTCGCTTTGCACTCATCGGCCTTAATAATTGTGAGGTCTGTTGGGTTAAATCCACCTGTATACAGCCTTGTCAAAACGCGGGTTAACACTTTCCCCTTGAAACATGCCTTGTGGCAGGAAGGCATGTTTTGAATCTCCTTAAGTCCAATGTTCGAAACCTGTTGATGACCTATGAACAAATCAGTGATCTTGCCTGATTGTTGACCATTCGGGACCGTTAATCAAATTCGTAACTGTCCCAGGCCGATGATGACCGCACGAGATCGAGTGTCTGTTCGAGGCGAAATGCGATCGTTTGAGATCGAATGCCCGTTCGAGGCATAATGTGATCGTTCGAGATTGAGTGCCGTTCGAGGCAAAATGTGATCGTTCGAGATCGAGTGCCGTTCGAGGCGAGATGTGATCGTTCGAGATCGAGTGTCGTTCGAGGCGAAATATGATCGTCCGAGTGAGACTCAAAATTATTAATGTCAGATTTCACGTTCGAGTGAGTTTTATAATCAAAATATTCAACTAGTAAAATTAAGTCCAAGTACTAAAAGAGAAACAAAAGCAAAAACTAAACACTAAAGTGCATGCATCTCCAGGTGTGACGGTTCATTGTCATCTTAGAGCATGCCTAGGGACCGTTCTCATCCCGTACATGTGTAAGCGACTTATCCATTTTATTGTGGAGTTTATTACTTATTCTTTGCCATTCCGATTAATTGATGACAAGTTGACATCTCAATCTAAGGTAGTTCCCGTTCGATCCGGGTGGTAGTTGCTCCTATTCTACTGCCGCTGTCCGAGTTCTTACGTATTGTAACAGCCTGCCGTTTCGGACATGTCCCTCAATCTCATCCTTTAAGTGCCTGCAGTCGTGTGTACTATGCCCGTCCAGCTCATGGAACAAACAGTATTTTTCTGATTTCTTTTCATTGTTTGTAGGCTCTCTCCTCATTGGCCTTCGATAAGGGATCTACCCCCTAGTGTCCAGATATATCCGTTCCAATGTTTCGGTCAATTCCTTATAAGAGGTGAATCTCCGCTCCCTTCGTGGTCGCTTCGATCCATCAGAGCCATCCTCTGCTTTCCGTTTTCCTTTGTCCTTGTTTGAAACTTCCCCAGGCGGACCTCCACCTTTAACCGCATAAACTTCCACTTCCTCTCTTCCTTCTTTATCAGCTTTCACATCTTCTTGTCGCAGAAACCTTTTTGCTTCATGGTAAAATTCCCTAAGATACACTGGTGGATCCCGTTGCAACGGTATCTTGAAATCTGAGTTATTCGCAATCCCTGACACTACTGCCATCAAAACCATCGACGAATCCGGTCGATCCACCGAAGCCACAACTACATTGAACCTGGTTAAGAAATCCCTGAGTGATTCTCCTTTCTACTGCTTCATCGATGTAAAAGTCATCACACTCTTAGGTCTCGTGATGTGGACCCGAAATTGCCTCATAAACCTTTCGATCAATTCCGTCCATGTGCTAATAGAGCCACTTTCCAACTGTTTGAACCATAGTACAGCTATATCTGTTAAGTACAGGGGGAAGCATGACTTCCTCCGATGCCCTTAGTACTTCCATGTGTCTCATGTATCTCGTTAAATGGACAACGTGATCCATTTTTCCATCATATGTCTAAAGCGTTGGAAGTTTGAACTCCAATGGATTCTTAGCTTGCCTGATATTTGGAGCGAATAGACTTCTATTTATATTCTTCAAATCCCTGTTCACTAATCCTCCACACTTAGCTCGCCCGATCATCCCTACAAACCTGTCATTGTCTTCCAGTGGCAGTCTCCTATCATCACGTCCAAGTTGCACCTTGAATCAACGATGGAATTTTGGAACTCCTCCAGACGAGCATCCGAATTTCGACTTGCACTAAGTTCCACAGGATTGACCGTAGATCCTCTAGCATCACGATCAATAAGACTCGGGGGCAGGCCCCCTAGCCTTTGGGGATCGGTACCAATCCCTCTGGAGAGATCGGTGCAGATCCCTCTAGGATGGAAGGGGACTGCCCTCGGCTGCTCTGTTCCATTCCTTTTTCTATTGGCCCCATTTCCATGCTCCCGGTTCTGATTTCCAACGATTCCTGCTGCTTAAATTCGTTCATTCTATGCTCCAGCTTGTCTAATCCGTTGGAGTAAATTCTGCATCATCTCCTCCTGTCTTTTCAGCATCCTCTCCTGCATAACATCCATCATCGCTTCCAATTCATCCCTAGTGATGTAAACAGATGCTTGATTAGCTCCAGCTCCTGAGTAAGCCTCCTGACTCCCTCCATGGTGGCTCCTTTTCGGTAGCAATCTCTTTGTTAATTGCCTAGTCATTGCTTCCTAGATCCAATTATCCAAGCTTCCAAATCTAAGATCTTAGCTTCCAAAATCACGGGTGCAAGTATTCTCAGTGAAAGCACCAAAATATTGGCGTCAAAATTGGCCACCAACACCCGATTATGTGAAAGCACCAATATCCATTCCAATCACAGTGAATAACACAATTAAAACAATCCGAAAGCAAGTAAATAGAGACACATATTTATAGTGGTTCGCTAACTCCGGCCTATGTCCAGTCCAATGATTTTCCTTTTCTTAGTTTATACTGCTGATTATAGTTACAAATATGTGAAATTTAAGAATAAAAATGGAAGAGTATAGCCTAGGTAGAAGATGAAGTGGAGCAGAATGAAGATCCATTTCCAGACGCCATGCCTGCTGTATTTATAGGGAAAGACATGCACTAATCTCTCTGAAACTTCGGCTACAGCCCAATAAAGAGGGATCAGTATCGATCCCTCCATTGGTTGATTCTGGGGCAGCGATCCCTATGGTGGCTTCTTCATGCTTATATATGATGGCTTTCCAAATATCATATTGATTGAAACAGTGGAACTCATGGTTTTGCTTGATTTTTGGTTCAGATCCATATGGAGGTCATCTATGCCGAACCCTTCAAATGGATCATGTCGTTCCCTTATGATCAACTCCAGTATGCTGATCTATGCCCTTCTACGCATGTCGATCCATGCTTGCTTAATCATGCTCATCCCTTGAACTCCAACATGCAATGTCGATCCATCCTATCGCACAGTACTATGCCGATCCATCCTACTCCATAAGGTATGTCGATCCCTCCTACTCCATAGGGCTATGCCGATCCCTCGTATGCTACAAAGCTATGCCGATCCATTGTTTAACTAATCATGCAGATCCCTTCCTTGCTTGAGTATGTCGATCCTCCTTCTTTATGAACCAAAGCATGCTGATCCATACTAGCCAACTACACGATCCCTCCTTTTTCCAATGAAGCATATCGAACCCTCTATAGGAGCCAACCCATGCCGATCCATCCACTTTTGCATAACATGCCAATCCATGCCATTCAATTATGCCGATCCATCCTTTATGGGATGAAATATGCCGAACCTTCTCTGTCAATATTGCCGACCCCTCCAATTTGGCATATTCTGCCGAACCTTTCCATCCGTTGAATCGTATTCCATATTTTGAACATTCTGCCTTGCATATCTATCAATTCCGTTCAATCTCGACTCCATGTAACCATCTGCACCTGATTTCTAGGTCCTACAATTGTCACTCTACACTCGTCGGCCTTGATAATTGTGAGGTTTGTTGGGTTAAATCCGCCTATATACTGCCTTATCAAAAGGCGGGTTAACAAATATGAGAGTTGAAAATATTAATAACTGTTTTTATTTAAATATAAATCTAAAACAAAAATTTTAGTAACTCAAATTTATTATAATATAGATATTAATAAATATTAATTATGAAAAACAACAAATATCAAATGCAAAACTAATAAAAGGACTTTTTTAAATTTAAATTTACCTTTTTCACATCGCTACCGATGCACCTGTTCCAACAGCTTTTTTGGCACAACTACTTTGGCTTTATATGACATTGTGTGTGCTTTATGCTAGAAGGTGGTTGTTGAAATCTATAATAGCACGGGTCGCTAAGGCGTTCTAAAATTCAAATTTTACATTCTGAAAATGACATATATGGCATCACAAATATCCTTTGGCAATGGCATTGTGACAAAACGAGATATTTACGATGGCACAGTGACTCCAATTTTGCGGTAGAAGGTAGTCGCTAAAATAAAGGCATCACAATGACCTCACTATTGTGACACCTTTATAACGGTATTTAATGATGCATTTGTGACATGATTTGAATTTTGTGATGTCGTAGCAACACTATCGAAATTCGTTATCGCTAAGACATCGCTAAATTTGTTGGTTATACTAAACTGACACCACAATAACATCATGGTTATTTTTCCATCGAATTTTTTAACGTCGTTACGGTATGCTAATTAGTTTACTGACGTCAACAAATCATTAGAAAACTACAGATATTTAGTAGTGAATTCAACTTCGAAGGAGATGAGTAGTGAGTATGTATATCTTCTAGCTTGAATTATGATGGGTTTGTTTTGATTTTTATGAATTTTATTGAAGGGAAATTAAGCAAAAAGAGGTAAAGACAACGTGAACTGCAAAGTGAAATGAGGGAGATAGACATAGCTACATATATGTTATATCATTTGGGCTTTGGACCAAACGTTGTACTATCGAAAACTTTACCAAATTCATTTTCTCCAAATCCCATAATCCGTAGCTCGGACCAATAAATTTTTATATGGGTTCTTCGCGAACAAAAGATGTTTAGATGAAAACTTCACCTAAAAGACATACTCTGAGCGATGAAAAAAGTGAAAAAGTTTCCAAGTCAAAAATTTCTAAAAGGTCACTTCTCAATTGCTTATTTAAACCGAAGTTATTTTTAAATATGGGAGAATTAGTTTAAAGGATAAAAATTTGTATTTTTTTAGTCTCAAGGACACAACCTCCATATTTTAGACACAAGAAAAAACATTCTTCCAAAATTAGTTATATGGACAAACCGTCAAAATTACCAACCACCACTCCTCGCACCATCACCTGCAGCCATAACCTGCACCACCAGCCTCGCCGCCGCTCCCGACACTACCACAATCGTCAAAATCTGAAATTTTAGTAGCTGGTTCGACACTGCTACTATGTAGTATCAGTTTCCTTTTATACAAATAAAATGATATAGTGGCCTAGTGGCGGTGTTTATATTAAGTAGCTCTAGTTATTCAGTTTCGATCCCTATAGTAGCCTACACAAGTTGTAGTGTAGGTATGTAATAGACAAGAACCCATTGGTAACAGACCTTTGGAATTCGAAGACACTCCATAGGTCATCTAGAGTAGAATCAAAGTTAACTACACATGATCATCACATATTAAACTTGTACTTGTTCACCAAACTATTGTCTGACCCACCCCTTTCTTTCCATTTTCTCCTCCACAGGATGACAAGTTAGCAGTTGATTGGGCATAGTATATGGAGAAAGAAGTTTCACGTTGGAATTCTCATATTATTTATTGTTCATCATGTAGTTATTTATTGTATTAAAAGGCTTTGAAACAAATATTTTATTTTGAAAGCGGTGTATATGACAGTATATATGGAAATTATGTATTTTGAAGATTGTTTTATGAAATATCTATTTTTCAGTACTTATATTTTAATTCCTTTAGTTGCGAGATCTGAAAGTATAGATTGTCTTATAATTTACCCGTATAATCATGCCCAATAATGTTGTAAAAACCAAACGGCTCACATTTCTTTGCATGAGGCGAATCCAAAAGTCACCTTAGGCTTGGATCACTGTGTCAGGAGGTGCAGGTTGTTACATTTGGTATCATAAATTAGGTCTAAGATTCCCTACGATTTAGGTACGTATTGAGAGAACGTACTTGAAAATTTTGAAATTTTTTTCCCCAAAAAGGTTTTCAAATGGTTTTTCAAAATGGACTTTTGAAATATATATATGTATGTATGTATGCATGCATGTATGTATGTATGTATGTATGTATGTATGGATAAAACGTTTCAAAGGTTTTACATATATAGAAGTATAATAAGAAAGAATGATATCAAGTATACTTGCCAAGTACTATCTTTAGGAAAGTTGAAAATAATTCTCAATCAGAGATAGTGAGAATAAGTAAGTCTTAGTGGAATGGCTCTGGAAAAGCAGCTAAGATTCCAAGTGTGAACATCCCTATGTGGTTCCGTCGGTATCTAAATCGAGGAGACAAGGTGAGCCTTACCTAACTAAGGGAGCATAATTATAATATTTGTTGATATGTGTATTAATACACAACAATCTATATATTTTGACTCATAAGGTAATTGTTGGACTATCCCTTATAGAAAAAGACAATTGTGGGTCAGAATAAGGGTTAAGGTTATTATAGTTGAGGTGAAAAATAAACTTTTCACATTTATTGGGTTTTACCCCATAAAGAAAGGCTAGTAGAGTTTTATATACCAACTAACTGTAGCAAGCAAATCATGGACTTAACGATGAGTAAAGAAAACTAGTATTATGAGACTTGTATAAAAGGAATATGATGTTGACACATAGGAATGACTTTACAAATTTAAGAAAAATTCCCCGATTAAAATAGAAGCCCTATTCTTTTATTAGTAGTTGTTGCAAAGACTCATATTCACCTAATGGCATGGCTAGAGTATTCCCAAATTGGAGTTGGGCACTGTATTGGAAAATAAATTTAATTAACCATCTTTGAAAAGAAAGACAAAAACCTTATGCACAAAGCATGGTTAGGTATAAGTGGGCTTAGGTAATTAGGTTGCTATTGACTACTCTGATTTAAGTAATAAACCAATGTAAATGTTTTTTTTAAAAAGTTAGAACAACAGATGTTTGATATATTAAATTGAAAAAAAGTGGGTTTATGATTTCATGTAAAATAAACAGACAAACTTTATGGAATTTTTTTACAAAGGAGAAATTATAAATAAAAAAAAAGTGATTTATCAATAACTGTTTTAAAGCTTTTGTTTTGTCTTTTAGGCACATTGTTACACTTATCGTCGATACGCACTTTGCTTCTAATAATAGAACTTTTGAAAGAAAAAGATTGAGAAGTATGTAAGAACTAACCTTTAAACCTATTTTTATAAATAAGAAATTGTTAGCATTTGAAAACGTATTTTATTAATGTCTTTGTCAAACTCTACAATAATTACAATAATAATAAGTTAAAAATACCACCTTGTCTATAAAAATACACTTTGTAAAAATTCCTTATTTATGATGAATTTTAAAATGGTGTGTTTTATGTATATTTTGAGAAGTTAAGCTCAACCGTTTTTGATAATTTGTTTAAAGAGAATTATCATGATCATAGTAAGAAGGAAACACTTGTTTAAAATAAAAAAGAGAGTTTTATAGTTTTAAATTTTACTAGTCTTTTGGAAATAAAGTTAAAATTAAAGGTTTTGATTTAAAAACAAAAAAGTGAAAATATTACGACAATCACTTAAACCTAAAAAGGAAAAAATAGATCGGAGTTAGATAAGCAGGATTAAACAGCCCACCAGGAAAGAATTTGACTATGGAATTTGAAAGCCTTGAAATGGTTGGGATAGAGATAAAAAAGAAATATGGGAATTTATTGACATTTTTAGTTAATAGTTGTATTGGAAGGATAGAGTACTAGGTCAAACTTCCTGTAGCAGTAATGTTTGAGCACTACCTTGCATCTTTTTACCTAATTATGGTTTGAATCGTAGAATCTTTGTGTAAGGAGGTTTAGAAAGTATGGTTTAGGTAAAACATAATCCAAACAAAGGAAAGAGTAAGCCAAGATGGTTATTATCGAGGGCAGCTATATACACAAGGAGTTTTTATTCGGTTTGAAGTATAAAAAGGAACAAGTAGAGTTTACTTCAAATCTTATATAGTGAGTTAAGTGACAAAGGGGCAATTCCTTGATTTCATTAGGCAATCTAAATTGAAATGGTAAGTGCACGTTCGACGCTATAGCAGTAAGGTCGATACCATATAGGTGAGTATATGATACCTGAGGGCTACAGACGGACTAAGTGGACATGAATGGAAAGTCGTATTAGTGGGAGAGCAGTTCCTACAGTAGCATTATGCGGTGACATTAGTGGAAATTAGTTTTAATAGTAGCCTAAGGCATTGTTTACTTCTTAGGTTCTATCACTGTAGAGTGTTCCGAGTATGCCTATATAAATCTTGGAATTATAAGGTTAAGTATAGCACACCTTACATATGGAAAATAAGAGGGAAGTAGTCCTTCAATTAATGAGAAACTTCATTAAGGAAATTGTATGGCAATTCCAGGTTTTGTTGGGCAATTAATATAGGTTAGTAAATATAATTGGAAGTTATTTTAAATTGGAACGAGATTTAAGTAGTATTTTAATTCATTGGAATGTATAGAATTGCAATTTAAATTGCTATGGATTGTCAAGTTTAGATTTATTAATAAGAGTGTATCGTTTGAAATGACAAGGAATACGTTCAAAAGAATGAGATGTATAAAATAAGAATATTTAACGTATGTTGTACTATCTATTTCAATAACTTTGAAAAAGATAACTCCTTGTAATTTTAAACATAATGTAAATTTTCCTTTGGGATTAGACATAGAAATTTACACTGTCAACCTTTCCTTTGGGAGAGATGTACTTCCAATGCATTAAAATATAGAAATCCCTAAGTATAAAAAAAAGTGTTGGTCATCATCTTATTGGATAAAAATAGTAGGGCATCAATCCATAGTGAGTTATCTATGGAAGGAAAAGGACTGCTTAAGATTGGTAGAAAGCATGTACCAAAGGGAGACAGGGGGTGGTCCATGGAGCTAAGTCCACAATTAGGAAACAGACAAGTAGGAAGTCCCCAACGCCAGATAGAATATGACTAAAATATTATGAAGCGGTCATTAGATATTTGTGAAAGCGTCTATGTGATGCAATTACCATGGTCAAGCTATAGGAGTTAGGGAAAGTTAAAAATGGTAGGTTAGTCCCTTGTTCGCCATGCACCTACCCATATTTTGGCAGAGGACAAATCGACTCTGTAATGAAATAATTAAACTAATTAGAATCCGGTAGGGGCGATCCACTTGAGAGTACATGGAAGATTGAGGAGAAAGTCCAAGCTACCCATCCCAAACTCTTTTCTAGCACGTTTCTATTTTAGTTAGAAAATTATAGATTGCTTGTATAAATAATTGAGCTTAGTAAAGACCATTGGATGGTAAGAATGGTTGCAAACATATCGTTACGACATTTTATGGTTGATGGATGCTAGTGGATGAATTGTTTGTATTGTTATCTTTTACATGTTTAGGACAATATATCCTCTAGATAGTACACACGCATTCACATTATCTCTTACTTGTTGTTTAGGTTGTTAGATACTATGCATATGGATGTTCGGTTGATGTTTATTCTATTTAAGCATTATGTATGTGGATGTTGCATATGGATGGAATGGTTGCGGGTACATATAGAATTGCTAGTACCTTACACAGGATGTTGCATACATTTTGGAGCATGGCATGAGCATTTACACGATAGGAGGTCAACTGGATTAGGAGACTGCTTACACTCTGCATTAGTATAGGTTCACGTGCATGTCACGCTGCATATACGCATGCACACATATTTCATTAGAAAATATCTAAGGACAATGACTGCCCATGGATGATGGATGAGTAGATGGTTGTAGATATTGTTTGTTGTGTTTGTAAGTTACATTTTTTCGTCCTTTTAGATTTTCGGGACGAAATTATTTTAGGGGAGAATGTAACACCCTAAAAATTTAACAAAAAATTAATAGGAGAATTAAATTAAAATAAAACAAGGAGGAAGATAAAAAAAATTGCATAAATGTCCGAGTTTGACTATGAAACTTGCACCATTATGTTCATAGCTATTTTCTGGACGATTTTCATATATAACACTTTGAAATCGGAAGTAATATGGAAATTTATGGACGTTAGAAGAATTGAAAATAGAATCAACGTATAAAAATAAGAATATATAAAATAAACACACTGACCGGTCGACCTAGAAGGAAGGATGGTCGACCGGTAGCGGTCGATCCAAGTTGTTTGAGAGGTCAACTGTAGCTGTGAAAAATCGATCTATGGATGACATGTTCAAACGGCGGTGATTGGTTATTTCGTTGCCAAGTTTTTGATGAGTGTACCTAATAACCTTAAATATTCTCTACACTAAATCCAATTACCTAAACTATTTGCCAACCTCTATAAATGCTAGCCTAAATTAACCATAAAATTCACATAACAGTTCACTGTAATGAAACTCTGCCCATTTCTAACATCTCCTCTAAACCAAAAATTCTTCAAAAATAAAAATATAATCAACCCAGAAGTGCATAAGCAATTGGTTTTAGATGGAGCAAGTGTATGGACGGGCGGTTCTCAAGCGAAGCAAGTAGAAATAGCTTAGGCTTGAGGTGAGTGGGAACAAATTTAATTAGATGATTATCTATAGTTAAATTTACTCTATCCTGATGATCTAGGATGCTAGAAATCTAATTTTAAACTATAAACCCCTAAAATTGAAAATTTGGAATATAGGGTCAAATTGATATTACAGTGAATTGTTAAATCTGATATTGATCGACCTTAAAATTTATGAACCCTAAAACGTGAAAACCCCAGATTGAAGAATTGAAATGGAAATTTGAGAAAAAATGGATGGTCATGTTTACTGTAATGCTGAAATCACCAAATTAAAACCAAAATCAGAAAACATCGAAACCCCAATTTTTGGCCAGATTGGTTGACTGTAACATCCCCTATCTGGAGGCCCGAAGCTAAGCGCTACAGATGTTGCAGTCATCCATAGTATTAACTTCCCATGACCAAATATGATAATGTTAATGGTATCCATAATATCAGAACACTTGAATACGAAATAAAATCATCACAGATTAAAACAATTTTTTGGTTACATTTCAAAACAACATTTCATATCCAAGTTACATAATCTCAATCGTTTCCCAGGTTCAGATCAAATATAATTATTACAAAATACGCCAAGAATAACATATGAAGATGCCCCCTTGGTTGACCAGAGTACTAAATAGTCATAACAGACTTAATACAACACAACGGAAATAGAACTAAATAGCTACTCCTATATAGCTAACATTGCCTCCTGCACGTCTTCGGAAGCTTTATTCGTTCATCTACTAAACCTGTAAAACCTTTACTCTTAATCTACTCAAATTAATTTTGAGCACCCGAGTGTTTAAGGGGAAAAACGTAAACTTCGAGTCAGACATAAAGCCTGGTGGGAATAATGCTATACATCTGAGTTTATTGATATTATGTGAGACCATGCTGCTTAGTGGAACGGGTTTCCCCTCACTAATATCCCCTTAAAACATATGTTTTTGCAAAATAAAAACCCTACAACCAAACTGGTTAATCAAACTAATATATCAATAATAGCACATATATGCTCAAAACGGGTAATAAATGGACCATCTCTCCGAAACAATGTAGTTTCATTTGGCTAACTACTAAACTTTAGGTGACTCGGGCCTACCAAACAAACTAAACAAATTATCTAACAACTGTTAGACATACTTTTGGACGGTCTGTCCTTAACTTACTTCTCCAAGGGTCACTTGATCCTAATGGTTTTTCAGGCTTACCAATAACCTATCCTTCTTCCTTGTACATATATTCCTTTCTGTGTGTAACTATTATTTAAGTCTTACCTATGACTAAGCCATACACACTGGAATTTTGGACTAAATTAGCTAGGGGCTAATAGCTAATGTATAGGGCATGACCCTATACCAGTCCCATCTGGTATACAAATATCTGAGTCATTTTTACTTAGGGTTAACCACACTTTAAATTTTCTTTGAAAACCTCTTCAAAATGATTTAACCCTTTAAATCATACTTATGCAAGGAAAATATACTATTTTCTTTACTTAAATCTCTTTGCCATGATATGTGCTTTACTCAAAATATATTGTTGATGAAAACATTTGAAACCTTTGTTTAAACCTTTAAACAATCTCTTTCGAAACCATTTGAAAGTACCCCTTTCAAAACCATTGAAAGTACCCCTTTCGATACAAGTAAATTACTTTACTTTATAACCTTTGGCTGAAAGGCCAAAACATACCTTTTGAAACCATTTACATAGTCCTTTCGAAAACATTCAAAATCTCTCTTTCGAAGGCCTTTTAAAACCTTAAACATCCTCTTTTCAAAACACTTTATATATGCCTTTCGAAAACCTTTCGATTATAAGTTTTTGAAAACATTAGGGAACCACCCTTCGAAACCTTTCTCTTAAACCTTTTAAAAGCATTAAATTCATCAAATCTTTCGAAAGCTTTTGGGCTCAAATAAAACATGTGAAATAACCTTTCGAAACCATTCAAAACTGTACCTTTCAAAACCTTTGGGCTTATCTTTCAAAATCTTAAAAGGGTCTTAAAAGAAGAAAGTCGAAAGTAACACTTTCGAAAGCTATTTCCTAAGTAAAAGAAGTGGATGGTGTTGAAACCAATCCTTTCGAAAGTATTGGAGAAGCGGCCTGGATTTTAAAACAAAGAAACCCTTTCGAAGGCATTGCTTCGAAAGGTAAGATGTGGCAGCAAGGGGTCTCGACCCCTTCGAAAGCATTTACTTAAAATAAAAGGTGCAACCTCTTTGAAACCATTCCTTTGAAACAATTTTACCCAGTCGTAAGCTAACCAAGTCGAAAGCATTCTTTTCGAAAGAAAAGCAGGTGCATTTTCATTTAAACACAAAGTAAGGCTTCGACCCCTTCAGAACCCGTTGTTTCGACTATATACCTTTCGCCTCAGTCCAATTCAATGCTTACCAAGTCTTTGATACCATGCGCATTGGTTTCGATGGTGATGGAGGCGGAAGTAAGGTGTTGAAGGCTAGACGCCGGAAATGGCGAAACATGTAAAAAGCATGTAAAATATGATTTTTAACCTTTTAAAGTAATTCTTTTCAACTAACCTACCTTGTTTCCAAAATATGATTGGTTGCTAATTTCTTTTCCAAAAGTACTGCCAAAATTTTAGAAATAAACAAACTAAATTATTTAAAAAATGTCCCTTCTCCTTTTATAAATATATAAAACATTTAAATCTCATACCTTAAATAATTTATTTATCTATTAAAGCACTTAGGAAAATTTTATAAAAATTTCCATAAATCACTTTTAATATGTTTTCTAACATATATTAATTTCTGACCCAAAGTCATCATAAAATAGCCGTAATTAATTTAAACCCAAAATAACTATTTTCTTCACTAGAAAATTCATAATAAATCCATATTAATTCAAAATATTATGAAATTTGAAACCCATTTCCAAAATATTATTTCTGACCTTATCTCAAAATCGCAAGGCATTTGGATGTCATTTAATTAGTTTTTCAATCTAAATCTCACCATAAAATCTATATGAATTAGCATAAATCATCAACAAGCATATATATCCATTTTAGAAATAAAAAACATGGTAATATACTTTGCAAAATATTCGGATCTGATCTAGAAACCAAAAACATCAAAAATATGAGATGTAACCTATTATTCACCTTAGCTTTGTTGTTAAGGAGTTGGGATTTGATCTTGGATTTAAGTTAATTAGCTTCTTCCACTTGATTTAGCTTATCTTCCCATTTTTCTTCTTTAATGGTGGCCAGCCTCTTGTTTTGTTTTAGGTTGTGAAAATGATCATGTAAAATGAATGTGTATAAGGGTTTAGGGTATAAGGTTATTACTTATTCCAATATTGCCCTTGCCTACTACCCTAACTTAATTCATTTTAATTCTCTTAGTTCATTAATTCAAATAGGCACGGCTACCTAGATTATACAAATATCAATCCCTTAACCATTTACATTATTTCATTTAATTTACCTAATTAAATATCCTAAATAATGTTAATCAAAATTAGGGTCGTTACATTAACCTTACTCGGAGCGATCGACCGGTTAAGGCTAGTAATCGACCAGTTGCCACTTGAAACCTGCGATTTGAATCACGGCCTAAGGCCCAAGTTAAAAATAAAAATTTATATGAACTTTGATTGTTTATGAGCTTATTTATGGCTTTTTGGATGTACGTTAGGAGCAGTAGGGAAGCTAGTTTCCTATAAGAGGACGCTATGTCATTGCGGTGTTGGCTAAATGTTCTTTATCCAATTTAGGATCGAGTAATTAACCGAGGGCTATGTATTTTCATAACTGGCTCTCACAGAGGGTTCTACGGTGGACGAGTAGCACTAACGAGGATGCCTGGTGTGACAACCCTCCTTTTCGACGCTCGAAGATCGACACTAATACATCCTTGATATTCACGTATTGAATATTCAAGTGCTGGAGAGGCAGATAATAAGGGGTAAAAGAAAATAAAGATAGAAGATAGAACAAAATAGATTCTCATATGACATTTAACGACTTGTAATTATACATATAGATAGTATATACAATCACTCTCAAATTGAGATATCAGAGTCATAGCAAGTACAAACCCAGCCAGGGACAGTTATAACTGCGTATCCCTACAAGTGCTATAAAACCTTATACATAATACAGTGGAAATAGAAATAGATAACTATCTATAAAGGAACCTCCACCTTCATGATCCATGCTCCTTCCAAAATATTCCAAGCTACCTAACTACTTGGCTACCCGAAAAAATAGGGCACCCAGAGTTTAAGGGAAAAAGAAAATAAACTCCGGGTAAGTTATGGGACTGTTGTGAGAAAACTCAAAAGAACAGATACTTTTGAAATCAAAGAGTATCTCATAAGACCACGCCGCACATAAACATGGACGAGTTTTACCTTATGATAACCAAAACATTTGCTATGTAAAATCAGGGATATTATTGTTAATGACATTCTTTGAAAACCCTTTCAAATAACATATTAATCATAGCCGAAATTTTTACATTAATTAAATCCCAGCATATTAGATTATACAACTAAAACTGTAAAAGCTCGTATTGGAGAAAGAATTCCATACAATGACAAGGTAATGGACTACCTTTCGACAGTAAATCTCTAGAGGGTTGCACCTGAGGCTCCAACCTCTACCGACACATGATCGGCCTACCTATACCGTAGATAGTACCGAATATCCCATCACCCCGGTCGTTTTTGACCTATCCGTAGGATCTAAAGCATACACAACATACCTGAAATATAGAGGGTAATCTAGAAAGGTGATGACCATATCCTGATTGGTGCGACCCACTTAGCCCTACTGCATCTACCCTGTTTTTTCCATTCCCAATGTGTGAGGCTTAATGTAACGTTTTACCTTTCACAGAACAAATCCCGATTTAAACGCCACATTGCCATTTCCTATAACACACTATTGATTTCCACAAAAGTACAACCTTTGTGCTCGTTTGTCTCAGAGAAGGGTGTTAAGTATAGGAGGGGTTGCCTCCTACACCACCAACAGATGTACGTTTATAGAGATCAGTATACGTGGTCTTAGAAATGAAATGTCAGACATTCGTTCATAGAAGTTGTCCAGGAACTGGACAAACCGAAGGCACTTCTCCTACTACATCCTATTTGGGAATCATCCTTAGGATTCATAGAGAGTAGTCTTTGCATCGAAGATTTTAAATTAAAGGAACCACTGCCACCATATATATGGCAAGGTAATTACTCCAGAGGTTAGTGGCAAGCAGCCCTACATTATGGAGATCTTCGTCTTCAAAATCATTGTCAATAACATATTTTCACTTTCGAATGTATATTGGTTCGAAGTGGTTTTAAGATAGAAATCACCCAAATCCGACACCAGTTCCTCCGAACCAATTATCGATAAAAGATGTTAATTATGTGGTGATTATTATTCAATTTATCAATATATTTTATCCAGATAAAATACCTTCTTGAGATATACATCTTTAAACCATTCCATTTTTAGTATATACGGAATCATTAAACATCTTTTCAAAACATATCTTTAAATGGGTTAAAACCCTGTTATCTAAGATGGTAAATTCAAAACCAGTTATTATTGAGTAATAGGGTCCATACTAATATAATACTCAATACTAATTTTTGTATTCAACCTGTACTATTCGTCGACTAACGATGAAATCACCTTTTAAATTCATACGGATAGTACAAGTTCCCTCCTCAAAATTTAATGTAGAGTTTAATCAATATGTTTCATATATCACTAAAATCTTATTATTTAAAATTTTGTTTTACTTTTGGAAATCTTCAAATCTCTTTTTTATCTTAGTAAAATGTGGTCCGAGTAAATCAAATTTACTATCCCCTCCGTCGGGCCAGTCCGGATAGTTAGGGAGAGTGGGCAACTGGTTTCCCAAACTCAAACCTAGAGACTATCTCTCTGTCACCCATAAGGCGGTCAAGTTATTTGATCAACTCTAAACTCTTTAAAATACTTGATTTATTATTTGAAAAATATTTGCAAAGGATTTTGGAAGAATCCAAGTTTAAATCTTAATTTCAAAAGTTTCCAAAAAGTGCTTCAAAAAGTGCTGCAAATAGTATTTTTAAAAGCTTCTTTGATCAAAACATTAACTTTATTCCACATATGTCCATTTTTATAACTCAAATCCCTTTTAAAAGATTTTAATATATTTATGGAATTTATTTCATATTTTTAAAGATTTAAAAATATCCATTTTAAAGATTTTTCCATTTTGGTTTTCGAACCGCCAAAGCACGATGTTTTTGAAAACTTGGTTTGGACACATCTAAAATTTTACTTAATTAAATCTTTATTTTTCTTTTTTGAAAACCATAGTTATAAGAGTTCGGAAAATCCTTATTTGAAATCATTTCGTGCTATATTCCACTTTACACATTGAGTTAACTTTTATGGCGTGAAATCGCGAACTACCGTTACACGATGCGCCTATTTTTGACTTCAAGTTCATATCTTGTCAAAACTTCTCCAAATTGAATTTTAATGTTTATAAAACGTTTACAAACCATTTTAAATCATTTTAAAGAGGTTTAAAAATTATGTAACACTTTTATAATTCATATAGGAAAGTGATTTCCTTTGTGTAAATTCGACGTGTATTTAATGTGAATTATTTTCACAACCAAACAAATATATAATCACATCCAAACATGATGATCAGCCATAGAAAACAATCATAGTAATCATATCATATCAGTATAATTTATAATAAAAATAAGTAGAGTTTCTCACTTTATGTCTTTTCCGATCGAACTACGAATTGACTATAGCTCTGTTATTCCTACACCGGTGCTTATGAATCTTGCTCGTGGACTCTTAGGGGTTTGGCCATGGGCTTTCAAGGGTGGTAGATTGCTTGGATGGGCACAACCTAGGTAGAAAAAAGGATAGGAGATTACTGATTCGATCTTGAACCTAAGGTAGTATATACCTTTCTATACGAAGGTATATTTCTCAGCGGAGCTTTGCTATTCCTATGGAATATTTTATGAAGAGGAGGTCATTAAAGAGAGCTCCTAAGGTGAAGAAGAAGATGAAAAGAAGTAGCGAATTAGTGAAGAGGAAGAGTGGAAGTGGCTTGCGATATATAGGCAAAAAGTGGAGAAAAAATATCACGACAATTTCGCCAAAATATCATGATCTTTTCACCATCCATGTGCCTGCCTACATCACCCTACCCCCTCATCATCCTCGGCGGTGACCTCCTCCCCCATGTGCCTCCTCCATGTGATGCTCCATGTGATGATGGGAAGTTTTGTTTTGGTACAAAATATCATGATATTTTTCCTTAAGTATATATGTATTTATGCATGTGTATTTATATGTATATGACATATATATGTGCATGTATCATATACGTGACAAACTAAGTTACAACTTCTCGTCAAACCGTTATGAACCCGGAAACCGATTTTCGGTCATAAAAACATTTTATTTAAAAAAATATTCTTACTTGTATGGATAAATAAGTGTATGTATCCAGACTCGTGCGCCTTTTTGATGGTTAAAAAAAAGTTCATCGATAAAACAATTTTCAGTCACTTTATCGATATTTTTCCAAGAGTATATTTTTGTAATTACTTATTCAAAATAAGATTACCATTATTACTCATTGTTTAAAACAATATAATTTGTGTTATAAAACCATATATTTGAATATGTTTAAATTAAATATTATTTCCAAAGTGATAAATTCTCGGGTCGTTAAAGACTTCCCCCCTTAAAAGAATTTCATCCTCAAAATTTGCAACAAGAAGAAGATAACCCAAAAAGGAATATATTAGACACCATGGAATACAAAGATATGATAAGTGACTACACCACAGGCGGTGAGTACACTACACTGATACCTTATGAAAACCATGCATCAATCTTAAACTCAGGATAAGTTTTTCTCATTCTATCCTTAGTTTCCTAAGTGCAGTCTTCAGCATCACCACTCCACCGGACTTTAGCTAATCTCATAACCTTTCTCTGCAACTGCTTCTCATCACGATCAATGATTCGAATTGGTCGTTTAATAACCACCAAGTTTGGTTCTACTTCTAAATCTTCTTAGGCAGCTGTCTATACGATTTGTGTTGGGTAAAACACATATTTTCGCAGATGAGATACCTGAAAAACATTGTGTACACTCGACAACCTTTCTGGTAATTCTACTCGATAGGCTAGTGGGCCAATCCACTCAAGAACGGGAAAATGTCCAATATATCGAGGTGCTCACTTCCCAGTCCTTCCAAATCCTACTACTCCCCGCATCGAAGAGATTTTCAAAAATACTTAATCTCTAGTTGAGAATTCTAAATTCCTATGCCTCTGATCGACGTAACTCTTCTTCCTACTTTAAGCTTCCTTCAGCTTCTTTCTAATCATATCTACCTTCTCTAAGGCTTCTCGAATCATATCAGGACCAAGTACTAACCGATCTTCAATTTCGATCCAACATCCTGGTGATCTACATGGACAACCATATAAAGCTTCATAAGGTGCCATATCAATACTTGCCTGGTAGCTCTTGTTGTAGGAAAATTCCACAAGATGAAGATGATTTTCCATGAACCTCCAAAATATAAGATACAAGCTCTCAGAAGATCTTCTAATACTCCATTTACCCTTTTAGTTTGCCCATCAATTTGGGGTTGGTATACGGTGCTTAAATCCAGTTTCGTTTCCAAAGCTGTCTGTAATGCCTCCCGGAACTGACTGGTCAAAATTGGATCCCGTTCACTCACTATGCTGCTCAAAACTCCATGTAATCGAAAAATCTCTCTTATGTATATTTCAGCTAAGCTTGAGGCTGTCCTTGTTGGCTTTACAGGAATAAAGTGTGCGCTTTTGATCAATCGATCTATGATAACCCAAACACCTTCATTTCCTTTTCTCATTCGAGGTAAGCCATCGATGAAATCCATTGATGTATAGTCCCACTTCTAAGTTGGAATCTCAAGACGTTTAAGTAGTCTAGTAGTCTTTTGTTGATTGCTTTTGATTTACTGACAATTTGCACATCCACTAACATGAATGGATATGTCCCTCTTCATGCCCTTTCACCAAAATGTCCGTTTCACATCTTTGTACATCTTGTTAACCCTGGGTGAATATTAAGCTTGGATTGATAGCATTCAGTTAAGACTTCCCGCCTTAAGCTATCAATATTGGGAACACAAATTCTCTCATTTAACTGTAATATCCCTTGGTTATCTATTTTCAAGCTTGAATCTCGCCCTTCGCTTATATCCTCAATTATCTTCTTTAGATGCCTATCCTCTCTTTTGCTTGCTGGCAATTCTTTCCAGAGAGTCGGAGTCACTACCAAATAAGCTATAATGGCATGTCTTCTGCTTAGCGCATCTGCTACTACGCTGGCTTTCCCATGTCTATATAAAATGTTTAAGATCATATGACGCGAGAAATTTTAACCAACGTTGATGTCTCATATTTAAGTCCTTCTGAGTGAAAAGATACTTCAAAGAATTGTGATCTACGAAAAGATTGTATTTTTCACTCAGTAAATATGCCTTTACATTTTTATTGCAAACAAAACGGCTAATAATTCTAAGTCGTGTGTTGCATAATTCCTTTCATGAGTCTTCAGTTATCTACCCGCATAAGCAGTAACTTTTCCATGTTGCATCAGAACTGCACCTACTCCTTCTCTACAAGCATCATTATATACAATTAAATCGTCGCTTTCATCAGCAACAGCTAGGACTGGAGCATTGGTTAACCTTTTCTTCAACTCATTAAATGCTTCCTCACATTTTGGTGTCCAGTTAAACTTAACATTCTTCATACTCAACTTTGTTAGATGGGAGGAAATCTTTGGGAAGCCTTGCATAAACCTCCTATAATATCCTGCCAATCCTAAGAAGCTACGGATATCCATCAGAGTCCGCGGTTGCTTCCAATCTTGTGTAGATGAAATCTTTCCTGGATCTACCGAAATTCCATCCCCTGACACTACATGTCCAAGGAACCTTACTTCTTTCTCCAAAAAATGCCACTTTGAGAATTTAGCTTTAAGCATATGTCTCCTTAATGTCCTTAATAAAATTTCCAGATGTCTTTTGTGTTCCTCCTCGGTATTTAAATAGATGAGAATATCGTCAACAAAAACCGACATGAATTTTTTAAGCACATCTCTGAATACTCTATTCATGAGATCCATAAAATAAGCAGTTGCATTGGTCAGCCCAAAAGGCATAAAAACCATTAATAAAAACAATCTGGACCTTTGAATGCAGTTAATGGAATGCAATCTTCAGCTATCCTTAGTTGAGGGAATCCTGTGGCTAGATCCATTTGCGAGAATACTCGGGCACCGCGAAGTTGATCAAACAGGTCATCTATTCGGGGAAGAGGGTAATTGTTCTTAATCGTCTGCTTGTTAAGGTCTCGATAATCTACATAAAACCTTAAGGAGTCATCTGACTTTGCAATGACTTTCCAATGAAAGTTATCGCTACGCCCCAACTTGAGCGACTAGGTCTAATCACCCTTTCATTAATAAATCATTGGTTTAATTCCTCAGCTCATCCTTCTCTTTTGGAGCCATCCATTGAATGAGGTGTATAACAGGCCTTGCACCAATTATCAAGTCAATATGAAACTCAGTTTCCCGATGTGGGGGCAAACTTTTTACCTCTTCAAAAACATTCTAAAATTCCTTAATAATCGGTATCGCCTCTAAACCTTTTTGGGATGAATCTAGTGCATACATGAAACTATACCTTATCGAACTAGGTTCTTTACACAATAATTCAATAATCTTCCCTAACTTTGTTTCCACCAGTACTATCCTCTTAACACAATCAAGAACATCTTTATTCTTAGATAACAATCCATACCGAATAAAACTTCGAATCCAATAAAGTCAAGGATAAATAGGTCACATGGAAAATTATAGGAAATGTGGGTAACTCGGACATTTTCACAAATCATACAAAGATTAGTTGTACCGCCAATGAGATTAGACACACAAATAGGCGTATCTACTATTTTTGTGATCTGTTTTAATCTATCAACCAATCCTTTAACAATAAGCTATGGGAAGCCCTAGTATCAAATAATAATTTAACTAAATCATCATTGACATAGATAGTACCTTCAAGAACTCCCTTGCCCTTTACATCAGTAGAGGTTGAAGGCTCATCATTGATAGCATAGACTTTAAGCTACTCTCCTTTCTTCATTAACGGGCATTTGTTTTTCCAATGTCCAGTTTGATGGCAGTTGTGGCAGAGACTATTATGCACCATAGGAGAGACGGTTCCTTGCTGCTGCCTTTGAACTTTGGGACTCCTACGGTACTTTGAATAATGGCCTTTCTTTCCGCAGTTAAAACATTCAACATCTTTAAAACGGTTTTCCTGAGATTCTCCTCTAGGCTTGCCTTGCCTTGCCATGGCTTCTTTCCATTGTTTTTGAACATCCTCTTGTTGTAGTTGTTTTTGGTTGCGACTGGATTCTTCTTGTCCAAATCTTCATAACGGAAACCCATATCTATTAAATCCACAAAGGTTCCTTTTACATAAATGGTCATCCTATCCTAATACTGCTCCTTCATCCTAGAAATGAATATCTCATTTTTCTTTAAAGGCGTGTCTATCAGTCCATGCCCAAAGCGAGATAATTCATTGAATTTGTGCAAATATTCTTCCACTTACATCTCTTCTTGTTTCAGATCCATGAAACTTCTATAGAGGTGGGATTTCCCAGCAGTAAGCATGTATTATTCTTCAAAAACTTCTTTAAAACTTACCCAAGAGAAATTATCTTCCAGCTCATTAAGAGTAATGGACTCCCACCGAGCTAAAGCCCCATCCTTCAATTGCCAGAAGGCCAAGAACCTCTTTCGATTATCATCGATGTCTAATCCTTTAAAGATTTTCTCATAGGATTGGAGCCAAGCTTGAACTTCAATAATAAATTTTGTTCCCTTGAATGGCTTTCATCCCAAGCTGGTATAATCTTTCCATAGTGTGGAAAAGTTAACCTGAGGTTGCACAGGGACTACTACTTCTTCAATTACCGCAGCATTTGGAGTTTGACCATTGGTAGCCGTTGTGCTGCTACCTCCAGTTCTATGTCCTCTTCGGTTACTCATTTCTTATTATCTAGATATAGTAAGGAGAAAATTTAGAATACAGACAAGACTATCTTAGGGAATAGGCATACAAGTCGAGTATACTTATTTGGGTAAAATTTTCAAATACATGCTCTTATTGACGAAACTTATTCTAGGGCATTACTAACCCTATCTCTAATGAGTTGACCCCATCAAGATGTAGGTGTTTGCTCAACCTAAGCTCTGATAGCAACTGTGACGACCCACCTTTTCGACCCTCGAAGATCGACACTAATACATCCTCGATATTCATGTGCCACAAATTCAGGTGTCGGAGAGGCTGATAATCAAGGATAAAAGAAAATAAAGATAGAAGAAAGAACAAAATAGATTCTCACATTGCATTTAATGACTTTTAATTATACATATAGATAGTACATGCGATCACTCTTGAAATGAGATATCAGAATCATGGCAAGTACAAACCCAGCCAGGGACAGTTATAACTGCCTATCCCTACAGGTGCTAGTAGATACTTATACCTAATTCAACGGAAATAGAAATAGATAACTATCTATAAAGGACCCTCCAGCTTCATGCTCCATGATCCTCACAAAATGCTCCAAGCTACCTAACTACTTGACTGCCCAAAAAAATAGGGCACCCAGAGTTTAAGGAAAAAAGAAAATAAACTTTGGGTCAGTCATGGGACTAGTTTGAGAAAACTCAAAATAACGAATACTTTTGAAATAAAAATGTATCTCATAAGATCACGCTGCACATAAATACGGATAGGTTATTACCTTATGATAACCAAAACATTTGCTACGTAAAATCAGGGATATTATTTTTAATGACATTCTTTGAAAACCCTTTCAAATAACAAATTAATCACAGCTAAAATTGTTACATTAATTAAATTCCAGCATACTTGACTCTACAACTAAAACCATAAAGGCTCGTATTTGAGAATGGATTTCATACAATGACAAGTAAGGGACTAAATTCCGATAGTACATCTCTGAGGGATGAACCTGAGGCTCTAACCTCTACCAACGCAGAACTGACCTAGCTCTACCATAGGTAGTACCGAATATCCCATCACCCCGATCGTTCCTGACCTATCCGTGGGACCCAAAAGCATACACAACATACCCAAAATATAGAGGGTAATCTAGAAAGGTGATGACCATATCCTAATGGGTGTGGCCCACTTAGTCTTCCTCCAAATACCCCATTTTTTGCCATTCCCGATATGCGAAGCTTAAGATAACGTTTTACCTTTCACAGAACAAATCCTATTTTAAATGCCACATTGCCATTTCCGACAACACACTATTGATTTCCACAAAAGTACAACCTCTGAGCTCGTACATCTCAGAGAAGGGTGTTAAGTATAAGAGGGGTTGCCTCCTATACCACCAACAGATGTACGTTTGTAGAGATCAATATACGTGGTCTTAGAAATACAATGCCAAACATTCGTCTATACAAGTTATCCAGGAATAGGACAAACCGAAGGCACTTTTCCTACTACATTCTGTTTGGGAATCACCCCTAGGATTTATAGCAAGTAGTCCTTGCATTGAAGATTTTAAATTAAAGGAACCACTGCCACAATATATATGATAGGGGAATTACCTAAGAGGTTAGTGGCTAGCATCCCTACATTGTGAAGATCTCCGTCTTTAAAATCGTTGTCTTTAACGTATTATCACTTTCAAACGTATTTTGGTTTGATGTGGTTTTTGAATAGGAATCGCCCAAATTCGACCCCGGTTCCTCCGAACTAATTTATCGATAAAAGATATTATGTATGTGTTTGATTATTATTCAATTTATCAATATCTTGTATCCAAATAAAATATCTTCTAGAGATATACATCTTTAAATCATTCCTTTTTCAATATAGACGAAATCATTAAACTTATTTTCAAAACATATCTTTTAAACGGGTTAAAACGTTGTTATCTAAGAAGGCAAATTCAAAATCAGTTAGTATTGAGTAAATAGGATCCTTAGGAATTATGTTAATTATACCCAATACTAATTTCTATATTCAACCTGTACTATTCATCGAATAACGGTGAAATCACCTTTTAAATTTATATGGATAGTATGAGTTCCCTCCTAGGAATTTAATATAGAGTTTAATCAATATGTTTCATATATCACTAAAATCTTATTATTTAAAATTTTGTTTAAATTTTGACAATCTCCAAATCTCTTTTTTTATCTTAGGAAAATGTGGTCCAAGTAAATCAAATTTAATATCCCCACCATCGGACTAGTCCGGATAGCTAGGGAGAGCAGACAACTGGTTTCCCAAACTCAAGCGTAGAGACTATCTCTCCATCTTCCATTGTATCATCATATAATGTATAATAAAAATAAGTAGAGTTTCTCACTTGATGTCTTTCCCGATCGAACTACGAATCGACTATAGCTCCGCTATTCCTACATCGGAGGTAATCAATCTTGCTCGAGGACCCTTAGTGGTTTGGCCTTGGGCTTTCAAGGATGGTGGCACGCTTGGATTGGCATGGCCTAGGTAGAGAAAATGAGAGGAGATTACTGATTTGATCCCGAACCTAAGGTAGTATATACCTTTCTATATGAAGGTATATTTCTCAATAGAGCTTTGCTATTCCTATGGAATATTTCATGAAGAGAAGTAGGCCATTGAAGAGAGCTCCTAAGGTGAAGAAGAAGAAGAAAAGAAGCAGTGAATTAGTGAAGAGGAAGAGCGGAAGTGGCTTGCTATTTATAGGCAAAAAGTGGAGAAATAATATCATGATATTTTCACCAAAATATCATGATATTTTCACCATCCACGTGCTTGCCTACATCACCTTACCCCCTCATCATTCTCAGCCATGACCTCCTTCCCCAAGTGCCTCCTCCATGTGATGCTCCATGTGCTATAAAGTGATGGGAAGTTTTGTTTTGTTTTGGTACAAAATATCATGATATTTTTCCTTAAGTATATATGTATGTATGCATGAGTATTTGTATTTATATGACATATATATGTGCATGTATATGAGCATGTATCATATATGTGACAAGTTAAGTTATAGAATCTCGAAACATCTTCTTCTTCTCAAACCGTTAAGAACCCGGAATCTTATTTTCGATCATAAAATCATTTTATTTTCAAAAATAAAATAAATAATTTTATTACATATTCTTACTTATATGGATAAATAAGTGTATGTATCCAGGCTTGTGCGTGAATTCTGATGGGTAAGAAAAACAGTTTATTGATATTTTTCTAAAGTGTATATTTTTGTAATTACTTATTCAAAATAAGACTATCACTATTAATCATTGTTCAAAACAATATAATTTGTGTTATTAAACCTTATATTTGAATATTTTTAAATGAAATATTATTTTTCAAAGTGATAAATTCTCGGGTCGTTACACCTGATGAAGTGTGGTATGGCATAACGAAGTCCTAGTATGCACGGTTTTTGACGCAACGTGATATAGTTCAAATGGAGGATCCGACATGTGCAATAAAAGGCCGACATTACGACTGAGAGGTGGAAGCGGATATAGACAATGAGACAGACTACCGAGTCGGCATTTCATGTTCTTCCTCTCTAGGCATAGTGAGAAATAGATTGTCGTAGTTAGAGGAAATTGGTTCCGTAGTAGCCTAGTGGCGATGATAAGAGTGAATTTAATTTTGCAGTAGCCTAGTGGCGGTACTTTCATGATTAGTTGCCAAGAAGCGGTGTTTCCACGTTTAGTAGCATTATGGTGGTGTTTTCATGTTTTAGTAGCCTAGAGGTGGTGTTTACATTGAGTAGCTCTAGGATCGGTTGTCGATCGTTAGTTACTGAGTTTTGATCCGTAGTTTGACCCTTGTAGTAGACTACATAATTGTAGTGTAGGTATGTATTAGACAAGAACCCTTAGGTAATAGACTTTTGGAATTCACAGACATACAACCTAGATAATCTAGAGTAGAATTAAGGTTAACCACACATGATCATCACGTATTAAACTTGTACTCATTCACTAGATTTTTGTCTGACCCACCCCCTTCCTTCCATTTTCCCCACCACCAGATGACGGTTAGCAGTTGATTGGGCATAGTACATGGAGAATGGAGCTTTATATTGGAGTTCTTATATTATTTATTGTTTATCATGTAGTTACTTATTGTATTAAAAGTCTGTAAGACATATATTGTATTTTGGGAACGGTGTATATGACAATTAAGTATTTCAGAAACTGTTTTTTGAAATGTCCATTTTCAGTACTTATATTTTAATTCCTTCCACTATGAGATCTGAAAGTGTAGATTGTCTTAGAATTAACCCTTATAATCATGCCCTGTATTGTTTAAAAACCCAACAACTCATATTTCTTGGCATGATGCGAGTCCGGGAGTTACCTTAGGCTTTGGATCGGTCTGTCGGGAGTTGCAGGTTGTTACACCATTATTCGGAACATTTCCATCTAACAACCCCTTTGTTAAGTGTAAACATGAATTTAATATTAACTTACCATTTTTGATGCCACTTATGAATTTCATGTTCAAACACTCCTTCATATTGAGTTTGCTGTTTCCGTAAACAATTATCTAGTATTTCATAAATACTCGAGAATACTCTAAATTACTATTTTGTGATTTTAACTCGGATTTTATATTTTCTCATTACACCAAGTGTATAATAGAGTTCTGATCTAGTACATCACATAGAATATATGATAATTCCAATTGCTGATACTTAAGGAATCTATCTAATATACTCCATATTAAACATATTAGTATGACATTTGTGTATATCGATTACACCTCTTTCAAATCCTTTATTGAGAATTAAACATCCAATCTTAAACCGATTTTAACATAGATACATCATTATCAATCAGTAGCACGTTGTTCACTTACAATATTAGAAATTTCTTAGTACCTTTTATTTTATTTCTTACAGACAAACGTCGCCTCTACATTTTGACATAAACTAACCAATCTGGTTTCTTTGTCAAAATACTTGCTTAACCTCTAGATACTTGTTAAAGATCATACCTTAAAAAATTCAAAAGCAAACGGTCTCCTTTAAATCAGTATTTTGATGTTCTATTTCAATGTCAATATGCCAAAACTTAGAGTCATATTGGAAGATAATTTATGAGTAGAATTGAAATGGAATTAAGCATGTTGATTGGCAAAATTGCTTTATTAGTTTTAACATTTGAAATCAATGAGATCATTTACTATCAACCTTGTTTTATATATTTCCAACTGCTTTGATCTTCTTCTTGAAGGCTCACTTGCAGCCAATATCATACCTTTTGGGTAAAATTTCCAAAATTAAATTTGTCAATGTAATTGGGATCCATTTAGGTTTAAATCAACATATAATGTGGTAGAGTATATACTCTCCTTAACTAATCGACAACTTAGGAGCTTATCATTGCGAATAACCTATTTTCTCGATATCGATAACAAATTCATAGTTTCTCTTCATTGTGCAAGATTTCCTATTCAATAATTTAATAAGTCATGTCCTTTTAGGCTTGGTTAAATTTGTATCATCTACTTAACTAGTTTACATGTTACATTCTTTGATCATATCCAAGTCCGCTGCACTACCAATGATTTCTCTAGAAATAAATTTCTTTGGTAAGAAGGTGGTGTGTCTTGAGCTAACAATTTATTTCTTAGTACGATGGAATAGGCTTTCAAAACATTTTCTGAACTGCCTATAGACTTGCATAACAAAATTAGCCTTAATTTCGTGAATCTTACATTCATAACATAGATCATACAACCACATATCTTAAACTATCTAAGATGGGGTTTCTTCCCAATTCACAACTTATATCAATTCATAATCTTAGCTTTAGATGAAACCAAACTCAACATATATGCTTACTCTAAAGTAGACATCCTTAAAGAAAGAAGTAACTCAACATCCCTCATTATCAATAGTATTTTTTCCAACTGAGTCTGCTATTCCTTATCGATACATCATTACATAGCATGAGGAGGAGTGACTCTGAGAGTGAATCATATTCTCTTTTAGGTACTTTTGGAAATATTCCCCAAGATTTTCATGTATTTGATCAAATCAAATTGTTTTAACTCTTTTGCATGTTATATTTTCAATGTCTATTTCACATTCCATGAGCTTATCATAGATATCTAGCTTGTCTATCTAATACACATATTCATATCTAAGAAAATTCATTGGTGCATTTAATGAAGTAAATGGATCAACTTTTGATACCATTAAACCTTAGACTACATGCATCTATATGTATCAACCTAAAGAGTTCGTTAACTCTTTTGTTGCTTCCACTGAATGCATTCTTTTCCCTTAATCTTTTGAGATATAATGCATAAGTACCATATATTCACAACCGTACGATTGAAGAATTATTTCTCGAAGATATGCAATATTCCATAATTCCATAAATAATTGTTAAATATTTTAAATGCTCTGTATTTTCTATAGCTAACTATAACACACATCAAAAAATTAACCCGAAATATAATAAAATTATTAAATCGAATATAACAAGGGTAAGAAATGGAATTTTCAAAAACGTCCAAATTTGGCTATGAAACTTGCACTTTTTGGTATCAGTTTTTTGGACAATTTTCATATATAAAGTTTCATAATCTGAGCTTGTATGGAAAAGCTATTAACATTTGAAAATTAAAAATTGAAAATAATTAAGTATAAAATTCGAAAAGAAATATTTTAAATAAACTAAGCTCCACCGGTCGACTCCCCAACTTGGACAGGTCAACCCTTAGCAGTCGACCGGTCGAAGCATTCAGGTTAGGGTTTGGGTTGGCCGAATAGCCTGGATTTTATATGAAATAATCTAAAGGTTCACTTTACTTCGTACCCTTATAAATATAACCCTAAGCTGATACTCAGAACCCTAACTTAGTTTTGTCGTAACAAAACTCTGTCTCTTTGAATACTTAACCCTCTTCCTCTTCAAATCAGTTTTCTTTAAAAAAACAAAATTAAAATCAAATACAAAAGATTAATGGAGGAAAAGGGAATCTACACCAAGTGAAGGAGATTCCAAGCGAACTAAAAAAGGGTTGGCTTACTATAGTTGAGTGGATTTTACATGTAAATAAGTTTGTTATACCCTATTTGATCTTGATTTGGTTTAGTTTAATCAGAATACTGTTTACCTAGTATTTGTGATAGATTGGAAACTCGATAAGAATGTAACTTATTTGAATATGATCCTTGTCTAATCTAAGATATGTTAAAATAAAACTGGTTGAATGAAAGTTGATTTAGGTTAAAGACGCTTTTTTTTGAATTAAATATAGATAGATATAACCATGTTGATTCTAAATCTAAGTTAATTCGATTTACTGAAATTGTATATGGAACTGAATATGAAATTGTGAAACGGTTATAAATTGAAATTGAGAACAGTAGAAATTGTAGATTTACATATTAGGGTTTACTGTAGGAACAATTTGTAATTAACAAAGAATAAATGACAATTAAAATGAAAAAAAAATTAAAACAACTCTGATCGATCGACAGGCTCACTATAGCCGGTTGACAGTAAGTGGTCGACCGTTCTAGTGACCATCGGTCGATTGGTTAACGATTTATAGGCGCAATCTAAACCCTGGCATAATGCCCAATTTATAAGTTTATTTATTTATATAATGTATATGTGGATGTTAGTATATTAGCGGGGAAATTAGTTCCCTAGGTTCATGACTTTTGGACGTTACGAGACTGAACAGGTGTTTACGCTAGCAATAGGCCCTATACACTATTTATTTAGTGTGGTCAATATTCGACTAGGTGATTTTTTCGTAATTTGCACTCATGGGTGGTGCTATGGTGTATGCGCAACACTGAGGATGATTCCTAGAGAAGTGTGTGGCCTGACACTAATGGGAGGTTCCTTAGTATACACAACAATGAGGACGTGATATTGTGTTGTTGATGTACGCTTGACGCATTGCAATAAGTGGCGTTATGTTACCATTGAGAGTGGATATGTATGCAGTGGACCCTAAGATGTCTTTGGCATGAGTCGGCATCGCGGGCTCCACCTCAATGCGTAAATATAATACGTGCAGTCGTCATTTGGGAATTTAGTCCCAAGGTTCTTATTGTAGGTGATTCTATGTTGGAATAGTACCAGTAGTTATTAGCCAATACATAGTTGTTTTGAGATTCGATTAGTTGTTCGATCCTAAGTACAAACCTTCACAAGAAGTTGGTTTAGGTGTATTTAGAACTATACTCCTTAGGTTAACAGAACCTACCTTAGTAAGTAGTTCACAATGCAAGTAGAACACCCTAGATCACATAGAGTATTAATAAAGTCAATTGCATGTAATCACCATATATTAATGTTGTAACACATTTACGAGACTTTTGTATGACCCATTCCTTTCCTTTCTCCTCCACTATAGAAGGACATGGGAGTTGGTGATTGGCCCAGATCTAGTACATGGAGAGGCAATCTTGGCGTTGGTATTTCTTATTATTTTCCATTACTCTCAATGTAAATATTTATCGTACTTAGTATTTATCAGACTATATGTTGTATTTCTGTACACTCTGGATTATGACTACATATGTTTTGAGACTATGTTTCTAGGATATTTTCTTAGATGATTATCTTTTGTATTTATATTTTACTGACTTCTACTTTGAGATCTGAAACTGAAGAATGTCTTAGACTTTATTCTTATATTCTTAGCCTCTTTAATGTTTAAAAACCCAATATCTCATACTTCTTGGCATGACACGAGTCCGAAAGTCACCATAGACTTTGTATCGGTGTGTCAGGAGGTGCAGGTTGTCGAACTAACACATCATTATTGTTGTGAAACAAATACCATCGTTGATGTACCAAAAACAGATTTATTTCTTAAAGAATATTCATATTAAAACAAAGTTGCATCTATTTTCAATCAAAACCAAAATTGGCTATTATTTCATAAGTATTATTTGGTATACACGGAAGTATTTTTCCAAAAGTTGGTGCGTCCATTAGTATTTGTTATATGGTATGCTCCTACTATTTTCACTATTACACCAACTACATTTGAAATATGGAGCTTCTTTCAGTCACTTCTATGGGCTATTTATTTCTTTTACTATAATATTTTACAATCGAGAGTTTCAGACCTAATATCTTTAGAGAACAATTTTCTATAAAAAAATACATTTGGAATTTAAATCATATTTTTCCTTATTAAGCATCTACATATATTTTACAGTTTCATTTTCGTTGTCTCTTTATGAAGCATAGGCGACTATTCACTCTCTTTTCATCACAACTGTACCAATGTTACACCACTCTTATACTTTTGGTTTTTCCTATAAATGGTTGAAGCATTAGAAGAGAAACCTTTTACAACATGACTACACTGGAATTCTTTACAAAATTGCATTTAGTTATCCTTAACATGTTAAGGAGATCAAATAAGTTACATTTGAGCAAACAGATTAAAACAAACATTTCAACGCCGAATTCTTAGTTTTGTCATAGTCCTTACTCTAGTGATAGCACAACAATATCCTCATTGTATTCAATATTATTGAGCACATGATCTCGTACTATCGTTTACTTGACTACGAATGAAACAATTTCCTTAAAGTTTCGTCTATAATGAACATGACCGGTCACCACACAATACTTGTATGTGATCAAGTATAAATTTGCCTATGGCTGTGTATTTTTTTCTTGAGTTTTTATAGACGAAATTTTTATATTTCATTATTAATTTTTTAATTCAGTTCGTTGGGTGTATTTTAATCGATAAATAATTTTATCAATTATTTTAGCCATGAAAATTAATTAATATAGATTACTATAACATTGCATGTGTTTTTATACTTATCAAAATGGTTAATTATATTTTGGTAATAAGGTTCCTACCAGATTTTACATCTTTATAAAGCCTAAATGAGATGAAGAAATTTCGTAAATTCCTTTAATGAATGTTGGGATCTATTTATCATGTTACAACAACCTTGAGGTTGCTCAACAAAATGTAGTACCTATAAATGGTAAATAATACATTATTAGTTATGTCTCGTCTGTAACCCCTAGCAGTACATACTTTGATCCTAATCATCTTTATGACCATGTGGGTGCTTAACAAATCATAAAGTACATTTCGTACTCACAACCCATCATTACGTTATAACATAAAGAAATTTTTATAACCCTTGAGGATGCTCAACAAAGTTACAAAATGTTCTTACAAATCTAAGGATAATATAAACATCACTAAAAATATTTTATAGCTTGAGAGTGTTTGACACCCATAAGTATGTATTGTACTCTTATTATTTTAAATGATAGAGAGCAACATTATTTCAAATTCGTAATCTCAAAATAATAATATTGAGTGTTATCGTCTATATAGCATAACGAGTATTAAGAACATTCACGACATCATTTGTCACATATACATACCATTATATGCATATGTATTTATCCCTTATAACCATAATGGGTTTTATTCCAATTTTAACTTTTGAAGCCGTATTTTATTTTAATTTATTTTATATGCATTATATAAGACTCTCTGATTTAGTTATAAATTTATAATATATTATTAAATCTTATATTTATGTATGTATATTATTACTAATTAACAATTTATTAATATTACTACTTTACTATTATTCTTCACAAACTATAACATTTATAATTAATACTTTAATTTAAAATTATTTTGAATTAATTTACTTATAACTTTTATAATTTTAAATTCAAAACAATTTCGAATTTATTTATTTATAACATTTACAAATTTAAATTTTAAAAAGAATTAAATTTTGTTTTCTATAACCTTTATGAGCAAATTTTTTAAAATAATCTTAAATTTTATCTTTTATTTTTAATTTAAAAGAATTTTAAATTTATTTATTTTTAACTTTTATGGATATAAATTTGAAAACAATTTTAAATTTATTCATAACCTTTGTAAATTTAAAATTTGAATTTAAACCAAATTTAGATTCGAATTTTATGTATTATTCATGATAACATAATGCACGCTCTATTATAATTGTTATATCAGGTGCATTGGGCAGCGGGTAAAAGGGGCAAATTTCAAAAAAATACCTTGTTAATTCAAAATGCACTGGATCTTTTATAGTGTTATCATGAATAATGTTGTCAACATTAAATTATATTTAATGTTTTATTGGATGAATTTAATTTGAATTTTAGACCATATTATATCATGATTATAAGAACGATATAAATTCAATTACAATTTTATTTTTTGTTCAAAATTATTGAGCAAAATAATTTATTATTAATCGAATATCATTTGATCAATTGTAAATTTAATAATGAAATAATTTATTATATATAATGATTTTCATACATGTATAAATATATTTATATGTTCGTTTTTTATTAAGTATATGAATATTAATTGGTAAAACAATTTTATTGTAAATTTAAATAGTATTTGCTCAAATATAATATTTCATAAATTTATATTATACATATAAATGATTGTAATTCGTTTTAATTCAAACATCAAATATTCGAATTAAACGAATAGCGTCTTAACATGTTAGTGTTGATATATAAATATTTACTAGTAATATTGGTATTAAAATATCTAATTTATAGTATTAGAAATATGTATATATATTATAAGAAGCTCTTATGTTACATTTATACTAGTTTGAATATTCAAAGCTCAAATTATTATTTTAAATAAAATTTGAGAGGTATTATTAACCCAAAAAATGGATCAACATCCTGATATGATTGTGAAAGCACCAGTGCTGTTTATCAAGACAGATAAAGTAGAGCTAAACACTCTCCAAATTGCAGAAAAGATAAAGTAGAGAAACACAAAAATTTTATAGTGGTTCGGCTGTTAACGAAGCCTATGCCCACTTTATAGATTTTATTGATAGATTGACTATTGATCACAAGTAAAAGCTGTTTATAATTCTAATGATGGAACGAGCAAAGACCAGACCACCATTATGGAGACAAAAGGAAGGATCTCAATTGTCCCATGGCAGCTTTTGTTAGGAGGAGGAATGTTGAATAATCTTAGTAGCAAAGTTTTCAGCGATCAGAGCAGCCGGCCCCCCTCCGTTGAAAGATGGGATGGTATTTATAGGATTTAGCTAGCACTTGGATCAGAACCAAAGTACCAGAAGCCTGTAATTATCCATAGGAGGAGGCATGTAAAGTATGGGGCTTTTTAGAACTAACTATTTGGATCGGTACCGATCCTATTGGATCGGATCGGTACCGATCCAAAATGTTGTGCAATTTTTGCACAACTCCTTCTTCATTGTCCTCTTTTCTTACATACGAGGTTCCCTATGTGATTTTATAGCTTGTTGACTTGTTTTGACGATGGTTCACCTATAAATTAGGTTGAACTGTAATCCAAATCGAATAAGTCTTGATTTCTTCAACTTGGATGCTCGGAATGTTACCAAACTTGGTATATAAGTTTAGGAGAGATGTAGGAATAAAACGCATGTGAATTGGAGAATCCATATGTCAATAATTTGGATCGGTACCGATCCAATTAGGTCATATAAGTGCCGATCCAAATACTTGGTATATTTTTAGTCCAAACTCCCGGGGTTTCTTTGTTATGCACTTTTAGGTCTTCTGGTCATGTTTTGAGTTGTTCTGGCTCAATTTGAATGTTCTAACTCCTAATGAACACTGCTGGGTTAAAAACCCGATTAACATTTGCCCCCAGAGCATGCTCTCGTTGGAAACAAGGCGTGCTCTGGAAATATATATATCTTTCTGTTTCTGTTTCATGGTGCTTTATTAATCGTATCTAGCTTTCTTGAGTAGCTGCCTATGATGTTCGACTAACTATCCAGTCCTTAATGGAAATCTCTAATAGTCATAATTACGGAGTAATCTTGACTTGACAACTTCCAGAATGAATACGAACATCGAGTTGGGCAAACATGAAAAGTTTGAGGTCATTTGGGGGAAATAAATTGGACCGGATCGGCACCGATCCAAGTACTTAGAAATATTTTTCCACCTTTTTTTTTTCTTTTTTTCTTTTTTTCTTTTTTTTAATAAGAGAGATCGGATCTCCATTTTTTCACTTTACATTTTCTAGCCGAACCGAACCAAAAATCATGAAGCTTTCGCTAATCCATCACCTGTCGTTGCTATAGAGCCGCCGCCATTAATATTCTCCCCTAGCGCCACCTACAGCCGCCTTCTGAAGCCGTCACCGCCACGATTACACCTTCCTTGGAGCACTACCGATCCAACTCGCCCGTCACCCTAGTTCGAGCTACCTTGAATCAAAGATCGTCATTTTTCTCAATTTCGAAGGTTGGTGAAGTGGGTTTTAACGTAATATTACATCATTGATCGATGGTGTGGTTTTGTTGATGGCGGATGTAGTGGAAGATTTGAGCTGATTGTGATTTTGTGGAAGAAGATAGTAAATCGTGTCCGAAGTTCTTCATGGAACGAAGTCAGGATTTTGCCTCCGTACTCGACATGTTTTGCTATCTTCGTCCACAGATTTATAATTAACTTGTACTAAGTTTCACAGTCGATTCTGACACGACATCCTACGGATTGCAGATTGATTTTGGTTTTTCTGAGAGGAGATAATAACTTAGGATAGCGTCTTACATGCAGCTTAGGTTGTTGTTGTTTGATGTGTGTTTAGTGTTTGATGATAACAAAATATATATCGAATTATAGATGTGTTTGCAGATACAGGAATAAATATTCATGTTGAAGTAATAATACTATTGCACAGAATTTAACAAATTCAAATAGTATTTTTATTTCAATATAATATTTTATACAGTACAATGTTTTCAGCTCATACACTGAGTTCATACATTTCATACATTACACACTCATACACTGATTTACATTACACATTCATACACTCAGTCTTCTGCATATCTGCATCTATCTGCATTGTCCAGCTCCAGTATTTGTCCTGTCTCCCGTGTACCTGCATAATTAACAACCACAACAGTAATCTGAAAATAAACAAATTTTAATTTGCAAAAATATAGAATTTGTTCTTATAGTTGTCTCAGATATATGGGTTATCGTCATCATTATTGATTATGTAATATCTGTGCATATCAGTATTTATATCAGGGACATATAATCTTGAGTGGCTGTAGTACACACGTATGCACGTGTGCACTGCCACGCCAACTCGTGTGCACAGTCAACAAAAACAAGGTCAAATCCAAATCAGATTCAACTCAAGTGCAAATGGTCTCGACCAAAATCAAACATGTCAACAAGTACTGATTCAAGGACCAGTGATACAAGTAGCATGTGCAGACACACAATGAAAACACATGACAATGGAATGCAACAAGTTCAAGATGCACAGCTACATATGCAATGACAATATGACATGCACATGCAAAGGAAACCACAACAACTCAAAGTATCAAGCTACACAACTGTATACATGACAGCAATACCAAAAAGGCAATGCACATGTCCAGTTACAACAGTAATACAAGATGAAACAAACCCAAAACTGGAGGCTACAAAACAGTTTCAAGAATGTAGTGCACTACAGTAGCTCAAGGTCAAGGAAGCAAAACTCAAACCAGAATAACAAGTTCAAATGTCAACAAGCACTACAGTAGCTCATCATCACAGTGCACACATGCATCATGAGATCAGACCAACTAACAAATTCAAGTACAATGAAACTGTGCATGTACACAGGCAATACTGAAGTGAGACCAGACTCAAGTGAAACCAACAGTAATGGTATCAGGTACAAATGCAAAAGGAAAACAAGATCATCAATGCACATATAACAGTGAAGCTATCACAAATGAAACCATGATCAAGTGAACACATGCACACCAATCCAGAAATCAAGAATCAAGCATGTATAGGCAGTATGCATGTGAAACCAGACTACACAAAGGCTACAGGTCAAAGATATGCACATGAACCATACTAAATGAATATGATTCAAGTTAACAAAGTCACATATCATCACAACATTGAAATGATCGAAGTCACAGTGAAAAAGTCAGGTGAGCATCATCAAACAGTTAAATAAACTCAGGGATGAACACAGAATGTCAAGGCCAATGATCAGACTAAAGCTCACCATCAAACAACAGTGAACAAATCAGAAAGCAAGTTTAAAAATCAAGTTCAAACATAAGAGTACAAGTGCAACAGTATTGCATGAAGAAAATTCAAGTCGGAGCAGGGAGGAACAAGAAGGCAGAAAACCAGAAAATATCACAAGTCAAAGTCGTATATTTTAATCACAAATTGAGTAGTCAAAGTCAAAAATAATTTAGGAAAGTTTCTGGAGTGATAATCAAAGAATGATCGAACGTCACAAAATCGAAACCGTGGGTACGAAGAAATTTCCCCAAATATCACAGCATAAAAATGGAAAGATTCAACAACGTGGGGATCAAGGAAATTAAATCAGGCAAGTGTAAGGGTTTCGAAAACCCTATATAAAGACCCCAAAATATCATCATCGACTCGGGGCAGAGGGAAGAACAAGCATAACCCAAATCATCATTGACAAAGAGCAAGCAGGAGTAATCGAGTTCAAGGAATTAAAGAAATCTAATAGCAGAAATCACATACCAAAGCCGAGCAACGAACGATGAAGTCATAGAAATCGAAGCCGGCTTCTAAGAGAGATATCGATCGTTAGAGCAAGGCGACAATCAATTGATCAACACAAATCGAGTCAAAACCCTAGTTTAACAGAGAATCGCCAGAGAGAGCCGAAGCTCTAATCCCAAAATCGCAACAGGGCAAAGCCCTAATTCCAGAATCAAGCAAAGAGGAGCCGAAGCTTCAATTCTAGATTCGCCAAAGCAACAGAGATTCGAGGAGCCGAAGTCCAGAATCGCCAGTTAGAAAGAACGAAGCCGAAGCCCTAGTCAGAGCTACCATTATTTTCTCAAGAAAGTTGAAGCGGGCAGATAAAATAAAAAGGGGCCGGGCCTTATTTTTTCTAAGGGTCTAATTAAATTGGGCCGGGATTATTTTCGAGCAAAATCTATTTTCATGTTTAAATTTAAATTTTGCTCTTGTTTTACTTTGGATTTTTTAGTTTGTATTTTTTCAAAAACAGTTTAAATCACCACCTAGGGTTTAGGTAGTGTCAAATTGTCTAGTTAGGGTTAGTTCAGTGAGCAGGGTGTGCGAGTTTACGAAACTCTATAGGCGGAGCAGGGTGTGCGAGTCTGTTAGAGTGTTTGTAAGCAGGATACTGTTTAATCCTAATAGAAATCTGGGAATGCAGTAGTAGGCAGGGGGTTGCCGAAGCTGGGTAAATTTTGTGTGTGATTTACTTTTCAGCATATTTGTTTATCTGCAGTTTGATTACGTGTTTAATTCGTTAAAATTTGCTATAACCCTATTCACCCCCCCTCTAGGGTTAATCTAGATCCTACAAGTGGTATCAGAGCGAGGTAATTTTTTCTTTAACTCTAGAGTCATGAATCCACCAAATAATGCTTTTTCTAAGGGGAAATCTATTGTTAGGCCACCTATGTTTAATGGAAATGATTATGCTTACTGGAAAGTTAGGATGGGTATTTATCTTAGTTCTGTTGATTATGATGTTTGGGATATTATTGAAACTGGCTATACACCTCCCACTATAACTATTGGTGATACTGAGATTCCTAAACCTAAGGAGAGGTGGGATGCTAATGATAAGAAATTAAAAACTACAAATGCTAAAGCTATGAATGCTTTGATCTGTGCTCTTGATAAAACTGAATTTAATAGAATTTCTCATTGTAAAACAGCACAGGAAATTTGGCATACTTTGGAGGTGACACACGAAGGAACTTCTCAAGTCAAGGAGTCTCATCTAGCCCTGTTCAGTAATGAATACGAGAATTTTGTGATGGACAAAGGCGAGAGCATAAAGGACATGTTTGGACGCTTCTCAACCTTGGTGTACAATGCTAGAGCGCTTGGAAAGGTATTCTCTGAGGTAGACCTAGTGAGGAAGATACTACGAGTCTTACTGATGAACTTCGAGGCAAAAGTCACGGCAATACAAGAATCAAAAGATTTGAGTAAACTGAGCATGGAGGATTTAATCGGAATTCTGATGACGTATGAGCTTGAGTTAAAAGCAAAGGAGGAACGGATCAATTCCGAATCAAAGAAGAAGACGATTACCTTAAAGAGCAGAGAAGAGAGCGATGAAGAAGAAGAAGATCCAATTAAAGTGCTTGCAATGGCTGTCAATAATCTTAGAAGAAGGTCAAGATTCAAGCCATGCAAGAAGAAAACCAGTGGTAATAGGTCAAAAGATTCTGACAACTCTGAAAATGAATTAACCTGCTATAACTGCAACAAGCCTGGTCAATTCAAACAAAATTGTCCATTTCTCAAAAACAACAAGGGAAAGAAAAAGAAGAAAAAGGCCTTCGCAGTGACTTGGGATGATGAAGAAGGAGAGGAAGTTTCAACTGATAGCTCAGAGGAGGCTAACTTGTGTCTTACGGAAAGATCAGATTCAGAAACAAGCTCAGAGGAATCTAGTGAGGTAAAGAACTATTCTTATAAAGAACTTGTCTTTATGTGCCTAGATCTTACTAAAACAGTTGATGCTCTAGATTCTAAAATTGAAAAACTGAAATCTGATAGGAGAGAACTTGCCCATGAAAATTTTAGGTTAGAAACCGAACTTGAAAATATTCAAAACCTAGACTGTAAAAACTGTAAAAATTTAGATTTAAAATTATCCAAACTGAAGAATAGCTTTGAGAATCTTGAAAAAGAAAACTTGAATCTAAAGGAAACCATTGAAATTAGGAAAAAGGATTTTATAAACAGATGCACCTCACTTGTGACTGAAAACACAACACTGAAAACAAAAGTCCAAGATCTTGAGAAATCACTGAGTAACTTTTCAAGAGGAGAAAAATCATTCAATATGTTATTGGGAAATCAATTGTTTGCTAACAATAGAAAAGGACTAGGTTTTGGAAAAACACAAGTTGATGATAGTGCTAAAGGAAAGAGTGTCTTTACTGGATGTGAAATAAATGGACATCATAGTCATAGGAACAAGAACACAAAATTTATACAAGTTTGGGTTCCTAAAAATTCTACAAACAAATTTCATATCTATTGGAACAAGAATAAAAGGACAAAACAAGTTTGGGTGCCAAAAGGAATATATATTAATAGTTTTGAGTCCACTCAAATTTATTCATCAAATTATTCTGCCACTAACAACCATGGACCTATAAAAACAAATAGGTCACAAAAACCTTTTACCGTGTAGGTGTGGTGGCAGGCTAAGGAACAACATTAGTGGTATATGGATTGTGGCTGTTCCAGACACACAACGGGCGACAAATCAACGTTCCTTAGCCTAGTATAAAGGTGACAGATTCACAATGGGCAAACAACGAAAGATTATCGTACAGGTAAGACAGGTAATTGTATTTATTTTCAAAACGATAGATAAAGTTTGAAAATCTGCACCATAATCTGAATTAAATCAGCCAGTTATGTGAAATGATTTTGATTGTTCATCTTTAAATAGAATTACTCAAAGTAATTATGATGATTGACAGATTCTAAATATGACTTGTTCTTATCTATGACTTTGATTTGTGCTTAAAAATTGACCAACCATTTTTTTTCTTGGACTTAATCTGTTTGGTCGAATTATGATGATCGATTATTGAGTTCTCATGCTATGAAAAGGATTTTTAGAAATTGTTAAAACTGTTGAAACTTTACTGGTGAAAACTTCAAATTGCTTTTGAGATAATAATGATATTTTAACTGGTGATCCTACATAAAGTATACATACTCGCTCTTCATTTGATAAAAATTTATGTGCGTTTAGTTGTCACAGTGGTTTTATTTCTGAGATTGAATCTGATTCTGTTGAAATGGCTCTTAATGGTGAAAGTTGGATTTGAGCGATGCAAAATTGAACTTAATCAATTTAAAAGAAGAAGTTTTTGAACAACCCCTTGGTTTTGAAAATCACGATTTTCCAAATCATGTGTATAAGCTAGAAAAAGCATTATATGGTCTTAAGTAAGCTCCTAGGGCTTGGTATGACTGTCTTTGTACATATCTTTTGGAAAATGGTTTTAAAAAGGGAAGTGCTGACACGACACTGTTTCTATTACATAAAGAAAGTAATTTTTTTGGATTTATGTGGATGATATTATTTATGGTGCTACTAACGAACTCTTGTGTGAGAAATTTGAATAAGTCATGCAGGCTAAATTTGAGATGAGCTTGGTCGGAGAATTGAAATATTTTCTTGGATTTCAAATCAAGCAAAGCAGTGATGGTATCTTCATTTCACAATCCAAGTATGTGTTGGAACTGTTGAAGAAATTTGGAGTTGAAAACTTTAAACCAATGAAAACTCCTATGAGTCCATCAACAAAGTTGGATAAAGACGAGAAAGGAGTTGCTGTTGATCAGAAGAAATATCGAGGGATAATCGGTTCACTTCTCTATCTTACTGCTTCTAGACCTGATATTATGTTTTCTGTGTGTTTGTGTGCACGTTTTCTATCTAACCCTAAAGAATCTCATTTGAAAGCCACTAAACGAATTTTAAGATATCTTTCTCACACACACAAATTTGGACTATGGTATCCTTCTTGTGAAAATTTTGATTTAGTTGGTTTTTCTGATGCCGATTATGCGGGTTCATTGGTAGACAGGAAAAGCACGAGTGGGACATGTTTCATGCTAGGACATTCATTAGTGTCATGGTCAAGTCGAAAACAAAATTGTGTTGCATTATCCACCACTGAAGCAGAATATATTGCATTAGGAAGTTGTTGTGCTCAAATTTTATGGATGATGCAAACTCTTTCTGATTTTGGCTTAGTTTATAAACTAGTTCCATTAAAATGTGATAGTAAAAGTGCAATAGAATTGTCTAATAATCTTGTTCATCATTCACGCACAAAACACATTGATGTGAGACACCACTTTCTTAGAGATCACATTGCTAGGGAAGACATTTGCATTGACTTCATTTCAACTGAGGATCAATTTGCTGATATTTTCACAAAACCCCTCCCCGAAGACAGATTTTCCAAATTATGTTTGGATTTAGGGATTATGGAAATTGACTAATCATTTTTCAATTTTTGGTTGAAATATTCTTGGATATTTATTTTCAACTTCAATTTCTAGGATTCGAATATGGTATTTAGTAGTGGAAATATGTTTGTTTTATTTTAAGAAATTTCATAATATGATTAATTTGGTAACTTATTCCACGACCATTTCTATTTCTATCATCTTTCTATCACTCATAATGGTTTTGAAAAATGAGAAGTGTGAATTACTTTTTAAATTAAAAAGAAAAATAAAGAAATTTTTTTAAAAAATATTTCTCATGCATCCATTCTCATTTAAAAGTCCTTATGGTTATGTATGGATGGATCATGTGAATTTTAGTTTATCATCACTCCATTCTCATTTAAAAGTCCTTATGGTTATGCATGGATGGAGCTTGATAGATAATGAGTAACTGCTAATCCCATTTAAAAGTCCTTATGGTTATGCGTGGTTAGTAAGTGCTTATTTTTTTGTGCTTAAATGTTCAAATTATTTTTAAAGAAAAAAACCATCCCTCTTCTCATTATATAAAAACCAAATCATCGATCCATCCTCTAAAATGTGGAAATTGTTATCTTGTTATGATATATTATGGTTTTTCTTGGGTTTACATTTGTTTTCCCCAACTGTTCCATTATTTTTTTGTCAGTCTTTTGATGATAACAAAAGGCGGAGAAGAACGAGATTTTGATAAGGAAAAAAGTATTTTTGGAATACTTCACCAAATTTGTTAAATGCTGTTAGTTATTTTTCTATAGTTCTTTTATTCTTCTGTAATTTCCTAAATCTTCTAAATAGGGAGTGGTCTCAGTTGTAGGGGGAGCATTCATATAGGGGGAGCTAAATATTTCATGCTTAAACACATTTACTAGAATTTCAAACTCTTTAATATATATGTTTGTCATCATCAAAAGGGGGGGATTGTTTGATGTGTGTTTAGTGTTTGATGATAACAAAATATATATCGAATTATAGATGTGTTTGCAGATACAGGAATAAATATTCATGTTGAAGTTATAATACTATTGCACAGAATTTAACAAATTCAAACAGTATTTTGATTTCAATATAATATTTTATACAGTACAATGTTTTCAGCTCATACACTGAGTTCATACATTTCATACATTACACACTCATACACTGATTTACATTACACACTCATACACTCAGTTTTCTGCATATCTGCATCTATCTGCATTGTCCAGCTCCAGTATTTGTCCTGTCTCCCGTGTACCTGCATAATTAACAACCACAACATTAATCTGAAAATAAAAAAAAAATTAATTTGCAAAAATATAGAATTTGTTCTTATAGTTGTCTCAGATATATGGGTTATCGTCATCATTATTGATTATGTAATATCTGTGCATATCAGTATTTATATCAGGGACAGATAATCTTGAGTGGCTGCAATACACACGTATGCACGTGTGCACTGCCACACCAACTCGTGTGCACAGTCAACAAAAACAAGGTCAAATCAAAATCAGATTCAACTCAAGTGCAAATGGTCTCGACCAAAATCAAACATGTCAACAATTACTGATTCAAGGACCAGTGATACAAGTAGCATGTGCAGACACACAATGAAAACACATGACAATGGAATGCAACAAGTTCAAGATGCACAGCTACATATGCAATGACAATATGACATGCACAGGCAAAGCAAACCACATCAACTCAAAGTATCAAGCTACACAACTGTATACATGACAGCAATACCAAAAAGGCAATGCACATGTCCAGTTACAACAGTAGTACAAGATGAAACAAACCCAAAACTGGAGGCTAAAAAACAGTTTCAAGAATGTAGTGCACTACAGTAGCTCAAGGTCAAGGAAGCAAAACTCAAACCAGAATAACAAGTTCAAATGTCAACAAGCACTACAGTAGCTCATCATCACAGTGCGCACATGCATCATGAGATCAGACCAACTAACAAATTCAAGTACAATGAAACTGTGCATGTACACAGGCAATACTGAAGTGAGACCAGACTCAAGTGAAACCAACAGGAATGGTATCAGGTACAAATGCAATAGGAAAACAATATCATCAATGCACATATAACACTGAAGCTATCACAAATGAAACCATGATCAAGTGAACACATGCACATCAATCCAGAAATCAAGAACCACGCATGTATAGGCAGTATGCATGTGAAACCAGACTACACAAAGGCTACAGGTCAAAGATATGCACATGAACCAGACTAAATGAATGTGATTCAAGTTAACAAAGTCACATATCATCACAACATTGAAATGATCGAAGTCACAGTGAAAAAGTCAGGTGAGCATCATCAAACAGTTAAATAAACTCAGGGATGAACACAGAATGTCAAGGCCGATGATCAGACTAAAGCTCACCATCAAACAACAGTGAACAAGTCAGAAAGCAAGTTTAAAAATCAAGTTCAAACATAAGAGTACAAGTGCAACAGTATTGCATGAAGAAAATTCAAGTCGGAGCAGGGAGGAACAGGAAGGCAGAAAACCAGAAAATATCACAAGTCAAAGTTGTATATTTTAATCACAAATCGAATAGTCAAAGTCAAAAATAATTTAGGAAAGTTTCTGGAGTGATAATCAAAGAATGATCGAACGTAACAAAATCGAAACCGTGGGTACGAAGAAATTTCCCAAAATATCACAGCATAAAAATGGAAAGATTCAACAACGTGGGGATCAAGGAAATTAAATCAGGCAAGTGTAAGGGTTTCGAAAACCCTATATAAAGACCCCAAAATATCATCATCGACTCGGGGCAGAGGGAAGAACAAGCATAACCCAAATCATCATTGACAGAGAGCAAGCAGGAGTAATCGAGTTCAAGCAATTAAAGAAATCTCAGAGCAGAAATCACATACCAAAGCCGAGCAACGAACGATGAAGTCATAGCAATCGAAGCCGGCTTCTAAGAGAGATATCGATCGTCAGAGCAAGGCGACAATCAATTGATCACCACAAATCGAGTCAAAACCCTAGTTTAACAGAGAATAGCCAGAGAGAGCCGAAGCTCTAATCCCAAAATCGCAACAGGGCAAAGCCCTAATTCCAGAATCAAGCAAAGAGGAGCCGAAGCTTCAATTATAGATTCGCCAGAGCAACAGAGATTCGAGGAGCCGAAGTCCAGAATCGCCAGTCACAAAGAACGAAGCCGAAGCCCTAGTCAGAGCTACCATTATTTTCTCAAGAAAGTTGAAGCGGGCAGATAAAATAAAAAGGGGCCGGGCCTTATTTTTTCTAAGGGTCTAATTAAATTGGGCCGGGATTATTTTAGAGCAAAATCTATTTTCATGTTTAAATTTAAATTTTGCTCTTGTTTTACTTTGGATTTTTTAGTTTGTATTTTTTCAAAAACAGTTTAAATCACCACCTAGGGTTTAGGTAGTGTCAGATTGTCTAGTTAGGGTTAGTTCAGTGAGCAGGGTGTGCGAGTTTACGAAACTCTATAGGCGTAGCAGGGTGTGCGAGTCTGTTAGAGTGTTTGTAAGCGGGATACTGTTTAATCCTAATAGAAATCTGGGAATGCAGTAGTAGGCAGGGGGTTGCCGAAGCTGGGTAAATTTTGTGTGTGATTTACTTTTCAGCATATTTGTTTATCTGCAGTTTGATTACGTGTTTAATTCGTTAAAATTTGCTATAACCCTATTCACCCCCCCTCTAGGGTTAATCTAGATCCTACAGTTGTCACTTTCCAAGAAACTAAAATCGACTTATGTTGATAATTTTCTTCTCGATTCAGACTCATTGGTCTATAATTGCTCATATTGGTTTGGTCTTGTCATTGCAAAGTCGGTGTATAGTGAATCGGAAGAGCTTTCCAAGTCGCTTCGAACAACGGATCCGTAATCGATCAATGATCGATAACGGGTAAGTGTAGAAGAAAAGACATTAATAGCCGATCGGATTGATTTTTCCGGTGTGAGTGAGCCTTCTACACAGAATGGTCTGTTCAAAGCGTTTAGGACGCCATGCCCATTCTCACATAGATTACACATCACACACTCACAATTAATATTTGGAGTCCGATTGGCGATTGGTACATGTCAATTACCCTCTAAATTCAAAGCATCAGCCAGGTTAGGTGTTTATAGTTTAATGATTTGGTGAACTTGACCGTTTTGAACACAAGCTTTCTTATATAGAATGACGCGCAAATCCTCCCGGCGCATGTCAGTTGAAGGAAGCTCACCTATTTTTGAAGCGGAGTCTTCGTCAATCCTGGCTGGACCTGCTACTTCCATGGACTCGGGGCAATATGGCCGTCTGGTCCCAGTTAGCTCCATTGTTGATCGCACTCCCCTAACTTCAGGGTTCTGCTTAATCCTCCGAAGAAAGCCTCTTTAATCCTTACATACAAGGCGTTGTAAAGCATTTGCTCATAATATGGCATCCCGGAGGACGACGTGCTTCTTCCATCAAAACGGGAATTTGCTAATATGCCACCTTCCGGATACGTGGCTTGCCATCGCTACATGTGTATGTATGGTGCAATGCCCTTATTTAATCACTTTCTTATGGCGACTCTTCAGAACATGGGGTTGGATCCATTGCAAATTCTCCTGAATGGTTATGCCATGCTAACTTGCTTGTATATCCTGTTCATGCAAACATTCAACCGCACCCCGAACTTTGTCGAGCTGCAGTATCTTCTGTTATTTAAAAAGAGGGAGGCTAACCCATCATTCATTTATATTGAGGCGCAACATAGCCGAAAGCTTATACTTGATCTTCCTAGCAAGGTTCCCTCATTCAAAAATCAATTCTTTTTTGCCAAATGTCCTGAAGGATTCACCCGTCTGTGGACCATGGGGGCTAAGTTTCTTTCACCACGCGTGGAATTTCCGTTAGCTGCTAAGAAGTCTTATGAACGATTATCTATTCTTTTGCAGTTCTCCCAAAGATTAACAAAGATCCGATGTTCGACTCCATTCTCAATGCCTTGAAAGTGGTCGATGCTCGAGAGCGCACGATTAGGTTTCTGCTTATAGACGAAAATCTTTGCGGTTGTGGGCTCTTACATCTCGGGAGGTCTGTTGGATTCATTAGTGCCCCTTCTCGCTCTAAAACCCGGACTCTCTCAGTTTCCTCTTCTCATGAATCTGGTGAAGGTGATGATGACGATGATGAGGAGGAAGAAAGTGACTCGTCTAGTGGGTCAGAGAAAATTTCTGAAGAGGCCCACGTTCAATTGGGGTTGATAGTCCACCCAAGATGTCTTCGATCCCAAAGGAGAAAGAAGAAGAGTTTGTTCGTCAGATGGGAAAAGCTCCGTTGATTAAAGGAAAGGAGGAAGGAGAGATCGGTGAGGCGATCCCTTTAATTGTAGAAGAAATAAATTGGGATATAGATACCGACAAGGACGATGTTGATTTAGGTGACAAAGCCCCGGAGCCGAGTCCCGAACATACTCCCTCACCTCCTTCGAAGGAATGTTTTGAAGAACCTCCTCCCAAGAACGAGCCCGTTCCTAGGCCTTTGCCGGAGGGTGACGATTTTGACTTGGGAGATGCGAGTGACATTTTTGTAGATATAGGTGCCCTAATGGGTGACTTCACTTTGGAAGGGTTGCCTTCCCAGCCTACCCAAATCATTCCTAAAGAAATGGATTTCCTGACGTTAGTTGGCGATCTATTCGGTTTGTGTATTCTGTTGAGGTTGTTAAACTGTAGCACACACTTCACTAGGATCACACATTTCACTGTTATTCTTTTAGGATATTTTAATCAATCAAATGCCCTTTTCCTATAGTCGTTTTGTTATTTGCTGTAGGGATCATGTCACATGGGTTCTACAACGATCTTAACCAAGTACTTGAGTCCCAGCATTCGGAAAGGTATTCATCCCGATACTACACCTCCCATGAAATCGACGAAGAGAGAAGGAGGAAAAAAGATAAGGAGGAAAAAGAGCACCGTCGAACCGAGAAGGATCAACACCGCGACAGAGGAAGCATCCACGAGAAAAGGAAAAGCCTGATTGAATGGGAAGATCCATCAAAGAAGCTAAAGAAAGATCAAGAACATGCACCCGCCATATGACTTCCTACTTCTACTGGGATCACTGTTGCTGCTTCCGACATCGTGACCTGCTCCAGTCACGCTGCAGTAGCCGCTTCTCTACCAATTTCAAGGTGAGCCCCCTACATTCTCCCTGCTAGTCTGCCGCCCCTGCAGGCTACATTTTCCAACTTGTTATTAAGGGGGGTTGTTTTCGATAAAACTGACTTAAAGTCAGTTCACGCAGAATCTTATTCACCCCATCTCTATGCGATTCAGAGCGGCTTGGAGCAAGCTGAGGAGTGGGAAAAATTGTGAAAGTAGCTTTCTACCGTTAATCGAAACAATTACCAGGAGATTCTCTCATTCGAGTCCGAAAAATATGAATACGAGAAGTAGCTTGCGGACCGTGACTCGGAGATTGAGAGATTGAAGAAGGAGAGGGATGACGCCCTAAAGAGAGAAAGTAGGAGTGCTTCTTTATTCAAGGAGCTGAAGGAGTCAACCAGCCAAACCACACAAATAGTCAGAGACAAAATAAAGAAGTCCCACATCGATGAGGCGACTTTGAAAGAAAAACTGAAGGCAAGCAAGACAATGGTCGAAGCAGAGAAGAAAGTCATCGCCGAGCAATCCCAGGTTATTGCCACTCTATGTGCGCAACTTTTGACTTTGGAAGTAGAGAAGAATCTACTAGCAGTAGAGAAGGCTAACACAGAAGCTAGCCTTTTAGAGCTCCAAGATAATTTGGCTAAGAAAATGTAAGGCTTAGATGTTACCATTTTAGGCTTCTATGTTAATTTTGTGCTTCACCAAGGCAACCTCAGTTACTTGGGTCCATTGTTCCCTCGCACGCTCGCTGTAGTTTGGGAAGAAGTTCTGGCCCGGTTTCGAGACATGGGTGGCTGTTACACTGAAGAGGAGCTGGTTCAGGCTTACTTGAATAAAGAATCCCGCCTACCTCTTGTGGAAGGCTAGAAAATCTTAATGCTGGAAAGGGAGCGTGAAACCATCGATGTCACGGCCACCACCGAAGAGGCTTCTACTGAACATTTTCCTTCGACCCATAGTGCGAGTGGAAGTTCATCGAACTAATTTCCTTTCACTTTAGTTAGCCGCTTTTTGATGGTGGACTTGATGATCTTATTTACTGCTTCCACTTGCCCGTTTGCTTGCAGATGTGCGACAATGGAAAAGCTTTCCTCAATTCGGAAGCATTTGCAAAAGTCTTTGAACTCAACGCTTTCGAATTGAGTCCCGTTATGATTTTCTATGGCACACCATACCTGCAAATAATGTTTTTAGTAAAAAAAGTTAATAACTTTCTTTATGGTATTAATGGCCAGCGGTTCCGCTTCGGCCCATTTGGTGAAATAGTCGACAGCAACGATAACATATTTGGCTCCTCCTTTAGCTATTGGTAATACACTAATCAGATCGATTCCTCGGATTGCGAATGGCCATGGGCTGACCATATGTGTTAGCTCCATTGAGGGGTTTTTTTGGTCTTGCTGAATCTTTGGCATTGATCGCATCGTTTGGCCTAATCCACCGCATCGCGGTTAACTATTGGCCAAAAGTACCCATACCGGAGAACTTTCTTCACAAGGGTTTGCCCCTCGGTACGATCTCCGCAATCGCCTTCATGAACACCTCTTAGGATCCTTCGAGCTTCATCGTTGGTCACACATCTAAGCAAGGGGGTAGAGAATCCCCTTCGGTAAAGTATCCCATCCTGTATCGCGAATCATGGTGTCTTTCAGAAAAGCTTTTTCTACTGATTCCTGTCTGCGGGGAGAGTTCCTGTGAGCAGGTAGTCTTTGCTAGGCATCATCCATGTTTCTGGTTCCTTGGTTGTCTATAAAATCCAGTCGATATCCATCTCGCTTATGCTTAGAGTGGTTAGGGTTTCAACCGGGACTAGCCCCAATGGCTGGACTTCTTCGGAAATTGCCAGTTTGGCTAGGTAATCCACCTTCGTGTTCTGTTCCCTTGGGATATGAGTTATGGTGTAATGCTTGATGTCGTTCAGAAATTCCTGCACTTTAGATAGGTACGAGGTAAGTTTCTCTCCCCGAGCCTAGTATTCACCTTTTACCTGATAGACGACTAACTAAGAGTCATTATAGATGTGTATGTAATTTATCCTGAGTTCCTTCACAACTTTGAGCCCGGCTATCAATGCTTCTTATTTTGCCTCGTTATTTGTTACAAGGAATTCCAAGTGCAAGGAATAGCAAATGGCATTAGAACCTTGTAAGTAGATGTTTTGATCTTGACAACTATATAGGTATATATTATATGCACTAACCATATTTGCAGGAGAAATACTATTCTACTCGACAATAGATTGAAGACCAAGAATTCAAAGAGAAGTTTCAAATTTTATAAATGGTTTGTCTATAGTCTAGTTTAGTAGTTAATCATTGTTAAAATCTCTCCTAAGTGGTATATGCATGCACATATGGTTTTAAAATCATTTTCAAATTATATACACACAATAAAAATAGTTTATATTAAGTTCATCATCAAAAGCTTTCAAATAGAACTAAATATGGCAGAAAACACAGGTTTCAGTCGAATGAATGGGCGTGTTCAGTCGACTGAAAACCTGTGCATGTGCACAAGTGCACTTGAAGGTTCAGTCGACTGAACCACCCCATTCAGTTAACTGAACTAAGTGTCTTTTCAAAACTAAAAGTTAAAATTCGAATTTTTGAAATTTCAGAAGATCGTAATTTTTCCCTCAGTCGATTGAATATTCATAATAGATATTTTTTCTGAACGGTCACTTCCATTTAACGAACAGAAACAACCCTTGATTTAAGAGTTGTTTCCGAATCTTTTGATCGTAACTTTTCACGAAGAATTACATCTTTTAAACTCTATATATAGCCTTGAATTCAAATGTTTTAATAACTTAATTCTCTGATTATATTATAATAATTCTTATTGTCTAAAATTCTGCCATTTGTTTCCAAAACTCATTCAAATCACTCGCACATTCAAGCACAAATTTATTTGTAATTAAAATTACTTCCAATCTTCATGAACTACACTATATACCACAAAGGAGAAGATTATATGAAGGTGTACTATAAAGACTTATCCATGCTAGCTACAGAGCTCAATCAGTCAAGAAAATTTACTGTATTGTTGAAGTCCTGTTCGGCTGCTTAGGCGTTAGAAGTCCTATTCAGTTGTCTAAGCGGTAGAAGTCCTATTCGGTTGCTCAAGCGGTGTAATATCTGTTACTCCGGGTTAAGTGAGGGTTTATTGCTAAATTCTAGAAGGAGTCTAGGACCGGACATAGAACGGGAGTTCGAACCGGTATAAAAATCTCTGGTGTCATTTACTTTATTGTTTACTTTTTAGATTCATATTCCGCACTAGTAGATAAATTAGATTTTATTCCATATTATGATCCATAGCAGCACTTTCATTTGGTATCAGAGCAAGGCTATTATATAACCATAACACAGTTATTTTATACATAGTAATATGGAAAATAACACTAACACAAGTTTTGTTAAAGGTCAATCCACTGCACGACCACCACTATTTAATAGTTTGAATTACAATTACTGGTCAACTCGAATGAGAATTTTTATGCAAGCAAATGGATATGATACTTGGAATATTACTCAAAATGAATACACTATACCTACCACACCATTTGAAAAATGGTCAAACACACAGAAGATAGATGCTACATCGAATGCAAAAGCTATGAATATGTTATTTTGTGCCTTAGACAAAAATGAATTTAATAGAGTTAGCATGTGTACAACTGCTTTTGAAATTTTGAGAACTCTTGAAGTCACACATGAAGTAACTAACAAAGTTAAACAAAGCAAGATTTCTATGCTTAAAAATAAGTTCCAAAATTTCAGAATGAGACCAAATGAAACTATAAATGACATGTATTCTTGATTCCAATACATACATCATTCTCTATTGGCACTAGGAGAAAAAAATTCAAATTTTGATATTGTCTCGAAAATTCTAAACTCTTTAACGGATGAATGGGAATGAGAAGTCTTAGCTATTGAAAAAGCTAATGACATTTCTACCATCAAACCTGAAGAGTTAATAGGAAATCTTATGGCATATGAAGTGAATTTGCAGACTAAGCGAGATCAAGCACAAGATTAAAAAAATATTGCATTCAAATCTGAACAAGAGGATTCAGATTTAGACGAAGATGACATGGCATTGATTGCAAAGGATTTCAAAAAGTTTTTAAAATACAAATAGAACAAGAAGTTTGGAAACAATAGGAGAGACAACTCCAGTAAACTGCCAGTCTCAAATCTCGAATGTTACAAGTGTCATAAGAAGGGTCATATGAAGAAAGACTGTCCTGATAGAAAGAAAGATAAATTCAATTATAAGAAGGACAAGTACAAAAACAAGCAAGCATTCTCTGTTACATGGGATGATTCTGCATCACCAGACAGTGATTCTGAACAAGCCAACGTCTGCTTTATGGCTTCAACTAACGATGTAAGTGATTTATCTTTTGATGATTTAGTTGGTCAAAATTCAGAATTGTTAGATAAACTCAAAGAAGTTAAAAGAAAGTATAAAAATGCTCTAGAAAAACTAAACAGAACTGAAATAGAAGTTGATATGCTAAGAGATGAAAAGAAAGTCCAAGAAGAAGAACTTGTTAATACACAAAAATCTTTGTCTAATGTTTCTTCACAACTCACCATGCTATCAAATGAAGTAGAAGTGCAAAAGAAAAAGAATATGACATTAGCTTCAGAAAATCATGATTTAAAATCAAATGTCAAAATTCTTGAATTGAAAAATACCAGTCTCAAAACTGAGTTAGAGAATATCAGTAAAAATGTAACTAATTTTAATAAAGGAAGAGAAAATCTTTCTAAAATTATTAGTAATTCTCAAACTACTACTAATAAGAATGGATTTGGATATAAAAATTCTTCAAAAAAAATTTCAAAGAAGAATAGTAAATCATATAAAAATTTCAATTTGCATAATAATTTTGTAAATGCAAAATCAAAGCCAAAGTTTTTCACTCAAAAGAAAGAAGTTGATAAAACAAATACTATAAAAATTTAGTTACCAAAAACCAATAATAGTTTAATCGGAAATAAGTATATAAAGTATTTTATAACTTCAGTTCATAAAAATAAAGATTTTACTTATAAAGGGAATTCTAAATCCTCTTGGGTTTGGCTTCCTAAGACCTAACTCTTAGGACCCTAATAAAAGGTGGGTACCAACATCATTCATATATTTCTTGCAGGTACCTACTAAGAAAAGAGGAAAGTGGATACTAGACAGTGGTTGCTCAAAACATATGATAAGAAATAAAGATATGCTGACCAATATTATCTACTCGGATGGAGGATCTGTCACATTTGAAGATAATTCCAAAGGCTATATCATCGGTAAGGGCGATGTGAGCAATGACGTACATCTAACTTACCTCTTATTACAAATGTTTTATTAGTTAAAAATTTAGAACTTAATTTACTAAGTAATTAAGTCAACTATGTGATTAAGGTTTTAATATAGCTTTTTCAAAGAATCAATGCAAAATTTTTGATCAAAATAATAATCTAATATTTGAAGGAACTAGAGAAAGAAATATTTATATGTTAAATATGAAAGTCGATCATAACACAAATATGTGTCTAGTAGCCAAAGAAAATGATCCTTGGTTATGGCACAAAAGATTTTGTCACATGAATTTTAAAGCCATAAACAAATTATCTAAGAATAATTTAGTTAAAGGTTTACCAAAAATGAATTTTAAAGTTTGCGATGCTTGTCAATTAGGAAAATTAACAAAATCTTCTTTTAAATCAAAGAAAATGATTTCTATATTACAACCACTTGAGTTATTACATTTGGATCTTTTTGGACCAACTCAAATTCAGTCTATAAACCATAATAGATATGTTTTTGTAATAGTAGATGATTTTTCAAGATGTACCTGGACAATATTTTTGAAAAATAAAAGTGATACTTTGAAAATTTTAAAATATTTGCTAAAAGAATTCAAAATATCAAGAATTTAAAAATTAAAAACATCTGAAGCAATCACGGTGGTGAATTCGAAATTGAATATTTTGAAAATTACTGTAATAAGAAAGGAATTGTTCAGAATTTTTCATTTCTTAGAACTCCGCAACAAAATGGAGTTGTAGAAAGGAAAAATTGAACACTTCAAGAAGGTGCTAGAACTTTATTGAATGGAAGTACTTTCCCAAAATATTTTTAGGCAGAAGCTGTAGCAACTGCTTGTTATGTTTTAAATAGAATTTCCATCAGACCATTAACAAAACATACATCATATGAGCTTTTAATGGAATAAAATCTAACATATCATATTTTAAAGTTTTTGTTTCAAAATGTTTTATATTGAATACAAAAGATAAGCTTGGTAAATTCGATCCAAAATCCGATGAAGGAATATTTATTGGTTATTCGGAACGAAGCAAAGCTTACAGAATTTATAATAAAAGAACTAAAGTAATCGAAGAAACACTTCATCTGTCATTCGATGAAAATTTAAAAGTTAACCATAAAATAGAAGATGAAGAAATTATTTCTAAATCAAACGACTCAGATGATGAAATTGAAAATAATACAGACAACAATTTACAAAATAATAATGATATAAGATCTCAACTAAGACTTCTAAGAAATCACCCTGCTGAAAATATCATTGGAGAAATAAATACCAACGTAAGAACACGAAATCAACTAAATCAAATGGGTCACGTAGCTTTTCATTCGAATATTAAATCCAAAAATGCTAAAGAAGATTCAACTGATGATTACTAGATTATAGCTATGCAAGAAGAATTAAATCAATTTGAATGTAATAACGTTTGGGACTTAGTTCCTAGACCAAGTAATCAAGCCGTCATCGGTACAAAATGGGTTTATAAAAATAAAGCTAATGAGCAAGGAAATATTATTAGAAATGAAGCTAGGCTAGTTGCTCAAGGTTATAATCAAGAAGAAGGAATAGACTATGATGAAACATTTGAACCTGTAGCTCGTCTAGAAGCTATACGTATTTAATTAGCATATGCATGTTTTAATAATTTTAAACTATATCAAATGGATGTAAAAAGTGCTTTCTTAAATGGTTTTATAAAAGAAAATTTATATGTAGAACAACCTTCTTTATTCACACATGAAAAATATACAGATCATGTTTATAAATTAAAAAAGACTTTATATGGTTTAAAACAGGAACCCCGTGCTTGGTATGACCGACTTAAAAGTTATTTAATTAATTCTAGTTTTAAAATTGGAAAAGTAGATCAAACGTTATTTATAAAACAAGATAAAAATGATATTTTAATAATTCAAATTTATGTAGATGGCATGATATTTGGTTCCACAAACGAAAAATTATGTCAAGAATTTTCAGAAATTATGACAAGAGAATTTGAAATGTCTCACATGGGAGAACTTTCATATTTTCTTGGTTTACAAATTAAACAATTAAAAAATTCAATTTTTATTAATTAAGAAAAATATTGTACTAATCTCATAAAACAATTTGGTATGGAAAATACTTCTGCTAAACCAACTCCTATGAGTACTACATTACACCTCGATAGAGATGAAAATAGCAAATGTGTTGACCAAAAACTATATCGTAGTATGATTGGTTCATACTATATTGAACTGCTAGTAGACCAGACATAATGATGATTGTCTTCTTGTGTGCATGATTTCAAGCAAATCCCAAAGAATCACATTTGCGGGCAGTGAAGCGAATTTTACGATACTTAAGCTAGACTAAAGACTACGGTCTCTTTTATCCAAAAGAATGTCCTTTTGAATTAGTATCATATAGTGATGCTGATTTTGGAGGATGTCGAATGGATCGAAAGAGTACTAGTGGTACTTATCACTTTATTGGAAAATCTTTAGTATCTTGGTTTAGTAAGAAACAAAATTGCATTTCACTTTCGACGTGTGAAGCAGAATATATCTCTGCTGCTTTGGCATGTGCTCAAGTAATCTACATGCAGCAAACACTACAAGACTTTGGAATAAATCTCTCTAATCCATCAGTTTACTGTGATAATACAAGCACAATAAATTTATCGAAAATTCCAATAAATCATTCTAGAACTAAACACATAGATATAAGACATCATTTTCTTAGAGATAATATAGAAAAAGGCAATATTTCATTAGAATTTGTATCATCAGAAAATCAGATAGCTGATATATTTACAAAACCTTTAAATGAAAATATTTTTATAAAATTATGTTGAGAATTGGGTATTATATCTTTGCATGATTTATAATTAAAAATTTTAAGAATTTTTTTTTGTCAAAAATGAAGCTGCTAGCACTCGAACTCAGGTCACTAGTAAGGAAGTTGTATGTATTTCCATTTTGCTATATTGTTTCTTGTTATATCAACTATTACCTACCTCAAATCACCTGTACGGTTATTATTTCTCATCTTTATCTACCTCTAATTTTTTCCTTGGCCATAAACGATCAATCATTTTGCTTCATAGGTTTCTTTCACCTGAAAATAGAGCATTCTCCTGTATATAAAGGCTCCCACTTCAATTTTTTTTACATCATTCCTTCCACTAATCCTCTTAGCTCGATTCTTTTTTAATTTTTTTTACAAACACCATAATGTCTTCACAAGAAGGATCAAATCAGTCCTCCATTGTTTTCAGCAACTCCACTTCCGAATCATCAAAGAATTCCAACAAATCCACTCGTGTATATATTCCAGTTAAAATTACACCATCTCCAACACATCATACTGGATATACGCCACAGGGAAAACGAACCAAACGTAGCTTACGTTTTGGTTCTCCATCCACTAAGGATAAAATTGATGATATTCATCACTACCAAAGAGAGACACTGGAACTGCAACGTGAAATGTACTATTAACAGAAAGTGAATGCTAAACGCTTAAACTTTCTAGAACAAGTCGCTTTAAAGTTTTGCGGGTCTTCATCAAAACAATGCATCCATCAACCATCGCCACAAAGTTCTCAAATGCCACCGAATTCTTGGGAACGAATCCCCCAACGTCCTCAGGTGTCTCTGAACTCCTGGGAACGTAGTAATATTTGGTCACCTATCCAACCATTACAAGAAATAACGAAGGTTGACCGTACTCTGATGATTCACACTCCTCTAGAAACTAGGATTTCATGCATATTGTTTTGAAATAAATTTTGTATGTATTATATGTTATTCTATTCCATAATAATTTTTTTTTTCAATAGATTACAATTATGAAATTAATACGTATTTACATTATTTAGTTTTTAAATAGAAAAATCTTTAGCTCATAGGTCATACTATCAAAAATGAACAATTTCAGTCGACTGAACCGGACCAATCAGTCGATTGGAACTTCAAAACAAACTTTCTTAATATCCCTATTCAGTTGACTGCTATATCATTTTCAGTTGACTGAAAATCTAAACTTTTAGGCAAAATATTGCGAGATAAAATTCCTTGCACAACTGTCGATTGAGTTGAAATTTCAGTCGACTAAACATACTTATATACATATTATTTCCCAGGTTTCAGTCGACTACCCTTCCAAATTCAGTCGACTGAATTTGTCAAATTTGCCCTGAAAACTTGCGTGAAGGAATTCCCTGCATATTAGTCGACTGCCCCAACAATTTAAGTCGACTGATTTATATATTTTTGGTTTTTTAATATACGAATGCACAATTCCCAACCTACCTTTCCAACTACCCAATATATTCATCTTCTTTACTTCAAACCCTACCTCATTTCAACCAACTAAACCCTAGCCCCCATTATTCTTCAAATCAATTTCTATTACTTCAAATCAATCCAATCCAATGGCACCAAGAACCAAGAGAGCTAGAGAATCTTCCACCGGACCATCCGAGAGTCAAATTAGATCATGGTTTCATAATGACATTGCCGTTACTCGATTCAATGCCATGAAGAGCTCAAGGATCTTTGATGGTTCCTATATAAAATTTTCGGATTTCAATGCTTATACCATTCATGATACTGCTGAATCTAGCGGAATTGATACCTTGATTGGATTCGATGCCAACAATGTCAAAATCTACCCTCTTCTCATCAAGCTCTTCTTCGCAAACATGAACTTGGATCACCAAGATCTAAGAAACAAGGATGACTGCATTTGGATGTTAGTTTGCGGCGTCCGCATCTACCTCCCTTTTCAACGTCTTGGAAACATTCTTCGTTGTCCTACCGATGGAGCCGACATCAACGACATTGATGTTGACATGGACAATAGAGACGAAGTCTCGCATAGATTTCCCTCCGATGATTTGACGGTTCTCAAATCCGTAGCCTTGCGACCAAAGGCTCGTATCCTTCACCATGCTCTCATCCGTTCTCTCCAACCTCGTACCGAAAGTTACGAAAAGGTTTATAAAAGAGACATAAAAGCACTATATGCCATTTACTCCACCCAACGAGTAAATTGGGCTAAGTCATTCTTGACGAGTTCCTAACCGTCAATTATAAGAGAAGTTATAAGACGATCTTCTACGGTGCCTATATCATGTGCATTCTCATGAACTTTGGAGTCACCGTACCGGATACCAACTTCATCACTGTTGGCAATCTTAATTCTAAGACTTTAAGTCTTATGAATTTGCCCAAGAGTCCTCCACCTGAGCAAATCATAAGCTTCCAACAGTGGGCGGCAAACCAGGCACAAGGGATTCCACAACCTCGTGAAACACATGTTGCCTCCTCCTCCACTCAACCTTCCCATCACATAGAGGAAGAAGAAGAAGACGACGAGATTCAAGAGCTTCATGCTGAATTTCCTCGTAGACAAGGTCTAGTCACTCTCTCATGGAATCAAAGCAAGCTCAATCGATGATTGGTCACCGTCGAGAAGAACGTCGTCAAGACCAACAAGAAGCTCAATTCCATCAAGGGCTTCTTAAACAAAATATGGGAGAAAATTTCTTGCACCAGTTCTACTTCTACAAGTATTGTCGAAAATCCTGCTCCTTTCACTTGGACTACATCTGAGGAGGAAGAAGAGGAAGAGGAAGCATCCGAGAGCGAGGAAGTTTAGTTCTTTTTATCTTATCTTATGCTTATCTATTTTCTTTAATTCCGTAGTTCGATATGTTGTCACAATACATATTTGTTGTTCGTTTAAATATGTTGTTTGTTTAAATGTTGTATTGATGTTGTTTTGATGATATTTGTTAAGTGTTATGTTGTTCAATTTCCTTTACTTGTTGTTTGCTTAAATATTAACTATCTCTAATATTCAAGTTTTTTTAAGTTCATCCATATTACTATTGTTTACCATTTTATCCAATTATTCCTTTTTGTTGATGACAACGGGGGAGAAGTATAAAATGTGAAGATGTTCAACAGGTAGATCATTTATTCGGGGGGAGTTACAATTGCTTTTATGTTAGAATGTTAGAACCTTGTATGTTGATGTTTTGATCTTGACAACTATATAAGTATATATTATATAAACTAACCATATTTGTAGGAGAAATACTATTCTACTCGACAATAGATTGAAGACCAAGAATTCAAAGAGAAGTTTCAAATTTTATAAATGATTTGTCTATAGTCTAGTTTAGTAGTTAATAATTGTTAAAATCTCTCTTAGGTGGTATATGCATGCATCCATGGTTTTAAAATTATTTTCAAATAATAAACACACAATAAAAATAGTTTATATTAAGTTCATCATCAAAAGCTTTCGAATAGAAATAAATATGACAGAAAACACAGATTTCAGTCGACTGAATGAGTGTGTTCAATCGACTGAAAACCTATGCATGTGCACAAGTGCACTTGAAGGTTCAGTCGATTGAAACACCCCATTCAGTCGACTGAACTAAGTGTCTTTTCAAAACTAAAAGTTAAAATTCGAATTTTTGAAATTTCAGAAAATCAAAATTTTTCCCTCGGTCGACTGAATATTCATAATGGCTATTTTTTCTAAACGGTCACTTCCATTTAACGAACAGAAACAACCCTTGATTCAAGAGGTGTTTCTGTATCTTTCGATCGTAACTTTTCACGAAGAATTACAACTTTTAAACTCTATATATAGCCTTGACTTCAAATGTTTTAATAACTTAATTCTCTGATTCTATTCTAATATTCTTATTATCTAAAATTCTGCCATTTGCTTTCAAAACTCATTCAAATCACTCGCATATTCAAGCACACATTTATTTGTGATTAAAATTACTTCCAATCTTCACGAACTACACTATATACCACAAAGGAGAAGATTATAGGAAGGTTGTACTCTAAAGACTTATCCGTGCTATCAAAAGAGCACAATCAGTTAAGAAAATTTACTGTATTGTTGAAGTCCTGTTCGGTTGCTCAGGCGATAGAAGTCCTATTCAGTTGTCTAGGCGGTAGAAGTCCTGTTCGATTGCTCAGGCGGTGTAATTCCTATTCCTCCGAGTTAAGTAAGGGTTGATAGTTAAATTCCAGAAGGAGTTTGGGACTGGACATAGAATGGGAGTTCGAACCGGCATAAAAACCCCTGGTGTCATTTACTGTATTGTTTAATTTTTATATTCATATTCCGCACTAGTAGATAACTTAGATTATATTCCATATTACGATCCATAGCATCACTTTCAAACGGATCGTCCTTCGGGAGTCTCAAGCACTACCCCCGCTCCCGAGCAGAAGTTGTTAGATGCACCATCAACGAACAACTTCCAACGTACCTCCACTTCCGGGGTCATTTCATCCTCGTTATCTCGTATTGTGAACTCAGTAATGAAATCAGCCAACGCCTGCCCATTGATCGCCTTCCGAGGGTGGTATGTTATTTCATACTAACTTTATTTGATATTCCATTTTATTAGCCGTCCAGAGGTCTCGGGGTGGTATAACACTTGCTTTAAGGGTTGATTTATCAGCACTCTGATCGGCTGTGTCTGGAAATACGGTCGTAACTTGATGGATGCGATCAAGATGCAATATGCCAGTTTTTCCAATTTTAGATAGTTCTTTTCAGCTCCAGTGAATCGATTACTGATGCAATGTACGGGTTGCTGGGTCTTAGCTTCTTCTCGTACGAGCACGACACTCAATGCGTAGGGCGAGACTACTAAGTAGATGTACAAATCTTCTCCGTCTACCAGCTTGAATAGGATTGGTGGGATTTCCACATGTCATAGCAGCTCTTGGAATGCAGTTTGACAACCTTGATTCCATTCGAAGTTCTTCTTTCCCTTCTTTAGCACGTCAAAGGATGGTATACATTTATCGGTTGTTTTTGAGATAAACCAGCTCGGTGCTGCAACCTTTCCATTCAAGCTTTTTAACTCTTTCCTATTCCTCAAGGCCTTGACTTCGCGTAAAGCAGTAATTTGTTCAGGATTTCCTTCGATGCCTCTGGTGTTTGAAATGAGGATTACAGATCTTAATGCTGGATTAACACTAGATGGGGGGGTTGAATAGTGTTTAATGTATCTTATGGAATTTTTGAAATCTTTTAAAATTAAACACATACAGATGCAATTTCACAAACACGGAGACAATCATAGAATCAAACACAGATGAAAATAGTAAATAAAAAGCAGTAAAGGAAAGAACACACCGGAATTTTATACTGGTTCAGAGTTACCCTACATCCAGTCCCACACAATTTCTTGTTCAGATTTCTTTTCAAATATAATGTCGATACTACAACCTCGATTTCAAGGCCATGAGATACACCCTCCTGTCTTCGTGTCCAGGGAAAACCCTCTTGATTTAACCAGGCTAGAAGATCACCTAATTGATTTACGGACTATAATCACATCCAATTAATTTACGGGCCACAATCACACCGTTTCCAATATCACTTTGATAGATAGAGAGACTCGATACACTTCTTTGATTACAAATGATCCTATAACTCTAAATAGCACTAAGATCTTTAAGAGAGAGTGGCAGAGAATCAAACTAGAGATGATCAAGTTTGATTCACTTAGGATTTCGGCAGAGTTTTGTTAAAATATAAGAGAATATTTGAGTGGAGAAGAAGGAGTGAAGAAATGAAGAAAAACTAACTTAAAATTCATTGAAAACAACTAGTATTTATAGAAGAACAATAGTCATGTCCATTCGTGAAAGGTTATGACAAATAAACACTTTTTTGAAAATTTGAAATTTGAATTCTACGGCTACCATGTCGACATGGGGGGATGGGGTATGTCGACATGTACTAGTAAATTTTGAAAATTGATTTTTGTTTTTAAAAGAGATTTTCTTTCTAAAACTTGTCAAAACTATTTCTGAAGTTTATAAACCATTTTGAATATAGTTTAAACTTATAAAAGAGATTTAAAAAGTAATCTTAAAAATATATAATCTATAATACTAAGTACATAATATATTTTTGAGATTTAAAGCTTATAATATTAAAACCAGGAGATAGTTTAAAAATAAGAGATGATTTTGAAATCAAAATGTAAAAGATAATAAAAATAGTTTAAGGCTAAAATATTTAAACTGAGAGAGATGACTTTTAAAAGGTTTTCGGAAAAATAATTAAAATAAATCATTTTTAAAATTTCATGGATTCCATTCCACTAAAGAAGGTCGTGGGTTCCATCCCACTAAAGAGGTCGTGGGTTCAATCCCACTATTAAAGTGAGAAGGTGGATTCCATTCCAGAATTAAAATCTGAATAAAGATTTTAGTGCTATTATGAAGTTTTAACATAAATCTAGACACTATTACTTATCTTGATATCTTAAACTCTTGAAATCTTGAACTCTTGATACTCATGAGTCTTCAGTCTTGATTTCTTCCATCTTGATTTCGTCAGTCTTGAATCTTTATGCCGTACAGTCTTCATTCTTCAGTACCTGCATATATATCTTTCATATACATATATATCTAGACAAAAATATTAGTATTTATATTTTATAACAAGTCTTAAGGTTGTTGTCATCAAAACCATCATCTCAGGTACTAAAATCTGGTTCTTACGATGAATCCTAAGAACTTTTAGAGGCTACCCCAAAGTGACACTTAAGTGGATTGAGCTTCATTTTGTATTTGCGGAGTATATCAAACATTTCGACGAGGTTGTTCAGGTGTTTTGCTGCTATGCTTAATTTAACCAACATATCGTCTACATAAACTTTCATAGTCTTCCCAATCTGACGTTTAAACATAACATTCACTAATCGTTGGTAGGTTACCCCAGCATTATTTAAGCCAAATAGCATCACTTTGTAGCAGTATAGTCCTAGATCAACTGGTATTTTCTTGATCAGGTTTGTGCACCATGATCTGGTTGTATCCTGAGTATGCATCCATAAATGATAGCAATCCATGTCCAGCTATCCCGTCCACGAGCTAATTGATTCTAGGCAGAGGAAAGCTGCCTTTCGGGCAAGCTTTGTTTAGATCAAGTAGTTGATACAATTTTTCCATTTCCCGTTGGACTTCTTGACTAAGAACGGGTTGGATACCTATTCGAGGTAAGTTGCGTCGTAGATAACACCATTCGCGATCTGTCTATCTACTTCTTCTCTTAGCGCTTTGGACCGCTCGGGTCATAGGCTACGCCTTTTCTACTTCACTGGCGTATGCTTGGGATCAGTGTTAAGTCTGTGGTATGAAATCTCCAGCAATACCCCGCACATATCGGAATGTGTCCAAGCAAATACATCAAGATTGGTGTGAAGAAATTTGATAAGTTCCAGTCGCATCATGTTTCCAAGATGTGATCCGATTTTCAGGACCCGTATTGGGTCATCCATATCAACTGGGACAGACACCATCAATTCTATCAGTGCTGCCCATTCCTCCCCTGAACTCTTCTTTCTAGGGTCCAAATCCTTATCAAATCGGCTATGGTCTCCAAGCTAGTGTAGTTGCTATTCGGTAGGTTCACGAATGTGGAGAGTTCTCCCCACATTCTTCCCCTTTTCTTTTCTTTTCGACTCACGTAGTTTTACGATATAACATTATCTAGCGGCACTTTGGTCTCCTTTGATCACCCCGACTCCATTTTCCATCGAAAATTTCATAGTTAGACACCATTGAGCTAAAGCAATCTGAAATCTTCCAAGGCGGGCCGCATTAGGAAGGAATTGTAGGCTGAAAATTTCATCTACGATCACAAAGGTTTGGACGAGGGTGACTCTTTGGTCGCCTTCCCCGAGTTCTACGAGTAAATTAATCATTATGACAGGTTGTTTGGGTTCACCGGTGAATCCTTGGGACTTTGTTCGGTAGGCGTATACATGTTTCATACCGATCTTCATCTGATCAAAGGTGTGTTTGAAAAGGATATTCATAGAACTGCCACTATCAACCAATACTCGTCAGACCATGGCGGGTCTGATTCCTACTGTCACGACCATGGGCTCGAGAGTTGGAGCTTCTATTCCTTCAGTGTCTCGATTTCGAAATACTATGTCATCGTTCTGGGTTCTCTGCTAATTGGCAGGGTTTCCATCTTCGATGGCAAAGCACGAATCTTTCGAAGCGTGCTTTAATGAGCTCGCATACCGCTCCATTTCTTTCCAACTCTTCTGCGTGGGATGAGGTCCTCCAGATATTGTTCCAATGATGAGTCTCTGGTCAGTCCGTTTGGGTCCCTATTCGCTGGTTCCAGCTTTATTCCCTCTATCTTTAGGACCCTGGGGCCCGAGTGGTTGATTAGGATTCTATAGTTTCCTCACATACTACTGAAGCTTGTTTTCCCGAATTAGCTCCACAATCAAGTTCTTCAGGTGACGACACTCAATCGTGTTGTAGTTATGTGTCTCATGGAAGCAATAGTACTTTCCGGAACACTTATGTTATTCCATCTCCTCCTTTTTAGGTGACTTTTTGTACTCTTCCATCCTCTATGTCACGAGATAGATTTTTTTGGAGTATTGTTGAGCGAGGTGTATTCTTTGGGCCTCGGATCTTTGATTCACTTGCTACTTCCGTTTCATTTGTTGGAATTCTGGTTCTTCCTTTTCTGATTCCCATTTTTTCTTGCATTCCCTTCAGCGGTTTTGAAGGTATTTATGTCTTGGTTCGTCGCCATACCACTCTGCCTCATATTATTTAGTTGTAAGTTAGCAGATTTCATTCTAATTCCTACTCCTCTTCCAATCTCAAATACTAGCTCACCTTTCGGTTGAAGTCCTTCCGAGTAGGTTGTTTCATTTTGATCCATTTCTCGAATTCAGTTTCGGGATGGATAGCATGGACCATGGCCATGAAAACAATATCCTTGTTTGGATTACTTACTTCTGTCACCACGGTGTTGAATCAATTCATGAAGGACTTCAGAGGTTCATTCCTCCCCTCGAATAGGCTGGATAAGGACACATATCTTTTGGTTGTGCCGTGTGAAGCCTACATTGATCAAGGAATCTTGTTGCTAGTTGATCGAAGGTGGAGATGGATCTTGGTGGAAGCGTGGTGAACCACATGGAAGCAATTCCTTCCAGGAAAATCGAGAAGCATCTACATTGAATGGCATTCGAAGCTTTTGCTTCATCCATGTACCAATTGTACTTATACAAGTGGGGTTTTGGACCTCTCATCCCATCGTAAGACGGAATTGTTGGCATAGTGAACTTTTCTGGGTACTGCTCATTCAGAATGTCATTAGTGAAGGAAGTCCGACTTGGAGCGGATCCCCATTCATCATCCCTTCTAATTTTACATTCATCCATTAGTCGCTTGACCATGTCCGCGATATATGCCTCAAATGTCCGGTAATCTGGGGGTTGACTGTCAGAGGCTACACCAAGTGTTTGATTTTGCAAACGATCGTGGTGAGTGGGCTGAAGCCTAGGCTCTCTTATCTTCGGAAGAGCCACTCCCTCAAAGTTCCGTTGGTTTGTGGTTGGTCTGGTAAGGGTAGTTTGGATCTCCCTGGCATAAATGAATGAAAATTAGTATTTCCTTCCAACTTGTCGTCGTCAAGTCGCTCACCATCTTCTGAGTCGGAGAGATCCATAGCTATATCTTCACGTGGGGTTTTAGCTCCTTGATTCAAGTTAGTAGCTGTTTGCCTCGTGGTTGGTGGAGTGTTTGCGTTTTCTTCCATATTAATTCCTATGGTTCCACCTATCACTCCTTTCTGCTGCTGCTTTTTGTTTCTCCTGCTTAGGCTGGAGATGGAAGAATTTTCTTGTTCTATAGCAGCCTCAGGCTCTGTTATGGTTCTTGGAGCAGCATGTGACTGTAAGATCAATAGAGCATTCAATTTGTCCATAAGAGCACTTTGGCAATTTTCCATCTTCTAATTAATTTCATCAACCATTTTATTTAATTCATCTCTAGTGACAACTTCAAGTTGAATAGAGGATCCCGACGCTTGATCTCCTATGTTGGCACCATTGGCTTCAATTTGCTGAGTATTCATCTCTTCTCCAGCAATTACAGCTCCTATGGATCTTCCGAAAGCAGTTCTCCTTCCTCCTGGTGCCGTTGATTCTCAGCAACAGTTCTACAGAGCAGAGATTGAGGATCTAAATCTGAACCTATCTAATCCAAAGCAGATAGCTAGATCTAAGCCTGGATTCTGTTTTCTCAGTGAAAGCACCAAAATGTTAATCCAAAAAATGAATCAACGTCCTGATATGTTTGTGAAAGTACCAGCCCTGTTTATAAAGAAAGATAAAGTAGAGCTAAACACTCTCCAAATTGCAGAAAAGACAAAATAAAGTAGAGAAACACAAGATTTTTATAGTGATTCGGCTGTTAACGAAGCCTACGCCCACTTTATAGATTTTATTGATAGATTGACTGTTGATCACAAGTACAAGCTGTTTACAATTCTAATGATGGAACGAGGAAAGATCAGACTACCATTGATGGAGACAAAAGGAAAGATCTCAATTGTTCCATGGTAGCCATTGTGAGGAGGAAGATGGTTGAAGAATCTTAGTAGTAGAGTTTTCAGTGATCAAAGCAGCCAGCCCCTCCTCTATTGAAGATAGGATGTTATTTATAGGATTTAGATAATGCTTGGATCAGAACCAGAGTACCAGAAGCCTGTAGTTATCCATAGGAAGAGGCATGTAAAGTTTGGGGCATTTTCGAACTAACTATTTGGATCGGTACCGATCCAAAATGTTTTGCAATTTTTGCACAACTTCTTCTTCATTAGCTTCTTTTCTTACATTCGAAGTTCCTCATGTGATTTCATAGCATGTTGACTTGTTTTGACGATGGTTCACATGTAAATTAGGTTAACCTATAATCCGAATTGAATAAGTCTTGATTTCTTCAACTCGGATGCTCGGAATGTTACCAAACTTGCTAGATAAGTTTAGGAGAGATGTAAGATATATAACGCAAGTGGATTGGAGAATCCACATGTTAATAATTTGGATCGGCACCGATACAATTGAGTCGGATTGGTACCGATCCAAATACTTGGCATATTTTTAGTCCAAACTCCCAAGGTTTCTTTGTCATGTACATTTAGGTCTTCCAGTCAAGTTTCGAGTTATTCTGCCTCAGTTGAATGTTCTAACTCATTCTGAACACTGCTTGGTTTAAAACCCGATTAAAAGGTATAATACTCCTTCACAATTGAGCAATATCCTAGCAGCCGAAATACAATATTTTGATCTAATTTACAACATTGCTATGCATCACCTGAGAAGTCCCCGCTTTCCATATTGAACTCCCGACGTCAAAATCCTACATGTACCACCAGATCGAAGCTCGACGCTACTTCTAGAAAGCATATTTTATTATGTCGATATCGACATCGTGCCTTACCATCGCTTGAAATTGTCGGAACAACCCATGATGACCACACGCGCTTCCCTACAATAACTAAATCAAGTCAACATCGATGATCCACTAACCGGTCGTGGTTGAGATTTACGACATGAGATTTGCACGGTGTGCATGCACGTACATAGAAAACTAATTTAAAAAGCAATTTTAAATATAAATTTATTTAAAATTTTTATCGAGTACACCTTTAACCATTAGCTCCACCTTTGGGTGATCCTATCTCTTTCTCAATGGTGGAGTAGCGAAGTCCATCATTAAATTGTAATTTATTTCTACGAAGAGAGAATTAATTTCCATGTCTCTAAATATATTTCCATAATATATTTGCACTATGCAAGACTCTATATGTTAATTATGTTTAATAACCCAATTAAATAATAAACCATTTAGCTAAACCAATATAGCTAGTCCTTTTAATTATTAATCAATATTAATGATTTCAACTACCATAAATAAATATTTATTATTTAATAAATGTTATCTTTGGCCTATATAAATAATTAAATAAATATATAACAATCATATATTTTATTATCTAATATTTCATCCCTTTATAATATTAAAAGTAGTAACTAAATAATTATAACAATTATATTAATTTCTCCATAATAATAATTCATAACTAATTTAGAGGCTTTTGTATTTTCTATAACTACTGGATGACCATTGTTATAAATTGAATATTATCCTAGAAGTACCATTATATATTTATTTATAATGAATATTCATAATATTCAAATGAAAAACATATTGTTTTAATTTACGATCAAACGATAAATGATTATTACTTCATAAATAAAATTTGGTATATATGGAATATAAATCATATTTCTTGTTCCTTTTTAAGCATCCACAATTATTTTATATAATTATGTTTCCAATGTCTCTTAATGAAGTAGAGGTGACTATTCACTCTCTCTTCACTCCAACCATGCATGTAGTACTTTCACTCTTTTCCTTCGCTTTTTTTAATTGTCAAACCTTTCAATAGAGAAACCCATTAGTAAAAGAATGCAGGGGATTTCTTTACAAAAATGCCCACTCTTCCTTAACATATACAAGTGATAAATATGTTGTGTTTAAGTATACAAATCAAAATTATATTTTAGTGAACCAATTCTTAGGCTACCTATAGCCCTTGATCTATTTGTTTTTCCCAACACAACAAGATCCTTGTGTTTAATCATATTGAGCACATGGTCTACACTATGGTTTACTTGCTCATTTTGAATTAAACAATTTAATCAAAAATCAATATCTTAAGGAACATGACTTCTAACTATACAACTTTTGTATGCAATTGAGTATGTATCAATTATCCTTACCCTTGAATAATTCCGAGGAAAACATTTCAGTTAGTTTTATGGTAATCTTAATAATCTTCTAAGTGACGATCAGATGTTGCTTAGGCAAACGTTGAGGAGTACTTAGTAAATTATTCTCTTTATCATTTTGCGATCGAAATGAGTTCAAATCCGAACGAACCCAAAATGAGTTTTAGTAAACAAATTATTTGAAGTTATTTCATAAAAGAAATATATGCAGTATGGTTTCAAAAATGAGTTTTGAAATTTGTAACTGGGTATTTAATCTTTACGTTCCCTTAGTAGGGAATTTATTTAAAAATAAAAAGTATTTTTGGTAAAAGATTGTTTTGGATAAATGAATTTTTACACTTAGATAAGATAAGGGATAAGTTAACACCGATTTCAATGGGTTAAATTGGATAAGAAGGTTTTGATAACATTGTTGCGTTAAAACCATAGATTTTATTTAAAGCCTCCAAGCTGTGTAAATTAATTGGTGTTATTGGGCCAGTCCATAAACATCATTCACTATAACACCTTAAGTTAAAAAGGGTAGGAAGGTCTTTATAGACATTGTTTTATTAAAACTAATAGCTTTTGTTAAATAAAACTATAAGTTGTTTTGGGTCAAACAATAAACTTCGTCTATTTTAACACTCTAAGTTAAAGAGATCGAGAGGTTTACTCAATTTTAAAGACCCAAATTTTGATAAGATCTTCACCTAAATTGTGAAAAGTAAAAATAAAACTTGTATTTGTATGTACTCTTAGGATATAAAAGAGTATTATATAAGTAAATAAAGTAGAATAAGTTATTTTTGGTGTTTTATAAAGAAATAAATTTAAAAAATATTTTTAAACTTAGGTGAAAATTTATGAAATAATTCATAAATGGTTTTGCATTGAATAAAAATCCTAAATGCAAATTAAAGTGATTTAGAAATATTAGTATAACTAAGAAACCAAAAAATTTAAAAAGTGACTTTCAATTTTTTCTAAAGGAGCATAGGTAATCCTCTAAGCAATAACCAAAGGCTGATGAGGAAAATGGTATGCTTAGGAAATTATTAATATTCTTAGTCAATCAAGAAAGTTTTGAACCTAAGTTAAGATTTGTTTGTTAGTCGTTTGACATTTTAAATAATGTTGAGTGTTAGGTTTTCCTTTATGGAATTTGATTGATTTGATGAATTTGAATGATTGACTGTGTAGTCTTATATATCATAGTTTATAAAGTTAAAATTTATAAACCAAGGTTTTTAAATTGTTGTTTATTAGGACTTAAATCTTGGTGCTTTTGAAAATATGATTTTGGATATTTTTAGGAAAGAAATAATACTTTTTCACTCTAGATGTTGTATTAGGAGGAACGGGAATTCCATTGGAAGTTCTATATTGTTTTGATTCTAGAGTTTAACATGTTTTGTTAGGAGGACCCCCTCCTTGATATTTTTGATTTTGATTTACTTCTCTTTTTGAGCAATTCGAAAATAAATTTTGAAAATATTTTGAATATAAAACCCAGGCATTTAGTTCTAAATTTTGGAACTATTTTGAAAAATGTTGGATGCATAGCATTTATTACAGAATAAGCTCTATGTTTTTTTGCATAGTTTGTTACATTGCTTTTGGCTGCATCATGTCACCTGATTGCATATGGTGGTTATAGTGTTTGTATTGCATGTGTTTATAATAGAAATAATATAACCAAGGAAAATATAACTAATCAGATTTTCTAAAAGTCAAGTAAGTAAATCGATTTTCTTGGGTTGTTTATTACTTCTTCCACTCCGTAATAATTTCGGGGACGAAATTCTTTTAAGGAGGGAGAATGTAGCGACCCGTATATTAATCGCTTAGTACTTGAATATTTAAATCATTTTTAATATTTAAATAATGGATTTTAATAACAAAATAAACATCTTTTAAATAGTAATTAATGATGTTAAAATCATTTTCAAAATATGTTTACTAAAATAGTTAGTTCAATTAAAAACAGGAAATGTGACCGAAAAACGTTTTCCGAAATATTGATTTTTCGACATCGGAAAGTCATCGAAAACATTATGCACATTTTTTTATAACTCATATACACATGCATACACATGTACATATGTCATGTGATAAGTTAATTATTGTGTTAAGGTTAGTAATCATGCTTAGTTTAAAAATAAAACATGATTTGACCTTAATGTATTAAAATAAGCTATAAAAGTACACATAAGTACCCTAAAGTGCTCCTACACCTAACCACCATGCCTTACCGTGTTCATGAAGAGGAAGAAGGGGGAGAGGGGTAAAATTCACATGTAAAAGGAGGGATGGAGGAGGGATGGAGGAGGTATGGAGCTCTATGATACATGCACACTTTATATTATTTAATTCCTAAGTTAATTTACTAAAATACCCTCCTCCTTTGCCTATAAATACATGCCTTCTCTCACCGTTCCTCACTTTACATCTCCACTTCCATATTCATTTCCATTCTCTTCATGTATTCATAAATTTCCATGGCTTCCATTTCTATGTTCATGGCTTAAAACTATAGTTTTTCCACTTCCATCCACTTAAAACTAGCTTATACCTTCTCTACATCACACTACTTAATAAAAAAAAACTCTTAACTCCCCATTTCAACCATGTCCGAGCCCATAACAGCCCATGGCTGAACCCAAACAGCCCATTTAAAGGCCCAAAAGTCTGAGCTTGAGTGTAGTGAAGTATAGTTCGTGTGTTGGCAAGTTGTTGTAGGAGTTCGGCTTTATTCGGTTGCATTTTGTGAGTAAAAATTCACCTTAAAACCAAAAGTTTTTAAACCATAATTATGTTCATTTTTGTTGCTATTAAATGCTTGTTGTATTTATTTGGTAGTGTAGTAGTTGTTGGTTTGATTCATGCTCCGAAAAGTTGACATCTTGGTCGTAGTTTAGTAACTTGTAAAGTTAGCAAGTAAAAGTTGTTTATAATTATCGCACTTTTGGAAAATCACTTTTTATCGAAACCGTTTGGTATCACTTTGTGCTTGGAATTATTTTACAAGTTAAGCAAGATTTTGATTAACAAGGTTTTCAAAAGTAATTAACCATTTTAATAATAATTATTTAATCTAATTAATTATTTAATTAATAAGGATTAAGGTTAACTAATTAATGATGTGTTTTAAATTTAACTAATTATTTAGTTAATGATGTTTTAAAATTAATTAATCATTTTATCTAATGATGTTTAAAGAAAATTAATCATTTAGTAATGATCGATTAAAGTTAATTAATCAATTAACTAATGATGTTTTTAAATTAATTAATCTTTTTAATGAATGACTTTTAAAAGTTAATAAACTTGTTTTAACTTTGATTAATCTTTCTTTAAATGATGTTTTAAATTAATTAATCATTTTATTTAATGGTGTTTAAGGCTAATTAATCTTTTGATAATGGTGGATTTAAATTAATTAATCAATTAATTAATGATGTTATTAAATTAATTAATTTTTTTAATTAATGAATTTTAAAAGTTAATAAATCTGTTTAACCTTAATTAATCTTTCCTTAAATAAAGTTTAATTAATTTATCACTTTTAAATAATGATATTTAATTAATTATTTATTTATTAAATTAATTATATTTAAAAATTATTAATTAATTTAAATTAATTATATTTTAAAAGGAGATTTACCTTTTTTAATTAAAGGTTATTAAAGTTAATTAATTAACTTAGTTAACAAAGTTTTAAAGTTAATTAATCAATGTAGCAAGGATGTTTTAAGTTGTTAAATCCTTTTTATAAAGATGTTTCAAAGTTAGTAAACTCTTTTAACAAAGTGTTTTAAAGCTAATACTTGTAATGGAAAGCCAAGTATGAATTTTAGTTTTAAAAGAAAAGGTTTGATTCATTTATGAAAATGAATTAATTTCCGTATAGCGTATCACTTATATGGAAAACAAATAATTTGTATAATTAGCACTAAACATCGAAGAAGTTGACTTTTCGCTATTTCAAAAGTTAAGAATAACCATGAGACATGACTTTGAGGTAACACTACCTTGACTTGTTCGGTATCAATGTTAACCAAGAAATAGTACAAGTTTTAATTCGATGAGTGGTGGTAAGTATACAAGACCTAATTTCCATATACAATCGTTTTATGATGTGCACGTAAATGTGCATATTTTTACCACCATATTTAATCTATTTAAATTAAATAAATGATCATATCGGGTAATTTTACTTGTTTAAACCAAAATTCAAATTATTTTCAAATTGTCACATATTCATCTTCATATAGGGGCAAAATGGTCATTTTTGTGCATTTATTAAATTGTAAAAATTTACTTGGAATTTTCTATGTTGTTTTGTAGGAAATTTAGTGAATTTTACAAGTGGTTACATAATAATATATGCATGCACAAGAGTTAAGAGAACAAATGAAGATGGAAATAATTCAAAGTGAAGATCATGGAGGACCCCACCTACCCACCTACCTTAATGTACAAATTAGAGGCTAATGCACATGCTTATGGAAGTAATGGCTTCATGTACACTTAAATGATGATTAGTAGAAGCTAATGATTACTTGGCTTCCACACTTTCTCAAGGGTAGTTTGGGCATTCCCCAAAAATATGAATTAGGTTTAACACTTGTATAAGTACCCCTTATGTTTCATGTAACCCTCTTCTTCTTAGTCTCTCTTTTAGGCTCTCTTCTCTTAGTCTCTTCTCTTAGGAAAATAAAAAGAAAGCTCACTTTCTCTTTTCATGGCTACTTAGCCATTTTTATTTTATGTAATCTTCTTTTCTTTTTATGCAATGTTAATTATTGTTACCTTTTACTTACATGTTCATTTCCTTTCATGCTAGTAGTGTAGATTTTCTTTTATGCAAGTAGATTAGTTTTTTTCTTTCATTTAGCTCTCTTTTCATCTTTGTTGTGTTCTATGTTGCAAGCTATATTTGTTGATATGATAACAAATATGAGAAGCTAAACCCCTTCAATTTAGGGGTAATGAAGCTCTCTAATTATATAGCTTCAACATTTTGATAAATGTTATGCTCTCTTTTTGTGCTTCATGGAAAATGATGTTTATGTAATTTTGTGCTTATTGTTGAGTTTGATAGCTTATGTTGTTCAAAACAAATAGGCTATGCTTAGTCATATGAATCAAAAATTGCCTCTTCATCTATATATGATTATGGCAAAGAAGTGAATGTTTAAATCAAAATTTGATGGCCTATATTTCTAAACAATAGTTAATAGGCCATGCTTAAAATAGATTTTCATTTTCAACTTTGTTGTCATTTTCATGAGAATTAAAAGTGGTTTAAAGGTTGTGTTATAGTTTGATGGCTTATGTTGAGCTAATTAATAGCACAAATGAGCCATACTTATGATAATCACATCAATTAAGCTAACTAATGACAAAGAAAAGAGAGATCATAACTTCATTTTGTTGATTTATGTGATCTAGAGAGTGGAAGTTGCCCCTAAATTGTCTTAACACTCTCATATTTTTATCTATTTACTTTTATCTTGTTTTTACTTTCTTTTAGTTAGTTAACAATCCCTCGACTTTGGTTTAATTTGATTGAATAGATTTTTAAAATCTAACAATTCCCTGCAGATCGACCCGTACTCGCCACGTACTATCATTGTACGCCGTACGCTTGCGGTTAAATTTTATTTCGAAATTCATCGGCATTTTTCTAATCGATAGAACATTTGCCGTTGAACATTTTATATCATCGATAGTTGGTTTCTCAGCTATCGGTTACTTCAGCTTCTTTATTTTCGTCATTCTAAGATGATTTATCGCTCCATTGAGCATTGATATCCTTTATCGGAAATGACTAAAACCAAAGCGCGAGAGGAGGCCAAGCTATGTTGGTCGGCTCTCATTAGGATACTTTCACATCTCATCTAGATTAGATTCGATAGTGCTATCAGATGTGAAATATTCGGATCCTTGGTAAGGTTTGGCGAGGTCCGGCTTGGAGGTTTCCAAGATGTGTCATAGAGTATATGAGCTTCTCAAAAGTATATTACTAAATGTATACTTCAAGTGTGGTGCACCTTCCTAGTCATTTGTTGGAAATTTTCCTTTCCTTATTTGATTCGAACCTTCGAATTGTTTTTCTGCAATTGTAGTGGGAAGTGTCAAACACTCTTTACAATGTTTAATTATAGGTTTTGTCCATTCTTGAAAGTCTAATGGATCATATATTATCTAACTTTTTTATAATATGTAAGTGTATGAGCTAATGCTATAGTAGATAATAAATAGTAAAGTATAAAAAGCGTGCAAACCGGAGTTTTTATACTGGTTCGGACCTTCCATCCTACGTCCAGTCCCGAAGTCCCCTTTGATATTTACTAACCAAAAACCCTCACTTCATCCAGAGGAACATGCTTAATACAAAATTATTTTATTGACAATTGTGTGTTTTGAATAACACGGATATTGACTGTACAGTACAATTCTTCCTATAATCTCCTTTGAGTGATATTGTTTATGTGCACTTTGATTTTTAGGAGGCAATATAACCAAAATATAAATTTTGATTATTTGAATGGTTGTGAAAATTGAATCAGTGAAAGCACAGAAGTAAGAATATAAAATAAGATTATAGAAATCAAGGTGAGTGTTAGCCTCAATCGTTTAGTTGTATTTATAAGATTCAAGAGAAGCAACCATTACCTTTCAAAGAGTTGCAATGTTTAAGTCAATTCAGTGTATTGAAAAATTCAGAAGGAAGCAACCTTTCATAAAAATAGCCGTTATGTTTCAGAAATAACGTCACAAACATCTGTAGAAAATCACAGACGTTTGTCATTACAGGGATTAATTTTCCAGTTTAATGTCATCGACGTCTGTGGTTTCCACAGACGTTTGTGAATTCAATTTTCTTAAGATAAGTTTTCCTTTAATTTGAAAACATGAATTTCGTGTTTTGTTAATGTAACAACCCGCAGATTTTACCAGTTTTAATAACGTAATTAGTCAAAATTTTCGGAAATTTTAAACGATAAAATTTTGAAATATAAATTTGATATTTGAAATGCGTCTAGTTAAACATAGCAACTGGTAAATTTTCATCCGAAAATACGAAAGTTTATTTCGCGCGTAAATTTACTTCAATTTAATCAGTTAAAAAAGCGATGAAAATAAAATGGTTTCAAAACCTAAATATTCTTACATAGGAAAATTCTAAACCATCTTCTGAGCAAGACGTTATTTTTCGTTTTTAAAATTCGGACTTCTTTGGCTCCGTCGATCTTATTTTCTACGTTTTCCTTGCATTTTCCGCCAGTAGAAAATTCGAATTTTTATAATTCAATCATATCACCGATATATTTATACCGTTTTAACCATCTCATCGAGCTGGTCGCCATGATATATTTACTTCTGTGTTTGGATGTCCGGGTCGCGGCGAAACTACGAAACGGCTAATCGTATCGGTACACCGTATTATTACTACAAATTGCAACCTCTTCAATTGTCATTACTTTTAAAATTTGAAACCTTCCAGCCCAAAACTATTAATTTATTGCTTTAATAATTTTCACGAAACCTCTACTGACCATTATAATTACTTTTTTATGTCCATCCAATATTAGAACGTTGGAAATTCAAAAAGTCATTTCCTTTAATAAACTGCCTGAATCTTCGTGCCCTGAACTTTACTGTTACCGGTTCCCAATATAATTTGTATTGGTTGGTTTTCTCTAGCACATTTCTTCTCTTCTTCTACTTTATTTCTCTGAGATCTATTATCTTCCACAACCGCTCCTCCCTTAACTTCATTCTTGCCGACACTCTCCACCTTCCTCATGCCACACTTCGGCAACCACCAACAAAGACCCGCGACCACCATCTACATCCTCCTTAGTCAGTGTCAAGCAAAGCCGAGACATCCCCATAACCGAGCTGCTCCCCTTCCCCATCTTCCTTTGTTCTTGCCGAAGTCCATCCACACTAGAGAAACCCAACTCACCGCGTCCACCTCTGCCATGTTTCATCGTCCACCCGAGCTTGTCCCGATCTTCATCGGCCTAGGCCGTGAGCCATTCCCTGTCAACATGTCGAGCCGACCTTAGCACAGCAGCATCCGGCCCACTAACTCCACTACTCCGACCTACCTACTCCCTCCGCCGCCTGAATCCACTTCAGCCACCGAACCCACACAAACACCACCCGGCCCTACCTTACCACCAGCAGCAGCCGTATCATTCCACACCACCATCGCTCGTAAGATCCCACCATCGAACCACGCGATGCTTCATGCAGAGCTCCATTTTTTTTACCGCCTCGCCACAGGCCGAGCGTAGTTGTCCACCTACTCCGCCTTATGAATCGGAGGCCTCCACCCTATCTAGTATGAATATGATTGAACGGGAGGTATATTATATATATTAGATTTATATAAAAACCTTATACGCATCAGTTTATATATATATTTGTTAGTTGATACCTTTATCTTCTGATAAGGGGTTATATATTAAGCTATATATATAGCTGCTGTTCAAATATTATGAGTTTACATTTTGGGTTTAAGTTGAACAGTTTGTATGCGTATATATATAAATATGTTTGGGTTCTTCAAGTACTATGACCTCAACTATATGCATATCAGAGTTTTATATGAATAGTTATATTTATGGTGTTATGCGAATAATACGTTTTATATATTTGTAGGGTCTGTTATTTATGGGAGTTTATAAAGTTATAAAAGTTTATAAGAGTTGGTTGTTATGTATATTTAAGTGTTGGGTTATATGTTAAGTTATATGTATATTTGTATCTAAGGCTGTCATTCGATGCTTTGTATTTTGTCTACAGGCTTACGCACCCAGTACATTAAGTATCGAGATTTCTATAAAATTTGTTTAGATTGTCCAGTTTACATTTGTAGATATGAAGTTTAAGTATTTATATTTTACAATTGCCTATTTTCGTGTATACATATATATATTTTATGGTGATGTTGGTTGTACTGTATATACATAGACGCTAGATTTTTATCAAATGCTATTTTCGTTTTTTTTAAATGAGTATATGTTTGATTATATACACACGTTATATTTTGAAAGAAAATTTTGTGTTAAAAGTACAACATACATATGAGCGATGTATTTATATAAATTGTTGGTTATATGTTGGTTTACATTTATAATATAATATATTAGCTATACGCGAAGTTATAATGTATGTAGCATATATTTTGGTTACTAAATCCTAGTTTTATATGGTTTATAGTTATATTGATACTTTTGAAATAAACATATATTATTATATCCGTGTAAAAGTTGATATGTTTGTTGATGCTTTGAGAAGTATTGTATATTGAAGTATATGACTTACGATAGTGTTTATATATGTTTAAATGTATATATAGTAAAAAAATTTGAATTGTTTAAGTACTATATTATATACGTTTTTATACGTGATTAGGAGTTCATAAGTTATTTATTTTATATGTATGTAGCTAAACATGATTTCTAAATTCTATATTTGTCTTTAAAAATTAATTTTTGAAAAATATATAATATAATAATAATATTGCCGTTCTATCAAATTAATCCTGATCTGTTCTCGTCAATCTCTATGTATCAGCTTGTCCGTCGAATTCGTTCCAATCAGCTTTGATCGTTGAAATTCGCGTCGATTTTGCTTGCTTGGATGCGAAATTCAAATTTCAGTGTCTGCATCAGTGTGCGTATCTGTGTCACATTCTGTAATCTCTCTAGCCTCGAAAGGTGAGCAACCACTCACGATTAATGTTCTTTTATTTATTAGATTTGATTTCAATTGAAACGACAATTGAAATATGCTGTTGTTAGTTAATTACACTGTTATATATGCCATTACCTGTATCAGTTCACCTGTGACATCTGACACCATTATCTGCTATTTATACAATGATAATCCAGTTTAGTTGATAAATGATTGATCGTTGATGTTTATATTGGACGTTAAATTGTTAATGTTAAAGTAATAAATAATATGCAATTGAATTGATATATGATAGTTAACGATTTAAATTGGATCTATATGTTGAATTTGATTAGTAAAAAAATTCGTATAATATGACCCCTTTAATGTCAAATTAATCGACACGTAGGATTTGGTTAATTACACCTTGAACCGTTGAATGTAGGTTGTTTAAATTGATGATGGATGAAATTGTAATAGATGACAAGTGAAAAACCGTAATGTAATAATCTTTAATCTACATGAAATGATAGTGTAGATTCTAGAAATAATTATATTAATTTACACAAACAACAATGTAAATTAATACGATTATTTCGGGATTATTTGAATTAACTATTGGATTGTTTGTTGTTATTGCTTGTTTATTTACTTTGACACCATCCCAGTTATCACACTGCAAGTTCCCTTTGCTATGCTTTGATTTTGAATTGAATTGGAATCGGGTTGAAATGATAAATACCCAAATTAAACTTGGACTTAGGATAGGGAATTTAAAAAAGCCTGATTGGCCAATAATTTGATTTAAAAATAAAATAAATATTTTATTGAATAAATAATATGGTTTTGAAATGAAGTTGAAATTTGAATTTTAATGAAAGGAAAATGTTAATATTTAATAATCTGAAACAAAATATTAACAATGTAATTGATGAAAGAACGATGTTTAATTTGAGAAATGATTGAATTAAGTTTGAAATAATCTAATAATTAAGTTTGAAATTATAATTAAGTTTGAAATTATTAAACTTTGAAATTATTTAATAATTAAGTTTGAATTATTAAATAATTAAATAAGATTGAATTATTTAATGATTAAATTAAATTGAATTTTTGAATAAGTGAATTTTACTTCGTAAATAATTGAAATTGAGTTTCTTTATTAATTAAGTTTTGGAAAATTATTTAAGTAAGTAAATAAGTGAAATTGAATTTCTTTAACAAGAAATAAAATGTGATTTATTGAAATTAATGTAAGACTTGAAATTTAAAGAATTTGATTTGTTGAATTTAATTTAATAACATTTGTAAGTTTTGATATAAGGAAGTTGAATTTAAATAATGGATTTAATGAATTGGAAATTTAATAGAAATTGTTTTGAATGGCAAATTTACTTAATGAATATTTGAATGAAATCGATAAATGAATTTAAATTGATTTAAATGTTAAATTAAATTAATTTAAATGATTTCGGAATAAAACTTATATACGAACTTGAATCAATATTTGGATTGTTTTAAATAGAAATTGAAATTGAATTATAAGATCTTGAAATGGTAATTTGGAAGTTTTGAAACGTAAATTGTGGAAATTGATTTAGTAAGAGAAATGAAATGTTGGTTTACAAATCCAATTGAAATTGTAATTGATTTGGTTTTGAAAAATAATAAACGACCAATCGGTGTAATAATTACGAAAGTTATTAAAGAGACCGGAATCGGTTATGGACATACTCTCTGTCTAAACCGAAAACCACTTTAATAACTATACGCGGAGTGGTGATCCAGAATGAAGTGGTTGGAATGATGTACGTGATGACTGAAGAAAGAGAACGATAATGGATAGCCTTGACACTTGTGTCAAATTGGAAATGACTAAAACAGGAGCCGTGCCGGACCAAATGGAGGTCAGCTACCTCAAGCGAACACACTTCTTCGAACTACTCATTACTTGTTGTCGATTGGTGCACCCTTGATTTTGGGAGTGTTGTTTCGCGGTGTTGCGGTCGCTGCGGCGATGCGTTCTCACCAATCCGGATCAGACGAACGGTAATTTCACTACCTTGGGTATTGCCTCATGTGCCTTGTCGTACTTGTATCCCTATACACGACCACTACGATTTGTTTTGTACCTTTAGTATATGGATTGCCCTCTGGTGACTTCCGGTTTTGGGGAAACTACGGTCTTGTATATGCTCTTGGGAATAAAAATGTGTTAAGGGTGGAATGGGCCATGACTTAACACTATTTTGATATCTTTATATTACTGATAGACATTATCTACTTATCGTACACTACTACCTAGTAGATAGTTTAACGGATCCTTAAAGGATGGTTATTCCAAACATCCTTTGAGTTACTTGTATTTCAATTGCTATTTCACTTGAGTTGGATTTATTGATATAAGAATATTAATCCTGACTCGAGTGTTTTGTGTTTTGCTTTACGCTCGGGTCAGACTGAGTGTACCAGTATTCGAGACTCACCTTTGAAGTTGGAGCTTGCTTGAAGATCCAGCCATCTATTCTGCTTTCTGTATTCGATGATTCCAGTGATGTATTCTGATTTGTATCTGATGTATCGTATTACTCTTCCATTGTATCTGGTTTAACTCTGATGTAACTTATATATTTATATAGTAGCTTCATGAACTACTATCTCTTTTATTTCCGCTGCACTTATTACTCTGTGTCTGTGATCTGTGATTATTTATTTACTATATATGCTCAGTTTTGCCAATTTAAATTAACAACGCGGTATTTTGAGCAATTCAATTCCGGCATGAGTGTCTACCTATACACTTATAATGGATGCGAATGGTGAAAAATATCGGGTCGTTACAGTTAATCACTCGAGGAGATTTTACATATTTTATCTAAGACTAAATACGAACTTACTAGTAAAAGTCTCTCCTTGCTTGTCTTCTAACCATGATCTTGTTGCATGTACCTACATGTTGATGATGTTTATATTGTATATGTGTGTTTGTATAGTTGCTGTCATCGAAACTAAGAATGGAGGTTCTAACAGTCTTCCCCTTTTTGATGATGACAACTATACAATTACTTAATGATGTACAATTATATTTTTACGCCCCCTAAGTATGTGATCTCCCTCTATATATATGCATATCTTTTTCTCCCCCTTTGACATTATCAATAAGAACATTTACAGATATACGAAACAAACACAGAAATCACATCACAGTTACACAAATAAACACAAAAACCACAAACACGATAACATTGACAAATAAGATGAAACAAATAAGTGTTTTGAAAAAAATGACTTACTGAGAAGAATAAGAAAAACCCCCATACTTCTCATAGTAGTCCCAATATGATGATGGGTCTGGTTGAAAATCTCCGGGCCAATGATGTTGATTGGTGTACTCCACATTCTCTTGAATAGTCAATCCTTGCATCGCCATATAATCCTGCTGAGATGTAGGCCGACCGGCATCTGGGTTTTGCCAGGGACTTCCATCACTTTCTTCTTCTTCTTCATCCTCTGAAACCACAATTGTTTTTCCTATATTTGTGTGTGATGGTTGAGAAGGGGAATTTTGAGAATGATAGAGTGGTGTTTGTTGACAAGGAGGAGGTGTTGGGAATGGTGATGAAGATGTAGACCTACCTCGAACTTTTCTCATAATTTTTCCTAATATAGAAACGACTTTTTCTAAAGTCTTTCCAAACTTAGTCATACGAGTCGAAAAATATCGTTCTTGTCCAATCATTCGCTTCTCCAGTTTCTTTTGATTTTTGGTAATGATTCCCTGATCTTGTAAAATTACATCGCGACCCGATTCATTGTGACTGAGGGAAGTTCGAGCTTATAAGATGTCGAGATCTGACTGGTATTCCTGAGGAGAATGAGGTGTAGAAGGATGAGAAGAAGGTACGGGCCTTTTTTCTTGTTTACGTTGGTTTCGGAGTTTCCATTGTTCAAATGGAATAATGGAAGGAGGAACTGTTAGGAGTTGCATTAAGGACAAAAATCTCTTCCCACTATCCTTGACTGGTATTTCTTCGTATTGTGACATATACGAAGGCACGTTTAAATCTCTAAATACTCTCATTATGTACAGAGCATAGTGAATAGTCCTTTGGTGTTGACTCCAAAAACATTTTATGATCATGTATGGATTTTGCCTAATTGATGGGAAGTTGAGTATATATAACATATAATGTTTTATGCTCATTTTCATTAATTTACTCATGACTACCTAATCTAGGAATAATGGTATTAATTATCATTCTAGTTAGTAGACGAGCTCTTGGTCGAAGATAGATTGACCTCCATTGGGGCATTTCATCTTCCCAAAGTTGATGAGTTACTTCGTTTCTAGGTAGCACACTATAGTTGGGAATTTCTTTTAAGTCTATACCTTCGTATGAACATTCTAGGATTCGTCCTAAGGTAAATACATCAATTTTTATAGTTTTTCCATATACACTTGTCCATAACCATCCATCATCATTTTCAGGTTTCCAAACTTTTTCACTATAAAGATTTGAGTAGAAGAGATAAATTGCTAAAGGATCTATTATTACCCTATTCGATTCAATGTTAATAGAATTTCTGCAACCAGCATTGGTAGTCAAGCTATAGATATCATATTCTATATTGGCATGTATGTTATAGAACAGACCTGTATGAAATCCTTTGTTGATTAAAGCTTAGAATCTATTGATGGTAATTTCCTCATTTCTTAGCCAATTTGTGATTTGAACTTCATTCGCCATTTGAGTAGCTCCGGAAGAAGGTTGGGCGTGTTTAGATCTTTTTGAAAAGGGTTGTTTGGGAACCATTGAAGAAAATTTGAGGATTTTGAAGTTTTAGGGTTTTAAATTTGGAGGAGAATGAGTGGAGGCTGGTAAAAAGTGAAAGGATGGGGTTAAAATCATTTTAATAGAGGTTGGTAGAATAGTTGTTCGAGCATAGTCGCAGACGTCTGTGGTTTCAAGATTATGAAACCCAAATTACATCACTGACGTCTGTGACTTTTTACAGACGTCCATTGGTTTATGGAGAAAATACCCAAATAGTCACAGATGTTTGTGGATTTCCATAAATGTTTGTGGTTACAGGAAAATCTAAACCTTGCCACAAACGTCTATGGTTTTCCACAGACGTCTGAGCACTGTCTGTATGTGATTATGCTTAATTTTTGAATATTTGTTATGATACAATCACTTGGTATATATATAAATGACCATGATACAAAATTCTGAAGTAAAAAATAATGTTTAAAATTATTTAAATAATTATATTCGGAGAGGCAGGAGACTGCAAGATGTTTTATTTTTCTTTATCCGAGTTTGATTTTTTTGTTCTTGTAAATCCCAAGAGTTCGGTTCATATTTTATTGGTGACAAACTCTGAGTATCATATGCACCCTCTGTCTTGGTATTTTCAACAAACGGACAGAGAAAGGACTAAAATGAGTGAGATGGAGCACGTGGTGCTTGCACTTGATTAGACGGACCTTCTCTCCATATATTTAGGGGAGTAATATTGTGCGGTCTAACTGGTGTTTCTATTAGTGGAGGTGATTTTTTGTGGAGACAATCCTTAGTTGGAGAATGGCCACAAATAGCCAGTATGCATCTTTCCAAGAAATTTGGATGGCATCCTTGTCGTTTTTGTTCATAGTACATTTCTCTTTGCACTCCTATTATCTCTTGCTGATAGTGGAAGATTTCATCAATTTTATTTTCCAAAGAAGATGAACCAAGATTAATGGTTCTTTTTACTATCTTTCCTTTTGGTGAATATCCAGTGCGATAGACATTTTTAGACACGGATTTATTCGATAGAGGAGTCACGGTTTTTGGAGAGAGACATACAATTTCTGATGACGGTGAGCTGAAGTCTAAAGCAGAGTATGTTGTATCGTGATTCGAAGACATGTTGAATTCAGAATATAGATGGTGGAACTTAGAAATTATTTAAATATGAAGCGGTTTTATATTTATAACTAGTAACCTTTGTTCCTCAAGTATTCCTTAATTTTACTAAATTTAGGTATACAATATTTGTGATGAAAATCATTATGACAACTAAAAACATTAAACATAATTTTGTTTTTATAAAAATTAGTGGTTAGAAAGTTCAAAGTTTAATTTTAGCTTAACTAACAAACAAACATGTTTTATGTTGGTATCCATAGTATATTAGAGGTTTTGCTATGGATTATATAGTTTTAAATTACTAATTCATTATATGAGCAAATTCCTAAATCTCGTCTTAGTTTGATAAATGTTGTTTCGCATAATGGTTTTGTAAAGATATCGGCTATTTGATTTTCAGTATTTACAAATTCAAGAGTGATTATTTCTTTTTCAACATTATCTCTCAAAAAAAGGTGACGAATATCGATACGTTTTGTTCGTGAGAGATTAATTGGATTTTTAGACAGGTTTATAGCAATGGTATTATCACATATATTGGAGATTTGTCTATTATTTTTCCATAGTCTTTAAGTGTTTGCTGCATATATATTACTTGAGCGCAAGCTATGGCAACAGAAATATATTTGGCTTCACATGTCGAAAGAGAAATGCAATTTTGCTTTTTACCAAACCATGAAACTAAGGATTGACCAACAAAGTGACATGTGCCACTTGTACTCATTCTATCTGATTTGCATCCACAAAAATCCACATCATTGTAAGATACTAGTTCAAATGGACTTCCTTTTTGATAAAATAGACCGTAATATTTAGTGTTGGTTAAATATCGTAAAATCCATTTAACCGCCCGATTATGTGATTCCATAAGCTGTGCTTGAAATCTTGCACATAAACAAAAACTCATCATAATATATGGTGTACTAGCTGTTAAGTATAGCAAAGATCCTATCATGCTTCGATATAGTTTTTGATCGAAATCTTTTCCATGTTCATCTTTGTCTAGATGAATAGTTGTACTCAATGGAGTGGGTTTACTTGATGTATTATCCATTCCAAAACGTTTTAGTAATTCTTTACAATATTTTTCTTGGTTTATAAATATTCCATTATTTAATTAATTTATTTATAATCCTAAAAAGAAATTTAATTCACCTATATGAGACATTTCAAATTCGTTTGTCGTTATTTTAGAAAATTCAGTACATAAATTTTCATTAGTAGATCCAAATATAATGTCATCAACATAAATTTGAACAATTAATATATCCTTCTGTTCTCTTTTAATAAATAATGTTATATCTAATTTACCAATTTTAAAATCAGAATTTATTAAATGTGATTTTAATCGATCAGACCAAGCGCAAGATGCTTGTTTTAAACCATATAATGCCTTTTTAAGTTTAAAAACATGATCTGAATATTTTTCATGAACAAATAGTGGTGGTTGTTCAACATAAACATTTTCTTTATAAAACCGTTCAAGAAAGCACTTTTAACATCCATTTGAAATAACTTAAAATTATGATGACACTTAAAATTAAGCAAGTAATATTTTTATGGCTTCAAGACGTGCCACAGGTGCAAAAGTTTCTTCATAATCAATTCCTTCTTCCCTGTGCCACTAATCTTGCTTTATTACATACAATATTTCCATTTTCGTCTGCTTTGTTTTTTTTTTTGGCATAGCCGACGGGGTTAAATGGACCCCTACCATTTTATTGCTGCACCCAGAGAGGGGAGGAGAAACAAGCCATCAGCTTGCAAGAAATACATAGAAACACAGTGCAACAATGCGGGAAATAGAGAAAACACAAAAACAACAAAAATTTAAAGGGAGAACCAAGTTAACTGAGTATGCCAGGGTCAAAAGAAAATGAAACCAGACTCAAGTCACGTTTAATTTCTTGCTTCATATGCCTCTCGAATTGATCATCAGTCTTCCCTTTATCAGGCTGAAAAATTCGCCTATTCCTTTCATTCCAAACCACTGTTAAGAATCTCTTGGTGATAAATAAGAACAGTCTGTTTGCACCCGACTTTCCTCCAGTGTTGTCGTAGATGTACTTCCATTGGACCACGTTGTTTGATCCTTTCCATCGTCTACCGATTATCCTAATCCACTTCTTCCATAATGCATTCAGAAATGAACATTCAAAAAACAAGTGTTCGACCATCTCAGGACTTTGATTGCAGAAGACGCAATTAACTGTAACTGGAACCCCTCTGGTAAACAGCTTCATTTTGGTATTCAGAGCCCTATTCCTAACTTTCCAGAGGAAGAGATTATCCTTTTGAGAGTTATCTTTACACCATATTCTTCTCCACCACCTACATTTTACTCCATCATCACCTGCCAGGAAGGAATAAGTGCCTTTTATGCTGAAGCTCTTATTATTGCTTCCCCACTGAACCTCGCTAGGTCCCTCCGTTTGAATAATGCACTCCCCCGCTTTGGTCCAAAGTTGCTGAATTCGCGTGTTAGATGTCCTCGGTAACCTTAAAGTAGATTCGCGGATGAAACTCTGTACAACTGCATCCTGTCGCACTCCCGATTGCACTAGATCAGCATAAGAGAGCACCCGTCTCAAGATCAAACCTCTTTCAATCCAGGGATCATCCCAAAAACTAACCACATTATTATGGCCCACCGGGTAACGAACAAGTGGAAGTAAGACTTCCTTAAGTTTGAAAATGGCACGCCACGTCCAGCTGACCTTGTTCGGAGTTGTCATTTTCCAGAAGTTGCAACCACGAAGCACATGATTGTTGGACCATCTAACCCACGTGCTGTTCTTGGCATTAATACAGTCGTTGATAAGCCTAGCCATAGCTGACCGGTTCCAGTGGTACATGTTAATGATTCCCAGCCCACCATTTGCTATAGGCTTTTCTAATCTGTTAAAGCTAATAGGGGCAAGGTATCGACCCAACGTTTTGCCTGTCCATATGAATCTCATAATAGCAGAGCGTATCATGTTGATGAGCTTTTGAGGCAAGATGTAGGTTCTAGCCCAATAAACTTGAATGGAGAAGATCACCGCCTTACATAAAGTGACTCTTCCCGCTTGGCTCAACATTTTACTCGTCCAGCATTCCAGTCTAGTGGTGATCTTATCATACAAAGGAAGGCATTGGTTTACAGTTATTCTTGAGAAGGCCAGCGGGAGACCAAGATAAGAGATGGAGGTATCAGTGATAGATAGACCAGTAATGTCCTTAATAACATTGTTTTGAGTAGGACTGAGACCAGAGGTTTTCATTTCTGATTTCTCCAGATTGATGGATAATCCAGTGATTGCATGAAATGTTTGCATAGTTTCCATGACCGAACGAACCGTAGAATTGTCAGGGGAGCAGAAGATGACCAGGTCATCTGCGAACATCAGCGTAATAACTTCAGGGTTAGAGCATTTGGGATGGAGCTTGATATACCCTGCATCCTTATTTTTTTTAAAGAGTTGCGTGAGAAGTTCCATGATGAGGATGAAAATATACGGCGATATTGGATCGCCTTGACGTATGCCTTTCTTACTACCGAAGAACCCCACACTGTTGCCATTAACATTGACAGAGAACTTGGCCGTAGAGATACACTCCACAATCCAAGCAATGAAAAGAACAGGAAAGTTAAAGCACTGCAGTACTTTTACAATTGTTTTCCACTGGACCATGTCGAAAGCCTTCATGATATCCAATTTTAGCATAACTTTAGGAGTAGAATTCTTTTTATTGTAACCATGTAGCAGTTCATGAGCAAGTAAAACATTGTCTAAGATATTTCTTCCAGGTAAAAATGCAGCTTGGTTCGAAGAGATAATATTGGGCAAGACTTTTTTCATTCTGGAAGCTATGATTTTGGAGATACATTTGTAGATTGTATTACAACACGAAATAGGCCGAAACGAGGTCACCTTGTTGGGGTTGCTGACCTATTACTGATTGATTGTTTGTCCTTGGTACTAGTTCCCAAACAATATTTCATTCAAATTGATTAAGTTCTTCTTGCATTGCTAAAATCCAGAAATCATCATTTGATGCTTCCTTGTAATTTTTTGGTTCAAAATTAGATATAAATGCTACATTACTCAGTTGATTTATTTGACTTCTAGTCGAAATTTTTTATATAAATTTCCAATTATGTTATAAATATGATAATCTTTTAAAATACGGAGTGGTGACTTCAAAACATTGTTATTTTGATTATCATTATTGTTTTCAACTATAATATCAATAGCTTTATTTTGATTAGTGTCAAAAATTTCTTCATCGTCTTTATTCATTATATTTTAAGTCTTCATTAAACGAGACATGAAGGCTTTCTTCTATAACAATTATGCATTTGTTAAAAATTTTGTATGCTTTATTTTGATCGGAATAACCAATAAAAATTCCTTCATCGGCTTTTGGATCAAATTTACCAAGATTATATATTGTATTTAAATTAAAGCATTTTGATCCAAATATTCGAAAGTATGATACTTTCGGTTTCTTTTTGAAAAGCATTTCATAACATGTATTTTTAGTCATAGGTCTAAGAGTTACACGATTTAATACATAACATGCAGTAGAAACTGCTTCGGCCCAAAAATTCTTTGGTAAACCACTACCATTTAGAAGAGTTCGAGCACATTCTTGCAAGGTGTGATTTTTTCTTTCAACTACTCCGTTTTGTTGCGGTGTCTGTGGAAATGAAATATTATGGATAATTCCCTTTTTATTACAAAAATTTGTAAATAGTTCATTTCCAAATTCTCCACCGTGATCACTTCTTATACTATTGATTTTTGAAACCATTAGAGTCTTAATTCGTTTAGCAAAAATTTTAAACATTTCGAATGTTTCGCTTTTATGTTTTAAAAATATTATCCAAGTATATTTTGAAAAATTGTCTACAATGATAAAAACATATTTATTGTGATTTATCGAACGTACTTGAGTTGGACCAAATGAGTCCAAATGAAGTAATTCAAAAGGTTGTTTAGTAGAGATTTCCTTTTTAGACTTAAACGAGCTTTTCTTTAATTTTCCAAGTTGACATGCATCGAATAGATTATTAACTATGAAATTTATTTTGGGTAATCCTCTTACCAAAGTGTTTTTAGCTAATTTGTTTATATATTTGAAATTTATGTGACAGAATCTTTCATTTCCATCATGATTTGCGACCAAGCATAAATCGTTATTATGATTAGTATTCATGTTTAGAACATAAATATTTTGATTTCTTGTTCCTTCAAAAATTAAAGTTTTATTTTGATCAAAGATATTACATTTATCATTTTCAAAATTGATTCTAAATCCCTTATCACATAATTGACTTATACTTAGTAAATTATGTTTTAAGTTTTTAACTAATAATACATTTGAAATAATAGGAGAAGTAGATATACCGACATTGATGACGTTTCCAATCCTAATAACATATCCTTTGGAATTATCTCCAAAAGTCACCGTGCCACCGTCCCTGTAATTGATGTTTGATAGCATGTGTACATTTCCCGTCATATGTTTGGAGCATCCGCTATCGAGTATCCATTTCTCCTTATTTTTAATTTTGTTTTTGGGTACCTACAAAATAATAAAAGTCTTAATTGGTACCCACTTCCTCCATTAGGGTCCTATGTGTTAGTAGGACAAGGTAGCCATACCCATGAGGGTTTGGGACCTTTAGAGATGTAATTTTCATTCTGAACTATATCTTTTAAATATACATCTATGTGTTTTTTGTCTAATCAATTTTTTATTTGTTTTAGGAATCCATATTTTAATTATTTTTTATCCCTTATTTTCACATTTAGATTTTGTTTTTCTAAAATTAGTATATAATGTACTATACTTCTTAGATCCTTGATTATTATTAGAAACCAAATTATTTCTTGATAGTTTATGATTTTTTCTGTTAAATCCTAATCCCTTCCTATTTTCTAATGGTTTCAAAATTTTTGTCAAATTTTCCAGACTTTGCTTTCCTTTATTAAATTTTGAAACATTGTTAGTAATTTTATCTAATTTATTTCTGAGATCAAAAATCTCTATATTAGCTAATTCTAAATTTTGTTTCAATTCACACTTTTCTTTTTCAAGTTTATTATTCTCTATTCTGGTATTCTCTATATCATGTGTTAGAGTATCATTTTGAGAAGAGAATTTTTTACATTCTTTTTTCGCTAATTCTAATTCTTCTTCCAAAATAGTTTTCTCATCTTTTAACAACCTGATTTCCAATTCAGCTCTATTTAATTTTCCTACATTTTCTTTATTTACTTTTTTTAATACTCTATACTTGTCATCTAATTCTATACTAATTTAAAGAATTTTATCATATGTTAATTCAGGATGTACCTCATCTGTGCTAGCCATGAAGCAAACATTTGCTTGTTCTGAATCACTGTCGATATCAAATGAAGAGGAAGAGTCGGAGTCATTCCAATTTACTTGAAATGCTCTTCACTTTTTCTTGAAATTTTTGAACTTGTTTTTCTTTTTTATCATTGTTGAGTAGTGGACAGTCCTTCTTCATATGGCCAAATTTATCACACTCAGAGCATTACATTGATGTTTGACTTGAGGAGTTTGTGTTGCTGTTGTTTTGAAATTTTTCATCCTTTTGAACTTGTTGTAACTTTTGGCGATGAAAACAATCTCATCTTCTTCCAAGTTGGAGTTGTCATTATTTGCCTGAAATTTGATGTTTTTCTTTACTTGATTTTGTTCTTTTCTTACTTGTAAATTAGCTTCACATGACATCAGATTTTCTATTAACTCTTCGACTTTGAGTTGGGAAAGATCGTTAGCTTCTTCGATGGCTAGAAATTTTCTTTCCCATTCGTTTGTAAGAGAGTTCAAAATTCATGTGACTAAACCAAAATCAGTGAATTTAACTCCTAGTGCCATAAGATCGTATTGTATAGTTTGAAATCTAGCATACATGTTAATAATTGATTCATTTGTTTCCATTTTAAAAGATGAAAATTGATTTTGTAGAATAGAAATTTTTATTTGCTTAACTTTGTTTGTGCCTTCATGGGTAATTTGTAATGTACGCCATATATCATAAGCAGTGGTACAAAGCATGACTCGTGAAAATTCATTATTATCAAGTGAGAAAAATAGAACATTCATAGCTTTTTCATTATTGGTTTCTAAATTCTTTTGTGCGTCAGTCCAAGTATCTATATTAGTAGTGAGTGCCTCATATCTAGTTTGTGTAGTTTGCCAAATTTCTAGACCATTAGCTTCCACAAAAATCCTCATACATGTTGACCAGTAAGCATAGGTTGATCCAGTAAATAGTGGAGGACGTGCAATTGATTGTCCTTCTTGAAATGTATTTGCCGTATTAACCAAAATTCAATTACGTGTTATGGTAAAAATTAAAAAAATCCTTGCTCTGATACTAAATGAAAGTCTTGTGGATCGTATATTATCTAACTTGTGTATAATATGCAAGTCTATGAGCTAATGCTATAGTAGACAATAAACAGTAAAGTATAAAAAGCGTGCAAACCAGAGTTTTTTACTGGTTCAGACCTCCAGTCCTATGTCCAGTCCCGAAGCTCCCCTTCGGTATTTACTAACCAAAAACCCACACTTTACCCAGAGGAACAGACTTAATACAAAATTATTTTGTTGAAAATTATGTGTTCTGAATAACACGGATATTGACTGTAAAATACAATTCTTCCTATAATCTCCTTTGAGCAATATTATTTATGTGCACTTTGATTTTTAGGAAGCAATATAACCAAAATATAAATTTTGGTTATTTGAATGATTGAGAAAATTGAATCAGTGAAAGCACAGAAGTAAGAATATAGAATAAGAGTCTAGAAATCAAGGTGAGTGTTAGCCTCAATCATTTAGTTGTATTTATAAGATTCATGAGTTGTTTCTCGAAGAGAAGCAACCATTACCTTTCAAAGAGTTGCAATGTTTGAGTAAATTCAGTGTATTGAAAAATTCAGAAGGAAGCAACCTTTCATAAAAATAGTCATTATTTTCAGAAATAACGTCACAGACGTCTGTGGAAAATCACAAACGTCTGTCATTACAGGGATTAATTTTCCTGTGTAATGTCATAGACATCTGTGGTTTTTCGCAGACGTCTGTGAATTTAGTTTTCTTAAGATAAATTTTCATTTAATTTGAAAACGTAAATTTTGTGTTTTGTGAATCACTCAAGGAGATTTTGCATATTTTATCTAAGACTAAATACGACCTTACAAGTAAAAGTCTCTCCTTGCTTATCTTCTAGCCATGATCTTGTTGCGTGTAACTGCATATTGATGATGTTTATATTGTATATGTGTGTTTGTATAGTTGTTGTCATCAAACTAAGAATGAAGGTTCTAATAATTATATCAAGTTTGGACTATTATCTTGTTTTATCCAATCTGTCTAGTTTGGATTTTGTTTAAATTATTTCCATTCTTTTAGGTTTGGATATTCATACTATTTTTTCCCATCATTTATATGTATTTATTTTCTATTGTTCTTTACCATTTATGTTTGGTTGTTGTTTATGTGGGAGAAAACCCATTATGCGTTAGCGGCGTGGTCCCACATGTTATTGTTTAATAAACTTCCTTTTATTTCAGAGTTTTACTCATACTAGACATTTTGTCTAACCCAAGTTGTTTACTTCCCCTAAAACTCTCGGGTACTCAATTATATTTGAGTACTCTGAGAATAGCAGGTTTTCTTTGGATCTCTTTGAAGACGGTGATCGAGCATGCGTCTCCTTAGTTATATAGTTATTTATTTTCGCTATATGATTATGTTGGTATATTTGGTATCTGAAAATTGTAAAGTCGGAATGTATAGCTGCAAATCTATTAGATTTAGTACTTTTTTTTAACTCTGATAGCTCCATGTAAGGAGTAACCTTTTGTACCATATCATTTTGTAAGACAACTTATCTTTCGGATGCTTGGGGAACAGCACACGAATACCGAGGATGTATTAAGTGTCATTCCCAAGGATTAGAAAGGTGGATCATCACAAGAATAGAAGTCTCTAATCAAGGAACTGGATCAGAGTCTGCACTAGAGTGGTCGAGTGGATGATACTAGCTCGAAAAGTGAAATTTGTGCGATCGAGCAAGTGATTGGAATTGATATTGCACACAGATGGTATATGTATTTCATACAGACTTTATTTTAATTATATGTTTAACATTTGGAAAATGCAAATTTTAAGGATATAAATTATTTGGTTGGTATCATTTGTAAGTAAGATGCAAGTTATGGAAGCAAAGGTTAGTTTGATGCTTTTGATTTCAAGAGTAGAGTTTGAGTGCCTGACAAATAGGTACATATGTATATATTTTTGTTTGGCTAGACGATTTTATGCCCATATGTGGGAGGCCACTTGGCTTTTGGTGTTCTTCTGTTGGTTTGTGGCCATGGTGGCGATTTGTAGTTTTTTCGATCGAGCCATACAAAGGAGACGCTACCGAATTTAAAGACTTAAAGATTTAATAATCATTTTCAACTAATTGGTTTTGAAATAGTCTTAAGGGTTTAGAGACATTTTTCTTACCTTAGGAATTTCGGGGACAAAATTCTTTAAGGGGGGAAAAATGTAACGACCCAGAATTTTGGTCATTGGATTTGAATATTTGATTAAAATAAAATATTACAATAATAGGGTTTTAATCATTTAATAACTTGAATTTAAATATATGGATTGTTTAAATAATTGAATTGTTGAATTTAAAATTTGAATAGTGAATTAAATATTTGGATTTTAAATTGAATATTAATTTAATCGATTTAATGGTCTTATTTAACTCCTTTTAATTAATAAATAATAACGGTGAATTCATTTGTAAATTTATTTGCAGTAATAAATGGTTCAAATAAATTATTAGAAAATATATTTGTATTTTTACGACTAGATTTTTATTGATGTATTTTTAGTTTAACTTATCTGATTTTTCCATAGTTTTTAATTTGAAAAATATCGAAATTATTCGTTTGACGTTTATCGGCAAACGACGGTATTTTTTTGATTTTATAGAATCGGTAAACCAGTGTATATTATGATTGTTTTGAGAGCGTGTCACTATTCTGAGCTCGACCGTATTTTGTTTTTCGTTTGGAACTCATACGCAAATGGAAATCTATGTAGTGAATTATCGTAAATTTCAAAACTTATACAGCTAAATACTTAGCCAAACCACAACGTTTCCTCCTATCCAACCTTACTGTTTCATTGAAAACAAAGAAAATAATTAAATCTACCTCTTTAAAAAATTTAAAATAATTCATATAAGATTCCTAAAAATATAAAGTTTGAATCTTTTTGCTAGTCTAACCTAGATCTACAAGCTGATGGGTGTTTTGGAGGGTGCGACCTTTGATTTCTTTGATCGACAATAAAGGTTTAGGGAAAATTAAGCTAGGGTTGGATTTTTTGAGGGATGTAGTGATCGTTGGCTCAAATGGAGTGTAGATTTGGGTTTTTGGTGAGGAGGAGCTCCGAAGTTAATTTTTCGGTTGAGTTCGGTGTTGTTGGGGTCATCGCGACGTTGGACGATCTATAGGAGAGCAGGGGAGGTTGCGATGGTATATGGGAGTTTGGGCATGTGGTCAATGGGTGTAGATGGAAGCTCGGGTGACAAGGAAGTGTTTGGGGAAGTCGATTTAAGTGTTTGATGTTTATGGAGAGAGTGGGAGGCAAGGGGAGAATCGGCCATGGTGTGGGTAGAAGGAGATTAGAGCGGGAGTTATAGAATGGGAAGAATGTGGTTAAATATAATTAAGTAATTTAATATATAATTAGCGTATTAATTGTTTTGAAAAATCGTTAACTTATAAATTTAATATCTTGCTTATATGAGGTCCAATCGAGGCAAAACTTTTTATGTTGCGCTCGTAATGATGAAAGCTTCATGATGGAACTGGTTTGGTTGAATTTGGAGCAAGTTGAAATTCGAGCTAAAATCGGACGTCATTCGATTTGAGTTCAAATCGGAACGCTACAGTGCCAATTGGAATTTCGGTGAGTATAACTCATCGCTTTAGATAAATCAGTGTATTATATAGTATATAAAATTTACTATTTATGTTTGATTGAAATTATTGGCTTATTCGTTTAAATATCCGCTTTTTAAAGTGATTGGCATTTAAATTTGAAATACAGGAAAAATTGTTGAGAAATCCGGATTTCTCACCCTAGTGGTTTAAAATTTCCATTTATTTATTTCAGTTATATATCTATGGTATAAATTGTTAAATGCTGAAAATGTGATTGTTTGGCCATTTTGGATGAGACACCGACATTGTGAAAAACTGAACCTTTAGTAGAAAAGGGTAGTTATAACATTTGTTAAGTGCTACAATGACTACGGGTCTTGATTTAGTATTTTGGAATACTATTAATTTTTGATTTGGTTTGGAATTAATTTGATTTGGGAAATGATTTAAATCTGACTATTTTGGAATTTCTATGATATTTTAATATAAATGAGTATTTAAGACTTTTCTATTCTATTTCAAAATTTCTTTATTTATTTCTTTCTAATATATATATATATATATATATATATGTATATAAGTAAATGTTTAAAATAATTATTTTGGGAGTATCAGTTTTTATAGAAAAATTACTATAATGATAAATGTTTAATTTTTAAAAAGTAAATAAAAAGAGGTTATCTTTTATTTAAAAGCGATTATAGTTTTAAAGTAGATGGAAATATTTTGGAATAAATATTGTTAGACATTTTATATAAAATGTTGAAAATAAAAGAATATATTATAAATGGTATTTTATAAATCGAAGGAGAGTCTTATAAGTGATATTTTATAAATTGAAGATATTTCCGTTTGATAAATTTAAGAAATAAATCACATTTGTGGATTTATAAAAATATGTGGAAGGGTCGTTTTAGAGAAATATGTTGGATCTATTTTGGAAACTAGAAGTGTAATAAATTTGGAAATGTATAAACAGTGTTTTATAAATATGAAAAGAATGTTAAAAAGGGAATTTTATAAATATAAAAGGAGTTCTGCTATATAATTAGAGTTTGGTTTTATATTTGGAGTTTGTTTTCTAAAAGGAGTTTTGTTTTATAAAGGAGTTGTATAAATGGATTTTATCTTTTATAAAATGAGTTTATAAATAATATTTTAAAAGAAATTTTATAAAAGGGATTTATAAATAACATAAAAGGATGTTTATAAAGGAGTTATTAAATGAATTTGGAAGTTTATAAAAGGAGGTTGAAATTATGTTATATATATTTTTACAAAGATTTATAGATAATATTTGTGAAAGGAATTCTAAAATGAATTTGAGTTATAATTATTAAAGGGATTTTTTTAAATGATTTTATCTGAAATAGAGATGTGATTTCCTTGACTGGCCTTCTTAATTATGATGGTAGGGAACATTCTTTCCCTACTTAATACCGAAGGAATAGTGTTTGGGTTATTATTATTTCTATTTTAATGACTTCGCTTTAAACCAATTTGAAGTGCGGTTTTGGAATAAAAATATTTCTTAAGATTTCTAAATATACTTATACCATTAAAATAAGTATATGAGTGCATTTTCTAAGTTTTGAAATACAGTGATTTATGCATATACCTAAATCGTTAATATAAGTATATGGAAGGGTTTCTAAGTTTTGGGAAAATGAAATGTTTTGAAATATGTCTTTGTAAAAGATATTTAATATAAGTATTTACAAAGTGGTTTAAATTAATGAAAATAAGAGGCCTAGGGTTGCTTTGTGCTTAACCAATGTTATTTTCCCTTAGGGAATTAAACCTTTGGTTGTATTATTTGTTTATTTGATAGTTAAATTACCGACTATAAAAGGTTGGCCTATTTTAAAACTACCGTTGTCGGTTCGGAGAGACCGGGATCGAATATATTATCTGAAAACCACTTTGAACCAACATAAGCGTTTCGAATTGGAATATCTAAAGATGATCGAAGACGGGACTCTTTGAAGTACAAGGGCCACTTGCTACTAATCCTGAGGGTGACTCCAAAATGGATGTAGTAGAAGTAGTGTCTTCGGTTTTTTCATATCCTGAACAACTTGTATGGAGGAATACTAGCACTACATTGCTGCTTGGAAGGCAGTGTTGGCATTCCAAGTGGGATTTCTATATATAAAAGGTAAAACACAGCCTCATCAACTGGGAATGACTAAAACATGGGATATGCAGCAGGGCTATATGGGTCGCACCCATTAGGGTATATCATCACCTTTCTAGATATATATTCATTTTATGGATTTGATTGTGCATGAGAGCTCTTGGTAAAGGTTGCAAAGCAACCGGGGTGATGATATATTCAATACCATCCAGTAAGGGTAGGCCAGCTCTGTGTAGCAGGGGTACAAGATGTTCTTGTTGACCTCGGTACACTTTTCTAGAGGTGTACTGTGACAGGCGGTACCCCAGTAGCCTTATCATTAATGGAATCCATTCTCCACTAAGCACCGTGTGCCCAACTATGTTGGAACATGAGTTGCAAACGTTTCAGCTATATTCATATTTTACTTTAAACCCTAGATATTATTATAATATCAATGGATTTCTTATGGAAATGGTTTGATTATCGCAAGGTAAAAACTTTCTGTGTTTACATGCGGTGTGGTCTTACAAGATACATTTATTTTGAAAAGTTTTTATAACTTAAAATCCATTTGAGGTGTGTTTCTCATGTTGGTTTACCAAACTGATCCGAGCGTTGTTTTCTTATAATGCTCGAGTTAGACCGAGCATATTTACAGATCTAGTTTTGGATGCTTTGGAGCTTTCAAGAGACGAGCTGGAGGCTCGGAGACGTATACACGTATATTCTTTTTTGTATTTGTTAGTTGTTTATTTACCGGCAATTGTGAGGACAGGTTGTTATAACTGTCCAGACTGATGATTTATTTAGTGTTCTTTGATTGATGTATACATATTACAATATACTTTTGTAAAGATCATCATTGTATTATATATTATTTGTTGCGTTATGAGATTCTATGTTGTTTAGTTTCTTCTTGTCTTCTTTCTTTTTTTTTTCCCCTAACAATCCATCCTTCCGGCACTCGGTTGTTAGACACGTGGATACCGTGGATGTATTAGTGTCGACTTTTGAGGATCGAAAAGACGGGTCGTTATAGTGCACTTGTCTAATGATCAAATGAACACATTAACAACTAACTAAACACATACCTCTTCATTAGACAACGGAAGGTTCTAGAAGCTTCCATATGGATAATAGATATAATGAGAAGGGTATAGGAGTAATATGCATAAATGAGAAATAACATAAAGGAGAAGTGATGGGAGGTGAAGCTTCCATTTCATGATAGGGGGTGAGTGCAAGGCTAAGAGTGCCATAAAAGGAAGGGCACACCCTTAGCGTATAATCACTAAATCACAAATGAAAACCTAGCTCCTTTAATGGCTTCTTTATCTCATTCCTCACCAAATGTTCTCAAATGAAATAGTTGCAAATCAACTCAAAATCACTTCAAACTTTGTCGAAAGGCTTAGTATAATGTTAGAAAGGCTTCTATCATGTTAGTAGTTTAAGAAGTGAACCACATCTCCCCATGGAGGGAGAGGCCGTGAATATTTATGGGTGGTAGAGGCAAATGAGCAAGTGCAAGGCAAGGAGAAGGAGAGAGGAGGTGGTTGCAAGGATGGGGTTTGGCTTGGGTACTTAGATCTTGGTTGTTTGAGAGGTTAAAGGTGAGTTAATGCCTCACTTTGAATGAAAATATAACACATACACATATTGTGTTGTATATGTTGTTTGAATTGTTGTTAACTTATGTTAAAACATTGGTTTGGATTTTTACTTTAAAAGTAAGTGACATATGTGATCCATGTATATGGGCTTGAACGAACTTGGAATGGACTTGAATGGAATTTTATTATTTTTTGCAAGACCTTGAACAAAGCACATAGGTTATAGATGGACTTTGGTTTTGTAACAACCCGTAAATATATCACTTTAAATAAATGATCGTTTAGCTTTATTGGTAATAGAAATAATTTTGTGAATAATTATTTATGTTAATTTATATGATTTTATAAAAAGAATATGATCGTTTTTATTAGTTAGTAATGATAAGAAAATTTATTTTCAAAATTTATTTACAAAAATATGCACATTAATTTAAAAGAGACAATACGACCGAAAATCAGAATTGGGATTTGTAACGGTACAACGTGTGGAAGTTGTGCAACGTTATAAGGATATGTTATATACACATATACATGTACATATGCATACATGTAACATGCACATAAACATATATATACCAAAATATATAAATATAAAAGTATAATATAAACTATATAATATATTTTATGATTTCTTACTCCTTAAGCATATATAAGTCAACTTATTCACACATGAGAAGATGGAAGTGATTGGCACATGAGGGGGGCCTTTTGTCGTGCTTTGGAGGAGGGGAGGTGTGTAGGAGAATCTTAGAAATGGTGATGTAAAAGCTGATGTGTACATGTTTTCCTTTATACTATTCTTTTCCTATAAATACCGTACCCTCTTCTCTTCATTTTCCTTCTTCTTCTTCTTCTTCATATTTCTAAGCTTTGTCTTCCACTTTAATGGCTTCCATTCTAAGAGAAATAATGTTAAAATTTATTTCAAAAGGATTTTAAATTTTAAAATTTAGTTAAACACCTTAAAACAATCCCAAAACTCCACTTTTCTCCTCGTTCTTCACAAACTCCACCCCATTCCATCACTAGGCCGAGCACAACCCTTGATCCACCCTAGGCCATGCGCCCCTAGGCATATCAAGTCTTGGTCGAGGCATCTAGGAGCTAAAATCCGAAGAATAGTGAGCTTCGGAACTCGATTAGCGGAGCTATAGCAAATTTTTGATTAAATCGTTTGAAACCCAAGGTTAGTACTCCTAAACTACTATATTATATTTAGACGATGATATGATGTTTGCAAATGGATGTTTATTATGCTTTGATCATCAAGTTTGGATTTTTTATATGAATATTGAATATATATGCAAATCACGAAAATACACGTCGATAAGCACAAAGAAAATCACTTTCCTTGAAAAAATAAAAAGGTGTATATGGAATGTTAAACATCTTCAAAAATGATCTAAAATGAGTTTGAAATGTTTTATAAACATTCAAAAGTGTTTTGGAGAAGTTTGAATGAGAATGGAAAATTCAGTCAAAAAATGGCGCGTCGCGTAACGGTAGTTCACGATTTCACGCCATAAAAGCCAAACGAGTGTAAAAGATGGAATATAGTTCGGAATTCTTCGAGATAAGAATTTTTGAAACTATTATATCCATAGTTTTCCAACGACGAAAGAAAGTTGAAATTTTGATAAGTAGATTGTGAGATATGAGTGAAACAAGCTTTTTGAAACATCGCGGTTTTGTAGTTCGGAATCCAAAACTAGATTTCCTAGGATATGATGTTTTAAAATTGTTTAAACATGTGGAATAAATCTTATAAATCTTTTAAAATGTTTTAAAAGTGATTTTAGTAATAAATATAAATGTTCAAATAATAAAAAGTCATTTTGATCAATATAGCTTAAAAGAGCACTTTCCGCAACACTTTTCTCTAACTTTTGAAATATAGCTTTAAACTTAACAATTCTTTTCCAAATATTTTATAAATATTTTCAAAGGAATAATTAAGTGTTTTAATGATGATTTGGAAGTTTTATATTTTATTTAAAAAGAATTTAAATAAACAATTTAAAGAAAAGCTAGTATAAATAAAGTGATTAATCTTGGCTCTAAAAGCCGACGAGTAGACTTGATTTTTCTATTCGTGAGATCTAGATGTGAGGTTTATAAACTAAGGAGATGTTCAGGAGCAACCAGTTCCCTGGCTTACCTGGCCTCTTCCCTGGGCGAGGGATAAATAAGGTCGAAATGTCGGAAACGAGATAAGTGTAAAAAGGTTTAAAGAAATCAAAAGCAGTGATAAGAGAGGTTTAATTATCCCGTATATACCGGAAAGAATGTTTTAGAAATGTATATCTCCAAAAGAGACTTTGATAAAAGAACTTAATTAATTAAAGAATGATTTCCTATTCACTTAACCTCTTTTATCAATGATTGGTTCGGAGGAGCCGGGGTCGAATTTGGGTAATTCCTGTCCGAAGACCATTTCGAACCAATTTACATATTCGAAGTGAAAACATGGATATGAAATTTAGGATTTTCATAATGAAGGACTACTTGTTAATCATTTGGGGATAAAATCCCAATATACATATAGTAGCAGTAGTCTCCTGGTTATGAAATATCTAATGCAAGGACTAATCGCTACTAATCCTTGGGTGAATTCCCGATAGGATGTGGTAGGAGAGTGTCTTCGGTTTGTCCATTTCCTGGACAACTTGTATGGACGAATGTCTGACGTTGCATTTCTAGTTACATAAGTGATCTCTATGAACGTATCATCTGTTTGGTGGCGGACAAGGCAACTTCTCTTAGTTTGACACCCTTCCCTGAGACGTATGAGCTCAGGAGTTATGCATTTGTAGAAATCAGTTGTGAGACCATGAAATGGCAGTGTGTCATTCAAAGAAAGACGATGTGCAATGTGAAAGGTAATCGTTACCTCAAGCCTCACACCCGAAAATGGCCGAAACAGGGTAGATGCAGCAAGGCTATGTGGTTCGCAACCATTAGGGTATGATCATCCCCTTCTAGATATATTTCTACCCGCTATGACATTCGGGTTTAAATTATTGTGATGTGTGCTAAGAGACGTCTCAGATAGGTCAGTTCACAATCGGGGTGATGACATATTCGGTACTATATTGTGAGAAAGCTAGGCCGATCTTGTGTTGGTAGAGGTGCCGATGTTCTGTTGACCTCGGTATATTGCTCTAGAGATGTTCTATCGGAAGGTAGTCCCTTCACCCGGTCATTTGTATGGAAACCCATTCTTAAATAAGAGCCTGTAAGATTTTAGATGTAGAAAGCCTTGTATTACAAGGTGGTATGCTGGAATTTAATGATGTAACAATTTCAGCTAAGGTTAATAAATTTACTTGCGAATGGTTTCAAAGATGTCATTAAAAATAATATCCCTTATTTTTTATGAAAGAATGTTTTGGTTATCATAAGGTAAAAACCTGTTCCATGTTTATGTGTGGCGTGGTCTTATGAGATACCTATTTGTTTTCAAACAACGTATTTTGAGTTTTCACACCAGTCCCATGACTGAGCTGGAGTTTATTTTGTTTTCCCTTTAAACTCTAGGTGCCTTATTTTTCTAGGCAGCCAAGTAGTTAGGATTCTGTTTGGAGTATTTTGGGAAGAGCATGCTGGAAAAGGTATTTGGAGCACCCGATGTGGATGTCTATCTGTCTATTTATTTTATTTTTCCATCGTGTCTAAGTTTAGTTGTACCGACAAGTGTGGGAGAAGGAAACTATAACTGTTCCTGGTCGGGTTAGTTCATACAAAAAAAACTCTGATGTACCCTAGTAAGGATGGTTGTATGTATCGTCTATCTATTTCAACATAATGTGAGAATTTGTGTTTCTATCTTTTACTTTACCCCTGAAAATGTGCCTCCCCAGCACTTGGATTTACGACAAGTGAATATCGTGGATGTATTAGTGTCGATTTTCGAGAGTTGAGGAGACGGGTCTTCACAGGTTTAGATTGGACTCAGATTTGAAAGTGCACTTATAGCGATAGTCGCTATAAATGCAGTTGTGAATTGCCTTGTTTTTTGCAATGTTTATGGAACTTTGTAGAGAGATCCTTAAGGGTTTCTTGCCATATTTATAATGTTTTATATGTATGACTGTTGCTATTAAAAGCTTCAATTGTGAAAAGTTAAGTAATATCTCGAACGTGGCCAAAAACTTCACTTGTGCAAAACTGCCCTATTTAGCCTTGATTTTGGACTTTAAAAGGTTTGAAAAGAAATTTAAATTTAAGTATTTTGTTTCATTCTTTTTACAAGTCTTTACTAACTCTTATTAGAGTATTTTAAAAGTGATTTGATATCTTTATGGTTTTTTAATAATTAGTTATGAATTTTAAAGGAGAGATATTTTATTAAAATATATAGAAAACATGTCATTTTCAAGTTTTTAAGAATTTTATAAACTTGTTATTTTCAAGTAATATTTTTCGTAAATGTTTTAAAACCTATTATAACTATTATAAAGGATTTTAAAAGCATTTTTAAGTATATACAGTTTTTAGAAAGTATGTTGACTATTTTATATCTTATGGAATAAAATATCTTTTGAAATGGTCTATTTAATATCAAATTTTGGTAAACAAGTTACTATACATACATACAAACACACATAGATATATATATCATTTTTAAAAGGGTTTTGAAAGTACAAATAGAAGGTTTAGAAAGGGGATAGAATTGCAAAAATGACCAAATGGTTAATTAGTTAAGTTACTTATTTGAAAAGTAATTAATTATGCTTAACATTGGAATCCCACGATGTAACGCTTATTTATTTGTGAGAGTTATGATTGATGTCGAGTAGGGATAGAGCAATAGAGCTCAAACCTACTTGGCTTCCCTCTTGGTCGAGGAATAATAAGTTGGAAAATGTCGAAAACGTGTTAATCATGTTGATTTCTTATTGTTTATTGAAACCATTAATACTATACTTAACACTAAAAGCCAAAGAGGTAGACTTATCTATTTGTGGGTTAAGAATGATGTGTATAGGCAAGGCTTTGATGCAACCAGTGCTCTAACTTGCATGGCTTCACTCTTGAACGAGGAATGGTTAAGTTGGAATGTCAAAAACGAGTTAAGCGTAGAATCTTGATTTCTATGAGCAATCATTTTTAGAACTTGATAGTTAACTTGTCAAATGCTGAACTTGACTGAATATGAACTTAGATCTTTAAAAAAAATATTTTATAGATAATATGAGTATGGAATGGTTTTGGGTTTGTAGTGATAATGTGTTAATAGTATTCGTCTTGAATCCTTTTTTATTATACTTATGGATATAAATAGATAAGCATAAGAAAAATTGTCTTGGGTTTGTAGTGACAATGTTTAAGTAACATTAGTCTTAAACCTTTTTAATGGATTTGCGAAAGTATTTAGATGATTAAAATGGATATTTTGAAGGAAATTATAAGTATAAAATCTTTTGGAAAAAGATAGAAGTTTATTAGGTAAAAGAGATTTTACTAATAAAGGAGTTTTTAATTAATAAAAGGATTAATTAAATAAAAGGGATCAGGAGTTGCTTAAGAACTTAACCAAACTTTGTGTGGCTTGATCGTACTTTGTATGACTTGATAGTGTTTCGTATGTTCATTTGTTTATGGAAAGTATACTAGACTTGGTTTCCATTTACAAACAAACATCGTGTACCAGATAGTCGATTAGTCGACTATCAAGATTGTCCAAATATAACTTTAGGAATATATAGAAGAAACACGAGTGCTATATGGTAGAGTTATCTTCTAAGATGCTATACTATACGTGTAAACTCATCTTGATCTTCTAGGACAAACGATAAGGAAATTCGTCCGCTTAAACAACTAGGAGGTGACTCTATTCTTATTTATTGTTTGTTTATTTCCAAAATAACCGACGTTGAGTTTACCGAAAATTCACTTATTGGTTTTAGAGAGTCCGGTAAGTGGGATGAGTGTAGTTATATGAGATGACTCGAATCCGAAACCACTTCAAAACCATATATGTTATCTATGTTTAGGAAGCGGTTATGAAGTGCAATGTTATAGAGTTTGAACTATATATCCTAATATTAAGTCCTAGGGAAAGGTCAACATTAACATTTCGAACGATGCTATCTTGTGGGACTGTCTATCTTGGGGAGTATTCCAAATGAGAGGACAACATTAGCATTCTTTGAGGGACTTATGCGGGGAACCTATGTGGGGGTTTGAAATCATTTCGAGATGCTCAAATCCATGTTGTGATTCATGATTTGTTCGAGATGATTGGATTCCATTTGTGGATTCGTGTTCTATTCAAGTGATGAAAACTCGTGTGAAAGATGCGAAACATAGCATCGACATCGAGAAAATGACATAAAATAGAGAAGAGGCATGGCCAGGGAGGTTAGCAAACCACAAGGTATATCGACTTCATTCTAGAGATGCTTATCAGTTGTTGCTAACGGGAGTTGATATGGCTCGGATCACACACTGGGGGTGGTCCAGTTATGTTTACCTTAGAGTATGTCCCATCTAGAGATATATGATGCTCAGAAGGTGGTTTCTAATTAATGGAGATCCACTTCAGTTTACTGGAAGTGCCTCCGTAGAAAATTCATATATGCGAATGTTCCTTAGCAGTATTAATTGTATACCTATTATTGTTGTGGCATTCACACAACAACTATTTGACATGATTTATGTGCTACACTCTAGACATTATCTATCATATCAATATATGTTAAACTTAATGAATGGTTTGTTTCTTTGAGGTAAAAACCGTTTCGGGAATTCGTACGATCTCAAAAGTTACTATTCCATGTCATTCATATTTCTTGAGTTTCTCACGTTGGTTTACCAAACTGATCCGGGTGTTATTTTCTTATAATGCTCGGCCAGCCCCGTGTATATTTTCAGACTTAGCCATGGACGCTCTGGAGCTTCTGCGAATGAGCTAGATGGTTTCCTACCGTAGTATTTATTTTCGCTGCATTACTATAGTATCTTTAGCATTTGTGAGGATGGGTTGTTATAATTGTCCAGGCTGATTACTGTAACTTTGAAAAATCTTGTATCTTAGAATGACAGTTTATACTATCTTTAACATTATATATGATCGTTCCATTGTGAGAGTTTGATATTGTGTTCCTTTTTCCTCTTTCTATTTCATTTTCTTTTATTTAACCCTAATAATTGGTGTTTCCAACACTTAGGTGTTTGGCACGTGAATACTGTGGATGTATTAATGTCAACACTAGGCGGTCGAAAAGGTAGGTCGTTACAGTCGGTATTAGAGCTGAAGGTTAAGCGAGAACCTTGGATTTGGTTGGGTAAGACTCATTAAGAGATGGGGTAATGGAATGCCCTTGCATGGGTTGAGTGTATTATACATATGAGAGCTTATTTGTTAGTGCTTTAAAAATATTTTATATTGCGCTTATCGGTATGTTGAGTGGTTTATGAATTCTATTTAGTACATGGGATGCCATGGTATCGATAGGGATTTCTAAGCACTTGAACACAGTAACCAACATAATATTGTTTTCAAGATGGGTGAATGGGATAATTTTACATAGGATTATATTTTATATAAAAATATATAATTTTCATAAATTGATATAGTTATTTATGATATGTTTGTTAGGAAATAATAATATTCAATTATTATCATTTATTGTTTGATTTTTTATGCTCGGCCAGTTTATGAGCATTTACTATAGTTTGTTGATCAATAGGAAAGTTACATTTATACAACATGGGTTGGGTAGGTAGTAAATTTATGGGAATATTTAATATGAACACCTTGTGAATTAAGTTTCATGGTTTGACTGTAAGGGGTTCGACGATAATGTTGGGTAAAAATTGAATTTTAACAAGAGTTATTTATTATAATCTAAACAAAGATATACAATTGTGAAATGATTTAGATAAGGAAGCAACTTTATATAAACATTGTTTATAAACGAAAAGGATTTAAATAGAGAATTTGAGGACTTAAATCCTGGCATCTTTGAAAATGTTTTTTCATGATTTTGGAGAAAATAATAGTAGTATTATTTTAACTAAGTATTTGGAAAATTTGTTTATGAAATTGAGATCATGGTACTTATTAACATTTATGAAGTGTTTTATACCGTTTTGAAATGATTTTGGTTAAGTCCTTGAGACAAGAACTGGATGTACTGAACTTACTCATGTGGCTTAAAAATAATTATGGTGATGACTTCAACATCGTCGGCGTTCATTTTCGAGTTTCTAAGTGTGGGATGCTACAATGTTGTTTTGGTAAAACAGTTTTTGATTTAATCCCAAAGTACGATTTGATATACAAAAGATGTGTATGTGTGTGTGTGTGTGATTTCAAGTGATTTAAAATGAAAACCATTATTTAGTTCGAAAGTTTTCTTATTAAGTTATATCATGGACGGATGTAGTTTATGCATTAGGAAAGTATGGTATGTGCATCATGATATGATATGTTATTTGGTAGTTTCATTTGTTAAAATGAAATGGGATTTTTGATGATTTTGGATAGTCGGGAACTTTCATATTGTTATAGAACTTGTAGTTAAGCATTTTTGAAGATACAAGGTTGAGTTTATATGACACTTGAATTAGAAGATAGCAAGTTAAAGCAAGTTTTAAATTTGTTAATCATACTTATTACAACTTTGATATCTTGTTATATACTCTTAGGATGTAGTGGAGTATTATACGAGAATGAATTTAAGTTATAAAATGTGGATAAACTTGAAGTTTTGTTTTATTAAATTATTCATAAGTGATTAAGTATTGAATGACATGTTATTTGGATAAACTATAATGACCCTGAATTTTTGACATTTGAAATTTGAATATTTAATTGATTTTTAAATATTTGAATGTTAGTTTAATTTGAATTTCAAATATCAGAGTTTGTTTGGTAATTAAATTTGTGAATTTAATTGTTAAAATTTGGGTAAAAATTTGAATCTTCAATTTTAAGCCTGCTAAAAATAATATGAAGTCTTGGAAAATTCATATTAATAATACTGAAGATAATGGAAGCTTCGGAATTGAATTTGAAACTGTTTTGTTCAGTTTTGAAATTTTATTGTTTAAATCGATAATTAAAAATAGCCTTTCGGGGCACAGTCTCGGAATTTGACGAAACCAGTTCCATTGGATCTGTAATATTGTATTATTATCGGATTTCAATTTTCGTAATGTTTGGAGTGATCGTTTGGCCGTACGATAAGCAAACGCGTCGAAATTAAATCGAAAATTTAATATTATAATTGGACCAAAAAGCTATCTTCTCCATACGATCGAATTAGGACTCGTAACCTTTTCCATTGTGTTCGGAATAGGCGTATAACATTATAAACGCCTAGCGGCACACCTCGATAGGAGGTCAAGTTTTTAAGTTGCATTTATCGAATGGTTTAAATTTGAATTTAAATTGAATGTTTATATTGTCAACTGCAGTTGATATTATTTCACATCAGCCGTGTTTTCATTCATTTCGAAGTCACTGTAGCCTGTTCATTTAGGTACGTAAACATCTTTTTCTTGTTCCCTTTCCAGCTGATAACGCGCAACCTTCCTTAGAAATTTTCAACGCAAGCAGTTAAGAGAGAGAGAAAAAAAATGGCCGAAGCCTCATTTCAAAATCAGGAAGAAAATTCCTCTTCTTCAAATCAAAATTTTGGTCGAGCTTTCATTCTTATTTCTCGTTCAAAACAATTCAAAAAAAAAAGAGCGACGAACGAGAAAGAAATATCTCGTTCCAGTTCCACGAAATCAATGGCTCGCGTACGTGAGCAAGTCGCGAGGGGACTGGAAGAGAGCGCGCGCGAGGTGATCTTCGTGGGTAATGTTTCAAGCAGGGATGGCGATATTTGCAGTGGCGCGTGTGATTGGGGCTCGCGGCCGTTGGTAGTAGAGGCGTGCGACTCGACTTCGGCGACACGGTGTCTTTGGGGTTCGCGTTGCTTGCGAGCACGTGGCCGCGAGCAGACAGTGGGTTGCGAAATCGAGGCTCTTTCGCGAGCCCTTCGGGGCATCAGCGATGATCACGTGGGTGGCCAACGATCTGCGAAGTGATGGGTAGTTCGCCTGAAGGCGACGACGAGGACGTGGCGTGCTCGATTTGGAAGCGGTGATGCTCGCGAGCTCGATCTGAGGCTCGTATCGAAGCAGCAAGGTATATGTTTCGATTTAATTTAGTAACACTTATTTCTGAATATATTACAGAAGAAAAAGGAAAGGAAAATATATTTAACGTACATATAGAAAAAAACAAACAGTAATGATATATATACATTTTGAATCTACTGTTAAAAGAAAAAGAAGAAATTATATGTCTTAAGGTGATTTATTTGTTTACTTAACTTATTAGTTACTAAGAGATTTTAAAAAGGGAAATTTTAAAAATGTTTGAAAGTTATACGAATTTAATTTAAACAGTTTGTTCAATATTAATAGATATGATTTTGGGAATTCATAAAGAAAAATATATAGGGTTGAGAAGGAATTTTAAAATACATACTAGTTTAAATTAAAATTGTTAGATAGAAATTTAATTATTCGATTGATTCGAATATTAATAAATTGTATAAATTGTTTATACAAGGTCTAATACAATGAAGAATTTATCGAAAATGGGAAAATGGATTGCAAAATAAAGGAGCAAAGGTGAGATCTTCTCACTCAAATTAAAATTGAATTGCAGTTATTGATTGATTGATTGATTGCCTGATTGTGATAGTATATATATAGTAGCATATAGCAATATATATATATTGGAGTTGTTGATTTCCCGCATTATATAGCGGATGAGACCCTATGCGCCGCATAATAGCAGATGATATTTTATAAATCCCATATACCGCAATATTCCACCTCGAAGTGGAATTGGTATTGTGCTAATGTCTGTGGATGCAGGGCAACAGGTTGGAGGGATCCAACTGGATTCCTCAAAATTATGTGAATTTTTTTCATATATTGTGATGTGATTGTTTATAATCTGTGTGTGATTATCTTTGCGATTGAAATTGTTGAAGGCTAAAATTTAGCCGAATGTATTTTTGGTATCGTTGGATACCAGAAATAAATAAAATTGGATTTTTGGAAATTAAATTTTAAGAATTGAACTAATTTGAAAGAAGGAATTTTAAAAGTATAAAAAGTTGATTTTTGTAGTCTTATCGAATTTTTTTCCGAAATACGGGAAAAGATATTAATAAATGGGTTTTGGATAATATTATTTAAAAGTTGAAAATGGAATTTTAAGTAATTTGGAAAGAATAAAGAGGTTTATTTAAAAAGGTGATAAATTTCTAGAAATCAATTTGATAATTGACTTGGTATTTGAAAAATGATTTGAAAAATCAATATGAAAATATATTAGTGTTGTGAATGAAAATGGATTTTGTGTTGAAAGAAATTTGGAAATCGATTTGTAAAACTGATTTGGTATTTGAAATAAATGGAGGAATTAATTGAAATTTGATTTGGGGTTTGAAATAAAATTGAGAAATCGATTTGAAAATTGATTTGGAGTTGAAAGTGAATATTTGAGAAATCGATTTGAAAATCGTATAAAAAGTGAATATTTGGGAATGTTAATTCAAAATGGGATTTATAAAGGAAAGGGAAATTGTTTTAAAAATAAAAACTAATTTATTTTTAAAGTGTGGAAGTAATTTACAAATTTGGAATGTAAATTTAAAATAAATCGATAAGGATTTATTTAATTGGTTTAAATGGACCATTTTCAAATGGAAGTGTATTTTCCTTAAAAAGCCGAGTATATTTTCCAAAGTAGTTTTAAATTATAAACAAAGAAATTCTAAAATTGGATTTTAAGGAATATTTTGGAGATAAAGTATTTGAACTCGGCAGATTTCCAGTGGAAATGAATACATATTTGGAAATATATTCCGCGTAAGGAAATTGATTTGAAATTTGTTTTCAAAAGTTGAAGTGTGAAAATATGATTTGAAATTTGTTTTCAAAGTGATGAAGTGTGGAAAATAAATATATCTTGCGAAGATATTTGAAATTTAATAATTTGGGAAAATTATTTGAATTGGTTGAGTGTTGTGAATGTTATTGATAGTTAAATCACCGACTATCAATATTTGCCTTTGAAATGGCATTTGAATTTTTTTTTAAAACAAGCGCTCATTATTCGGTTTAGCCGGAAGAGGACTTTGTGTCATATAACCCATTCCGAATAATGATACGACGTTATGAATTGCAATTGAAGACCGGTGTGAAGACCGGGTATTTTCGAAAATGAAAGGACAACCTGTCGAATGTCTCTGCACCGAGTTGCTCCGGTATAGAGATTTATATCACTCTTCTTGTGATGGGAAGTCCGGACGTGATTAGAAATTATCCGGATTTGCAAGGGCTTCTTTGGAAGTGCCTTCGGTTCTGTTCGAACCCAGAACAGACTTGTATGGTTGTATGTCTGACACTACACTTTGAGATATAAAGCTGATTTCTTTCAAAAAACCATTTCTGTTGGTGGCGGAGATTTATTCTCTTAGCTTAACACCCTTCTCTGAGACGTACGAGCTCAGAGGTTATGTAGTTGAAGGTTATCAGTGATATACTCCCAATTTGGTAGTGTGGCATGCTAAGTGTTGTTGTGTGTTGATGACCATTCGTTGATCATTTGTGATCAAAGCATGGCTTTCATGTAAAGCGTAGCTTTGTGGACGAGACCTCATCGAGCCTCACAGACCGGAAATGGTCGAAACAGGAAAGATGCGGCAAGGTTTCAGGGGTAGCTCCCATAGGGTATGACCATTCCTTCTGGAAAAAGGTGGTATCATGGTATGGAGCCCAGATATTTACCTGTGTGGTTGCTCCAATCTCAGTTTTTCTGTGTGATTGTTGCTTTGTGATCGAGGCGCCTCGGATAAAGGTCCCAAAGGACCGGGGTTGGCATATCTCAGGTTTACTACCCGGGAAGGGGGTAACCGGCCTTGTGTTGGCAGAGAGCCAGGTGGTTCTCGGGGCATCCCACCAGAGGCGTTCCCATGTGGCAGTAGGAAGTTCCTTAACCTGACCATTTGTTGGAAAATCCAAAGAAACAATACGAGCCTTGTACGGTTTTAGTTGTATAACCTGCTATGGAATGTGGCGGTAACCTGCTATTGAACATAGTAGCTATAGTAGGCATAAGTGCGAAATTCCTATGCTGGCTAAGATTAATATTATACTTTCGAAATGTTTTCACACTATGCACTAGTAATAATATCAAAAGAGTTTTCTTTTGCGTAGTAAGCATGTTTGACTATCGTAAGAAGAAATCTCCTCCAATTCTGCGTTTGCATTGTGTGTGTGGCGGGAGGTCTTATGGTAGTTTCATTTTCCAAAAGCATTGCGAATTACTTTTATTTTCTTTGTGAAAATAACTGTTTTACGATCTCACACTAGTCACCATGACTGACTCGGAGTTTATTGTTTCCTTTCTAAACTCTGGGTGCCCATAATTTTCCACACAGGCAGCCTAGAGTTATGTTATCAGGATATTCTGGAGCTTTGGAGCCGAGCTGGATGGCGAGACGTACTTCCGTACTTGTTTATTTATTCTGCTATGTATTCTGTATGAGGACAAGTTTATATAACTGTCCATTGTTGTATTGAGTTGTATATTGACTCTCATTGTTGTATTGTATAAACTGATATAGTTCTTTGTTTAAAAGACTAGTGATTATCTATTATATATTGTTCCGCTGCGAATGTGAGATTCTGATATTGTTTCTGTTTCTGTTTTGCTGTTCTTTCTTTTCTTCTGTCTTCTTTTACCTCTTCTTTTTAACCCTAATGGTTCGATTTTCCGGCATTCGATTGTGCGGCATTTGATACAGTGGACGTATTAATGTCGACTTTCGAGCGTCGAAAGATCTGAACCGTTACATGTGGTATCAGAGCATTTGGTTAAGCGATAACCTTGGCTCTGTTGGGAATTACTCATTAGAGATAGTGTCAGTAGTACTCTAGAATGAGTTTGAGTGTAATAACAGATATGAGCGCGTATTTGTTAGTAAATATAAAATTATTTTAAATTGTGATGATTGGTTTGTTGAGTGGTATATGGATTCTGGTCGGTATAGTCTGGACAACTCTATCGATAAGGATCTCTAAACACTCGTACAGATCAATTCGACACGATATTGTTTTAAAATAGGGTAAATGAAATAATTTTACCCAAAACTATTTTCGTAGATAAAAGAAATAATCTTTGTAAATTATTATAGTATATATGACTGCTTGGTTGTTTGGAAGTGATAACATTAAATTATTATCATTAAAGTTGAAAAGGAAATTGAAATCGTAACTCCAAAGTTAAGAAATAAAAATCCATATACAAATGGAATTTGAGAATATAAATTGTAAATGTGATTTGTAATTTGAAATGGAATTTCAGAGAAATGTTTTGAAAAGAATTTGGAAATTTTGGAGATTTGGAAAAGTTTAAATTCCTTTTGAGTTTGGAAATGAATTTCAAAGGGTTTTTGGAAAAGTGTTTTGAAGGGATGAAAGCTCTAAACTCTTTTAGGTCGCTGGAAAATAATTCCTATGATGATCGCGACATCACCAGTGTTCATTTTCGGGTTTCCAAAAGAGGAATTGCTGCCAAATTGTATTAAATGGAAGTTGTTGAAAACTGGGTTTGGTTTTGGAAATTCAAAGTATAATTTGAAAAGACTCTAGAGTGTTATATAAAATGTTTATGGAATATCATTAAGTTATTAACTTGTAAAGTTTGAAGTTGTTAAAATAAAAAAAATCTAACTTAAAGAGAAGTTGGATGAAAGTAAATGTGAAAGCGAAAATAAGTTGGATAAAAAGTGGATTGGAATAAAATTATTAAGTTGGAAAATAAATTGTGAATGAATAAATAAATTTGCAGTTGCAAGTGCAAGAAAATGAAATTGAATGTTGAAATTCATTTTGAATTTGTAAGTAAATAGAACTGGAATTGAATTTGATTTGTGAAAAACAAAGTGAAGTATTAAACTAAAATTAGTAAGTGAAGCTAATTGAAGATTGACCAAATGAATAAGGTTTAAAATGAATTGAATTCAATAATTATAAATGAAAGATTGATTGAATTTATATGGAATTGGCAATCCAGTTTAAATATAAGTGGTTATAAACCAAGTGGTAATTGAAAATTAATATAAAAAAGTATGGAAAATACTTGTATTGAACTTAAGAAATAAGTGTGAAATTCTTAAGTAAATTTGATATTGAAAATATTCTAAGTTGATGATTGAATGAAGATTAAACTGGAAATTGCAAAATGAATCATTATGAATAAGTAAATAAAACTAATTTAATTAAATTAGTAGATGGAATGAATTTGATAAATGAAAATCAAATCAAGGATTTAAATTTGGAAGGGTTACAAGGAAAATTAAAATTGAGTTTTGAATTGAAAAAAAAAGCTTAAGTAAATATTGGATAAAAGCTCGACTTAAGTAAAATTGTGAAATGGTTGTTGTTAAGTTTTATGAAATGGTTTTTGAACGAAACTTGTTTGATTAATGAAATGCAAATAAATGGATTAGAACTAAAAAAATGCAAGTATAAATATGACAATGAATTATTGAATTAATATGAGATGAATTTAAAGTTGTTTTGTAAGCTATAATTGCATAGCAAATGCATACTTGGTTTGTTGAATATACATAAATGAGGTTTATGAAATGGATGCTAAGCAAAGATTTTTGTATATTAATGCATCAAAATGAATGTGAATATGGAATGCAAATGAATTAAATGAAAGAAAGTGAATTGTAAATCACTTGAATTGAATAAAAATGGTATGGAATGTAGTTGTAAGCAATTGAACTTTGTATTGAAACTTTATAAATTGCTAATGGAATTTAATTTGAATGTTTTGCTTATGAAAACTACTTGTTTGTTATTGAAAACAAGTGAAATGTTAATAATTTCTTATATATGTCGCTTACACGTTTAAACTGAGTAAGTACAGGTACCGGGGCTACCGTTTGGCTGGATTTGGTTGCGTTAATAAGCTAATAAATAACTACTTTGTTTAAAAATGCTAAAAAGGTACGCCTACGCAATACAAAAATAGGAAATATGAACCTTTTTTTCTTTTCCGACCGAGTGGGTCGATGTATATATATTTATATCTTTTGTTAAATTGCAAAAGCTCCTCCGTACAAAGGAGACTCCGCCAAAATATTCCGAAAATTTTGGGAGTTAGAAAATTTTTTGAAAAATTAGGGAAATTTTTGTTAACGGAAAATTGATTTTCAAATTGTAATGGAAACGTACGAATTGAACTAGAAAATGAAAACCATTGTTTTGGTCGAAGTTGAAAGTTTTGGAAAAAGTGAATATCGAGTTTCACTAAGTGAAAATTTGGATTTTGAAGATAAAATGAATTCAAATAGAATTGAAATTGTAAATTGAATTCAAATGGAATTGGAAATACGAAGTTGAATGGAAATGAATATATAACTTTGGTAGTGAAGTGAAAATGAATATAAGAAGTATGTAAATACTTATATTGAACTTAAGAAATGAATGGAGAAATTTTGAATAATTTACAATTTGAATTTAAATTTAAATTTGAATTGTGAAGTAAAATAAAGTTGTTTAAAACTTGTGGTTGAGTTTGGAAAGTTAATAAGAGGAATGATAGTGTCTTTAATAAAAAGATTTGTTTTGAAAATTTGATAAAACTGTTTGGTTTGGGGAAATGATAAACGGGTATTGGATCATTCCTCTTAACTTGTAATTTCGGGGACAAAATTCTTTTAAGGGGGGAAGATTGTAACGACCCTGAATTTTTGACATTTGAAATTTGAATATTTAATTGATTTTTAAATATTTGAATGTTAGTTCAATTTGAATTTCAAATATCAGAGTTTGTTTGGTAATTAAATTAGTGAATTTAATTGTTAAAATTTGGGTAAAAATTTGAATCTTCAATTTTAAGCCTGTTAAAAATAATATGAAGTCTTGGAAAATTCATATTAATAATACTGAAGATAATGGAAGCTTCAGAATTGAATTTGAAACTGTTTTGTTCAGTTTTGAAATTTTATTGTTTAAATCGATAATTGAAAATAGCCTTCCGAGGCACAGTCTCAGAATTTGACGAAACCAGTTCCATTGGATCCGTAATATTGTATTATTATCGGATTTCAATTTTCGTAATGTTTGGAGTGATCGTTTGGCCGTACGATAAGCAAACGCGCTGAAATTAAATCGAAAATTTAATATTATAACTGGTCCAAAAAGCTATCTTCTCCATACGATCGAATTAGGACTCATAACCTTTTCCATTGTGTTCGGAATAGGCGTATAACATTATAAACGCCTAGCGGCACACCTCGATAGGAGGTCAAGTTTTTAAGTTGCATTTATCGAACGGTTTAAATTTGAATTTAAATTGAATGTTTATATTGTCAACTACAGTTGATATTATTTCAAATCAGCTGTGTTTTCATTCATTTCGAAGTCACTGTAGCCTGTTGATTTAGGTAGGTAAACATCTTTTTCTTGTTCCCTTTCCAGTTGATAACGCGCAACCTTCCTCAGAAATTTTCAACGCAAGCAGTTAAGAGAAAGAAAAAAAAATGGCCGAAGCCTCGTTTCAAAATCAGGAAGAAAATTCCTCTTCTTCAAATCAAAATTTTGGCCGAGCTTTCATTCCCCTTTCTCATTCAAAACAATTCAAAAATCAAAAAAAAAAGTGCGACGAACGAGAACGAAATATCTCGTTCCAGTTCCACGAAATCAATGGCTCGCGTACGTGAGCAAGTCGCGAGGCGATTGGAAGAGAGCACGCGCGAGGTGATCTTCGTGGGTAATATTTCAAGCAGGGATGTCGATATTTGCAGTGGCACGCGCGATTGGGGCTTGCGGCCGTTGGTAGTAGAGGCGTGCGACTCGACTTCGGCGACACGGTGTCTTTGGGGTTCGCGTTGCTTGCGAGCACGTGGCGGCGAGCAGACAGTGGGTTGCGAAGTCGAGGCTCTTTCGTGAGCGCTTCGGGGCATCAGCGATGATCACGAGGGTGGCCAACGATCTACGAAGTGATGGGTAGTTCGCCTGAAGGGGACGACGAGGACGTGGCGTGCTCGATTTGAAAGCGGTGATGCTCGCGAGCTCGATCTGAGGCTCGTATCGAAGCAGCAAGGTATACGTTTCGATTTAATTTAATGACACTTATCTCTGAATATATTACAGAAGAAAAAGGAAAGGAAAATATATTTAACATATATACAGAAAAAAAAACAGTAATGATATATATACATTTTGAATCTACTGTTAAAAGAAAAGGAAGAAATTACATGTCTTAAGGTGATTTGTTTGTTTACTTAACTCATTAGTTACTAAAAGATTTTAAAAAGGGAAATTTTAAAAATGTTTGAAAGTTATACGAATTTAATTTAAACAGTTTGTTCAATATTAATAGATATGATTTTGGGAATTTATAAAGAAAAATATATAGGGTTGAGAAGGAATTTTAAAATACATACTAGTTTAAATTAAAATTGTTAGATAGAAATTAAATCATTCGATTAATTAGAATATTAATAAATTGTATAAATTGTTTATACAAGGTCTAATACAATGAAGAATTTATCGAAAATGGGAAAATGGATTGCAAAATAAAGGAGCAAAGGTGAGATCTTCTCACTCAAATTAAAATTGAATTGCAGTTATTGATTGATTGATTGATTGCCTGATTGTGATAGTATATATATAGTAGCATATAGCAATATATATATTGGAATATATATATATTGGAGTTGTTGATTTCCCGCATTATATAGCGGATGAGACCCTATGCGCCGCATAATAGCAGATGATATTTTATAAATCCCATATACCGTGATATTCCACCTCGAAGTGGAATTGGTTTTGTGCTAACGTCTGTGGATGCAGGGCAACAGGGTTGAGGGATCCAACTGGATTCCTCAAAATTATGTGAATTTGTTTCATATATTGTGATGTGATTGTTTATAATCTGTGTGTGATTATCTTTGCGATGGAAATTGTTGAAGGATAAAATTTAGCCGAATGTATTTTTGGTATCGTTGGATACCAGAAATAAATAAAATTGGATTTTTGGAAATTAAATTTTAAGAATTAAACTAATTTGAAAGAAGGAATTTTAAAAGTATAAAAAGTTGATTTTTGTAGTCTTATCGAATTTTTTCCGAAATACGGGAAAAGATATTAATAAATGGGTTTTGGATAATATTATCTAAAAGTTGAAAATGGATTTTTAAGTAATTTGGAAAGAATAAAGGGGTTTATTTAAAAAGGTGATAAATTTCTAGAAATCAATTTGATAATTGACTTGGTATTTGAAAAATGATTTGAAAAATCAATATGAAAATTTATTGGTGTTGTGAATGAAAATGGATTTTGTGTTGAAAGAAATTTGGAAATCGATTTGTAAAACTGATTTGGTATTTGAAATAAATGGAGGAATTAATTGAAATTTGATTTGGGGTTTGAAATAAAATTGAGAAATCGATTTGAAAATTGATTTGGAGTGGAAAGTGAATATTTGAGAAATCGATTTGAAAATCGTATAAAAAGTGAATATTTGGGAATATAAATTCAAAATGGGATTTATAAAGGAAAGGGAAATTGTTTTAAAAATAAACACTGATTTATTTTTAAAGTGTGGAAGTAATTTACAAATTTGGAATGTGAATTTAAAATAAATCGATAAGGATTTATTTAATTGGTTTAAATGGACCATTTTGAAATGGAAGTGTATTTTTCTTGAAAAGCCGAGTATATTTTCCAAAGTAGTTTTAAATTATAAATAAAGAAATTCTGAAATTGGATTTTAAGGAATATTTTGGAGATAAAGTATTTGAACTCGGCAGATTTCCAGTGGAAATGAATACATATTTGGAAATATATTCCGCGTAAGGAAATTGATTTGAAATTTGTTTTCAAAAGTTGAAGTGTGAAAATATGATTTGAAATTTGTTTTCAAAGTGATGAAGTGTGGAAAATATATATATTTTGCGAAGATATTTGAAATTTAATAATTTGGGAAAATTATTTGAATTGGTTGACTGTTGTGAATGTTATTGATAGTTAAATCACCGACTATCAATATTTGCCTTTGAAATGGCATTTGAATTTGTTTTTAAAACAAGCGCTCTTTATTCGGTTTAGCCGGGAGAGGACTTTTTGTCATATAACCCATTCCGAATAATGATACGACGTTATGAATTGCAATTGAAGACCGGTGTGAAGACCGGGTATTTTCAAAAATGAAAGGACAACCCGTCGAATGTCTCTGCACCGAGTTGCTCCGGTATAGAGATTTATATCACTCTTCTTGTGATGGGAAGTCCGGACGTGATTAGAAATTATCCGGATTTGCAAGGGCTTCTTTGGAAGTGCCTTCGGTTCTGTTCGAAACCGGAACAGACTTGAATGGTTGTATGTATGACACTACACTTTGAGATATAAAGCTGATTTCTTTCAAATACATTTCTGTTGGTGGCGGAGATTTATTCTCTTAGCTTAACACCCTTCTCTGAGACGAACGAGCTCAGAGGTTATGTAGTTGAAGGTTATCAGTGATATACTCCCAATTTGGTAGTGTGGCATGCTAAGTGTTGCTGTGTGTTGATGATCATTCGTTGATCATTTGTGATCAAAGCATGGCTTTCATGTAAAGCGTAACTTTGTGGACGAGACCTCATCGAGCCTCACAGACCGGAAATGGTCGAAACAGGAAAGATGCGGCAAGGTTTCAGGGGTAGCTCCCCTAGGGTATGACCATTCCTTCTGGAAAAAGGTGGTATCATGGTATGGAGCCCAGATATTTACCTGTGTGGTTGCTCAAATCTCATTTTCTCTTTGTGATTGTTGCTTTGTGATCGGAGCGCCTTGGATAAACGTCCCAAAGGACCGGGGGTGGCATATCTCAGGTTTACTACTTGGGAAGGGGGTAACCGGCCTTGTGTTGGTAGAGAGCCAGGTGGTTCTCGGGGCGTCCCGCCAGAGGCGTTCCCATGTGGCAGTAGGAAGTTCCTTAGCCTGACCATTTGTTGGAAAATCCAAATAAACAATACGAGCCTTGTACGGTTTTAGTTGTATAACCTGCTACGGAATGTGGCGGTAACCTGCTATTGAACATAGTAGCTATAGTAGGCATAAGTGCGAAATGCCTATGCTGGCTAAGATTAATATTATACTTTCGAAATGTTTTCACACTATGCACTAGTAATAATATCAAAAGAGTTTTCTTTTGCGTAGTAAGCATGTTTGACTATCATAAGAAGAAATCTCCTCCAATTCTGCGTTTGCATTGTGTGTGTGGCGGGAGGTCTTATGGTAGTTTCATTTTCCAAAAGCATTGCGAATTCCTTTTATTTTCTTTGTGAAAATAACTGTTTTACGATCTCACACCAGTCACCATGACTGACTCGGAGTTTATTGTTTCCTTTCTAAACTCTGGGTGCCCATAATTTTCCACACGGGCAGCCTAGAGTTATGTTATCAGGATATTCTGGAGCTTTGGAGGCGAGCTGGATGGCGAGACGTACTCCCATACCTGTTTATTTATTCCGCTGTGTATTCTGTATGAGGACAAGTTTATATAACTGTCCATTGTTGTATTGAGTTGTATATTGACTCTCATTGTTGTATTGTATAAACTGATATAGTTCTTTGTTTAAAAGACTAGTGATTATCTATTATATATTGTTCCGCTGCGAATGTGAGATTCTGATATTGTTTATGTTTCTGTTTTTCTGTTCTTTCTTTTCTTCTGTCTTTTTTTACCTCTTCTTTTTAACCCTAATGGTTCGGTTTTCCGGCATTCGATTGCGCGGCATTTGATAAAGTGGACGTATTAATGTTGACTTTCGAGCGTCGAAAGATCCGAACCGTTACATAAACGAATGTGATTAAAAAGGAATTGGTGTAGCTAAGAAACTAAGAGGATGAATATGTAAGTTGTACGTAGAATGCTTTATTCGCATGACTGTTCTTGGTCTAGTATCCGAGTACGTAATTTCGAGGTGGAATACACCAGTCTAAACAAGGATTTTTTACTAAATCATTAACGACGAACATTTGATACAGATTCTTGATATGATCCCAAGTTTTCTATCATGGTATATGGCTATGGAAAAAGAACGTTGGTTTCTAATTAAGGAACCTAATTGGAGTTCATACTAGAGGGGTTAAGTGATCTATACTAGTTGGGAAGTGAAATTTATGTGATCGAGCAAAGTGATCAGATCAAATATTGCATACGGATGGTCCATGTGCACCCATAGGCTTTAATATGTATATATACTATGTTTTGTTGACTTATATAGGGTTTAAGTGGTGACTCTTCAATTTTTTATGAGGTAGCATGAATAATCGTCTAAGTAATAACCTGAGACTGTTGAGCGTAAGGTATGCTTAGTACGTTATTTATCATCCTTGTATGATGAGAGGGATTTTAAACCTAAGCAAACTATGAGCTTTGTTTGATAATTATTATGATACTATTAAGTATCAATGGGTGATCGTCTTCTTGGTTTCTAGTGTTGGAATTTCAAGGACGAAATATTCTAAGTGGGGGAGAATGCAATGATCCGGAATTTCGGACACTTCATATTCAAATATCTGAATTATTTAAATATTTGAATCTTGGGTTAAAAGTTATTAAAATGATTTAATAATATTTATAAACCCTTCTAAATCATAACTAATGATGGTAAAATTGTTTTGGAAAAATGTTTACAAAAATATATTCTTCGAAAAAATGATAATGTGACCGAAATTCGGTTTATTGGTAAACAACTTTTCGATCGATATAAAGTTCGAACCCTTGTGCACTTGTCTAATGATCAAATGGACACATTAGCAACTGATTAACATACAAACCTCTTCATGAGGCAATTGAAGGTTTTAAAAGCTTCCATAAGGACAAGAGATATTATGAGAAGGGTATAAGAGTAATATGCATAAATGAGAAGTGATATAAAAGAGAAGTGATGGGGGATGAAGCTTCCATGGCATGGTGGGGGTGAGTACAAAGCTAAAGAGTACCATATTGAGCCTATAAAAGTAGGGGCATACCCTTAGAGTATAATCACAAATTCACAAATGAAAACCAAGCCCCTCTAACGACTTCTTCATCTCCTTCTTCACTAAATGTTCTCAAATGAAATAGTTGCAAATCAACTCCAAATCACTTAAAACTTTGCCACGAGGCTTAGTATAATATTAGAAAACCTTCTACCATGTTAGAAGTTAAGGAAGTGAAGCATATCTCTCCATGGAGGGAGAGGCCGTGAGCTATTTGTGGGTGGTGGAGGCAAATGAGCAAGTGCAAGGCGAGGAGGAGGAGAGAGGATGTTGTTGCAAGGATGAGGTTTGGTTTGGATTCTTGGATCTTGGTTGTTTGAGAGGTTAAAGGTGAGTTAATTCCTCACTTTGAATGAAGATATTACACATACACATGTTATATTGATTGTATATATGTTGTTTGAATTATTGTTAACTTATGTTAAAACATTGGTTTGGATTCTTACTTTAAAAGTAAGTGACATATGTGATCCTATATATGGACTTGAAAAAACCGGGAATGGACTCGAATTGACTTGTATTATTTGTAATAGGACCTTAAACAAAGTACATAGATTATAGATGGACATTGGTAGAGATCGGCCTCGGATTTGAAAGTGCACTTATAACGATAATCGTTATAGATGCAGTTGTGAATTGCCATGATTTTGGTAATGTTTATGGAACTTTGTAGAGAGATCCCTAGGGGTTTCTTGCTATATTTATAATGTTTTATATGTATTTGCATTGCTGTTAAAAGTTTGAATAGTGAAAAGTTAAGTAACATATTAAAAAGTGACCAAAACTTCACTTGTGCAAAACTATCCCGTTTAGACTTGATTTTTGAACTTTAAAAGGGTTGAAAAGATATCTAAATTTAAATATTTTGTTTCATTCTTTTTACAAGTGTTTACTAACTCTTATTATAGTATTTTAAAGGTGGTTTGAGATCTTTATAAATTTTTAAGAATTAGTTGTGAATTTTTAAAGAAGAAATATTTTGTTAAAATATATAGAGAAAATGTCATTTTCAAGTTTTTAAGGATTTTATAAACTTTTTATTTTCAAGTAATATTTTGAGTAAATGTTTTAAAACCTATTATTAGTTGTAACGACCCCGGATTTTATATAAATTTAAATTGATAATTAAAATTAATTTTAGAATAAAATTATGAAATTAATCGATTAATTGATTGCGAGTTTCCCCGAATTCAGATAAAATATGTGTTAAATTTAAATATTGTATATATATGTGTGAATATGTATGTATGGGATTTGAATTTAATTTTAAATAAATGGTTTATGTTAGAAATTAAAATAAATAAATAAATAGAAATATAAGACGATAAATATTAAAGTAAAACAATAGTAATAAATTAAATTAGAAATAGAAATCAATATATAAAAGATAAATTTTAATAAAAAATATAAAGGAAAACATTAGCTCAAATTTTAACAACAAATTAAACTCTATAAATTCATCTATGTTACAATATATATATATATATAGAGTAAACAAATTAGTTAAATTAAACAATATATTAAATATAGGAATTCATTATAAATTATAAAACAAAATAATAAACACATTAAATAAATTATAACAACATATTAAATATGGAAATACAATCAAATATGAAAAAGAAAATAAAAAAATACAAATATTTATGAAGCTCACTTATATTACAAAGTGATAAAACAAACAAAAGAAAATACACATTCAAATAAGAAAACAAAATATATATATACATTCATGTTGCAAGAAATGATGACCTGCATAATAAAGAAAATACATATATAGGAAATATATGTAGGCTTACAAAGTTAGAAGCCACCAGATTTTTCTTTCATGCAATGTATAAAATAAAATAAAGCAAATAAAATATATATTTTGTACAAGGTAATTAATGTTTGGCCACCACAACAAATCCATCAGCCTACAAACAAGAAAAATCCCTGCTAACTAGTACAAGAAAATATAATCACTTGTACAACATTTCATTTCAGCTGGAACAAATATTTTACCATCTTCAACAACATAACTTCTCATTTCAGTTTCGTTCATCCATTTAAACTGAGTAAAAGAAAATCTGAAGTAATATCATCTTATAGTCAAACCAAATACCAACTTAAAACTTCAGATTTAAAACCAAGCAATCAAAGAAATTTGAGATTAAGAAGAAGAAGACTTCCAGTATCAAGTTCAAAACCAGATTTCAACTTCAAATTCAAAAAGGCTTCAACTTTCAAACTGAAAACTTCTGGAATCAGAATGTTTAAGGTGAGTAACACTCAACCATTTAATCTTGAGTGTATATATATTGAACAATTCTCTGTGTATATGCATATATCAGTGATATCTCTTCTCTGTTACATTACAGAGTATCAAACAACAAGAAAATCCTATTTCTTGTTTTCTAATCCATATCAGGCTTTAGTTTCAAAACAAAATAGTTGTGTTTAAGTATGGGTTATAATCTAAAAATGGTTTCGTGAAGTATAAATGTATATAGAATGAAAAAATCAAATTTTACAGTGAAAACTTTGTTTTCTGGAAAATTCGAGTATCACGAAATTTTGTTTCAAGGATATAACTTGAATCTTTACTGGAAGCTATGATTTTTAAGCATGGATTGATGATTTTTAGTGATGGGAGTTAGGAGCAGTTTGTTTTTGTTTAAAAAATGGATTTTTACCAATTTTTGGCGATCAAGTGATTTGTGGATGTCGGGGTTGTTCGTGGAGGTGAAGGAGTTTACTGGGTGTCAGAGAAAAATGGTCGGAGGTGGTAATAACGATTGGGGCGACGGCGGTGTGAGGTTGAAGTTCGTAGCCCTAGTTTTTAGGTTGATCGAAAACGTTGCCATCGCAAACTCTCTAGTGGATCGAGCTCCACCAGACTTTGGGAGATGGAAGTAGAAGTGTTGGCGAGGTCGTGGCCGGAGGCTCCGGTGTTCTAGTGGTCGAGGTTGCGGTTATGAGGCGCTTCCAGGTTTGATGTAGTGGTTCCAGTTTTGTGCCAGGAAGCTCGACTTTGATTTCGAGTTGTTTTGGATGTTCTGATGATCGAGGATGTGTGTGTGGATGATCGCCGATCTGAGGAGGTTGTCGTGGATGATCGGAAGTGGCGGCATCATTGGTGCACGTGCACGAGGAAGGTTTGGTGTCAGTGGGATTGTGATGGTTATGTTGGAAGTTGACTCGAAGGGAACTCCGTGCTTTTGAGTGGGTGACTCGAGTTTGTACTCGAGTATTTCGAGAGGGTTTTGCGTGCCAGGTTTTAGACCTTAGATTTTAAAAACAAAAGTTTGAAATGGGAAGAAAACTCGGGTTAGACCAGAGTGGTCTTCGGGTTTGACCCGAAGCAAGTGTTAAGCAAATTTTAAAAAGGATTTTTAAAATTGGTTTTTCATGAAATTTAAAAATGAAATTAGTTTAAACTTTATTATATAAATTACCTTATGTAATAGTTGTTTTCTTTAACATTGTTTAAGAAGCTTTGAAACTTTGAATTTTGTTAGATAAAGTTAAAGTTGAGTTAGAAATGAAATTTTAAAAGTTTTTTTAAGCAAGTTTTTGAAATTGAAATTGAAATTAGTTTTAAAACTATTACTTGATAATATTTTAAGTATTTAAAGGAAGTTTTGTTAACTTTAATTTATCAAGTTAAAATGATTATTTTATTTTAGAACTTAATTAAGTAGAGTTAATTATAAAGTTATAATGGTTAAAAAATGTAAATGGTAATTAAGTTTTATTAATTAATAGTTAAGTTTTATTAGTTAATAATTAAGAAATAATTAATCTATAATAAAAGTTAATTAAGAATTAATTAACTATTACTAAGGGTTAATTAAATTGTTATTAAGGATTAATCAACTAATGATTAGGAATTAATTAATTTGTTATTAAATTTTATTAATTGATGATTAAGGGTTATTAATTAATAATTAAAGAATAATTAATCTTTAATTAAAGATTAATTAATTTGTTTTAAAGATAATTAAGGGATGAATTACCAATTGTAATTAATGAAATGAATGCGATTAACTTAAGTTAATTAATTTGTCAATCAATTAAAGATAATCATTTGATGGTTGATTAAGTATAAATTACTTAATGAGATTGAATAGTGTAATTACTTAGTGAAGTAATTAATGTATAATTACTGGATGCCATCAATTGAATGATGATTAGTAACTTGGGTATAATTGTTTGTTAATAATCAAAGGATTAATTAATAATTGTGATTAATTAAGATTTATTTAATAATTAAAAGTAAATTGATTCATTAATTAAGGATGATTAGTTAATAATTAAAGGTTAACTAACAAATGATGAAAGGGAAATTATTTCAAATAATTTGTAATTAACTTATGACAATTAACCCGGATTAATAATTGATACATCTGATAAAAATTAATCAGTTGATTAATAAAATTTACTGGTGAATGTTGGATTTGACTGAATGATTGAATTATTGATATTCCCTGATCTGTGATGCTGTGTGATATATTCTGATTTGTGTGTGATCTGTACTGTAGTTTATTTATCTGGGATGAATGTAATATATTATCTGTAATTTATATATCTGTGATCTGTGAATAAAAGATAAGCGTTATAGTTATACCGCTTATCAACTATACTTCTGTATTCTGATCTGTGATGATTTATTGATGTTGCACTACTGTGTGAAACCCCTGGACTACACCATACACACACAAATATGGATTTCACGTGGAAATCAGTTAAGTTACAGATTTTTAACAATTGTAAAGATTGAATTCTTGAATTCAAAATAGTTTTGGAATTGGAATTGAAAGCTTTTGAAAATGAGTTCAAATGATTTAATAAAATTTGAAATCTAAATGATTTGATTTAAATTTGAATTCAATATTTGGAATTGAATTCAATGATTTGAAAATTTTGGTCTAAAAAGACCATACCAGTTATAAATGTGTTTTATAGGGATTTTTAACCATTTAAAAGTATGGTTTTGGAAATTTAAGAAATTTAATCCAAGTTTTATACTTGAATGGTTTTAACTTATGTAAATTGTAATTAGTTTTCCAGAATGGAAACTAATTGTTTCAAAGAATAAAAGCTTTCATATAAGGAATGAATTTCCAATTTGAATTAAAGGAATTTCAAGTTTGAATTGAAAAATGGTTTTCCAAGTTATGAGTGAATTCTTTTTGAAAGCTATGAATTAAATCTTGATTTAAAGATTTAATGAGTTAATCCAATTGAAATGGAAATCGATTTGAAAATCTATGAATAGAATCTTTGTGAAACTGGGTGAAATTTGTGCACTGAATCTTTTTGTTTAAAAAGATTAAAATGGAAATTTGTTTAAACCATTTGAAAGAAAAGTTTTGTGTAATAAGTTGTGACTTAACTGAAATCCCAATATCCATATGTTTTTAAATATTGTGCTCATTATTCGGTTTAGCCGGAAGAGGACCTTTGTGTCATATAACCCATTCCGAATAATGATACGTCGTATATGGATTGCATTTGAAGACCGGTGTTGAAGACCGGGTATTTGTGAGAACGATAGGATGACCTATCGATTGTCTCTGCACTGAGTCGCGCCGGTATAGAGATTCCTTAAGTGATGGAAAATCCGATCGGGATTGTGAATACCCGGATTGCAAGGGCTTCTTCGGAAGTGCCTTCGGTTCTGTTCGAACCCGGAACAGACTTGTATGGTTGTATGTCTGACATTACACTTTGAGATATAAAGCTGATTTCTTTCAAATACATTTTTGTTTGGTGGCGGAGAATTTATTCTCTTAGCTTAACACCCTTCTCTGAGACGTACGAGCTCAGAGGTTATGTAGTTGAAGGTTATCAGTGATATACTCCCAAATTGGTAGTGTGGCATGTTGAGTGCTGCTGTGTGTTGCTGATCATTTGTTGATCAAAGCATGGCTTTCGTGTAAAGCGTAGCTTTGTGGACGATACCTCATCGGACCTCACAAACCGTAAATGTCGAAACAGGAAAGATGTGGCAAGGTTTCAGGGGTAGCTCCCCTAGGGTATGACCATTCTTCTGGAAAAAGGTGGTATCATGGTATGGATCCCATATATTTACCTATGTGGTTGCTCCAATCAAATTTTCTCTGTGTGATTGTTGCTTTGTGATCAGGATCCCGGCTAAAGGTCACAAATGACCGGGGGTGGCATATCTCAGTTTTACTACCCAGGAAGGGGGTAACCGGCCTTGTGTTGGCAGAGAGCCAGGTGGTTCTCGGGGCGTCCCTCCAGAGGCGTTCCCATGTGGCAGTAGGAAGTTCCTTAGCCTGACCATTTGTTGGAAAATCCAAAGAAACAATACGAGCCTTGTACGGTTTTAGTTGTATAACCTGCTATGGAATGTGGCGGCAACCTGCTATTGAACATAGTAGCTATAGTAGGCATAAGTGCGAAATGCCTATGCTGGCTAAGATTAATATTATATTTTCGAAATGTTTCTGCACTATGCACTAGTAATAATATCAAAAGAGTTTTCTTGCGTAGGAAGCATGTTTGACTATCATAAGGAGAAATCTCCTCCAATTCTGCGTTTGCATTGTGTGTGTGGCGGGAGGCCTTATGGTAGTTTCATTTTCCAAAAAGCATTGCGGATTTCAATGTTTAAAATTCTTTTGTGTTTGTTTAAAGATAAACTGTTTTTGTTGCTCACACGAGTCCCATGACTGACCTGGAGTTTATTGTTCTCTTCCTAAACTCTGGGTGCCCACAATTTTCCACACGGACAGTCTAGAGTTGGGGTTTTTTTCAGATAGTCAGGTTTAGTAGATTATCTGGAGCTAGTTCAGTTTATGGAGATCGCGACTGCTCTTGCTTCTCTTAGTGGTTCGAGCTTGACATTGGAGTGGTTGGACTCAACCTCTCTGACCGATCGTTTGGAGTTATCACTTCTATTGTTTCCGCTGTAGCATTATTTGTCTCTGATATTGTTGTATCATTGTTGTATATCATTCTGGATATTGTATTCATTGGAATTGTATATGATATTATCCATTTCTTTATTCCGCTGTGTTGTTATACTTAATGGTGTTATAAGCTCCGGCGAGCCAGATTCGGCGTTTGAATCTGCGGCATTCGAGTACAAGTGAAGTACGGGTGCCGATTTTCGAAGGCCGAGTCAGGATCGTTATATTAGTATTATAAAGGATTTTAATAGCATTTTTAAGTATGTATAGTTTTAGAATATATGGTGACTATTTTATATCTTATGGAATTAAATAACATTTGAAATGGTTTATTTAATATCAAATTTTGGTAAACAAGTTACTATACATATATATCATTTTTGAAAAGGTTTTGGAAGTAAAAAAAAAAGGATTAGAAAGGGGTTAGAATTGCTAAATGGTCAAATGGTTGATTGTTTAAATTACTTATTTGAAAAGTAATTAACTATGCTTAACGCTAAAAACCGACGAAGCAAGGCTTATATATGTGTGAGAGTTAAGATTGATGTCGAGTAGGGACGGAGCAATAGAGCTCTAACCTACCGGGCTTCCTTCTTGACATAGGAATAATAAGTTGGAAAATGTCAAATACGTGTTAATCATGTTGATTTCTTATTGTTTATTTAAATCATTAATACTATACTTAACACTAAAACCGACGAGGTAGACTTATCCATTTGTGGGAATTAAGAATGAAGTGTCTAGGCAAGACTTTGATGCAACCAATGCTCTAACTTACCTAATCTCACTCTTGAATGAGGAATGGTTAAGTTGAAATGTCATAAACGAGTTAAGCATACGAATCGTGATTTCTATAAGTAATAATTTTCAGAGCTTGATAGTTAACTTGTCAATTGTTGAACGTGACCAAATATGAACTTAGATCTTTAAAACAAATGTTTAAAAGATATTACAAGTATGGAATGGTTTTGGGTTTGTTGTGATAATGTGTTAATAGCCTTCGTCTTTAACCATTTTTTATTATACTTATGGATGTAAATAGATAACTATAAGAATGATTTAAAGATAAGCATACGCAAAATGGTCTTGGGTTTGTAGTGACAATGTTTAAGTAACATTAGTCTTAAACCGTTTGAATGGATTTGCGAAAGTACTTAGATCCTTAAAATGGATACTTTGAAGGAAATAATAAGTATGGAATCTTTAGAAAAAAGATAGAAGTTTATTAGGTAAAATAAATTTTAATAATAAAGGAGTTTTTAATTAATAAAATGATTAAATAAATAAAAGGGATCAGGAGTTACTTAAGTAGCTTGACCAAACTTTGTATGGCTTGATTGTACTTTGTGTGACTTGATAGTGTTTTGTTTGTTCATTTGTTTATGGAAAGTATACTAGACTTGGTTTCTATTTACAAATGAACATCTTATACTAGATAGTCGATTACTTGACTATCAAAATTGTCAAAATATAACTGGGGGATATCTAGATGAAACACAAGTGCTATATGGAACAGTTATTTTTGGAGATGCTATATTGTACGTATAAACTCATCTTGCTCTTGTAGGATAAATGATAAGGAAATCCTTCTGCGTAAAAGGTTAGGAGGTGATCTCCCCTCTTATGTATTATCTGTTATTTCCAAAAGAACCGGAGTTGGTTTTACCGAAAATTTATCGATTGGTTTTGGAAAGTCAGGTAAGTCGGAAGAGTGTACTTATATGAGATGACTCGAACTCGAAACCACTTCAAAACCATATATGTGTCCTATCTTCTAAAAGCGGTTGTGAAGTGGAATGCTATAGAGTTGAACTGTTATCCTAAGGTTTAGTCCAAGGGAAAGGTCAGCGCTAACATTTCGAATGATGTTATCGTGTAGGACTATCTATCTTGAGGAGTATTCCAATAGAGAAGACAACATTAGCATTCGTCGAAGGACTTATGCAGGTAACCTATGTGGAGGTTCGAGATTGGTTCGAGATGCTCGAATCCATGTAGTGATTTGTGATCCGTTCGAGATGATAGAATCCATTTGGAGATTCGTGTTCTGTTCGACTGATGAAGACTTGTGTGAAAGACACCGAACGTAGCCTCGACATCGGGAAAATGACATAAAATACAGAAGGGGCATGGCCAGGGAGGTTTAGCAAACCTCAAGGGTATATCAATTCCATTTTAGAGATGCTTATCGATTGTTGCTGGTGGGAGTTGATATGGCTTGGATCACATACCAAAGGTGGTCCAATTATGTTTAGCTTAAAGTATATCCCATCTAGAGATATACGATGCTCGGATGGTAGTTTTTGATCCTTATCATGGAGATCCACTTCAGTTTACTAAAGTGCCTCCGTGGAAAATCCATATATGCAAACGTACCTTAGCGGTATTGACTGTATACCTATTATTGTTGTGGCGTTCACACAGCAACTATTTGATATGACTTATGTGCTACACTCTAGACATTACCTATCATATCGCTATATGTTAAACTTAATGAATGGTTGGTTTCTTTGAGGGAAAAATCATTTCAGGAATCTATATGGTCTCAAAAGTTACTATTTCATGTCACTCATATTTCCTAAGTTTCTCACGCTGGTTTACCAGACTGATCCGGGTGTTAATTTCTTATAATGCTCGAGTTAGCCCCATTTATATGTCCAGATTTAGCCATGAATGCTTTGGAGCTTCTACAGATGAGCTGGATGGTTTCCTACCATAGTATTTATTTCTGCTGCATTTCTATTGTAAGCATTTGTAAGGATGGGTTGTTATAACTGTCCAGGCTGATTACCATAACTCTAAAAAACCTTATATCTTAGAATGACGGTTTATACTATCTTTGACATTATACATGATTGTTCTGTTATGAGATTCTGATATTGTGTTCCTTCTTCCTTGTTCTATTTCATTTTCTTTTATTTAACCCTAACAATTCATCTTTTTGGCACTTAGGTGTTCGGTATGTGAATACCGTGGATGTATTAGCATCGACATTTGAGGGTCGGAAAAGTAGGTCGTTACAATGTATCAATCCCAATTTTTTTATGTGTGTTTAGTTATACACATGTTTATACATCGTCACACTATCATGTTAGTTATAAATATATGTGATATATTGAAAATAATCGTTAAATGAAATTTAATTAATAAGATTAATTAAATAAATATAAATAATTTTAAATAAACTATGATTTTATTTAAATAAATAGATTGGATCTAATGCTAGTTAATAGACTTCATATCCCCATTACGATCCAAATAGGAAAAAAATTGAAATTTACCCATTTCACCCTCTATGAAACGAATAAGGTTCCAACAATGGTATAAAATCCTAAATGGACAATGCAGTCTAATTAGCCAGCGTTAGAGGCCAACTAATAAATTTTTCTGTCTAATGGGTGTCTAGAATAGTAGTGTCTAGGCTTGGAATTTGATAAAGAAGTATTCTCCCCCCGACTATTAGCCTGGCCCAATGGTTGGAGTAAGTCTAAAAGATTAGCTTAAATTTATTTTGGGCCTTGGGCAAATTTGAAAATTTAAAATGTAAAAGGAAATTTTGTCAATGTTATAAAATAAGTTAAAATTTTCAAAATTGTTTTATGAAATTAATTTAGTACTTTTTGAACTTTTTATGAGCATTTAAATAATTTTATAAATTAAATAAATAATTGATTAAAAGTTAATTAGTACCCACACACCTGCACGTGCACGCGCACTCATATATACTTATAAAGGTTATAGTTGAATGTTTATTTTAAAATTACTTAAGGTAAATTAAATATAATTTCAAAATTTATTAAAGTATTTAATTAAAATGTTTATTTAAATAATTAATTAATTTGATAAATAATTAATTAAACGTTAAATAGTAAAGTATATATAAATAAAAACTATAATGGTTATAGTTTAATAATTTAAAACATTTCAAGTTTTTTCACTTTTTTAATGGGGACCCCTCCTTCCCCTTCTATTACTTTTCCCGCTGACCCTACTCTGACCTCTCCTTCCCATCAACCTTGTCCTTTAGCCCCTCTCCTTGTACCTCCTGTAACTGTCCCAACCTTACCTTCTTCTGTAGCTCCTCCTGTCCTTTCCATTCCAACTGCTCCTGTCCTCTCCTCTTCCTCTCTGCCCTCCCAACTCAATCCTCCTCATGCATGGAATTCCTTGTTCAAAGCTATGCCTATTAATGCAGGTTTCTATGTACCACGTGACATACAACTTGTTTTTAATGGAGATGCTATTGTGCCCCCGTTGAAGTTGTTCATGCTGGAAATACTATGTGGAAGGAATACCTTGTTGGATTCTTTTTAGACAACCCGCTTCCTTATTCTACTGTCATTTTCTTTCTGAAGAGAGCATGGAAATTGAAGGGCTCTATTAGTGTCAAATCTGATGGGTTCCAGTTTTAATTCAAATTCTCTAATGAGGAAGATAGGAGAAGAATTTCTTAATCTGATCCAATTGTGATAAAGAACAAACTTTTTATTGTGAAGCCATGGGATGAAAATATGGGTAATAGTTGTGGTAGTATCAAAGCAGTTCCAGTATGGATTAAACTTTCAAACATTCCCCTATATGCTTGGTCTCCTTTGGGCATAAATTGGCTGGCATCTAGGGTAGGAAAACTGCTGTGTATGGATGCTTCTACTGTGAAATTTGAAAGAATTTCATTTGCTAAATGTTTAGTTGAAGTTAATCCTAATCAGGAGCTGCCTGATAATTTTGCTGTGAAGTTACTTGATGGAACAGAACAGATTGTCCAAGTTGACTACTTGTGGAGACCTAAAATATGTATAACATGTAAGGAGTTTGGGAATTCAGTGGCAACTTGCATGAAAGCCCTCATGTCTGATGAAGGAAATGGAAGTGATTGTGATAAATATGAGAAACACAAAGTTAGTGATGTAGATCAATGTAAGGTGAAAGCAGATAAGAAGGTGGTCAAGGAAGTCAAATTGAAACAAGTTTGGCAAAAAGTGAATAACAATAGAAGTAAAAAAAGAAACACAAGAGAACCAATAGAAGTCAGTAATCTGAATTTGTCAAAGAGGAAAGGAAAAATGACTGCTGCTGAAAGTAATGAGAATATCATTTCAACCACTGTAGCAGGAGACAAAGCTCTCAAGAATGTCAATGCTAGCTCTGAGCATGTCACAACTAATAATAAGTTTAACTTGCTTCAGATTGATGATTTAGATCAAGGCAATTCAGAAGACTTTGTTCTGGAGGAAGGAGAAATGCACTCTGATGGAAAAAATGATGTAATTGACAATATGAATATATTGTTTCATGGAAAGAATTGTGAAGATAATGTTGATGGAGATAAAGCAACAGATGAAGTTTCTAATGATGTGGAATAGCGAATTACTTTACATGCTAATGATACTTGCAGTAATAAGGGAGATGTAAAAGGAATAGTAGCTGTGCATTATTTTGGTGATACTCTTGTATCAGAAATTGACAGTATGTGGTGTATGTCCTTTGAGTCACAATTGAGACAATTTATTGTATCCATGCATGCTACTGAAGTTGAACTTGCAATGCAAGTTGCTGATCAACCTCACTATAATTTCTCAATTGAAATTCCAGGTTGGCCACAAAACCTACCTTCCCATGCTCCTCAATCTGTATCTCCATCTGATCCAATCTCTCCACCTTCCATCCCTAATCCTTCCTCCCCTAACCCTCTGCCTGCTAGGCAAATTGAAACAAGATCTCTTTCAGCTAAAAGAGGTAATAAGCCTCACCATTCTCTTTAGTTTCCCATGAATAAAAAAATTGCTTCATGGAATGTAAGAGGTGCCCATTGCAATTTAAAACTTGATCAGGTGAAAAGTCTTATATCAGAGTATGACATTTGTCTTTTTGGTCTTCTTGAAACTAAACTCAATCTCCTTTTTTCCCAAAAAGCTGCTACCTATATTAATCCAGCCTGGCTCTATCATCATAATCTTGATTCTGCTTCTTATGGTAGAATTCTTGTTCTTTATGATCCTGCTGTTTTAACTTTAACTCCTATTCTTTCTTCTAGTCAATACATCCACTATCATGTCCATCTCTCTCAATATCAAACATCCTTCTACATTACGTTTATTTATGCTGACAACTCTGTTCCTTCTAGAAGTCTTCTTTTTAATTCCTTGCCCCCTCTACGTCAAAATACTCATCCTTGGGTTGTTCTGGGAGACTTTAATTCTTGTCTTGACTTTGATGATAAAATTGGTGGAACTCCTCTCCTTCCTAGAGATCTCGCACCTTTAAATCTTGCCATATCTGATTCTGATCTTATTTTAATTAACAACTCCGGAGCCAAGTATTCTTGGAACAATAGAAGAAGAAGTGGTGCTCGAACCTTCACAACAATTGACCATGCCTTTTGTAACATCCCTTCTCTCAGTTTCTGGCCTTCCTTGTCTGTGTTTCTTCCTCAACCCATTTTGTTTGATCACTCTCCTTTGATTCCGACTATTGGTCCCCAATTAAGAAAAGAAAAGATAAGTTTTAAATTTTATAATGCTTGAGCTAAGCATGAAGAATTTCATGCTTTAGTTTCTCTTACTAGTACTAATTTTACATGCTATGGTAACCCTATATTCAAGTTTTACAGGAAATTGAAAGGGGCATTTCACCAGAAGGACAAACTTTTCAGTCCAATTAGTTTCTAGGACACACATTCAAAGAAATTGCTTTCAAGGCCAAAGTCAGCAGATTAATTACTTTCAAGGACAAAGTCAGCAGTCAAATTACTTTCAAGGACATAATTTCATAAGTTTATAGGCCCTAGAAACTAATTATTTTACGTTTTGTCCTTGAAAGTAATTATTTCATTTGTGTGTCCTAGAAACAAATTCCACTTGCTAAAGAGGCCCTTGTGGCTAATTTCCACAAATTGAAATGCATCAAACAATCTCTCAAGCAGTGGGCTTCTACTACATTTGGTTCTGGCAGTCTGCTTTCTTCTGCCTTGAAGCTGCAACTAAAGCTTTCTCAAGATTACATGATGGAGCATCCTAAAGATGAAAATGCTGCTGCTGAGGAAGGAAGATTATACATGGAGGTTAATAAAGCTCTTAAACTTGAAGCTTGTATGAAAAGACAACAGCTACATGACACATGGAATGAAGAAGGAGATAAGAACACTAAATTCTACCATGATTCTCTGAAGGTCAAGCATGCCAGAGAGAATATTAATAGTATTTATGATGTTCATGGTACACTATATTCTTCCAATGAATCTATTGACAATGCCTTTATTGATTATTTCTCTAACCTTCTTGGCAATTCATCTGGTTTCATCTCGGATCTAGACCAAATCTCCTCCCTTGCCCTACCATGTATTTCTGTGCATGAAGCTGCTGCTCTTGTTCAGCCTGTCTCTGATGAGGAAATAAAGAATGTCCTTTTTTCTATGAATCAGCACTCTTCTGGTGGGCCTGATGGCCTCAACGTTATTTTTTTCATCTCTACGTGGAATGTGCTTGGTCATGAATTCTGTCAAGCTGTTCATAACTTCTTCAACAAATGCAAATTATTGAGAGAAGTCAATACAACTAACATAGCATTAATTCCTAAAGTTAACCCACCTACTTGTGTGTCCTCTTTCAGGCCTATTTCCTGCTGTAATGTAGTCTACAAATGTATTTTCAAAATTCTTGCATCAAGACTTGTGAATGTTCTCCCTTCTGTTGTGTCTAACAATCAGGCTGCATTCATTCCTTCTAGGAATATTCTTGATAATGTCTTGCTTGCCCAAGAGTTATTAAAAGGTTATAGTAGAGGAAATGTGACTCCGGTGGCTGCTCTTAAAATTGATATTTCCAAGGCTTATGATTCTGTTCATTGGGCTTCTATTGTTAGAATTATGGCCATGATGGGATTCCCTAAGGTTTTTGTGTCTTGGATTTATTTTTGTATATCCACCCCATCTTTCTCTGTTGTTATTAATGGAAGGCCTATTGGTTTCTTCAGAAGTGAAAAAGGATTTCGTCAGGGAGATCCCATATCTTCTTATTTGTTTCTGCTAGTTATGGAAGTCTTCTCTGTTCTTCTTAAAACCAAGTATTCTCAGAATCTTATCAAGTATCACCCTAAGTGCTCACATCATCAAATTTCTTCTATTTTGTTTGCTGATGATGTTATGTTGTTCACTAAGCCTGAGATTTCTTCCCTGAGCAGAATTTTAGAGGTACTGCAGACCTTCAAAAGCATGACTGGTCTTTCAATAAATCAATCCAAATCATCCATGCTTGTTGCTGGTGTCAGTGCCCAGCGTGCTGCTGCTTTGTATCAGCATTTTGGATTCTCTAGTATGGATGCTGATATGTGTTATCTTGGTCTTCCTTTAATTACTAAACGAATTACTAATGCTGATTGCTTTCCTCTATTAAATAAAATAACTTCTGTCATGAATGGTTAGGCAAACAGACACCTCTCTCAGAGTGGTAGACTTGTTCTTATTAAATTTGTTGTGTTCTCTAAACTTGTTTATTGGGCTCGCACTCTAATTCTTCCGGGAAAGCTATTGCAGCTTGTTAGGTTTGCCATGTCCAGATACTTTTGGACTGGGAGTATGCACAATAGGAAGTTGTTGCCTTGCTCCTTTTCTAAGTTTGAGACTTCTTTGAAAATGGGTGGACTTGGTATATTAAATATTAAGAAATGGAATATTGCAGCTTTTAGCAAGCACCTTGATTATTTATTGAATAAGAAGGATAGTCTATGGGTTAAATGGTCATGGCATTACAATATTAAGAATAAGTATTTTTGGAGTTTAGAAATACCCCAACACTGTAGTTGGTCTTGGAGAAATTTGCTGAAGCTTAGGGATGTTTTTCTTCCTATGATTCAATATCAATTAACCCCAATTGTTAGTTTTTGGCTTGATCCTTGGGTGAGTAAAGGCAAAATCCTGTCAAAAGTTTTTGATCATGCTCAGGTGGTTCAATCTGGTAATCACTATGATGCTAAAGCCTATGATTTCTTATCTGACAGTACTATGCTTTTACCTTATAGCAGTAATCAGGTTATCAGGGAATTTTGGGGTAACATACAAAGTATCCACTTCTCAAGCAACTCTCCTGTCTCTATTTCTTGGAACTTGAAGCAACACTTTGTTGCTATTGTGTACAAACAACTCATTGGCAATGCTATGTTACCTGCTGCTAAGTGGTATTCTGTTATTTGGAGAAAGGATTCATCCCCTAAAGAAAATCTGATGATGTGGAAGGTACTTACTCATGCTTTGATGACAAGAAGTTTGTTGAATAGCTATGACATACATTGTAGCCATGAGTGTGTATTTTGTGAGTTGCATGAAGAAACTATTGATCATTTGTTTTTTGCTTGTCTGGCTTTATTATTCATGATGGAAAGAATTGTGTGCAAAATTGGGAGAGTTGTTACATCTGCTCAATCATTCATGGACTGGAACATAATCTATAAGGCTACGAGGTGGAGGAATGATATAGCTAGAGGATTGGTTGTAAGCATGAAAATATATATGGATGAAATTTGGAGAGAAAGAAACTTGATAGTATTTGAAAATCAGAGAAGGCATTTGGAAACTGTTTGGGTTGATATTAGGAAAAGAGCTCACATGCAATTGAAGAGGAGTGCTATCCCGAATGATTTGGTTATTCTTTGGGCTACTTAACTCTTCTAATTTTGCTCTTTTGTCTGTTTTCCTCTTTCTTCTTTTCCTTTTTGTTTTTTTGATTCGAAGTTTGTTTTGAATCAATTATTTTATTGTTGTGCAATAAAATCTGGTAGGGGTCCAGTCAACCCCGCTGGCTTTGCCAAAAAAAAATTAAAACATTTTAATTTTCTCAAAATTATTTTAAGAAATTAAACTATTCAAAATTTACTAAATATTTAATTAAAATGTTTAATCGAACAACTATTTAACCAAATAGTTGATATATATATATATATATATATATATCTGTGTGTGTGTGTGACATATATGTAAAGCTATAAAGGTTATAGTTAAATATTCATCTCAAATAGTTTAAGATAAATAAGATAAAATTTCTAAAATTAAATTAAATTAAGAATTATTATTAATAGCTTTAAATAAATTAAACTTATATAATTATATGCATAAATTAAATCTAAATGGAACAAAAATAACCCTAATAGATTTTTGGAATAAATACATTATGTATATTGTGATTTCAGATGTGTACGACACTCGAATCATGAGGGTATTTCACAACAAACACATTATTTCTTATATCGATACCACTCAAAGTATATTAAAGATTAAGAATCTTTAATATAGTTCCATATATCATTTATATATTGATTGGTTAGTTTTATACACACTAATTGTTGAGCAAACTCAAGCTTGAAATGTTATTTGTAGTACTATTAAGATACTGCTGGGATGAGGTAAGATACATGGATGAATTTGTTGAGCAAACTAAAAGTATGTGCATTAATTTAGTCATCAAGAAACAATGGGTAAGAGTGAATAATCTCTCTTATTTTGAGAGCAAACTCATGGTCAAGGTCGAGATTAGGGCAAAGACCACAGTTAGGAGTTGTATATGATACATTTGATGAAGAGTTATTATGATGACCCGGCACTAGTGATAGAATTATTAAAGGGAGTTTACCATCAGATAGCTCAAATCAAAGGGTTCGAAAGGAGCGGATTAGAAATTTGAGCAATTCATGTAACATATCATAAGTATATGACAGATAAAATATCACAATGGAACTGGAAACATATATACATATCAAAATATATGTACAACTATACGTCGAATCAAAACACAACATATGTACAATCATTACTAAGCAGACTACATGCATACCGCTTCAAAACCATGACATCCAGATACAACCATATCACTACACCAAAACAGGTAATTTCTTACACTTATACATATTACAAATAATTTTACTAACACTTTTTAAGTGTTTCCAATGGCCTGTGGGCAACGGTGCATCCAAATTTGTCATACTTATAAGTGTCACTGAACTACATATTAGTAACGCTTATAAGCGTTACTATTGTATAATTTAGTAACACTTATAAGCATGGGAAAAGGGAAAACATATATTTAGTAACATTTATAAATGTTACTAAAGTTAACTATTGTAACGCTTATAAGTGTTAATATCTTCATTGTAGTAATACTTATAACTATTGCTACACATAAATTACTTTGTTCTCGTTTTACACCATTTTGTTTTGTAACGTTTATAAGTGTTGCTAATCCATATATTGGTAATATTTATATACATTACTAATAGAAAATTATGATTATACACTATTTATTAAAATCTTAAAACAAATGAAAAACATATTACAAATATGATTTCCAAATCACACATAAGATTAGTCATATATATATTTAATATAAAATGCTTCGCAAAGAGTATAATATATCATAAATAATGATTTCTATATATCAAATACCACACTGTCATATTCAAATTATACTACAACATGTGCTATAGACTTTCTAATTTCAAATACAACATTATTGTATAAAAACACAAATAAAATAAAATCTTACAATTGATACACAAATTTTTGGATATTTCAAAAGCGAAACATCGGTTATACCAATAAACTATCTGAAAATTCATAAAGCTTCTAATGCCCATTTTGAGGGTCATTACCTTCTAACCTTTACTTTACTTCGTCCTCCACAAGTGCCTACATTTAATATGTCATGTCACTAATGAGAATCCAAAATTCAAAACTTAATATTAATTGGAAAATTGGCTTTCGTTAAAAAAATTATAGCCATGTATCAACCGAGTGCAAAGCACTGAGTTCATCTCAGTGTCGAGCTCTATTCAGAACTGTATCAAACTTAGTAAGCACAAGTTCATGGCCATATTTATCAAAATACAAAAGAGAATCGTTGTAGGTTTTTAATCACAACATATCCATAATAAAATATGCACATACTTGGGAACATACTGGAAAAAATGAATTTATTAATAAATTGAGCATTGAATAGGCTACGGTGCAAGTGTTTTTAGGATATCATTTATGTAAATATTATTCACGAAGCAACGAGTTTAATCGAAAAAAAATCCACTGAACGAAAATTTTGACACAATGTCGGGACAATAGAAATATAGAGTTAGAACATGTCCTAAGCCAACATAACACCAAAAATTGTTTCTGTTAAGTGAATTCTGTAGATAGAGAAGACGACTAAATATTTAGAGGAGAGGTAGATAAATAACTCACTTCTTTTTAATTCAACCTTGTTCTTCGTTCTCATTAAAACATAACAAAATGACCACATATTTATAGCAGACTACATATCCTTACAAATAGGCACAACTCTTTAGATAGACACCTTTTCGTTTCAATGGATATGACTCCTTACTGAACAGACACGACTCTTCGCTTCAATAGACACGACTCTTAAATTCAATAGACATGGCTCTTTACTTCAATAGACAAGACTCTTTAACTTATCATTAAATTTTGGTTTATCCCAACAATGCCTCCCCTAAACCGAGATTCCTTCGAACTCCCAATGCAGTAACATTCCTTGGAAACATAGGTCCTCCAAGTGGCTTTGTGAAATTACCAGCAAAATATTCTTAGGCCTTGCAATGATTAATCACAATTTCACCTTTCTTCACCAAGTATCTAATGAAATGATACTTGATCCATATGTGCTTACTCTTTCCATGAGGAATCAGATTTTCGGTGAGAGCAATGGCTGAGCTAGCATCATAATATATAAGTGGAGTATCAAATACCTGTTTGAGTTCTTCCAATATCCACGAGATCCACAGAGCTTGACAACATGCCAATACTAGAGAAATATATTCAGATTAAGCCATTGAGAGAGCCATAACTTCTTGTTTCTTTGACATCCATGTAATTGGTTATGTCTTCCATGTAGAACACGAAACCACTTGTGCTCTTTCAGTCATCCATATCTCCATTCAATCTTTATATTTTACATGTTTTGATAGGAATAGAGATATTATACAAACTTTTTTTATTGTGTTCTTCTTCTTTCCGAACGTCAATGTCTTTGATGTAATTTCACGAATCTTTGTTTTACTCCTTTTATTTCATCCTCCATTATCACAATAGAATTTTTCAAAAAGCAAACGTTCTAACTGCCATCTTGTTACAATTTCATACATTTTAAATGAGCTATATATGTTGTCATTGAATTTTACCATTAATTCACCCTTGCAATCTTTGAAACATCCAAGTTCTTTATATGTTTTGCAAATTTTAATTTGCAAGTCATTTCAAAAAGCATCGTTTGAAAATTAAGTTTGTTCAAAATAGAAATTAGATAAGTTTTGCTCACCTCTTTGTTTCCATAGTTATGAAATCCATCGCTTGCCACTTTGATTCCCTCTACGATCATTTCTTATTTCATTTCTTTAACATTCTCCATTTTAATCTCATCAGATTTTTGCTCGTATTTCAAATCTCCTCTGGGCTCTTGAATTTCAACTTCTTGATTCTTGTCTTCTTGATTTTCATCTTCTTTGCTTTTATACTTTTTGTCATTAGTGTCATCTTCGCGTACTTTGTTTTCTTCATCTTCTTCTTTTTCATCATCTATATGTTTTCCTTCTTTAATTTTTCCTCCTCTAATGACTTAAATTTCAACAATTTTTTCACATCTTTCTCCTTCTCACTATTTTTTCTTTTTTCATCAGTTAGATTGTCTTCTTCTGTTATTTTTGTGTCATTCTTTCCATACAATTCTTTTAACAAATTCCACGAATCTTTTGCGAAACTTTCTCCAAGAATATAATATAACGCTTCTTCATCGACATTCTCAATAATCACAATACGAGCACGATGACCATCCAGTCATAATTTTGCAAATGCTTTCTTTTCAATTTGTGACATGCTTTCCAAATCATTCGGCCATTCGTAACCGTTTTCGACGATCTTCAATAACTCTTCGGAGATTAACTCCTCTTTCTTTTTTTACTCCATTCTTCAAAATTTTCTTTTGTGAGAACAGACGATGAAAAAATAGAAATCTCATGATTTATTTTGGAGATTAATCCGGCTATATCAAGCTCCGATACCACTTTGTAGATAGAGAAGAGGAATAAAAATTTAGAAGAGAGGTAGATAAATAACTCACTTTTTTAATTCAACTTTGTTTTTCCTTCTCATTAAAACCAACAAAATGACCACATATTTATAGTGGACTACATACGCTTACAAATAGACATAACTCTTTAGATAGACACCTTTTCGTTTCAATGGACATAACTCCTTACTGAACAGACACAACTCTTAAATTCAATAGACACGACTCTTAAATTCAATAGACACGACTCTTTAACTTATCATTAAATTTTGGTTTATCCCAACAAATTCGTGCTATGCATACATTATGGTATATTGGTATTCATGAATATTATAAAACAATTAACATATTGTAAAACTACCCATGCATTATATGCACCTTGCTAGAGATATAAATCAAACTAGAAACACACCAATATGTTGTGTTCTAGTGATAACGATATCAGTTTGGTAGAACCTCAATATAATGTTTAAGAAACTTCTATAGGCATTCATATACATGTTAATGTATATACTTTGCCTCAAAAATGTTCATGTATACTAAGATTAGATAAGTACACTTTTTAGCACGTTAACATTGTTGGCCATCATGTAAGTTCTTGTTAGCTTGAGGTTTTGGCTAGCAATATCAACAATTGTGGTCAAGAAAGGACAAGCAACTTGAACAATTTTCGTTAACTAAACTAAAAAACGAGCATGATATGGTAAAAAAATTAACATTATAGAAACTACTTGTTAGCCCAAAAAATGGACCAACACCTTGGTTTGAGTGTAAAAGCATCATCCCTGTTTATTAAGGCAAATAAAATGGAAAAAACAATGGTAAATAACAAAAAAGTTAAAGGGACAAGAGATTTTTATAATGGTTTGGCTGTTAATGAAGCATACGTCCAATTTATAGATTCTTTTGTTGATAAACTACTATTACGAAGGAATTTAGATTATAATATAATTCTCATTTTCCTAGATTAGATCAAGCCACCATTGTTAGAGACAAAAGGAGGATCTCAATTGTCCCTTCATGGCTGTTGTGTGGGAGAAGAAGAGTTAAGAAATAATGGCATAGCTTTAGCAGAGATCAGATTCCATCTACTATTGCAGATAGGATGGTATTTATAAGGGTTAGAGAGCATTTGGGCCAGAACCACTTTACCAAAAGCCTATAGTCATCATGCAGAGGTCGCTCAAGAAGTTTGGAGATGTTTGGAGCTAACATTTTGGATCAATACCGATCATATTGGATCGGTATTGATCCGAAAAGTTATGCAATTTTTGAGTCTTCTCAATTTGGTTGTCTTCCTATCCCATAATTGAGTGGCTTGTTCGAATATCAAGTCGTTTAGAGTTAGTTTGATCATCCATCTTAATAAATCATCCAACCCATCCCATCATAGAAGATCCATCCATAGCTCACTCAATACTTAACCAAATGATACGAACTTCATACATGCAATGCACATGAGTAGGAGTGCCTCCAAATCAGATCTCATGAGAATCCATGCTAAGTATTTGGATTGGCGGTGATCCAACTGAGTTGGATCGGCGGTGATTCAAACCCTTAGCTTATTTTTAAATCTTCTTCTAGTCGTAGGAGATCTAGCCATAACTCACTCAATACTTATCTGTATCGAACGAAACTTTGTAGGTAGCTTCTAGAGAATTTTTGGGACATACACTATGGATTACAGGTGGTGGGACCCACCCTAAATGGATCAGATAATCCGATGAGTTTGGATCAGTGTCGATCCAAATTGGCTTGGTCAAATGACTTCATTTTTGATGTGAGCCTTCTTTTATATTTTCTTGGTATCCACTCCAAATTTCAAGTCAATCCAAGTCGGTATGAGTTCTGTAAGTCCATTTTAAGTTGCTCCGGTCCAAAAGTGGGTATGTATTTGAACGAGTCTTCACCTCTTGAACTAGGTTGCTTGGAATGTTGCCAAACTTGATAGGTGAACTTAGTAGAGGCGTAAGACTGCAACATAAGTGGTTAGAAGGAACCGTGGGCCAATATTTCAGATCGGTACCGATCCAATTGGATCGAATCGGTATCGATTCGAAGAGTTAGCGTAATTTTGGGCCAAACTTTTTATGTTTCTTTGTCTTGTACTTTTAGGTCTTCGGGTCAAGTTTCGAGTCATTCTGACTTAATCAGAATGTTCTAACTCCTTTAAAATTCTATTGGGTTAAAAATCCAATTAACACTACTATTTCACAATTCATTATACATATGGAAATTGTGGTTAGATAAGTGACTCAGGTCAGTCTATATAGAATATGTTACTCCATGCATGAATTGGCACAAGAGTTTTTTTAGAAGTGGCATAATGATAGTAGTATTAAAATATATGCATGAAGATATTAAATTGGAAAAAAGGGAAATAGGTTAATATGAGCAAGTGTTTATAACTGAAAACCAAAAACTATCATAGTTTTATTGTTATCTACACACAAAAAACTGAATTTGTAATGATTTACTGATCAACAGTTTAGACAAAATATTATAATAACTGTTAAAATATTTACCTTTTTCTTAATAAATCATACAAGTAAACAAAATGAATTAAATATACCTGTGTAAAAGAGGTTTTAATCTGCAAATACTTCAAATGCATTTATGTTCTATAAGCACAACTGTGTCACCACTTTGACCGCTTTCCTATTCAAATCTGAATATAGAAACAAAGTTAAAAAGCAACTAATGCATGAATTGTATAGTCAAAATGATACTAAGATTTTTAACAAACTATGAATTAAACCCATTTAAAAATGTTGCCTTCTCTAAGGCTCAAAAAAAATAACTAAATTAGGAAGCTTTGGACAAAACTAAAGTTCAATCAAATGAGGGAGATAGGTTGGATCCATATCTATTTTAATGCAGTAGCTATTTGTTTGGAAGAGTATCAAATGCACAAATAATATTTAATTGGCATCTTTTTTCCAAGTAAAAGTATCAATTATATATGTACTCTTCCTGTGAATTGTAAAAGATCTAGTTTAGTTGCTTTTTATATGCTGAACAATCATTCATAAAATTAAATATTTTTATATTCACAATACTTCAAAAGATATTCACTCATGAGAATCTCAGGTGAATAATTAGGGATTCCAAAAACTTTTCCAAATTGCACTAGCTTACTTCAACCATGAAAAAAAATGCAAAGTCTATTTGTAAGTTACCAACTGCATTTGCGAATTGAGAATCATTATTATTGATTTTCATTTCTACAAATTATCTTCAGATTTTATTATAAACATAGTCAAACCTTATCTCCAATATGTTATCAACTGACCTTACTGATTCTTGCTAGTATTGGGGAATGTGAAGGCATTAATTGCCATAGAAGTTAAATAGTCCCACATCTTAGGATAAAAGAAACTATTTGTGTTTGTATACTAAGATGTGGACATTATGATAACTCATATAGACAAAGAGAGACACAAGCCATGACGGGTGGTGCAACGCACCACCGTGCATGCGCGCGCCCATGCCCGTGCCCGAGCCTGAGGCCGCACCTGCATCCACGGCACGGGCGAATGGGCATTTGAGGCGTATTAGAGGCACTTAGCATTTTGCAGTTGGCAGTTGGCTTGGCGCGGCTGTTCAGGCCGAATAGTTTTTTGTTTCTATCTATTCAAATTCAAACGGTCGCACCGCCTGGTAAAGGGTTGCAACCTTTCCAACAGTCGCATCCGTTTGAACAGGCACCGATTACCGAATAGGTGCACCTCCCCGTGCCTATATATAGGCAAACAGAAAATAGTGAAAATACAATTAAGATTCTGCATTTTCTTTCTCCTCACAAACACTTTGTTCTTAAAATACACTCTCTTGAGTTCGTTTTGCTCTGCGATTGTTGCGCAGCATCGCAGAAAAGGTCCATTTCATCTTGGGAAACAATTGCTCGATATCCTTAAGTGGCGTAGAGAGAGCAATATTGTTTCAAGGAAACAGTTTTCAAACATTGGACTCGAACAATACAATCGGTATGTTATTTACTGCTTTAATTGTTAACTGCACAGTTCTACTCGTAACATTTTTGCAATGTGCCTATGACAGTTTGTTGTTGTTGCAATTTGCAACATAATTGTAACAATTTCATAACACTTTTGTAATGTTACTGTTAACAATTTGTGTATGCTGTTTCATAATGGTTTTCTGACGTTACTGTCTAAAAATTTAGTAACACTTTTATGCCGTTCCTATATAACAATTTCATAACACTTTTCTGACGTTACGAATAACAATCTTGAAACAATATTTATTTATTGTTCGCTGTGTTTGTAGACAAAAATGTCTAACGAAAGCAACAATTTTGCACTAACACAGACTGTGATTACTACTCAGTCTACAAGTATGGTTCCAACAATGGCGCTGTCTCAATGAGAACAGTCGGAAAAGTTCATAGAGATGGACTTCAACGATGGCAGCAAAAGATGTTGTTTTACTTGACGACTTTGGGCCTTGCAAAGTTTCTTACAGAAGATGCTCCCATAGTCAAAGAATTAGAACCCGATGCAATAAAAGTTAAAGCCTTGAATGTCTGGAAGAGTTCTGACTTTATGTGCAAGAACTACATATTAAATGGGCTCGACAACAACCTATACAATGTCTACTGTACTGCTCGAACTTCCAAAGAACTTTGGATGGCATTAGAGAAAAAGTACAAAACCGAAGATGCAGGCATGAAGAAATTCATAGCAGGGAAATTCTTTGACTTCAAAATGATTGATGCAAAGACCGTTATCTACCAGATTCAAGAGTTACAAGTCATCATTCACCAACTGCATGATAAAGGAATGACTCTTACCGAATCCTTTCAGGTTGCCGGTGCCATTGAAAAGCTTCCTCCATCATGGAAAGATTTCAAAAACTACCTTAAGCACAAGCACAAGGAGATGACAATGGAGGAACTTGTAATCCGATTGAGGATTGAAGAAGATAACCGAAAATTTGAAAAAAAGACTTTGCATACCATGGTTGCCAAGACAAATGTAGATGAGTCAGAGGAACCCAACAAAAGGAACCGTGAGCATCCTCCTAAGAAATCAAAGAAATTTCAGGGTTCTTGCCATAATTGTGGAAAGAAAGGACACAAAGCCGTCGAATGTCGTGTACCCAATAAAAAGAAATCAGAAGCAAACATGGCTGACACCTCAGAAGGCTTGTCTGATATGGACTTATGTGTAGTAGTGTTCGAATGCAACCTTGTTGGTGACTCAAAGGAATGGTTTGTAGACACAGGAGCCACACGACACATATGTGCAAATAAGTAGATGTTTACAACCTACAAAACTGCTACTGAGGACGAACGACTTTTTATAGGTAATTCATATGCATTAAAAGTTGAAGGTAAAGGAAAGATTATACTGAAAATGACTTCTGGAAAAGAACTAACTTTGGAAGATGTTCTTTATGTTTCAGAGATCCGCAAGAACCTGATTTTCGGATCGCTACTTAGCAACCATGGCTTCAAACTCACTTTTGTGTTTGATAAGTTTGTGTTGTCAAAGAATGGAGTGTATGTAGGAAGAGGATATGTTTGTGATGGTTCATTTAAGGCAAATGTAACAACTATTGTACCAAACAATGATATGAATAAAATTGAATCTTCTTCTTATATTATTGATTCCTCTAACATATGGCATTCTAGATTAGGTCGTATAAATTTCGATACCTTAGAAAAATTGATTAATCTAGACTTTATACCAAAATGTAACATAGATTCCAACTATAAATGTCAAGTTTGTCCAGAAGAAAATTTGACAAGAACCTCGTTTCATCATGTTGAACGAGAAACTGAACCACTAGAGCTAATACACACAGATGTATGTGACTTAAAATTATGTCAAACTAGGGGTGGAAAAAGGTATTTCATTACCTTCATTGATGATTGTACTAGGTACTGTTATGTGTATCTCCTTAGAAGTAAGGACGAAGCATTCGACATGCTTAAACAGTATAAAGTAGAAGTTGAAAATCAACTCAACAAGAAAATAAAAGATTTAAGAAGTGATAGAGGAGGAGAATATGAATTTCCCTTTGAGGAATTCTACGTCGAACATGGTATTATACACCAAACTACGGCCCCGTATTCACCTCAATCCAACGGTATAGCCGAACGGAAAAATAGAACTCTTAAAGAAATGATGAATGCCTTATTAATCAGTGCTGGCTTGCCAGGTAACTTCTGTAGAGATGCTATTCTTTCTGCAAATCATATTTTGAATAAGATACCACGAAAGAAAACATTTAAATCCCCCACGAACTTTGGAAAAATAGACCACCATCCTACAAATACTTAAAAGTGTGGGGGTGCTTTGCGAAAGTAGAGGTACCTAAACCAAAGAATTTAAAAATTGGACCAAAAACAATTGAATATGTATTCATTGGATATGCACAAAACAGTGCTGCTTATCGGTTTTTGGTACACAAATCCGAAATTGATGATATTCACATAAATACCATCATTGAGTCGAGAAATGCTAGAGTTTTTGAGCATGTATACCCTTTAATACAGGGTACTGAAAATTATCCTCAAAAGAGACCAAGGGAAATTGAAATCTCCATTTCTCTTGAGAATACTAAACAAAATATTGATAATGATCAGCAAAATAGTGCTAATCAATAAGAGGAGGAACCAAGGAGAAGCAAAAGATCAAGGACATTAAAAACCTTTGGTCCAGACTTCTACACATTTATGTTAGAAGACGATCCATTGATATACAAACAAGCTATGTCCTCCACCGTTGCCCCTTATTGGAAGGAGGCCATTAATAATGAAATCGAATCCATTATGACAAATCATACATTGGAGTTAGTTGATTTACCTTAAGGATGCAAGACCTTGGGCAATAAATGGATTTTTAAGAAGAAATTGAAACTTGATGCTTCAATAGACAAGTATAAAGCTCGACTTGAGGTTCAAGCTTTCAGACAAAAGGAAGACCTGGACTATTTTCATACATATTCTCCAGTAACTAGAATAACATCAATAAGAATGTTGGTAGCAATCGCATTCACGCTCGATTTAGAAATACATCAAATGGATGTAAAGACAACATTTTTAAATGGAGAACTGGAAGAAGAAATATACATGAAACAACCTAACTGTAACGACCACGAATTTTAACTACATTTAAATTGATAATTTAATTTATTTTTGAATAAATATTGAGAAATAAATGGATAAATGGATGCGAGTTTCCCCTATCTAAATAAATTCTGCATAAATCATTTGAATTTAAAATATTGTATATATATGTATATATGTGAGTATATATGTATATGGGTATATATGATATAAAAGTATAGAATAAATACATTGGATATTTGAAAATAAATAATAAATGAGTAAATAAAATATTATAGAGTTGAACTTTAAAAGGAAACAAAATTTGCGTTGATGTTAAACAAATTTATCAAATAAATTAATAGTTATGTAGAATATGAAATGAACATATATAAAATAAATTATATAGTTTTGGCAAATAGAGAGTAATACCTTAGAAAAAAAATTAAACCAACATATTAACTATAGGATGTCATTTCTATTACAAAGCATAAGGCAGCAAGTATATATATATACACTTGCAAGGAAGAAGACAAAGGCAATAAATGTTTAAATCTTTAGCCACCAAATTGTCTTCAGCCGAGTTAACAAACAAAGAAATAGAAACAATATCATCTCAGCCGAGTTAAAGCTTGCAAAGGCAAGTAAATATGTATGGGTAGTAGTAGGATAGAACAAGAGAAAAGAAAATATAAATATGTAAATTTGTACACCTTAATTAATGCTAGCACCACAACATTATCATCTCAGCCGAGACAAGCAAGTAAAGGAAATTAAAATAAGCAAGGTTGTACATGCAAAATAAAAGAAATAGTATTGTAAACATGATAAGGTACTTAGCATTAAATGCCATCACGTTCAAGTACCTCAGCCTCCATTTGCTAGAAAAATCACTGACCATTGTATAAAAAATATCACTTTATATTGTACAAACAAATTAATGTTACCATGTACAAAATAATATCTCCTGTAAACTTCTTCTTATATACATCACACTCTTCATCATTTTCGTTCCATTCAAACAAACTAAGCAAAACTGAAGTGAATGTCATTTGTAAACAAAACAAACATCTCAAATAAAAACATCAAAGCAATCAAAGAAGGCCTGGGATCAAGAAGATTTCAGTAACCCAGATTTTCAACTCTGCAAATTTGGGAAGACTTCAGCTTGTTTCAACTCAGTTTAAAAGCAAATCAAACATCAACAACTAGGCTTCAGTTTCAACTCAATTATATTAAGTAGCAGATCAAAATTCAGATCAAAAATCTGATTTCAAAACAAAATCACTGGTTCTCTGTTCTTCTTCTCTCAGGTGAGCAAACTTCACCTTCTTTATTTTGAAATGCCTGTGAGTAAACTTTTAAATTAAAAAGTTTAGGTAGGAAAATAATGGTTTTTTGTGAAATTCTGTGATGATGCTCTGCATGCATATGTTTATATAAGTAGTGCCTCTGTGTATATGAATGTATTTGAGTAGGCATGTCCAGTTTATCTGTGCCTCTCTGTTTTTCAAGACTTCAGAGATTTAAAGATGAACAAAAAAAATTCAAAACTCCCTATCTAATCACTTTGAAGCTTTGATTTCCAAACAAGTTAGTTTAGTGTAAACATCATCTAGTTTTAAATGACAAGTTTAAGTATTTTAAGTTTGGAAAATTACTGGGACTAAGATAATACAGTAAAATCTTAAGTATATGATAAAATTCAAATATTATAAAACATCGATTCAATTACCTAACTTGAATCCACTCTTCAAAATAGGATTTTTAAACCTTAAATGGAAATTTTTAGTTAAGCATGCTTCAAGCAGTTTATAAACGAACCGAAAATGCTTTATAATCAATTTCCAGTGATCAAAGAGATATTGGATGTTGAAATTTTGCACGAAGCAAGTTTAGCGATCGATGGTATCAGGAAAATTGTTAAATAATTTTTCTATTTTAAGAGATGATGGAACGAGAAGAATTTAGGGTTTAATGCTCGAGTTTTGACGTGGTCGGAAACAAGGAGATTTCGTCTCCTTCGGTTGATCGAGTGCTACCACACTCGAGGGGATGAAAGTATGGTGGATGGCGAAGTCGAGGCCGAAGTTGCACGAACGCTGGTGGTCTGAGGCGCCGGAACGAGGTGGGTTTGTTATTCGATTTGGGTTCCAGTGTTCATCGAGTGGCTCGATTTTGATTTCGGTCGAGATAGGCGGAACTGGGTGGTCGTGTTGATTGTCGAAGTTGTCGGCAACTTGTGGATGGTCGGAGACTTGGTCGAAGGTGCTCTGGCGATCGTGCACGTGCACGTGTAGGTGTGTGTATCTGGGTGGTTGTGTCGAATCGGAGAAGAAGTACTTGACTCCAAGTCGTACTCGGGATGAACGCGTGAGTGGCTCGAAGTAATGAAACAAAGGGAAAGGCTCGAGCGTATTGTCGGGTTTTACCCGGGGTTGTCTCGGGTCTGGGAAGACTTGATATAAAAACAGTTTTAAATTTTAAAATAAATCAAGTTTTAATATCTAAATAAATCCAGTTTGAATTGTTTTATTAAATAAAAAAAAATTGTAAATAATTGATGCCTATTTAAGTGTTTGAATAAATGGGAGTTGTAAAATTGTTTTAACTTAAGTTTATTTAAATAATATAATTAATTAATCGATTATGAAAGAGAAAATGTTTAATTGTTAATTAACTTAAAAGTCTTTAGTTAATTTATGGGATAATAAATAAATTTATTTCAAAGGTTCATTAAAGTAAGATTTAATGTTGTAATTAAGTAGTTAATTAAGATAAAAGGGTTTATCTTTAAAATTAATTAAGGTTTTGATAAATTAGAGAATGATTAATTACTGTGATTAATGTAAGGTTAAATTGTGAATTAATTAATCACTAAATGAAAATGATTAAAAAGAATAATTACTTAATGGAAGTAATTAAAAGGATTAATTAATTAAAGATTTAATTTATGTGATTAAATAAATTAATATGATTAATTGAAAGTTTATTTAATAAATTAAAGGTGAATTAATTAACGATTAAAGGTGAATTAATCTATGATGAAAATATAATTACTTAATGAAATTAAGAGTCAGTTAATTATGAAATTAACTTAAGGTTAATTTAATTATGTTATTAATTAAAGGATAATTAATTAATTAATTAATTAATTAAGGGTAATTAATTAAGATGGATAATTAAGAATTAATTAATTAATTTCATTAATTAATATCAAATGATTTGTAATTAATCAGGATTGGATAATGAATTCATAAGTAATTAATTAGAAATTTAATTGGTTTAATTAGGGATTGAATAATTAATTAACCCTACTTATAAATGATTATTGAATGCTTGGATTGCTTATGAATGCTTGAAGTGATTGTTATCCCTGATCGGTAATATCCTGTGATGTGAATTGTTTTGAATTGAGTTGTGTGTGTAGTTTATTTATCTGTGACATTTATATATCTGTGATCTGTGAATAAAAGATAAGCATTATAGTTATACCGCTTATCAACTATATTATTGTATTTTATCTGTGCTGATTGATGATGATGTTGCACTATTATGCGAAACCCCTGGACTACACCATACACACACAAATATGGATTTCATGAGAAAATCGGTTAAGTCACAGATGATTTAAATTTAATATTTTTGAAATTGAAATTTTAATTTCAATTAAATTTGGAAATAGATTTGGGTTAAATGTTAAAGCTTTTGAAATGGAGTTTTTAAGATAAAAGTTATTTTGAATAACTTGGTAAATTTTCCAAGTTAAATAATTCAATTTGAATTTGAATTCAAATAATTTGGAATTGAATTCCATGTTTGGAAATTTTGGTTAAAGATGATATAAATGTGTCTGTATGAATTTAAACCATTTTAAAAGTATTGTTTGAGAATTTGGATTTTACCCAAGAACCTTAACTCGTATAAATGAATCAGATTTCCAAAATGAAACTGTTTGTTTTAAAAGAATAAAAGCTTTCAGATAAGAAATGAAATTCCAGTTTATTTAAAGGAATTTCAAGATTGAATTGAAAAATGGTTTTCCAAGTTATGAATGAATTCTTTTTGAAAGCTATGAATTGAATCTGTTTATTTTTAACAGATTTAAAATGGTGATTTGTTTAAACCATTCGAAATGAAATCGTTTTGAAAGCTATAAGTTAAATCTTTGATTTAAAGATTTAATGAGTTAATCCAATTGAAGTGGAAATCGATTTAGAAAATCCGTGAATGAATCTTTGTGAAACTGGGTAAACTTTGTGAATTGAATCTTTTTGTTTAAAAAGATTTGAAATGGTAATATGTTTAACCATTTAAAAGAAAGATTTTGGATAATAAATTGTGACTTAACTGTAATCCCAATATCCATATATTTTTAATTATTGCGCTCATTATTCGGTTCAGCCGGGAGATGACCTTTGTGTCACATAACCCATTCCGAATAATGATACGTCGTATATGGATAGCATTTGAAGACCGGTGTTGAAGACCGGGTATTTGCGAAAACGATAGGATAACCTATCGATTGTCTCTGCACCGAGTAGCTACGGTATAGAGATTCCCTAAGTGATCGGAAGTTCGATCGGGATTGTGAATACCCGGATTGTAAGGGCTTCTTTGGAAGTGCCTTCGGTTCTGTTCGAACCCGGAACAGACTTGTATGGTTACATGTCTGACATTACACTTTGAGATATAAAGCAGATTTCTTTCAAATACATTTCTGTTGGTGGCGGAGAATTTATTCTCTTAGCTTAACACCCTTCTCCGAGACGTACGAGCTTAGAGGTTATGTAGTTGAAGGTTATCAGCGATATACTCCCAATTTGGTAATGTGGCATGCTGAGTGTTGCCATGTGATGATCATTTATTGATCATTTGTGATCAAAGCGTGGCTTTGTGAAAAAGCGTAGCTTTATGGACGAGACTTCGTCAGACCTAACAACCCGGAAATGGTCGAAACAGGAATATGCGGCAAGGTTATGAGGGTCGCGCCCTTTAGGGTATGTCATTTCCTTCTGGAAAAGGGTGGTATCAGGTATGGAGCCCTGGTATTTAACCTATGTGGATACTCCGATCTCATTTATTGTGTGATTGTGTGTTTATCGAGGCGCCTCGGATAAAGGTCCCAAAGGACCGGGGATGGCATACTCGAGTAGTAGTTACCTAGTAAAGAGGTAACCCGGCCTTGTGTTGGTAGAGAGCCGGGTAGGTTCTCGGGACGTCCCACCAGAGGCGTACCCATTGACAGTGGGAAGTTCCTTAGCCCGACCATTTGTTGGAAATCCAAAGAAACAATACGAGCCTTGTACGGTTTTAGTTGTATAACATGCTATGGAATGTGGCGGTAACCTAATATTGAACATAGTAGCTATAGTAGGCATAATGTGAAATGCCTATGCTGGCTAAGATTAATATTATACTTTCGAAATGTTTTATGCACTAATAATAATAATATCGAATGATTTTGCGTAGTAAGCATGTTTGACTATCATAAGAAGAAATCTCCTCCAATTCTGCGTTTGCATTGTGTGTGTGGCGGGAGGTCTTATGGTAGTTTCATTTTCCAAAAGCATTGCAGGTTTCAATGTTTAAATTTCTTTTGTTGTTTGTTTAGAAGATAAACTGCTTTTGTTGCTCACACCAGTCCCATGACTGATCCGGAGTTTATTAATCCCTTCCTAAATTCTGTGTGCCCACCATTTTCCACACGGGCAGTCTAGAGTTGGGGTTTCTCAGATATTCAGGTTGAGTAGATTATCTGGAGCTAGTCAGTCCTTGGACGACTGACCTTGTTTTCCGCTAGCTATGGATTGGAGCATTCTATTGGAGATATTCTATCTGCTGCTGGTGTTATCTATTTTCTTTCCGCTGCTATTTCTTGTATCATATCTCTGATGTATATTGATAAATGTTGTATCATTCTGTTGTATCAAACTGTACCAGATTTTGTATCTGTCATTGTATCAATGTTATATATATTGATATATTCTTTTTCTTCCGCTGTGTTGCATAATATAATGGTGTTATAAGCTTCGGCGAATCAGATTTGAACGGTCGAATCTGTGGCATTCTAGTACAATGTGAAGTACGGAAGTCGATTTTCGAACGTGAAAAATTCGAGACGTTACATGAAGGTTTTCTAAAAAACTGGAAATGAAAGTAAGGTTTGTAGACTAAGAAAATCACTGTATGGGCTTAAACAAGCGCCTAAACAATGGCATGAAAAAATTGATGAAAATATGATATTAAATGGATTTCATATAAATGAATGTGACAAATGTGTCTATTATAAACATACAAATATGGGATATGTCATTGTATGTCTATATGTAGATGATCTACTAATATTTGGAAGTAACAAGGAGATAATAAAATTTACAAAAGATACGCTCTCCACCAGATTTGATATGAAAGATCTGCGAATTGCTGATGTGATACTTAGTGTAAAAATACATAAAACCAACCAGGGATATTTGTTGTCCCAATCACATTACATTGAGAAAATACTTGAAAAGTTTAAACAACACAGTATAATATTAGCAAAACCACCCGTAGATTTGAAACAAAACTAGGTTAAAAATAGCGGTGATAGTATTTATCAACTTGAGTACTCTCGTATACTAGGCAGCATTATGTACATAATGAACTTCACTAGGCCTAATATAGCATATGTTGTAAGTAAACTCAGCAGATATACTAGCAATCTAGGAAAGAATCACTGGAAATCTATAATTCAATTACTAGGATACCTAAGATATACACAAAGTTATGGACTACATTATGATAGGTACCCATCTGTAATAGAAAGGTATTGTGATGCAAACTGGATAACTGGTTCATCAGATAAAAAATCCACTAGTGGATATGTGTTTACCTTAGCTGGTGGGGCAATATCTTGGAGATCCACTAAACAAACTTGTATAGCAAGATCAACCATGGAATCAGAATTTATTGCCTTAGACATAGCCGTAGAAGAAGCAGATTGGCTTCGAGGTTTCTTAGATGGTATTCTGAATTGGGAAAAACCTGTACCTCCAATAAGCATACATTGCGACAACAAATCATCTATTAGAAGGGCCAATAGCAAGCTTTATAATGGAAAGTCTAGACATATTCGTCGAAGACATAAAACTGTTAAACAACTTCTCTCCAATGGGGTTATCACAATTGACTATGTAAGATCAAATGATAACATTGCAGATCTACTAACAAAAGGTTTACCTAGAGAGAAGGTTAATATTTTATCGATGAGAATGGGGTTAAGACCCATAAACTAAAAGTTTCTTTAAACGGAAACCCCATCTAGCTGACTGGAGAGTCCAAGATCTAGGTTCAGAGGGACAACTAAGTTTAGATAAACTTGATAGCAATGTAAATATTCAAACCATTCCTATGATAAGTCAGTGCACTACTCGCTAGAGAATAGGATAAGTTTTGATACTTTTAATGATGTCTATACTTGGAAATATTATAGAATCAAGTAGAGTATTGAGAAAAAACCCGTTATAGAATTACCTACGTAAGTGCGAAGGCGCCGCTTCAAGGAGAATTGTAAGGCCGAATTATCCAAAGCACTCATGAGACCAAGCTGGTGTTCATGGCAAAAACGAACACAAACAGAGAACCAAGGAAGATTAGAAACACTTATTGCATGTTGTCCATTTTAGATTTACACAAAAGGCTTATAGTTCAAGGACAACCTAGTCCACTGATTCGCCAATAAGTCAAAAGGATAAACACTGGGGAAGTTCAAAGCCAATGTGCTACTTTAACCGATACGATAAATGATTCGCATATTTTTAAGAACAAATTGAACAAATACTCATTCATGTGGGGGATTGTTAGAAATGAATGAGAATAGTATTGGGGAATGTGAAGGCATTAATTGCCTTGGAAGTTTAATAGTCCCACATCTTAGGATAAAAGAAACTATTTTTGTTTATATACTAAGATGTGGACATTATGATAATTCATATAGACGAAGATAGACACAAGCCATGACGGGTGGTGCAACGCACCACCCCGCACGCGTGCGCCCGCGCCCGTGTCGGTGCCCGTGCCCGTGGCCGCACCCGGACCCGCATCCGCGGTGCAGATGAATGGGCGTTTGAGGCGTATTAGAGGCACTTTGCAGTTGGTAGTTGGCTTGGCTGTTCAAACCGAACAGTTTTTTATTTCTGTTTGTTCAAATTCAAACGGTCGCACCGCCTGTTAAAGAGTCACAACCTTTCCAACAGTCGCATCCATTTGAACAGGCACCTATTACCGAATAGGTGCACCTCCCCGCGCCTATATATAGGCAGATAGAAAATAGTGAAAATACAATTAAGATTTCTGCAATCTCTTTCTCCTCACAAGCACTCTGTTCTTAAAATAAACTCCCTTGAGTTTGTTTTGCTCTACGACTGTTGCGCATCGTCGCAGAGAAGGCCCATTTCATCTTGGGAAATAATTGCTCGATATCCTTAAGCGCCGTAGAGGGAGCAATATTGTTTCAAGGAAACAGTTTTCAAACACTGGACTCAGACAATACAATAGGTACGTTATTTATTGCTTGAATTGTTAACTGTACAATTCTACTCGTAACATTTGTGCGACGTGCCTGTGATAGTTTGTTGTTGCAATTTGCAACATAATTATAGCAGTTTGGTAGCACTTTTGTAAGGTTACTGTTAACAATTTGTGTATACAGTTTTGTAACGCTTTTCTGACGTTATTGTCTAAAAATTTAGTAACACTTTTCTGCCGTTACTGTCTAAAAATTTAGGAACACTTTTCTGTCGTTACTATACAACAATTTCATAACACTTTCTGACGTTACGAATAATAATTCTTACTATTTCTAAACTAAACTTAGTTATATTATAGCCTACATAATTACTTGTTAAGTTTTTACACAAGCAATAGACTTTTTTGCTGATTATTTTGCGAAGTATGCAGTGAGAAATACATGTATGACTATTATCATTTATTATACAACTGAAATGATAGTACATGCTACAAAGGATATTTACTAAGCTAATCAGCAACATAGCATTTGACGAAGAGAAGTGTTGGCATTACTTCATGCACTTCTAAGGATAAATCATATTTTGCTACAATTGATGTATTTTATAGAGAAACACTAAATATTAATGTATTTTATCATACTACAATTGAAACAACTCTCGCACAATTTATCACATAAAAACACTAAATATTAATGTATTTTATCATACTACAATTGAAACAACTCTCGCACAATTTATCACATAACTTAACAAATTTGCCATAGCAACCCAACACAAAAGGAAAAAATAAAATTGTAGATAAACTTCAGAAACTGCAGGGCAAATCAACCCCTAAAGTGGACCGTGGATATAATGCATCATGAAATTTATTTGTTTAGAGTACTTGAAAATATTTAGCCAGTTCCATTATGTCTGTCAATCCATGAACAATTATTCACTAAATTGTCCATAGAAGTAGAAATAACATCATAAATTCAACATGAGGCGTTCAAAACTGGAGTTCGTTTTTTCTTTAAGGAAAGTTGTTTTACAAGCCCAATAGACCAAGACCATGGAATAACCAATTGTATTTAGGTAAAATAAAGTGCACATAAGCATGTGAAAAAAGTTATAAAAAAATGGTAGTCATCGTGGCTTACAACTGAAGTGAAACTTGTATATTTGATACTCTTTTGTGTGCTGCATTTAATAACAAATTTTACTTATTTTTTGTAGTCATTATCAAAATTCAATCAAATAATGTCACGTATACAACAAACCTCTTTTACAATTTGACAGCCATGGAAAATTAAAAAATAATAAACCTTAGAAAAGATGAAACCTCTTTTAAGTAGTTTTATGTTTTGATTTTCACAGAATTGACTGCTTATCAAAATTTGAATTCTACAGGTTTGCTAGCTTGATTTAACTTTTCCACCAGAATGCATAATATAGGACTGTCAATGGATGCCCGAAAAATCTGAAATTCGTCCACATCCGTATCCGAAAAGCGAATAAATATCTGATATCCGGAAAAATGGATGCGGATGCAGATACGAAGACATCCGCATCTAAAAATTATCCATTTAGTTTTTTCCAAGATTATAGTTTAAATTATGTGTATTTTAGTACAATGAAATATATTTATTTATTGTTTTATTAAGTTAGTGGTTTATATTATATGCATTTAATGCATATTAACTGCTCAAAACTATTTACTATCATCATATTTGTTTATTTTCAACACTTTTATAAACAATGAGATTGAAAAAAAATTATATTAAACTAAAATATTCTATTTATATTTCTTAATTTATTGGTCGTTAGCGAATAGGATAATTATCCGATATCCCTCCGTATCCACGGATGCAGATATCCAATATCCGAAAATGATTTAGGATGTGGATGCAGATATGGCATTATCCACATCCGAAAGTATCCGTTGACAGGCCTAGCATAATACATTTTTATGTTTTGATTAAATTAATTAGTTAATTAGCGTGGACTCCTTAACAAAAAAGATTTTCATAGTGATAAGTTTTTTTATTGGTAAAGGCAAAAGAGCATACCTTCTTTATGATGCATGGAACCAACTTTTATGTGTTAAACAAAATTATATGTCTGTTAAACTAAATTTATGCCATTCGTTTCTTATTGAAAATTTTACTAATTTCTTTCTAAATGAATAACACCTAAAATTAGAACAACATAAATGTAATGACCACATTTTCAAACCTCGAATATCGACGCTAATACATCTACGGTATTCACATGCCGAGCACCCAAGTGCCGAAAAGATAATACGTTAGGATAAAGAAAAAGAAGAAAGAGGAGAAAAGCATCAAAATCACTCAACGGAATGATAACATATAATATCAAAAGATAATACACAGAGCCACTCTAATATACATAGCATCTCAAAGTTACTGATCATAGTACTATCATCGGTCTTGATAGTTATACCCGTCTATCCTTACAATTGTTTATACACACACACACACATAAAGTAATGTAGCAGAAATAAGAATACTATGGTAGGTTAACATCCAGCTCCTCTCCAAGAGAGCAATGAACATCAACGAAAACCTGCCTTTCTCAGACTGCTCGAAAGAGCACACGAGGAATTTAGGAAAACAAAAGCCACGTGTCAGACATAAGTCTGGTGTGAGAAACTCAATAAATATGTGTACAACATATAACATCACTTTTTAAGACCGTCGTAACAGGTATCCTCTCAAAAGAGTCATCTAATAAGTACATATTACGATATATGAAACACCCCGCACTCCTTAATATACCCAAAAGGACACATTAAAAGGCGTGGTGCGTTGTAGGTATAAATAAAACTAACAGAGACTAAGATTCATAAGACAAAAATAGGTAAAAACAGCGGAAACTGAAATAATAGCTTATTTAAAATAAAACTTTCATAATTGCTTCATAAATAAGTCAAAGAACAAATACAACATTTATATCTCAAAACCTATCATGTCTTATGAAGTAAAAATTCATAGTCTCAAAAATCAGAGTAAATAATATCCCTCATAATAAGCCAGTACATAGAAAGAACAAAAGCTAAAAGAAAATAAATACGTGGTAGCAAAACTCCTCCAAGAAATCTCTAAGCAACTGCAATCTACCGTCCTCTCCCTTGATTGCCTAAGGGGGGAAGGGGAAATAGAGGAGTGGGTCAGACTAAAAGTCTGGTGAATGATAGTAATTACTAGAGTCTTTAAGCAAGATAAAAGTAATAGACTCTACAATAGTTCTAGCATAAATAAGGATAACAAAGGAAATAGGAAAGAGATAAACTGGAAATCAGTACGATTAAATATTGCTCAATTTATAAGATAGGTTAACTTTGATTGCTTGCACTTGTCGATTTCTGCTTTGATTCGGCTGAATTCCTAATCCTATAATTAGGATGTAACCCTAATTCTACAATTTTTTGATCGGCCTGCTACTCCATTGACCATACTGCGGACCAGCCACTATATAACTCCCTATACAGCAGCCAATGGTATCTACGAAAGATGCACAGAGCAATCGCTGTGGATCCGGACAACATATATAGCTCCCTACACAAAAGGCAATGGTGTCTACGAAAGACACTCATACTAAGCGCTTGGAACTCATAGCTATTACTGAGCACCCGAATGGAAGTTGCACGCGTAACTGCCACCATGTCCATGCTACCTTTTGCTCCACCTATTGGGTCTTCTTATTATCTCAAACTTCCAGCATAAGTGTGCCCCACATCTCACTTCAGGCTAATGTGAGATCACCGTGTGTCCATAGAAAATAGGGGAAATGCTGTTGGTACTGGCCCTTCATCCAAACAATATCTAGTTGCGCCCCTTATCCAAATCCCCCGTGATTTGGACTTCTATTTAACCAATTACCACCATTCTTAGCATAAGCGTGTCCTCATCTCACTTCAGACTAATGTGAGACACCATTTTGTCTAATATGGAATGCTATTTAGTACGGGTCCTACTTTCATCTTTGCTTATTAACTTAGATAAATTATTTAAATAAGCCTTTATTATCATTTGCACTTTCTACGCTTATTAATTTATCCCTAGTCTTAAAATAAGCCTCATTATATTCTTTTTCTTATTATAACCTACGTTATAATCATGCTTATTACTTAACCCAAGGTCTATGTGTGAAAATAAGCTCTTTCATCTTTTACTCTATTTAGTTATAATTCTAAGTTATAACTTTGCCAATTATCTTTAATTACTCCAATTCTAATTATAATTTGGCGTAATTTCAGTCCAATTCCATTATTTATTACAGTCCAATTCCATTATTTATTACAGTCTTTATAATTTACATCTTATTTTCTTCATTCAATATTCTTACTAACATAATCCATATCCACGTTTAATTTATTCTAATCCATACGCGAAGAAAAGGGGGATGAAGAGAATAGACACTTGCATAAAATCCAAAACGTCGAAAAAGATGTAAATAAGAAATAAATAACAGTAAATAAACTTAAATACTGTAAATAAATAAAAAGCTATGCTTAACAGTAATAAATTATAATTAACAGAAATAAACTAAAATTACTGAAAAGAATAGCTGAAAGGAAATAGACTAAAACTAATTCTAAAAAATGTAAATAAACTACTAAAAAGGCTATTCCAAAATCATAGTAAAACTACAACTATTGGAAACCCTATTATTTTAAATTACTTAAAGAAATCTTAAAATAATTACAAACACTCACCTCCGGTCCTAAGCTCATCCTTTGGTCTTCTCAGATCCACTTGGTGTTGTAAAATAATTTAATTTATAACGATTTTCTCCTTTGGAAAAATTATTACGTTTAGGGTCCTTCCTAGAAAGGTGAACCCAATTGGAGAAAACCTAGAATGAGAAAAAGTGTTAGGTCTAGGGGTCTATTTATAGGGGTAGAAGTGGATCTTGGACCGTTGGATTTGAGAATTGAATAGGATGCAACCACGTCATAGGCTGAATAGGAGCCATCGGATGCAAGAATGGAAGGACCGGATTGAGTTAAAGAATGCAAAACACGTAGAGAATAAGCTAATAAACGTTACTGGATGAAGGAATTTTCCTTCGTCCAATTTCTAAGGCGGGTCGACCGCCCCTATACCCATGTCGACCGGTCGGTCGACCTAGTGTGAGGTTAGGTTGACCTGGTGGTCGACCTAGCCAATATATATATATATATATATATATATATATATATATTGTTTATCTTATAACTTGTTCATATTAGCTCGGTTTCTGACGTTCTATACATGAAAATTGACCAGAAAATTACCACGGACACAATGGTGCAACTCACGTTGCTCAATTCTGATAATTTCACAAAGTTATTTTATTATTTAGTTAATTAACGAATTAATTATTACAAGTTAAATTTTTGGTTGTTACATTCTCCCCTCCTTAAGGGATTTCATCCCCGAAATCTTTAAGGATAAAAGAATGTATTAAATGTTTTCATCCAATTCTACAACCAACTACTCAATCATCAACCATTCATCTATTGTCCTTAAGTTTTTCTAACACAATTTATGATACTCATGCAATTAGTGTTGTGTAAATGTTCCTAACTAATGCAAAAGATTAGGCGGTCCACTGATTCAGTTGACCTCCTTTTATGCAATCATGTCTATGTCATGTATTCAAATGAATGCAAAATTTTCCTAATGGTAACTGATAATTCTATACACGTGCTACAAACATCATCCAAATGCAACAATCATGTGATAAAAATCCATTTATAGCAACCAAGGAAATAAAATAAAAATGCACACACATCCATATGCATATGCTCTAGTGTCCTAGTTAGGCCGATCCCTAAAGAATAATAGTTCCTAGTGTACCTATATGCGTCCATTAGCATCCACTAACAAACACTTGCAATCACTAGCATACATCATTCATAACATGTTCTATTAACATGTTTGCATCAAATCCTACCATCCATAGTTTAAATCCTAAGTTCAACCCTCTCAAAGGATAATAAAGGAAAGAACCTATTCAAAACTAAAGATGGAAAAAGGAAATTCTAAAACCTATTATCAAAGAGACATGGATATGAGATATGAATTTTCTCCTAATCAAAGTAGTCTTCTCCGAAATTTCTCTAACCATGTCGGTACCAAGAAGCAACCTTTTCGTAGACTCCAACCAACATGAAGATGTCTTACACGGCTTCCCAAAAAGGGCTTCAAAAGGTGCCATTCCAATGCTAGCTTAAAAAAACTACTACCATATGAATTCCACTAAAGAAAGATGCTTTTCCCAAGTTCTTCCAAAATCAAGAATACTAATTCCCAACCATGCTTGTCTTACTATACCAATTTCATTTTACTGTTCTTCATGAATTAACATTCCTAGGTTCTTACTAGTGTCCTAGACACCTTTTCCGTTACTCCTAGGAAATGATTCTTATCTGCTCCACATCTAAGAGTTTGGTTTGGTATTTATCAACTTTTTTTAAAAACTAAGGTTTCTAAAAAATTTAAAACGTAAAATCCCAAAATTCTTTGTCTTTAAAAGTGTTATCTTTTCAGTTTCTATTAATTTCAAAAATACTTGGTCACTTAATATTATTTCCCAAACCTAGAGGGAAAAACTTCCAAATTTTTAAGTCTAAAACTTATATCTCTTTCTTTAAAGACTTTTACAGTTTTCTATAAAAATTTGAATTTTCAAATTTTACTTTTATTAAGTTTTTCATTTCAAAAACTTATTTACTTTTTACCAAACCATTTTCTTTTAAAATATTTTTAAAATATCCTTTATGTGTTTTCAAAACAGCTTCTTATTACACCCAACAGTTTCATATTTGAATGTATTGGAACTACTTTCTCTTATGAGAAGTTATTAATGCTAAAATCTTCTATGAACCATTTAAAAGAGGACTTCATGTTTTTATGAAATTACAAGGAACTTAGTTTATATTTTTCGAAATAGGCTATACAAAATATGGTCCTTTTCATACCTTGTATATCTCTTTCATGTATTCCTTGTAACTTGCACAAAACATTTTTATCGGTTTCATAGAAAATCATACCATTATTCTTTTCATTCCAATAGATTAAAATATGTTTAAATTATACTCTTCCATGATAAATATTTTCTAATATCTAACTTACACATTTTCCTTTCAGAAAAACTCATCTTCATAACTGTTTTAATATTTCCATAACTGCAAAAACACTTCCTTATACTTATTAATAATAAGTATACTTTACAAACTATTTTTTTTCTATACTTACAAATTACCTTTTACAATACATTTTTATTTGAGTTAAAACGGATGTTGCGTAAAACACCGTTACTACAACCCAAAAAATACTAGTGTATGGATTCAATTAAATAAATACCAATAAATCTCATATACCTATGTAAAAATATTTCTCTTAAGAGTCACTTACTATAACAATAGTGTTATAGGATATGCTCCACTTATTAACAATAAAAGTTATAATCTACGTTTTCAATACTTGATACACTCTAGGTTTTTATGTTTAAAATCTTTGTTTACTTACAATGAAACTAGTGAGTTATATATATATACTATATAATTCTTCAAAAAGAATTCCAATTTTTCATTATATAAAAACCAACTTAAATTTCATATCATTCTTCAAAAACCCCATGTTTACTTTCTGAAAGAAAATATTAACAATGAAAATTTTCAATTCCAACAATTACAATTTTTTTTCTTCAGCTTTTTAAATTTCAAAAATTTCATTTGGGCTTAGCATAAAGTGAGTCTTCCTACTTACTACCCTCGGAGTACTTTTCCTAAACTAAAAGCTTTTACTCCTATTCCTCTTGTAGACTCATATTTATTCTAAGGCATCACCGTCAAATCCACTTGTCTGAGACAATTATAATTTCTGCAATTACCTACACATGGACTTTCTTCTCTGCTAATCTACTGAATTTTCTTGTACATCTCTAACCTTTGCCTACCTCTCTTTGGATTTCCATAATCCTAATCCTAAATGTACAAAACCATTTCTTAAATACCTACCATGTGTAGACATTCTCTATGCCCCCAATAAACGCACTTCAAAAGTGATACTTCAAGAACTCTGCTTTCAACTGACAAACACGAAGCGTATAAAGAAGCTCCTTTAGATGAATAACATGCTCTTCCATACTTCATGGAAAACACCAAGATATCATTCACGAATACCACCACAAACTTATTTAGTACATCTTTAAAACATGGTTCATCAAATCTATAGAATAGGCTGGGACATTGGTTAGCCCAAAAGTCATGACTAACCACTCAAAGAATCCTTCTGGTGTCCTAAATGTGGTCTTATCAATGTTATCATCAATGACCCTAAGCTGATGAAATATAGTGGCTAAATCAAGCTGGGAGAATACTAAAGAGCCAACTAGCTGATTGAAAAGGTCATCTATCCTAGAGAGTGGATAATGGTTCTTCTTTATGAGCTTATTCAATTCTCTTTAGTCAATGAAAAGTCGAAGAGAACCACCTGCTTTGGTAATGAATACGACTGACGCTCCCTATTCCGATATGTTTCTTCTTATGAAACCTTTCTCCAAAGCTCACAGATCTGCTTGCTCAATCCCTTCCTTTCCCTAGGCGCCATATGCCCTACGGGTAATGCCACTGGCTAGCCAAATAAATCCTGAAGTCAATCTCTCTCTTAGGGGGATAGTCCCCTAACCTCCTCAAAGATGTCTTGAAAAAAATCTTTGATGACAGGAACTGAATCTAACTTTGATGATGATAAATCGAGGGAATAAAGGAAGCTCAACATAACTGACCCTTGCGGGTCGCAAGAAATCTCGAGAGTCCTACTAATGCATGTCTCTAGTCTAACGACTCTCCTCTTGCAATCTAATATAGCTCCATATGTGGATAGCCAATCTATTCCCAAAATCATCCCATACCCCGAAAATCCCAAAATATAGGCGTCATAGTCAAATTCTATGCCTAGGATATAAATTTTCAAACCCATACAAACCATAGACAAGAGTGACGATCCTCCCATGTGGTTTGAAACAACAATGGGGTCTACTACTAAAGAGATGTCTAAGTGCAAACAATCTACCAAAGAACTAGAGATGAAAAGGGTGTGATGCTCTAGGATCGAAAAGAGGCTGAATGGGAAAATCAGAAATAGAAACCAAAATTTCCTACCTCGATCCGGTCCGCTACTGGAAGATGTTGCATCCAAAGCCTGAATCTGCGCTGCAGGTGCACTTGCTCCCTGCCCCATCTTCTAAGGACAATACTAACTAAGATGACCGAGTTGTTCACAGCTGTAACACTTCTTCACCTTCTCTCTCCTGCAGTCTCTTGCGTAATGACCAGTCATTCTACAACGGTTACATCTCCCACTTTTCTTGATTCGCTTTCGATGGCCTTCCCTTTTACTCTTAGCCTCCTTGCCCTTCCCTCGTGGCTTCTTAGAGCTTGTAGGAACCGCCTTAAGCTCTTCTTCCAGGTGCCAAGATATAGGTTGACAACTTTGTCGGTCCTCAAACCTAACCGCCTAAACTTTCGCTCCATATCTTCCAACCTAGCTTGTGTCTCCTTGAAATCCTTCGTGCCAGAAAACGTTCCACCGCCTATGCTAGTGAAGTCCTTGCATAGCTTAGAAAAATCGGCTGGTGTAGGTGGATTAAAGGGATTTCCACCTACCGGTGTTGTATTGGACGCTTGCCCTTGCACCTCTGGTACCGTAGCTCTGCGGAACCAATCGGCCATACTATGCAAAGAAAAGGAAACTTAGGCTCGAAAGAATCGAAAGAAGGTTAAACGAGACTTTGAGGGGATTTTTTATAAAAACTCTTTTATACTAAAAAACTATTTTCTAAGAGTTCTTTTCTGAAAAATATTTTTAAAACAAGTTATTTTGGAAAGTACTTTAATTTTAAAATATTTTTTTTAGGAATCCTATAACCTTAGGCTTTGATACCAAGTGAAACACCCCACACTCCTTAATATACCCAAAAAGACACATTAAAAAGCATGGTGCGTTGTAGGTATAAATAAAACTAACAAAGACTAAGATTCACAAGACAAAAATAGGTAAAAATAGAGGAAACTAAAATAATAACATATTTAAAATAAAACTTTCATAATTGCTTCATAAATAAGTCAAAGACCAAATACAACATCCATATCTCAAAATCCACCATGTCTTATGAAATAAAAATTCATAGTCTCAAAAATCAGAGTACATAAAATCAATCATAATAAGCTAGTACATAGAAAGAACAAAAGCTGAAAGAAAAGAAATACGTGGTAGCAAAACTCCTCCAAGAAATCTCCAAGCAACTACAGTCTACCGTCCTCTCCTTTGATTGCTTGGGGGGAAGGGAAAGGGGAAATAAAGGAGTGGGTCAGACTAAAAGTCTGGTGAATTATAGTAATTACTAGAGTCTTTAAGCAAGATAAAAGCAATAGACTCTACAACAGTTCTAGCATAAATAAGAATAACAAAGGAAATATGAAAGAGATAAGCTGGAAATCGGTACGATTAAATATTGCTCAATTTATAAGATAGGTTAACTTTGATTGCATGCGCTTGTCCTTGATTTCTGCTTTGATTAGGCTGAATTCCTAATCCTATAATTAGGATGTAACCCTAATTCTACCCTTTTTTGATCGGCCTGCTACTCCATAGACCTTACTACGGACCAGCCGCTATATAACTCCCTACACAACAGCCAATGGTATCTATGAAAGATGCACAGAGCAACCACTGTGGATCCGGAAGACATATATAGCTCCCTGCACAGAAGGAAATGTTGTCTACGAAAGACACCCATACTAAGGGCTTGAAACTCATAGCTATTACTGAGCACCCGAATGGAAGTCGCATGCGTAACAGCCACCATGCCCATGCTACCTTTTGCTCCAACTATTGGGTTTTCTTATTACCTCAAACTTCCAGCATAAGCGTGCCCCTCATCTCACTTCAGGCTAATGTGAGATCACTGTGTGTCCATAGAAAATAGGAGAAATGTTGTTGGTACTGACCCTTCATCCAAATAATATCTAGTTGCGCCCCTTATCCAAATCCCATGTAATTTGGACTTCTATTTGACCAATTACTACCATTCTTAGCATAAGCGTGTCCTCATCTCACTTCAAACTAATGTGAGACACCGTTTTGTCTAATAGGGAATGCTATTTGGTACAGGTCCTACTTTCATCTTTGCTTATTAACTTAGATAAATTACTTAAATAAGCCTTTATTTTCATTTTTACTTTCTACGCTTATTAATTTATCCCTAGTCTTAAAATAAGCCCCATTCTATTCTTTTTCTTATTATAACCTACGTTATAATCATGATTATTACTTAACTCAAGGTCTAAGTGTGAAAATAAGCTCTTTCATCTTTTACTCTATTTAGTTATAATTCTAAGTTATAACTATGCCAATTATCTTTAATTAGCCCAATTCTAATTATAATTAGGCATAATTTCAGTCCAATTTCATTATTTATTACAGTCTCTATAATTTACACCTTATTTTGTTCATTCAGTATTCTTACTTACATAATCCATATTCGCGTTTAATTTATTCTAATCCATACGCGAAGAAAAGGGGGATGAAGAGAATAGACGCTTGAATAAAATCCAAAACGTCGAAAATGATGTAAATAAGAAATAAATGATAGTAAATAAACTTAAATACTGTAAATAAATAAAAAGCTATGCTTAACAGTAATAAATTATAATTAACAGAAATAAACTAAAATTACTGAAACGAATAGTTGAAAGGAAATAGACTGAAAATAATTCTAAAAACTGTAAATAAACTACTGAAAAGGCTATTCCAAAAATCGTAGTAAAACTACAACTATTGGAAACCCTATTATTTTAAATTACTTAAAGAAATCTTAAAATAATTACAATCACTCACCTCCGGTTCTAAGCTCTTCTTTTAGTCTTCCCAGATCCACTTGGTGTTGTAAAATAATTTAATTTATAACGATTTTCTCCTTTGAAAAAATTATTCCGTTTAGGGTTCTTCCTAGAAAGGTGAACCCAACTGGAGAAAACCTAGAATGAGAAAAAGTGTTAGGTCTATGAGTCTATTTATAGGGGTAGAAGTGGATCTCGGACCGTTGGATTTGGGAATTGAATAGGATGCAACCACGTCATAGGCTAAATATGAGCCATCAGATGCAAGAATGGAGGGACCGGGTTGAGTTAAAAAATTCAAAACACGTAGAGAATAAGCTAATAAACGTTACTGGACGAAGGAATTTTCCTTTGCCCAATTTCTAAGGTGGGTCGACCGCTAGGTCGATCGCCCTTATACCCAAGTCGACCGGCCGGTCGACCTAGGGTGAGGTTAGGTCGACTTGGTGGTCGACCTAGCCAATATTTTTTTTTATCTTATAACTTGTTCATATTAGCTCGGTTTCTGACGTTCTATATATGAAAATTGACCTGAAAATTACCACGGACACAATGGTGCAACTCCCATGGCTCAATTCTGATAATTTCACAAAGTTATTTTGTTATTTATTTAATTAACGAATTAATTATTACGGGTTAAATTTCGGGTTGTTACAATATAAGATAATATCTAAAGTGAGGAATATAAATCAGAAATTATCTATTGGTGCTTACATTGGTCACACCATAACCATATTAAATGGGTATACAAACAAAACCGTAAAGGCATGTTCGCATATGGATTTTCCGTGGAGACCACCCTAGTAAAACTCGTAAGTAAACTAAGACCAATCTCCATGACAAGGACCAGAAAATACATTCTGACCATCGTATATCTCTAGATGAAATATACCATAAGGTAAACACAACTATCGACGTCCTAACACGTTAACCAAGTATCATCAACTCCCCGCATGCAACATATCAACACGCATACTCTAGATATGGAGTTGATGTACCCCCCATGAGTTAGCTAAACCCAAGGATTGTGCATCCTACTCTGTCTTTAGTCATGTACCAATGGTGAACTCACGTTCAGCATCTCAACACACGAGCCACAACTCGAATAGATCTTGGATTCTAGCATCTTGAACAGATCCACTTTTAAGAGATAGAACACGTATTCAGTCTTGAAGCGGTTTCCGATAAGTAAAACACTTACCGATTATGGCCTCTTCAAGACTAAATCGACGAATTTGGTCATATTCAAAAACAATGAGAATGATCGCATTTGGAAACCAAGTCTCGTATACTTATCACGTTTCCTACCTTCTCAACTTCACTATCCCTCGGTCAAGAGTGAAGCCCGGTAGGTTAGAGCACTATTGCTTCTACACCTACTCGAATCATCATTCTTAACTCTCAAAGATAGAAACAAGTCTACTGTGTCGCTTTCGTGCTAAGTACACGACTAAATACTTTCCATAAACAAGTAACACACATAGCACGATTAACATACAAAAAGTACGATCAAGTCACATAAATGACTTTTAATCCCTTTTTGGTTAATTAATCTTTCATTAATTAAGACATCTTTTATTAGTAAAACTCCATTTATCTAATAAAACTTATTTAATTAATTAAAACTTTCTTATTTAATTAAACTCTTTTATTAATTAAAACTTAACTGTTTTAATTAAACTCCATTATGAATTAAAACTTAATTTATTAATTAAACTCCATTATTAATTTTAACTTAATTTATTTAGTTAAACTCCATTGTTAATTAAAATTTATCTTATTTAAACTTGTATATAGATTTAATTTCCCTTTTATAAAAGGTATATTCATGTGTCTACTATTCATGTATGCTCTTTTCTATACTTTAAAAGTATTCATATATTTATCTCAAATGGTATAAGTATATTCATAAATCATTAACAAGATTTACCTACTTTAAAATATAATCAAAAGGGTTAAAAACAAATGTTACTAAAACATCGTTACTATAAACCTCTTTTCTTATATAAATTAGATATACAACTTTTCTATCTTTATTTCAAAAGATTCCAAACTTGATATTATCTTTATATTTCCATTATTAAAGATCTAATTATATTCATAATCACTTAATAATATTTTTCCACTTTAAAATATAACTCAAGCATTTAAAAGCAAATGCAACTAAAACATCATTTATGACAAACCCAAATCATTTCATACTTTAACCGTTTATCTTTAAAACTCTCTTTTTAAAGATTTATTTACTTTTATAGGGGTTTAAAACAAGTGTTGCTTAAACATTGTCACAACAAACCCTCAACATTTTAGACTTAAACAATTCCTTTAAAACTTACTTTTAAACTTTTAATTATATTTACAAGATGATCAAAACGGTATACAGATATTAGTGGTACGATCATCCTATTAAAGGTCGATAATAGGTACCGAAAAATGCTGCTAAAACGCCAGAATTAAGGTAAACGGAGCAATAGCAATTCGAATTTGGAGAAACAAAATATGACGTCTCACTCGGAAGATGATTTATAAATTTATTGTATAAAAATATTCAGATTTGGAAAACATTTTATTATCATCAAATATTAATTGATTTAAATTGAAATAAAATTACACAATAAAATAAACTTCCACATTATATGATGAAAATTTACCATTTGCTATGTTTAAATAGACGTATTCCAAATATCAAATTTTTATTTCAAAATTTTATTGTTTAAAATTTCACAAAATTTCAATTAAATATATTATTAAAACCATTAAAATTTACGGGTCGTTACAGCTTCCCAAGTACTCCTTGACCCGCCCAAGTTAAAAAATTTATGATATGAATCTAAAGAATAAAATGTATCATGTTGGTTTCCTAAAATATGAATCAAGCTAACTTAATTCTAGGGTCAAAGACTTAGATAGGGTACATGAGATATAACTATGACTATGATGATTACTATAATAGTTTCTATTCCTATACATAATTTTTTTTGAAAAAATTTATGTTTGCATGTCATATTCATCATAAATTAAACAGGATGTAAAAAGTATACGAATAATGAGAAATATATTATGTCAAATTTCACATGAAATCCAAAATTTAGAAATAAAGTAGTCAAACACATATAAAAATAGAACTTCCCAACATCTCATTCACGTTAATTTTTTTTATAACACTAAATTTGAAAATAATAATCCATTCAAATTTAAACTTATTTGTTGTATGGAGTTAAAAAAATAAAAATCCTATTAACTGTACAAATGAACTTTTTTCTTAATGGTAAAAAAATATTCACACTTAATGACAGGTTTGCTAGTAATGTTTCTACTGGCTCTAATAGATGTCCTGCTTGTAGATGAAAAAATGGAAATTGGGTAACAAATATTGTAATAAATCTTAATGCTCTTATTCCAAGGTATATTTGATTATCAAAAATGAAAATGATACATTACCCAGTAAGACATCTAGCTAAATAATCTAGGGAGAAAGATTTTTTTACATATAAGAGGGTGTAAACAATATTTTACAACAAAAGTAAACATTAATGTTATGACATGCCCGCTTAGAAGCTTTTGGAAATTTATTCAATTTCTTCTTTACCAATTCACTCTCTTTGCCTCTCATTAAACATATAGCAATATCAAATAGAAGTCTTGCTTATATGCCTTCTAATGATCTAGGGTCTCCATCATTTGATATCCTCCTCAATCTTGATTTGTAAGTCAAAAAGTTAAGTAAATGACTCCACCTTATTCATCAAAAATTGTAAAATCAAGAGTGATAAGTTGCCTAAACAGACTTACTTTTTAAGTATGTTATAATTAGTATATTTGACCAACCATCTTAGTTTCATTATTTTCTAACTAACGTAACCGACTTGGAATTACAGTTGCAACATTTATAACAATACTGGTCATGGTAGAATAGATATACCCTTTTGTACCCTTGGGTATATCTTTTGTAGACATGACAATATATTGAAGAAATAAATTTATACATGATAAGGATATGAAATGTTTTTTCTGTAAAGAATAGCCATAACAGTATAAGATTTATTATAATGAGATACTTCATTCTTAATTTTATGATAAAAAGCATTCATGTATGATGTTCGATGATTTATAAGTTTATAATACCTTGCAATAACAAATAACGCGACATGTAAGCTATGTATAAGTGGACTAAATTAAGTCATGTGCTACTATACACTACAGCTAATTCTAGTTAAATATGAATGTATTTAATTACGATACAGTTTCTGAAAATTGACGTTAGTTAAATTTGTTAACATAGTGTACCAAATTGAGTAACTAAGAATAACATGAAGCATACAATAACTTACAAAGGCGATAATAAACTAAATTATAATTCATCACAGAGACTTATATATAGGATGAGTAACATATGATAAGTAATCAGTTTTAATGTTATTAAATAGGACCTTTTGAAGATCCAAACGGTACTATAATTTAGTTACTTGTAATAATTTGTGATTTATAGTTTTGAAAGTAGATGGCATAGTCCGAATGAAAATTCAAGATAGCTTAATTAGACAACATATTGAAGGAAAAAATTTTAAAAAGGGTAACTTGATCGATACTAAAATATCCATCCTTTGTAGCAATAAATCAACGAAAATGCAGAGGGATCCATTAAAGTTGTTTGAAAAATCAACTAATCAACATGAGGAATTTTTGACTGAGAACGTAGATTTTCCAATTTACTACTGTAAAGGTAAAGGCATTTTAAGCCTCTGAAGCAATGAATGGAGTCTAAAGAATTTGTAGTATGTTAGAAGAGTCAGATGCATTGAAAATGCTAATAGAAGTTTTGTATAAAACATGTAAAACTGATTCAAAAAAGGACCAATTCATTAGGTAAATCTATTGTATGTTATGTAACCTTTTATCTATGCGGCTTTGCGTTAGTTGCAGAAAAGGTTGGAGGCTAAGACCATTCAAATTAAATTTAATCCAAGTAAAGCATGAAACTCTTAGAACATAACCTGGTATTTGTATTTCCAATGAATGATTGAGAATTTTCAAATCTTTGATTATAAGCCAGTAGTTGTGTTATCATTCCGTCCCCAACGCTCAAAAATAAATTGAAACAGGTTAACAAAAATACAATAATATATTATTTCTCAACATTATCGTTAACGTTTCACAATATTTGAAGTTTTTTTTCAATTGTTTCCTTCATATTAGCACATAGAAGTAATGGTCATTGATGTAATATTTATCAGCTAAATAATATTTTATAACTCTTTAAATCAAAAATTATATTTTTGGATATAAAAGGTATCGTGAACATAAATTAGACCATTTTGAATGCATTAAACTAAATTACGAAAATTTCTCAATGCACATAGTGAGGATATAATTGCATAAGTTGGAATAAATATGATCTAAACGAATGTTGATTATTTTTGGATGGTTAAAGTCAGATCTATCAAAGCATTTTCCCTAGGTTTCTTTTCAGGCATTGCCCATTTTCACCCTATGCAATTGGAAAATTTTACTGATAACATCAAGTTTACTATGTTAACCATTAATCATACCAGAATCTAAAACACGCCTGAAGTAATAAACTTTGAAACTCCGAGGGCTAAATGGACTAAATCCCAAAATCGCCAAGTCCTAAAATCCATAATCATTTGAGGAATCTTACCCAAATCTGAAGCAACGACATTATTGCCATGACAGATCCAAAAGTGATGGATCTGCATTTTACTTCGTAGGTTCAGGAGTCCTCAAAATCGAGAGTGGTGGAATCGACATAAGAAAATAAGTCGACAGTCGATTTCGCCTACATCACCAATTTTCTGAATCTCAGTAAAGATTGTAGTTGATTGGCATAGGATTTGGTGAAGATTGCTGATTAATGCGTATGAATAAATGTATAATTAGTCCCACATCGTCCAAATATATTAATTGTTGTTGTATATAAGCTAAGGGGTGAAGAATGTAGTTGTTCCAACTGCATCTAATTGAGTTAAGATGATGCCTAACATGGTCCATTAATGAATGACATGCAAATTGAGAAATAGTTGAAACAATTTTAACTCTACTACTTCAACAACGAACGATCCAACGGTTGCCACCTACATTGCTTCATAGAGATATAAATGATATTTTGGGTATTTCAAAAAGACACGGTTGAATTCTATTCATTGAATTCTCATTATTAATAGTAAAGATAAGGGTTAAAAACACATATTACTTTAACATTGTTTACTACAACCCAAACAATTCACATATTTTTTTTTTTGAAAAAAAAGGTTCTTTACTAATTAACAAATAGAACCATACAATAGTAGGATTTGCCTCCTTAAAAAACCTTACCATTGTGATAGGAAAAAAGAGCACGACATCCACTATTACACTACAAATCTATTACAGTTGAAAAATACGATACAAGAAAGCAACAGAATAAAAAAAACAAAATAAAATACGGACCCAGCTTGGGTTGAGAATAAAAACGCCTCTATCTGTCTAAGTCCGATCCAGCCTAGCCCAATACGAAGAAAAAAAAAACCATCAAAATATCTTCGAACAGTCAAACAGGCAGCTATCCTGAATCCTCCAATTTTATACCCCATTTCAATAATTTGTCTCTCTCCACCGATGTTAGATGTAGCTGCTGAAATCGGCGTACAAACTACAATCGAACATCGATCTCGAGGAGCTTCATCCTTTGATCCTTCGAACATAATTTGTTTTCAAAACGGAGGCGAACTCTCTCTGACCATATGTGGTGAATCAATATGGATGTCGCCATATATGCCAGCTACTGAGAAGCCGATTTGAGTGGAACTCCGCTTTACAGTCGAGAGACGCTGGCTCAAGGTCGCCGCAGTGTCTTGTTGGAGATCTAACTTACGGAACAATTTGTCCCACAGATAAGTACTGTAGTTACATTGCATAAATAGATGAGCATGAGTTTCATTATGATTGTTACAAAGTAAACATTGCGTTTCAACATTCATTCCCCAATTCTCCAGTCTATCAGAGGTAGAAAAATGTTTGGTAATAGTCCAGTAATCAGATTAAAATTGTTGCTTGCTGTAAAAGAGAATTTCCTTGCTGTCATATTATGCAAAATTAATAAGTAGTTATCATCCTTTTCTGCATGTAGCCGAATTTCATTCCACATGGATGCGAAAACAAATTTTTGTTGATTGGTAATAGTCCAGTAATCAGAGAATTCATCTCGACTTAGTTTAACATGCAAAATCTTTGAAGAAACTTCCCTAGTTTCTGACAGAGACTGTGGTTGTAGTTGTCCATCCCGTATAATAAGGCTTACCATATTGTAACTGAATTACTTAGGGAAATCCTATTCCAGCCAATAAGATCAACTAACGACTTGTGATTGATCCACGGATCAAACCATAAATCTATATGCTCACCGTTGACAATTATTCGATTCATAATCTTAGCAGCTACATCGCGTTGCCTTAAAATTGATTTAAAAGTGCCTAAAAAATTGTTGTTTACTGCCATCACCCAAAAATTTGACTTCGATAAATATTTTGATCTCATCCATCTCGACTAGAGGCAATTATTTGTTAACAAATTCCATAGCAGTTTAATTCTAGCAGTAATAGTGAGATCAGTGAATTTTCTAAGGCCAATGCCCCCTTCAGATTTGGGCTTCATAAGGTATCCCATGATATCTTATGCATTTTCCCTTTCCAGAAAAAGTCTGCACATAGTTTATCAATTTTCTTCAAAGTTGAAGCTGGTAAATGATAAACTAAAAGCCAATACATGACAGTAGGAGTAATAGTACTGTGAATAAGTTTTGCTTGGCCAGTTGTTGTTAGCAACTTACTGTCCCAACCATCTAATTTAGAACTAATTTTCTGCAGCAAGAGGGCACAATGAGAAGTATGGATATACTTTGATGTAAGTGGAACACCGAGATACTTGATAGGTAAACTCTTCTCTAGAATATTTAGAGTAGTAAAAACTTAAGTTTTATTTACTGCACCTGTACTGATGAAAACTTGCGACTTGGTTTGGTTAATTCGTAGGCCACTACAGTGTCCTCCATAACAGGAAAAATATAATTCATGTAGGTAGCATTATTTACAGTAGCAGCTAGGAAAATCATAACATCATCAGCGTACAACAAGTGTGTTATAGCAGGCTGAATATTAGAAATAGGCTGTAATTGTTTGTCAGTCATACCCACTTCCATAAGAAGTGTGAAATATTCCATAGCAATGCAAAACAAATATGGGGATAACGGGTCACCCTGCCGCAGTCCTCTATTTGAAGGAATAAAACCATGTGGTCGTCCGTCAATCATTATGAAAAAAGTAGGGGTTGAAATACACTCATAAATTAACTGTATAATAGATGTAGGGAAACCAAAAGACATAAGCATATGACAAACGAAATTACGATTCACCATGTCATAAGCATTTTGCAAGTCAATTTTTTTGCACATTTTTGGTTTACCCCGTTTTGTAAAATCACGAATCTGTTCATGAACAAGTAACACGTTCTCACCAATGTTTCTACCTGGAATAAATGCCGATTGATTTCTGCAATCAACACCGGCAAAAACCATTTAATTCGATTGTAAAGAATCTTAGAGATTATTTTATAAAAAACATTTACACAAGAAATAGGTCTATAATCTGAAATAGATTGGGGCTTATCTTTTTTGGGAACCAATGTAACAAAATTGTGATTTACTACATGTGGCGGTTTTTTCGTTTGGAAAATCTTTGACGCCAATTTGTGAATATCTTCATGAAGGGCATCCCAATGCAGTTTATAAAATTTAGCTGAGAATCCATCAGGTCCCGGACTTTTATAGTCATAAAAAGAGAAAATAGCCACTTTAATTTCCTCCAAAGTGACTAGGGCAGATAAGTATTCTTTCCCCAAGTCATTAATTTGCACTCGTGGTGAAATACATGGATAAACAGTGGTTGTGTCACCGTTAAATAAAAGCTGATAATATGCAATGGCTTCATCTCAGATATTGTTGCTGTCATAAATATAATTTCCATGTGAATCCATTAAGGCATGTATTTTATTTTTATGCCTTCTCATAGACATTTTAGCATAAAAATATTTGGTGTTTCGGTCCCCTTTTTGTAGCCACCATACTTTACTTTGCTGTTTCAGCAACTCATACTGTTTGCACAGTTGATCATTAAGCTGCTGGCCCATATAATACATATTGTCATAAAGCAAAACATTCTCTGGTGTTTGGTCAAGTTGATGAAAAATGGAGTCAAACTCCTTTTGTAGTGTAGTAATATTGTTACCATTTGCTCTTGATCTGTGCCATGCTTTCAGTTCAGATTTCACTGTCTTTAATTTGTGTATCAGAATATATGATGGGGAACCCCATGTAGTAGCAGACAATCCTTTTTCTATACAGTGAGCATACCCTTCAAAGTAGCATCAATTGTTCATACAGCGAAAAGGAACTCTTTTCCGTTGATGATTAGTAGTGCTAAAAGAGACCAAAATAGGGGTGTGGTCACTTATAGAAGAAGGCAAGGCAATGGTGCTAAGTTGCGGGAACATAGACATAAATTCGAAGTTAACAAGTATTTTGTCTATGTTCGTTGCAATTCCCCTCCATCTCCACGTATATTTGCATCGATGTAATGTAGATTCAACCAGACCACAAGTAAAAAGATAGTTTTAAAAAGAAATCAAATAGGAAAAAGGGATAGGCAAACCTCCCTTCTTATCCTGTGGGTTAAGAGCATTATTAAAATCCCCCATGACAAGCCATGGAGAATCTATTGTAGAAGCGTCGATACACAGCGAATCCCACAGTTTATGACGCTCATAAAAAGAGTTACTCACACACACACTTATGCAATAAAATTGCAGACCCCCTTTATTAAATAGTAAATAAGTTATATGTTGTTGGGACTTGGTTAGCACTTCATACTCCCAAACTGATTTGTCAAGTAGTACTAGAATTCGACCTTTGCTACCGTGTCATTATTATGCAATATATGCCATGTGGAAAATTTGTCTTTCAGTTTGCCAATACTGATAGAAGAAAGTTTAATCTCCACTAAGCTTAGTAAAGTAAGCTTGTGGGACTTTAGAAGTGTGAATACGTGACTGATTTGGTCATCCGTATTCATACCTCTAATGTTCCAAGTCATATTATTCATTTACCTACCGATGCGCTCCGAGTAGATATTTTAGGAGGAGCATGAGTTGGAACTTTGGGATTCGCGGAAATTTCCAGCTTCTTCAAATACATGGGGTTCTTCGATACCATGGGGGAAACGTTAATTACTGGATCTGTTTTGGTACCAGTCTCTTGAATTTGATGTGTTATGTTCTTAATAAAGTTGGCACTATCCTTGGTTTCTTCATATTTACTTTCATTAGCTTGCAATATACTTTTTGATGATTCGGCTTCAGGTACAGGTAGCTTCGATGTATGGGAAGGAGCTGCTGATGTGGATGTAGAGCAAGGTAAATCAAGTTCATCTTCCATATTGGCTGGAAGGTCGGAATGTTGCAGTAAAATGGTAAACGAATTGTGAAGTGGAATGCTTAAACTGGGTTCAGCCGCAATATTGCCATAGGTTCACCATCAGAAGTCTGTTTCGTATTTGTTGTGTCTGTTGATGAGGACCGAAAAACACTTTCATTTGATGTTGTAATAATTTTTCGTTTCCATTCCTTCTTAAGAGATCTATTACATGTAGAATCTGAGTGGCCGTAGAGTTTGCATATGGAGCATGGAATGATTTTATGTTCATATTCAACATATACACTGTCTGAAACTCCATTATATAACTATAATTGTATATTAGGAGGATAATTGAAATCTACATCCACTTCAATAAGTACACGTGCGTAATTTAATATATTTTCCAATGTTGTAGTAGAGTCCATTCGAATGGGTCGACCAAGCACACTCGCGATCCTGCTAATACCTTCATTGCTCCAGTATTCTAGTTTGAGATCCATTAAACGTGTCCATATAGGGATAGTGGAAAATGTATCTTTAGTAATTTCAGTTCCAGGTTTCCATTTTTTAATGATAAGTATCCTAGAGCCAATAATGTAAGGATCCGATTGAATGATTTTGTTACAATCTTCTGAATTTTAAATTTTGATGAAGATAAAGCCATTCTTTTTGTAAAACAACTCATACATTCCACTAGGCTTCCATGTTTTCGCTATGAAACCCTTAAAATTTTCATACAGTGGTCTTCTTCCCATAATATAAACGACTAGAGTATGTTTCCATTTGTCAATTGCAGCATTAAAAACCATTTCAGGTAGCATACCTGTTTTCACATCTCCATCATGGGTTGGAGGGAAATATGCTAAATCTATTACATCTGCTTCTCTGTTATAACCACACAACTTTACTGTACCTGCCTAAGAGCGGCTCCAAGAATTGTCAGAAATTGCCACCTCCGTTCCAGAAGTAGAGGCATGTACAGTAGCGTTGGAATTACCAGCGTGGTAAGAGTGATTCGCCTGGTGTGAAATGTGGTTGGTGATTGGGGATTGTTGTATGTTAGAGGTTGCGCCGCTTTCCCTAGAGATACTGCTGGCCGCTGGAGGAGGATCGAAGGTAGTGGAGGTGGATAAATCTGGCGGTTTTGGGGGTGGTGGTACAACAATCGTTCCCGCCTCAATGTCTTGGTTCACCATGGGAAAAAATAACTCTGACCATTTATAATTACATAAAAATATTCATTATTAAATATCTAATTATATTCTTAAGTATAATTGATAAGGGTTAAAAACAAATATCACTTAAACGTTCTTTACAACCCAAAACCATTTTTATAGTTATCATAAATTTTAAGACATTCATCTCAAAGATCAAAGCATATCCACACTTATTAATTAAGGCAATATACTTTAAATTTAATTTCTCAAAATAATTTATTTTAACTTAAGCTTTAAATTCCAAACCTCTCTTACTACATTTATAAAATACTTAACTTACTTTTTAAAACTTATATATATTACTAAAACCTTTTTAAAATGATGTATATATTTATATATATACTAATTTATTTATAAGCTAATATAATTAATAAAATTTTAAAACAAAAAAGATACTATATTAAATAAGCTTTTAAGTAAATTATAAAATCTTTAACTAATTTTCTAAAAACTATATATATCTAAAAACACTTAAAATACTTTAAAAATACTTATACTATGTTTTAAATATTTATTTTAAATATTACTTAAAAATACTTAATTTATAATTTATTTAAAAACCATAAAAAGCACGTTTCATAATTTAAACCCATTACTTAAAAATTCATAAGCAATTATTAAAAATACGTTTAAACTTTGATATTTTTCCAATAATAAGTACACTTATAGTACTTATAAAAAATGCATAGAAGCCATGGGATATCTTTCAGAGTTAACTTTAAAAATCCCCGAACACAAGGCATTTTCAAAATGCATCCATCGCGACATTTCCACTTCTAAACTTAACAACTTCGCTCCCCAATTTCCACAAATTTCCAAATCAATTCCACTATGTCAAACACACCGAAACGCGTGTTGGGAACAAAAAAATACATTTTTTTCCGAATATAATCACAATTTAACATATGTCAAATACTAGGGATTTCAAAGTGTGTTTATAGTGACTATTTTGCTTCAACAATTTACAAGAAACTATCAAATATGTAAACAACAAGTCTCAGCAGCGTTACATATTTTAGAGGGTTATAAGAGAATGTATACTATATAATTTTGTTACTGCTTTCAAAAGCAAGGAGGGGTCCAAAAGTAATAGTTTGCATTGTTATCTATTTTAATTTATATTTTAACAACGACCAATATACACACAACTTATACAAATTAAATGGTGAATTACCTGACCCAAGCCCAAGCCAAACCAAGAGGTAGATAATTCTGCTAAGAGTGCAATGGCAAAGACGGCGTCTTGATTAAATCTCGTATACAAAAGTTATGAATTTTATAAGAATTTGGATTATAACTATTAATTAATTACTTTAATTATCTACTAACTACCTCATCCCCTCTAATCCATCTTCCTCCAAATCAACACTATTGTTCACGAGATATGCACAGACACACTAAAACCCATAGCAGCACTTCTTCCCTTGCCGATTTCTCCCTTTTCGCTTGACGATTCGACAAACCGTATTCACCAGCGTGCGCAAGCACTACGCCTAAGTCACAATCACATCAAGCTCGACCCAACTAATCAAAATGTGACCTTGTTATCCTACATTATGCACGTGAATGTCGCTCTTCACCTCGGCCCACATTAGCTCCTTCGACCATCACCGTACGACTCCCCTTGCCACCACGAGTTCAACCATGCCTTCGATTTCACCTCTGGCCCTCTCTCCTTCACCGTGACCTGATGCTCACTGCACGACAACCTTAATGTCGTACGTCACAACCTTTAGCCGCACCACCTCAAAACACCAACACCACCACTAGCTTGCCTTCACACGAGAAGCCTAAATCTACAAACGCCTTGGCCAATCACCACCTAAATCTCTGACATGCCTCAACCCTAGTTCGGCTACCAAAAAGTCACACATGGCCAAACATTGCCGCACCAAATTTCGAGACTATAGATTTGAAGCTCTCACTCACACGAGTTCAACGGATCTAATGATGTTGACTTTCGTTAACTACAACTCTTGCTTTATTTATGGGTGTTGGCATCAAAATTGGCCACCAACACCCAGTTATAAGTGAAAGCACCAATATCCAATCACAGATCACAAATAGAGTATATGTAGAGAATATAATATGAAGAATAACCACAATTAAAATGAAAGCAAGTAAAAGAGAGACAAGATTTATAGTGGTTCGGCTAACTCTGGCCTACATCCACTGTAGAACAATCCGTTTTATTATACTGAAATTTGATTACAGTTACAATCCAGAATTCTAGAATGAAAATGATAGAGTAGCCTCTAGGTAGAAGATAAAGAGAAGCATAATGAAGATCCCTTTTTCTGAAGCCAAACCTGCTGTATTTATAGGTGAAACTCCGGCTATATGGCCTCCTCACCTACATGGGCCCACCATAACGATCTTCGAGCCCAAATCGTCCATCTTATGCCGACCCAAAGTTGATCATATGCCGACCTGAAGCAAGTGATATGCTGACCCGAAGAAAACTCAACGCCGACCCAAAGCAAACTTGATGTTGACCCGAAGTAACACGTATGCCGACCCGAGCTTGATCTTCCTCTGCTGACCCGAAGTTGCTTCTACGCCGACCTGAAGCAAATGCCGATCCGACCCGAAGTGAGGTCCATGCCGACCCGAAGCGAAACATATGTTGACCCCAGGCGACTCATCTCTATAGCCGACCCGAAGTTGATACCACTTCTATTTTATGCCGACCCGAAGTTGACCCTGATGCCAACCTGAAGTTATACCATTGCCGACCCGAAGTAACATGCCGACCCAAAGTAATATGTCGACCCGAAACCAATCAAACGCCGACCCGGAGTGAAGTCCATGCTGACCCGAAGTGATTCCTCAGCTGACCTGAAGCAACTCCTTGGATGACCCGAAGCAACTCGACCTTTGCCAAAATCCATATTCCAAGTACCCAGCACCGTTTATTTATCGACTGTGATCAATCCTGGCTTCGTATTCATATTTATTATCTGTAATTGATCATCCCTCCATCCATTCAAACCAAACCCATAATATTCCGGCCTTGATAACCATGAAGTCTATTAGGTTAAATTAGCCTGTATACTGCCTTGCCAAATGGCAGGTTAACAATGGGAAAGAGGCGGCTTGAATTTTCTTGCTTACAGTAAAAAATGAAGAAGAGAGAGGAGTAGTTCTAAGAGAGGTAAGGTAGGAGGTGAGAGAGTGCTTATACAATAAAATATTTATTATATTTAAATTCTCAAATTAACCGATATGCGTTATGAACCCGTACGATCATACGGGACGTCGGGTCGCTACGAAACCTATCGATTTACATCGTCTTATTATTCCGGTCAAATGGTACTAGTTTCATCAAATTTTGGGACAGTGCCCAAGATTATAATTTCACGCGTCTCGAGACCGTTTATCGATAAAACGATTTCCAATCTCATTATCGATATTTATTCGAACTATTTATTTTTGTAAACAAATTTTGAAAACAAATTTCTTATCAATAGTTGTTTTTAAAAAAGGCCAACAAGGTTAGTAAATCAATTTAATCACATTAAATTTAGCATTCAAATATATAAATAATTTAGATATTTAAATACGAAGTGTTCGAAATTCTGGGTCATTACAATAAATTTCTAATATATTAATATTCTAAGAGTTGACAAACAATTTAGATAAATTTTATGTGTTAGTATTATCAAATTATATATATACATATATACATTTACATATTTGCATGCATGCATACATACATATATATAAGGATAGGTTTGTACTGCTCCAAAACAGAATGAAACCCAAACCTAATGTATGATAATTAGGAAGAGCTCGGGAAGTTTAAATTAACTAAGTAGGAAATGATGTTGCATTGGTGTTTGAGTTAGGAAAGGCTATTAACGCCAAGTAGGGTGCTCACTCGTATTCACACATTGGGAAGGTGAGCAGAGGCATTCAACTTCCAAGGACATTAGATGTTCAAACGTGGAACTTCATGTGGCTGTTTCTTTGCAGAGCTAATTAAATTAATATGAACTGCATATGGCTGTCTCTTTACAGTATAAATTAAAATAAAGAAGAACCGCATGTGGCTGAATCTTTGTGGTATAACTTAAACAAAATGAAATCTGCATAGGGCTGATTCTTCGTAGTACATATAAAGTATGATAAAGGGTAGTTACATGTGACTGGTTATTGCAGCTTCAATTAAAATAATGTGGAACCACATATGGCTAATGTTTTGCGGTATAAACCACATAAACTGAAATGGAACTACATGGTGCTGGATCTTTGTGGTATAAATTAAATAAAGTCATGACTACATGTGGTCGAGTCTTTGCAATATAAACTGTGGAAGGAAAGCATTATGCTAGGTTGAACAACGTAATTCCCAAACGGGTAATGCAAAGTTGGCATTTGGAAATGGGACCATAGGTAGGGTACTTGCGGTAGATAACTGTTCTGACTTGAGAGTACTGTCAATCTTGAGTATTTATGTTGTACTTTTAGTATGGTCAACAACATGGCATGCATAGCGACCGTGTGTTACAGTCATAGTTGGATACATGTTAAAGTACTCATAACACTATCAAGAGGGGATTTATCTCCTTCGTTATAGGAGGTTAGTATCCTCATAATTGGTATATGACTTTAAAAGTCAAAATTTCTAGCGAGAGTAAAACAAGTAATCGATATATGTTATTGGATTAAACCAAGGATTTTGAAAGTTGTTGCCCGATTAATTCAGATATTAATAATGTTTTTATTCTCAGACAAAGTCTAAATATCTTAGTGATATAGTGACGATGAAAAGAAGACATTTACAAAATTTTGTTACTAGGTGGGCTTATATTAGATTAGAAATACGATTTCGCCTACATGATTTGCAAGCTTTGAACTTGACCCTATGTTGTGCTTCAACAAGTCCGTACAGGCTTCGATATTTAAACTGTTTATATATATACATAAACACACACATACATATATAAAATAGAATATGTGCCTTTTAATACTTACGTTTTCCACTATGACATCAATCCTCACAGTATCAAGTCCAACATTATCAACTATTTTAATAGGACTTGCTTTGAACGCTTGCTAGAAGACTTCGAAAACATGATGCTTCTTTCCAAGTGATTTTGTGCAAGTTCATGAACTTTTTTTGATAATACCAAATCAGGCCGTCCACCTTAAGCAATACTCATGCAACTTATGAATGCAATTTTAGTTGTTACATTAAGGTGTATATAACTCGAAATGAGATGATTAAAGTATTTGATTTGTCTAGCAAAGGCATATATATTTAGTCCCATAATCACTTATGAATAATGGTATCACCCTTCAAAATGACTTAGGCTTTAATATAGTGATTTTAAGGATCCAATCCGCTTTAAACCTAATTAAGCATCCAATTTAATCTATTTAAGTCATAATACGTTGTTGTTGTATTCAAGCCTCCAAACATGCAAGTCATGTACCGACCAATACCTTATAGCTTGGTAAATACACACAACAACAGATTGACAGATACCTAATTAATTGCATAGTATGACATTAATATAGTACATATGGTGCTTCTTAGATTGGTATACACTCTATTCATTATCGACCATCGACTATGTATTTGTTCTTTTATTATAGTTAAAGAGTATCTAGTAATTTCAGAATTTTAGGCTAGAGCAAATAACTCACATCATCATTTGGTATATAATGCATGAATAATCAATTAATGTTCATGTAATATATGTCCCAACGTATTATATCCTATATCATCGGCACAATAGCAAACATATAAAATAATGATGGATAAGTATAGCTGACCAAAACAATGTATGCAGTAACAGGAGCACAGTAGAAATCAGAGATGTAAATCATATTACCAAAAATATAAATATGATACACAAATGAAAATATAGAAAGAGCAACATGGGTCATTTTTCTAATCTATTGATGTCACATAGTTTACTTTTATTACTATTTATATATATATATATATATATATATATATATGATCAGATAAGAGAAATGCCTTGCTTCCATATGTATAATAGAACTTATACCCGAAAGATTAAAACAAAATGAATTAAAACTATTTACTAACCCGTGTCCTGTATTATCGTTAAGTAGTCAACATTATTATTAAATACTACATATGCATTTAATAAACATATCATACCTAAATTCGAATAAACATAAAAATAGTGCAACATAATTAATATATCATATCATCACAATCATACTTTTTATGTGCTTCTACGAAGTCAAATGGAAAATTTCATATCCTAAATTGGCATGTAGAGAATTTGCAAATTAATGCAAGTATACAAATGAAAAAATAATTCTAATAGGTATTATCGAACTAAAGACTGCCAAAGAAACTCTATATGGAAAAACATTTTAAGTAACAAAAAAGTGCTAAAATTTATAAAAAAATATCGATAAAGATAAACGGTTACACACTATAAAATGAGCGACAGTCAACAATATCAAATTTAAATGATCCTTTATGTATGGTACCAAAGCATTGGCATTATGAATGTCATATTCGTTCTAAGGTAGAATCAAAAGAAATATTAATGCTTATGCATTTCAACATGGAAAATTTCGTACAAATGGATATAAGGAATCAACTTTCTATTTGAATGGTTAAACTAATTTTGGAATTCAAAGCAATGAAACTTCAAAAGTTTGTATAGTCCAACCATAATTTAGACACATAGAAGCACAAATAAAATATTAGTGATCTTAGAATAATACTTCATTTACTAAAAATCTGTAATAATAAACCTCCGAACTGAAATAAAATACCAATAGGATGTTTAAGAGGTGGTAAATTCAACGACTAATTACAACCATTTGGAACTAAATTGTACAGACGAGTGGGTGGAAAATTTTGGCTTGGAAATCTTATCCGGATACCGCACTTGTGATGAGTATGTGATGACCATCCTACACCTTCGATGTTTATATAACAGAATAGTGCACCATTGGAGCATCTGGTTGATGTAGGATGATTGTCAAGGGAAAGAAAGAAGAGAAATGGAAGAGAAGAAAAGGGAAAGAAGATAAGAGAAAGAAAACATCAAACAATCATATAACTTGTTGTATATCTCACAAAGCATCAGATAAAATATAATAGTCATCATAGATATAAAACAGTCAAGACAATACTAATTATACGAACCACAAAATTAAAGTACAAAGGCTCAAATAATTATACAAAACAGTAATAAAGTTTATACAACTGATAAATAAACTCAACTGATAACCGTCTCTAATAATAGTAAGTCAAACACTATCAAGGCTCCACAGTACCACACAGCGGAATAAACAATAATAAGCCTAAAATATAAGTATGAGAAAGTGTTGCTTCCTGCTAGTCCATCTAGAGAACTCCATGTACCATTTACACTTGCTTTCTTGTCCACTCATTTAAAAGTACCCAAGGAAATAAGAAGCATACCGGACATACAATAGTTTGGTGTGATAGTCATACAATAGTTTGGTGTGAGCAACAAAAAATCTCGAACACAATAAAAGTCGGTATAGTATATGAAACAGAGGGTATGGAGAATCATACCGGACATGTCCCTACATCCAAAGAGTTAGCACATAACATAGGTTATATGCTAATCTATGTCATAATCATCATCGGTGTACTATATGTAAAAGTACTAATGGGCGTCTAGATATCTACATCGATGACATCTATGTCGTGTGACATCCCTAGGGTGATAAGCAACAAAAGCAAATATGCCATTCATCATCCATCCTTACATTCGCTTACTCAGTGTGTTGGATGTGTAATACTTGTATGACCACCCTTATAGAGTCAAGGACTACTCATGTCTTGGTTTCTCGGTACTCAAATCCATGCCACTCAGTAGGCCAAGAACTAGATTGCATCCCCATAAACAGTCCAAGGTACAATGAATCTAAACATCATGCGATTTAGGGGCCATCGTATCCCCAAGTGAAGTATCCAAGGGCCATCGTATCCCAATGGATATCATAACACATACCATTGCGTTATGAGTACATCTCAAAATCTACAAATATCAATAATCATTTTGCACATGTCATTCATAGCAGAGCTCATCCTGGAACTGTCCTTGCAACTCCAGTCCAAAGTTGTCGCGGTTGGGAACTATTCTAGACAGCCATCATCAGTCATAGAATGTTATTGTATGTCCCATAACCTTCACTACGCCATAGATGGCCTACTGCAACGAAATTACATGGTGTTGCTAGCTATAATGTAACGATAGGTATGCTGATTTTTGTCTATTACAACACTCGCTTCAAGGTGTTAGCATAGGTATCAACAAGATGTTGCAGTAGCTATAGATGTATTCAAATTAAAAAATTAATAAAATTAGCAATCCGCGTGAATACGATCCAACGGTCTACATTTAATCCAATTGTTAAACTGGATCACCGCTACAATTTGCTCCAAATTTTCGTTTTCCCGCTTTACTTTTCATATCATTTTCGTTCTCACCCCCAATTTCCAAATCCCTAATTTCCAAATCATATTTTCGTTTCTTTTTTTTTCTTCCAAAAACAAAATTAACCGTGAGAAAGGCACAAGGCTAGGGATTATAGGGATCCCGTGCGTTGTTTTAGGTGTGGGGAAGTGGGTCATCAAAGATTCTCTTGTTCAGCTGCTTCCATGGCAAATCTCAGATCCAAATCCAATATTTTTAGACCCAGATTTGCGAGCATCCAAGAATGCGGTTTCATACTTGCTGCGTTAAAATTCTTAAATTTAATAAACTCTCTTTATGAATCCGAGAAATTGAAGCTTATGGGAGAGCTGCTTGGCTGTTATGAGTACATGCTGAATAGTCTTATTTCTGACGCATTCATGGATACTTCGATAGATGGATTGGTGGAGTGGCTTCGCCTGAGATGAAAAAAGGAATTTTCAACTTGAGACAGTGGCAAAGCAAGAATTGTCGCAGATAAGATGCTTGAGGATATGCCAAGTAAACCAATAAGTGAATTCTCCTCGATCGTGTTACAAATTGACCTCATTTTCCTTTTGTCGTGTAGTTCAACCACTATTGAAATCATATATTCATGTTCCTGTAGCCGAAGAGAGTGCCAATAGGTCTGAATGTGATACTCTTGCTTGTTTTGTCACTTCTAATAGTTTTTGCCTCTGGAAAGCTCTATGGAGGAGACTGATTCTTTGGGTATTGTTGAAAGGTTGTTGGTGAATCTAGTGGAGGATTCTACAGCAGATAGGGAGTCGAATGGGGTTGACATGGTGGATAAAGTGGCAGGCGATGATAGTGCTTTATTGGATGATGAAGTTGGTGAAGGAATGTCTGGTGGTATTGCAAATGTTGGGGGGACAGTTTGGTTCCTGTAGGAATTGGCAAGGTTCAGGGGGAGATTTGTTTGGCTGTTGCTCTGGTTTCAAGTTTAGTCTAGACTTCAATGACAAATGTATTCCCATCGAACAACTTGTTGAAGGGGAATCTATCTTTTCCATTCTTGGAGAAAATTCAAGGACAGTATTTGAGGAAAAACCAGCTAGCGATTGTATGTTGCTTGACCAGACTGTATTGGACTTCAGTTCATCATTTTTAGAAATGCAGAGCTGAAATTGGCCTCAGACGAGTGTAGTTTTAACTTGTTTCTATATAATAGTTTTGATCCTCTGAATGAAGTTGTAGAGGATGATTGTGAGGCGGAGTTTGCAGATATAGCTGAAATAAATGGCACAGGGGTCGTTGAGAGTTTGAACTTCCATAGATCAAAAGAAAGCAGTGCTGGAAAAAAGGCAGGTGGATGAAGGGTAATGTATTACTTATTAACACGCAACATGTATGATGAAATGTCAATTTTTATTTATCATGGTTTCAGGTCTTTTACCAAGGCAGAGCTAAAAGCAAGGTTATTTCAGTTTTCACTGAACAATTTGCTAAGAATGATGGCTGGAAAAAGGTCGGATGATTCAGAAGAAGCCATGAAAGAGTTGCAAAAGTCAATCATCGAGGAGGTGTTCAAATTCGCAGGAGGTGTTCATTTGTGCATCATTTTACGTCGTTTCAAAGAAGGCCCGATCTTCCGAAATCGGATGAATCGGGCGGTGCCCACTTTCCAGCGGGACTGCGGTGCCCCGGACCCCCGCCGGCGCTGCGCCCGGACCCGCTTCTCGGCTCGCCTTCGGCTCGGCACTCGGCTCGCCTTCGGCTCGTCATATATTTGTCAGTGTCGGTGTCTACATAAATTGAAACTGCATATGTAATGAGTGAACTGAGTGATGTAGTGAGGAATATCTGTATATGTGAATATCGGTGTTATTTATCATTGAATTGTAAAATAGTGGAGTCAGGAATTTGTACTATTTTAAATGTTGAAATAAAATATTTATTTAAATAAATTACTGTTTGAATATCAAATTCTGTGCAATAGCATTTTATTAAATAAAAATTTATTTCTATTAAAAAATCAAATATGCTCTACATTGTGGGCCCCACAATTTCAGAAAGTTAATACCTATAGCAATATTTTGGAATGTTGGTACAGACACCTATGGATGTTGCCATAGACCCTAATAGGGTTCTATGGCAACAATATTTCTTATGTTGCCTTAGATAGTCAAAATGTTGCCTTTGAGGTCTGCGGCAACGCGGCAAAATGCATCACCGAGAAAGTGTTGCCTTTGCCCTTTTTTAGCCTACAGCAACATTTTTTGGCACTTCCTGCATCACTTCTTTGGTGTTGCTGTATGCAATCTATGGCGTAGTGCTTCCTCCATGGTCCCTTCAATCTGACTACTCTACATCCCGTAGTGTAGCAATCCATTGTTGAAGCCATCACTTTCCATCATGGAATCATCATCGTCGAATTGTGAAGTCATCGCATCGAAGCGTAACATCTTCGCTTCACCACCAAAATCACTCGTCGAAGAGCCATAACATTAATCAAATGTCGAATGGATGAACAAATGAGCCATCACGTCATGCTCTCCAAAGCCTCTCTGTCTTCTACGTCAAAATTGGCCAAATCGGCCATCATCAATAGTGGTAGATATCGGACACTCCAGAGTAGTCGATAACAACCACTTTAGTCATGTACTTAGCCCAAAATGGCTGGGTACAAACCAAATGAAAATGTCCAACATCCATCCTGATGTCTGAAGCACATCCTTAAGTCTATCGTCTTTCATCCTCAAATCGATCGGCATGCACAAAACTCTATGCACGAAATTCTATCCTATATGGTATTTCCTAAAACTATATCACCTTCGATCGACATTTTCAACCAAACTAAGCAAACAAGCATACATGCAACCAACAAGCATACAAACATCTGTAATAGCCTATATACATCTATAATAACACACATGCAATACATCCAAGCAACCAATTTCGGATTAGTATCAAAAATAGACTAAGTCTAGCAATATCGTAAAAATAGTGCGTTAATAGGAAAAATGTGATATTTGATTTAAAACCATTTTAAAAACATTTTTAATTCTTTTATAAAATAAGATGTAGGGTTAAGTATAATAAAAATCATGTTTTAAAGTTAGAAATCATCTCAAAACGTCATTTTAATACTATACTAATAATCATAGTATGGTGAGAGAAAATATCACTCACCTCAACAAAAGCTGATCAAACCAATGCCAAATCGTAAAGCTCTCCATCATGAGCGGAACGCAAAAAACCGCGTCCAAAACAGATCTCATATTCAAAAGATATGGATGCTATAAGAATCTAAATATAAAAGGTTAATTAATTAACTCTAATTAATTACTAACACTTAATAACCTTAATCCCCTTTAATAATCTTTCTTCCCTAAATTGCAATTCCATTGGGTGTACAACAAACTCATATCTGTGTGCACCTCTCTCCTCCCCTACCGAACTACCGTCCATAAAATAATGCACCGACAGCTCCTACGTGTCGTACTACACCTCCTCTCCCCGATGGCTACCATCCCAACAAGTCCAACCCTATCTACCAACTTCCGAGCTGAAGACCCACACTACCCCCACATAGTCGCAAATCACCACAGTCCACCAGAGTGGTTCTGGCTAATACCATTAGACTGCGTGTGCCGCTACGAGTCCAATACCATAGCCGATTTCACCTCTAACGCCCCAATCGCGACTGTAGCTTCATTCGACGACAAAGAAATGTTGCATCCCACTAGAGACGATAACACCTCCCTAAAAGACCATCGTCCACTCATTTTTGCACGAGAAGTGCAACTCCACTATTCGTTTCACCTATCGTCACCTAAATCTCCGATGAATTTAAACCCTAGTTCTACTATTACACACGGCCACCAATCCCATCACCACCACATGCCACAAATCCTATATAGATTTGAAAATCTCCTCTATACGAATTCAGTGGATTTGTTTTATGATTTTTCATGAAGTGAATCGCTCGATTTAATTTTTTGAAGTGAAAGAGAGGAGGCGACCATTTATTTGTGTTCCAAGCAATGGAACAGTAATGTAACAAGGGAGAGTGGGTTTTGGTTAAGTGCTTATTTATTTTAATATTATATTATTGTTTATTTTATTTCTTAAATAAACCATTGTGCATTTCGAGCTCATACGATCACACAATGCGTCTGATCGCAACGAAACTCATCGACGAACATCATCTCATTTTTTCGATCCCAATGGTACAAATTTTGCCGCTATCCGAGACAATGCTCTGGGATGATAATTTCACGCATTTCGAGATCATTTTGGCTATCGGATCATGTGATCTTCAAATATAGAGATGCATACTCATTTTAATTTGCAATATCGGTTCGAACTCAATGGAAGTGGTCTCGAGTCCTGATTCAATCTTATGTGGAAAATTATACTTTTGGGACCTTTCATTAATTAACGATTCAATATTTAAACCAATTAATTAAATATTCTATTGTTAAAACTATGGGTCGTTCCATTCTCCCCACTTTAAAGGATTTTTTTCATCAAAATTCTTTAAGTAAGGAAATGTCTCCTAACCCATAGGCTTTAAAAGCCCTTTATGTTTCAGAAAAATTCGGCAGCACCTCCTTTGTGTGGTCGGGTCTGGGAAAAATCCCAATACAACATAGATATTTATACATCTTATATCTAAGGCATCTAGTTTACGAGGACAGCCAAGCATATATACCCAAATATATACTACAAATGTTACATACCTCTTTTATAGCAAGATCATACTTACTTGAATATGTACTCAACAAAGAGGATTAAACATAATTGCAACATCATCATATATTTAAACATACTAAATCATATATAGCAATCGTCTCAAATAAATATGCTATATTAAATCATAACTATTGTGATGACCCACCTTTCCAACCCCTAGGAATGACACTTAACACATCCTCAGTGTTCGTGTGTCGTTGCCCAAGCATCGGAAAGATAAATCTGTTATCCTGCCTTTTGGCAAGGCCGTGACACCAAGAAATTAACTAGAAACCAAGGACAGTCCGTCCCGAAGATCGGTTATACGCAGGTCACTATGGATACTGGTAAATTTTGTCCGAGTCCGAATCGAGCTACAATTGACAAGGCACGACAAGCAAAGCTATGAAGGCCAATGTTCCAAATTACAAGTCAATTGGAGTTCGTATGCTCAAGGTATAATCGATACAAGCCAGGGAAGCCAACTCATTTCATATCCATCATTCCACCCCCTTCGAATCGCTTCCGTTCGTATCCATCAACTGAAAGGCCTTGTTTGCATCCATCAAGCTTCAACAGTTCGTCTCCATCAACTATATTGGTTCGTATCCATCAAATGAACATCATTTCGTATCCATCAGGGGACCACTGGTCTACATCCATGAAAAAGCACCACATTTCGTATCGATCACAGCTACCCCATTTCGTATCCATCACCTGAAGACATATTGTATTGATACGAGGAGGCTTCTGGTGAACGATATGAATGGAGCGATACGAAGACAAATCCCATGATCGATGCGAAGGCAGTAGCCATCCATCGATACGAAATAATTTCAGGGGTGGATACGAAGTATATGGTGACTCATGGATACGAGCAAGGCAGAGTCAACCAAAAGAAGTGGTCAACGAGCATGAGAAGTGGATCTCCCCTAGGTTCTAGTGCCATGTCATCCAATCGACACATGCAGAACCATCGACACGAAGCTATCGATACGAACAGCATCGATACGAATTCAACAGCCTTCGAAAAACCCAACTTTCTTCGATCATAACTCAAAATCTACAGGTCCAAATGCCACCAAATTTTCACAGGAGTTTACGTACATCCTTAAGAATGTTTGTGATCGATCTCGACTCGATTGGGCGAAATATTGATCGATACGAAATTCGTTCATATCGATCACGGATCGAGTGCAAATGGCATGGGATCGATCGTGTGGGCTTACCCACGTGAGAGAAGAGATTTTCCGAGATCTGAGTGAGATATTTGCAGCCTACGCCTATAAATAGCAGCCTAGAACCTACAAAAAAGGGACTTTTGGCTCTTCTATGTCCAGACTCTGCCGAAATCATTGTTGTACTCGAATTCTACTGTTATAATACATTGCCAGCAAGCAAAAATCAATAAAGTCAATCATTTTATAGTGGACGTAGGCCATACGCCGAACCACTCTAAATCCATGTGTTTTTGTGTGATTTTCTTACTTATTATTGGTGTGTTTGTTAGATTTTCCACGTTTTCCATTTATCTTCTTCATTTTATCTTTTCAAACACATCCGAAGAGTGTTGTGCCCAATTTTGGTACAAACACTTTGGTGCTTTCACGGAGAGAACCCAGTTTTTCTCCTGCTCGTTGGATCTACTATCGATATTGGATTGCGTAAATCTAAGAAGAAGATCCATATTTCAAGTTTAAAGTTCTTCCATCCTATTCAGATTTGCATCAAGTCTAGGAAAGAGCTTCGCTATCCATCATGGTTAACACTAGGACTACCTCAAACGCCGCAGATCCAAAAGGACAGGACAGACAGAACCCCGTACAACTACCTCCTGCCGATCAGAATGCTGTCGAACCATCAGATCCGCAAGGCCCTATCACCAAGGAAGAATTTCAATTGCTAATGCAAGAGCTTACTCAAAGCCGCCAACAACTTACTCAGCAACTGCGCGCCAACGTAGAACTGACCAATCAACTGATCATCAAAGACGAAGGAGATCCAAAAGGGATCAGGCTTCCTATTCATCCACTGAAAGTTCAACCTCTTCTGATTTTAATCATAGATCCACGCGCCCACGGCTGGACGGAAGTTACACACAAGCCACTGGGCATCAACACACATTGAACCTTGGGCAACCGAGAGTTGGCTCGTCAACCACCCATCAGACTGGACCCTCCTCCCGAGGAGGCACTGCACCATATCATATTACTGACAACTGCACTACCACTACTACTGATTTGGGAGTTGATGCTCGAAACCGAACGGATCTGACCCACTGCCAACGCAACCATACTCCTGAGCCTTATGTCCCTGAAGACATAGAACCAAGGAGGCGAGACATGGACCGTCGACCGCGACCGGCCCCTCCTTGCATTGTGGAACCCGACCACACCTTGGCCCAACATGCTCAAAATGTCCAGATGTCGGACATCCCGACGATGATCCATCAAATGATCCGTGAAAGTCAGGGTCTTACTAACGACGACTGGGGAATCTCCCGGAGTCATACCCCTTTCACTGACGATATACTCTATGCTGAACCACCTCGGCGATTCAGGATGCCGACTCTGCCTGTTTATGAAAGGAGCTCTGATCCCAATCAGCATATCTTAAAGTATGAATGGTTGATGAATGCTGCACGAGCCGAAGATGCGGTTAAATGCCGAAGCTTCACGATTTCCCTAGGGGCCATAGCAACTATGTGGTTTACCCGTTTACCACCTCGATCTATCTCGTGTTTTGACCAGTTGGTGACAAAGTTTATTGAGCAGTTCTGCATGCATGTCGCAAGGCCGAAAGATTTTATTACTTTGTCTACTGTCACTCAAGCTCCTGGAGAGACACTCAGACGTTATCTGGAGAGATTTCATGCTACATGCGCTGAGATTAGTAATCCCAACGATAACTCAATTCTGATGGCATTAACTAAGGGGATCGATCCCGATTCCGAGTTCGGCAACTGGCTGGCCGGAAAACCTCCTGCATCATTGGACTGTTTCAGTTCCAAGGCAGCCCAATTCTTGAGAGGAGAGAATGCGAAGCAGTCTAGGAAGAAGGATCACGCAGGACCCAGTGTGGAAGGAATCCAGAGCAATGTTGCTGTTAAACAAACCGGGGAGAGTTCCGGAAAGGTACAACTAAACATACAGAATAAATAGAATCAACAGAAAGGCAATGGAAACCAAAACAGGAAACGGGATAAGAATCGTGGGCCACGATGTAGGGCTCCCATGTTTGATAATTATACCCGTTTGAATACGTCGTTGGAGAATGTGTACTTACAGACTTGCAATACTATTCAGTATAAGAAACCTGCTCCGAAGCAGTCATCGGAAAAATAGATTCAGATAGGAAATTTTTTCAGATTTCATGATAGCTATGGCCATAACACGAATGAGTGCCGTCATTTGCAAGATATTATTAAAAAGTTGATACGTGAAAGAAAGTTGGAGCAGTTTGTGCGGGCGCCGAAGTCTGGAGGAGCGGGCCCATCGAATCAAAACCGAACACCAAATCAAACGAGACTGGTGGAAACCGCTCGTACTGGCGGGAGGTTGGTGATAAATACTACTAGTGGTGGTCCTCATCCAGCAGACTGAAGCTAGAAGGAAATGGAGTCGTACGCTGGTTCTGTTAGGCATGCGAGCTTCGAATGTTGTATTAGTTTAGAAGACGGGGCTTCGGCCAAGCAATAGAAGATGATGACAAATGACATCGTATTTCGAGATCGAGATGCCGATAGGGTCAAAGCCCCCACTATTGATCCACTTGTCATATCAGCTCAGGTAGGTCCTGCTTGGATGAAGAGGATCTTAGTAGACAGTGGAAGCTCAGTGAACATACTATTCAAGCGAGCCTATGACCAGATGAAAATGGAAACTAAAGACTTGAAGCCTTGTCAGTCTCATATTCATGGCTTCAATGGGAGTGCAACCATACCTGCTGGAGTGGTGGAACTACCAGTAGAACTGGGAATTGGAGAACGCCGAAGAGTCCGAATGTTACAATTTGTTGTGTTGGATATAGACTCACCGTATAATGCTTTCTTGGGCCGACCGGCCCTAGCTGAATTTAGGGCTGCCATCGCCCCTTGGTGTTTGACTTTAAAATTCCCTACCGACAATGGGGTCGGAGTTGCTCAGGGAGACCAGGCTGCTGGACGAGCCTGTTATGTTGCTGAGCTGCGGGAGGCGCAGCGAAAAGAAAAAGGAAAGGGCGTAGAGGAATCTCTCTACGTCCGCTTTGCTGAGAATTGGCAATTGACGCCTGGACCCAGGCCCGGGCACCCTAACCAATTCCCAAGGGATCTTGACCCGAGTGATATTGAAAGTGAAGACGAAAGTAAAGATAGTCAAGCTTCCTCGGCCGAACTGACGATCGATGTTCCGATCGACGATAAGGATGATTCTAAAATGATAAAGATTGGATCTCAGCTAAGCCAACAAATGCAAGAGGAATTGGTTGAATTTCTCTGGGTAAACTCGACGTGTTTTCCTGGACGCGCTCTGACATGTGTGGGATCTCGCCAGACATCGCGAGCCACACATTGAATATTGACCCATGGCACGTCCCGGTCAAGTAAAAAAGGCGTGGTATAGATCCAGAGAGATCTGCCGCCCTTAAGGAAGAGGTAGAAAAGCTCAAATCGAACGGGTTTATTCGAGATGCATTATACTCAAAATGGGTTTCAAATCCTGTACTTGTCCGAAAGACAAACCGTAAATGAAGAAGATGCATTGATTACTCAGACTTGAGTAATGCTTGCCCTAATGACAGTTTTCAACTTCCCCGGATCGATCAGCTCGTAGATTCAACAGCTGGACATGAGCTCTTATCCTTCATGGAAGCGCATTCTGGCTACAATCAAATACCTATGCACTTGCCCGACCAGGAGCATACCGGCTTCGTAACCAATATAGGACTTTACTGCTATAAAGTTATGCCTTTTGGACTACAGAATGTCGGAGCAACTTATCAATGGCTAGTTAATCGAATGTTCGCTAACCAGATCGGAAAAGCCATGGAGGTATATGTGGATGACATGCTCATGAAATCGCGATTCTCCACTGATCATATCAAAGACCTGGAGTCAATGTTTAATATCCTTCGAGAATATAGAATGAAGCTCAACCCGTTGAAATGCCACTTTGGGGTCGCATCCGGAAAATTCCTTGGGTTTATCGTCAATTCTCTTGGGATCGAAGCTAATCCTAAGAAGATCTGGGCAATCAGAAATCTTGAGACTCCAAGAACTATAAAGCAAGTCCAAAGCCTCAACGGGAAAGTAGCAGCACTAAGCCGGTTCATCTCAAAATCCACTGACAAATGCATTCCCTTCTTCGACCTGATCAGAAAAGGGAAACGAAACTTTGAATGGACTACGAAATGTGAGGGCGCATTCCGAGCATTGGTTCAACATCTTTCTACACCACCCATTCTGTCAAAGCCTATTGATCATGAGAGATTATACATTTACTTGGCGGTGTCAGAGAACGCTATCAGCGCTGCCTTAGTTCGTGAGGAAGATCGGATACAACGGCCAGTATATTACATTAGCAAACGACTGACCGGGGCAGAGAGAAATTATCCGAAGCTGGAAAAGTTGGCTTATTGTCTTGTTATTTCCTCGAGGAAGCTCCGTCTGTATTTTTAGGCTCATCCCATCATTGTCTACACCGACTAGCCGTTACGACAGGTCCTTACGCGGCCTAAGACATCTGGAAGGTTGCTTAAGTGGAATATCAAGCTAAGTCAGTTTGACATTACTTACACTCCAAGGCGAGCCATTCAGGGACAAGTCCTGGTAGATTTCATAGCTGAATTCACTATCCCGGAGGACTTGCCCGAAATCAGTGAATATTCCAAGTATATCTGGAAGCTGCATACTGATGGTGCATCAAATGACCATTGCTCAGGTGCAGGGGTTGTACTTGAAACTCCTGAAGGTCGATCTATATGCTATGCTTTAAAGTTCAATTTTCATGCGACCAACAACGAAGCCGAATATGAAGCCCTACTTGGCAGATTGAGGCTTGCAAGAGATTTAAGAATTATTGCTGTGGAGATTTATTGTGACTCGCAGTTGGTCGTGTGTCAAGTTCGGGGGGAGTACCAGGCCAAAGACCGAAGGCTGGCTGCTTACTTAGCTTGGGTCCAGGAGATATTGAATCAGTTTGACTATTATGCCATTTACTGCATACCCCGAGAGCGCAATTAGAAAGCCGATTCATTAGCAAAGTTAGCCAGTAAATGTGAAGCACAACAAATGGGAATCATTCCCGTGGAAACATTATCTTCCCCGAGCATCGATCAGATGGAAACAGATTGGGTATTTGAAGTCATTCCCGATAAGGAGTCATGGATGACTCCATTCAGAAACTATCTCGAGCATGGGACCCTGCCGGAGCGCAGGAGTGAAAAGAGACAAGTTCTTCGAAAAGCTTCGCGGTTCACTATCCAAAATGGAGTCATGTATAGAAAAGGGTACTCTGTTCCTTTACTCCGGTGTATCGCTCACGATGAGATCAAACGAGTATTGCATGATGTACACGAAGAAGAATGTGGCGATCACACCGGGAGGCAAGCTCTTGCCACGAAAGTGCTCCGATATGGATACTATTGGCCGACCATAAATCGCGACGCATCGGATTACACTAGAAAATGTGACAGATGTCAGAAGCATTCTCGAATTCCAAGATCCCCACCTACCGAAATAACTCAGATGGTCAGTCCATGGCCGTTTGCAGTATGGGGCATTGACATTATTGGCTCTCTACCTCTAGCCAAAGGTGGTGCGAAGTACGCCATCGTCGCAGTTGATTACTTTACCAAGTGGGCAGAAGCTGAACCCCTTGCTACAATCACGACAAAGAAAGTGATCAACTTTGTAATGCGCAACATTATCTGCCGATTTGGTCCCCCGTATACCATCATCACAAACAACGGAGCTCAATTCGACAGTGTTGAATTTAAGGATTTTTGTCAAAGGTTCAACATCCAAAAGAAGTTCTCCGCAGTTGCATACCCTCAAACAAATGGATAGGTTGAAGCTGTTAATAAAGTTATAAAGTCTATTCTGAAGAAACGACTGGAAAAGGTCGAGGGAAAATGGGTCGATGAACTTCCTATGGCCCTATGGGCTTATCGGAAAACCCACAAATCTGCAACCGGCCACACTCCTTTCTCTCTTTCCTACGGTTCAGAAGCCGTTATTCCAGTCGAGATGGAAGTACCTTCTCATCCCGTGACCTATTTTGATCCGAAGACAAATGTTATACTACTTGCCGAATCTCTGGAATTATTGGATGAGAAGCGTAAAGAGGCTGATTTGAGGGCAGCCACATACCGAAGTCGAGTCGCCTAGTTATACAATGCCAAGGTCTGACCCCTCACCTTTGAACTCGGCGATCTCGTCCTCAAGAGAATTTACCCGGTCCCTTCACATATGAAGCCAACCTGGGAAGGTCCATATGTTATTGAACGAAAGCTCGGAGATGGCACATTCAAATTATCGATCGTTGACGGTCTCACTCTACCGAGAGCCTGGAACAACGAGAGTCTTCGCCGCTACTACACATAACAGACTCTGTTTATTTATTCAGCCTACTTTTCATTTGCAATTTGTTTATGCATTTCGAAATTTGAACTTGTAATAAGGCAACCAACATTGCCATATTTTCTTATTTCAGCAATAAAATGCAATCTCTACAAGCCAAAACTGTGATTTATTCGAAATAGGTCATATGACCATCACTATGCATGGAGAGCTAAGTTCCACTGTACGGTGGGATTTATTCAAATAGGGAGTGACTGTGATACGACCGGTCACTCACTAAGTGAAACCCGAGCTCGGGGACAAGTCATCACACTGAAGCCAAAAAAGGATTGATACACGACAATCCTCTAACTAACTCCAGATTCCCAGAGTGCGAACTGGAGTATAAACCTGTAAATGCAGTTTCGGAGAGGGTGGATCCGTCCACCTAACGACTTCGCCCGTATTCGAACCAAGTTCGAGGAGGATGGATCCATCCATCTAATGACCTCACTTGTTAAATCAGGGTAGATGTGAGTCGACCATCTACGATCCTGATAGAACCGTCATTCCCGGAGTGCGAACGAAATCCTAAAGCCTAAACAGATGTGACTGACCATCTGTCGGCTGACTCCAGACTCCTAGAGTGCGAGCTGGAGTATTAACATAAATACCAAATGGGTTTAACTGACCACCCATCAACTAACTCCAGATTCCCGGAATGCGAATCGGAGTATAAACGTTAAGTAACTCCAGATCCCCAGAGTGTGGATTGGAGTATAAACATCGAATAACTCTAAGTACCGAGAGTGTGGATTGGAGTATAAACATCGAATAACTCTAAGTACCGAGAGTGCGGATTGGAGTATAAACGAAAAATGGGTGTGACTGACCGCCCATAAATTAACTTAAGTCCCCGGAGCGCGGACGTATCACAAAACCTTGTGCAGGAGTGACAAACCACCGATCTACAAATGCAATCCCTAGAGTGTGGATGCGATCACCAATAGACGAGCAAGTATGATTCGACCACTTGAACTCGTCTTATCTCAATTCTGCTTCAGCAAAATTAAGCCCGATATATTAAAGGAAATCAACGATTGTTAACCAATCTTTTTGGTTTCTCCCCGAAACTGGGGGCATAACTTAACTTTCATCCACTGATTGGGACAATGTAATATCGGAATTCGACTTAGCGCTCGATCGCAACCTGAAACCGTGACTCCGGAACTTAGCAACTAAACCCGGGTCTGATTTAAAGAATACAACTCCACAAGTGTATTGAATGAAAGTTCGAATGTTGAAGCACTTTAACAAATGAACACAAATTGAGCTGAAGACAAAATGGAGTTTTATTTCAATTATTCTTCGGAAGAAAAAGAGTAAGTACAAAACTATACCAAAAGTCCTACTAGCAGGGGCCGAACCCGCATCTATACACGGCCTGCAAAAAGAAAACAAAAGTAGATTCCTGTCTATCTCTCAAAAATGAGCCGAAGAGACATATCTATTCTTTCTTTTTTCTCGGCTTCTTCTTCGGCGTTGACCCGCTGGATTCGCCACTTGGTTTCCTCTTCGAACCCTTTTCTTTTGGTGATCTCTAGTTGGGGGCATTATATCAACTTCCTCCTCCGAACTCAAGTGAATAGGAATGCTTCCCGAAGGCAGAGTCGGAGGGATAGGATCAATGTTAACAGGCGGAGGAGGCACACTTGTAAACGACCGTTCCTCCCGGGGAGATCATCCACAAGGGGGCTGGGCCAGGTCCCGCCAATCCACTTCCAAAGCCACTACCCCCTGCAGCTGCTTCCATCTCGGCGTTAATTTCAGCCAGTATTTTCTCTTTGTGAATTGTTTGAGCCTCACTGGGGATGCTAGCAGTTGGGCCCGAAGAGCTAGTCACAGGTGCGCTCCCACTCATGACAAATGGCAGATCAGCAAAGGGGTCACTATGATGACCGAGAAGTTCCTCCATCATCTTTTCATCAAAAATAAGTGAGATCCCTTGTACCCCATCCGTAGGTGCAGTAGTCATTGTCGTGGTCACTTCCGTTATGATAGCCTCCTGCTCGTGGTGTAACTCTTGGGTTGCAAGAGGCATAGCGGATGTAGCTCCTATCACTCAACAGAGACAAATATAAAGTTATTAGTGATTGCTTCAAATAACGCTTCCCACACTGAATGAGCACAAGAAATGCTTAGAATACCTTCCTCGGTTTGACTTGCAGGCGGAACTGGAGCAGCTTCAGTGACGTGCTCGTGAACTGGAGACAACCGCTGTTGATCGGGATTATAAGCAGGAACGGACTGAGAATCAACCACGGATGTGGATTCAGGCTGAGTTGGCACAAGAGTCTTAGAACTTACATCATGGTGCTCAACTCCAGAACCTTATCCAACTTCTGAATGTTGAGTGCCAAGTTTCTCCTTTTCGTATGCGATCGTGATATCATGGAGAACTTTCCTTTCATCTTCACTCAACACCCGGTTCTCAAGCTCGAACTCATCGACCGATTCCACTTGTCGTTCAACTTTCTCATCCTGCACCAGCCGGCCCCAAGTGTTATACAAGTGTGTTGGATAATTATCGAGCCACGTTAGATCCTTGTGCTTCAATACTCTAGCATTGTATGTGATCAGAAGATCTTCAATATCGGCCTCTAGCCTGGCCTCTTCAATCTTAACTTCATCCTCAACCTTGGCCTCAGCTTCCCGAATTTTGAGTACGGCCCATCCTTTTCATCCGGGAGCACCATAGCTTGTTCACACGCCTTCTGGGCTGCTTTGTTTGCGTCGTCTTTTTCTTTGACGATTTCGGAGAATTTGGCCTTAAGGTCCTCAAGCTCCTTCAGCGCGGCATCCCTCTTGGCCGTAACAGTTGTGTTTCGATGGCCCATCTCCTCGACCAAAGCAAAATGCGTCTGCCGCATCCTTTCCATAGATTGGTTTGCCTCATCGGCTTTCTTGGTGGCCTCTATTTATGACTTCCAGGAAGATCCGGCTTCATTATTGAGCACTTGTATTATACGGTCCTTTTGAGTGATATCGGTCTCTAACTTCCCAATTACTTTTGCCCGCTCAAAGGCCACCGTTGATGCTTTGGCCGCAGTTTTCATCCACTCTCGATACTGGGTATATATGTCATGGATGTAATCATGCATAGTCTGCTCCGCCTCAACTGGAATTCTCTTTAAATGTGGAGGGAAAACGAAGCCATCGAAACAAATATTTGGGAAGTCTTTTTTCAGCTGGGCGATTTTGATTGCTCCTTCCCCAGTGGGCTCGGTAATGGCTTGTTCAATGACAGTGGGAGTTTCGGCCTCAGTTCTACGGCGTTGTGAATCCGACCTGGGAGCTTGAGAAGACAGTTTTTGGCGTGGAGGCTCTAGGGATTGTTTCCCATGACCGGAGGGTGGTGTTGGAACCCGAGGAGGTGGAGAGCGTGATCGGGAGCGATATCTATATTCTTTGTCTCTATCCCTTTCCCTCTCATAATGCTCTTGACTAGAATAACCGCGATTGCGGTCTCTATCAGCTTCCCTCCTACGGGACTCATAGTATGAATTTGATGACTGGCGCGCAGAGCGAAGGCTTCCTAATATAGATTCTCGCCTAGTCATCGTATCTGTAAAATAGAAAGAAAAGAAGAATCAGTAGTTTCTAGAAATGAATAACTTGTGATTGGAAATCATGTAGTGCCGTGAAGTGTATACATGTGTTAAACCCCCCGACCAACCGGATATGTCGGTCACATTTGTAGGAAGTGACTCGCTTAAATCTAAGACACTTTGAAGCCCTTCCAATCCGGTGTCGTGTTGAAGCGACATATAGTCCGGAATTGGTATATCAGCGAGCCCTTCAAAAGGATTCTCTACTTGCGAGGGAGGAGCCTCTGAAATTCTAACACCGGAGGCTGGCAAGGACATAACTACGGATTTACATCTCGAGGAATTATGACACTTATGTGCTACTGCCTTGCCTTTTCTCCTTCCCTCTAAACCCTGAAAACTGTCAGAAGGCCCGGCTACGGGTTCGTCGTCAGTGGGCGTATTTTCTTCATCGCCATCCTCGGCTATTACAACCCCTGGCACTTTACGCTTCGCCCACCTCGTCGGAGCTGCCCTAAGTGTTCCCTTCAGTCTTATGCTTTTCTTTCGATCGATTAGCCCGACAATCCTCAAGTTTCTATCTGTTAGCACCGAGTCTATATCTCTCATTTCGCTCAGCACTTCCTGAAGAATCCGTACTATTTCTTTGAACTGAGCACCTTCGGATCGCGGAATTGCGGCTGTAAAGGAAAGAAGATATTAGTTTCAAGTAAATTATGACCATCCTGTTAACTACTAGAAAAATTGCAGCACTTACGTCTGACTAACCATGACTAGCAAACCCTGGAGGGCATCGAACGTAGAACCACTCCGTCTTAAAGTAGCTGAGCCTGGTCCAGGATCCCGCCACCACTTGGCAGTTCCTAACTGCCTCCAGAAACGTGAATAAAGGACTGTCTCCCCGACTCTTGACATTAAACAAGTATCTGATTTCTTTTGGAGTCGGGGGTCGAAATAGATATTCCATAAAGATGATGAATAGACTGTTCAGCAGTGCATATCCATTTGGATGTAATTGCGACGGAGCGATTCTGAAGAAAGCTAACACTTCTCGAATGTACTGGTTGAATGGAGGAAGTGTTCCTACTGTGCACGAATGTTGGTTAAAGGCTGTGAATCCTTTTGGGGGAGCATGTGGTCTGTCATTTGGCCCGGGAAGTAGAACGTCGTCTAATGATAGACCATGCCTTAAGCATATTCGCCCTAGCATATCCTCGGAGACATTGGATGGCATAGAATCTTGTGGATTCACGATAAAAGTTAATCCCGGCAGCTCGTCCGGAGCTGGACATATTACTTCGGCTGCAATGGCCGGCATCTCTATTATCGGAGAAGAGGAGCTTTGAGGCTCCTGCTGCTGTGAACTTGTAGATTCCATACCTAATCAACTCATCAAAAACCATCATTAGATGATAATAAGCCCGTGTGTTCCCCAGCGTGAAGTGCATGAATGTGTTGTGCAATGCAGTGCTATATAATACCTAAAAGATTCTACAGAGTTTGAAAAATGTTCAAATGATAAGACTTTGAGATTCGACCAGAGTGACCGTCGTTGCTGACTGTCACCACCGCACTAATCAGGCTTCGGAGATCAATCCTGGTTAATGTTTGACAATTTTTGTCAAGTTACGGTTTCATCGACGAGCTTCAAAGGGCAGTCAAATGTACAGTGAAACGGTTAAGTTCAATTATGCAAGGCAGAAGCTCGTTGGAGTCAAATGCCAAGTGTGACAAATTTTTGTGACCATTAAGGTCAAGGCTTGGATCAGTCATAGGAAGCTTCGTTTGTATCGATCACTGGAAACCGAGATTCGTAATGATTGTACAATGGAACTTTGTATCGATCCCTTGAAGGTCGCTTCGTATCGATGCAATATCCTATACTTCGTATCGATCTACAACAACACATTCATATCGATCGCCTAACCCAAGATTTCGTATCGATCTCTTTAGATCGATACGAATACCAATCATCAACCGATCGATGCGAATGTTCACCACCTATCGATACGAAGCAATCCCCTCACTCGATACCAAATTCTATTATGTTTGAATCGATACGAACCTTCTTCTTCATCCACAGTCGATACAAAAACGCCTTTCGTGTCCATCATCCTTTCTATCTTCTTCTTCAAACAATTCAGACTCCGGCTCCTCCTCCTTCAACCGTGCTCCAACCCAATCTTGGCCTCATCATCATCAGAATTGGCCGCGATTATGGAAGAATTGACATTAAATCTCAAGTCTTATCGTTTTAATATGAGATTGTTCAACTAATTACCTAAGTGAGAGTATCAATTTGAAGGATTAACGAGATGTGATGATTTGAGAACGAAGGCAATTTCGATTCCTCAGTTTTTTCTATCGATACAAAAACAAAAGTAAAATGAAGGCAGATAAAAATTTGGCTAAGTACAAAAAGCATTTATATGGACACGAGGGATGAAGGGAAACGATTCGTCTCCTAGTTGCTTTGACCGGTTAAAAGCAGTTTCCCCTCCAGTCAATACGAAGAAAGCTTTTCGTATCCATTCTCCATCGATTCGAAGCGAACACAATTCGAATCCATCAACCCATCGTTACGAACGATACTATGAAGACTGATTGAACTGTTCATACCCATCAAACATCTATCGATACGAAATGACAAATTCTTGTCCATTACATTAAAGCCAACTGAAATTTGTATCCATCGATACGAAATGTTTTAAAAGGCTAACTGGTTCATATCAATCGGCATCGATACGAAGATAATTTCCAAACTCCTTTTTATCGATCCAGGAGAGGATCGATACAAAGGAATACACCAAAACAACCACCAAGCGTTGTTACAACTCGAATTTCACATCGATTCAGGAGTGGATCGATACGGAATTCGATTCAAAAAAACTGAACTGACAATGACTCGTAAACGTACGAACGTTAACAAGAGTCGGATTAGCATACATGCATGTTTGTCGAACTAATATTCAATTTTCAAAATTCACAGAAGTTGAATGCTCACCTGGTGACAATTATAACAACGGACAACGGTTTGCCATCATTCAATACTCAGTTACAACAATACACAGTGCAATAATTAGCAGTCAACAATTCGTTATTTATGTTACTAAAGATCAATAAAGGGTTACATCTTTCGACGAGAAGACAACAACCGTCCAAACAAGTCAGATAAAACTATTCAGAATGAAGATTGCAGCTTTTCAAAGCATGTCGTATTCTCACAAGATGTACTTTGGGGGGCAAATGTTATCCCGCCTTTTGGCAAGGACGTGACTGCAAGAAATTAACTGGAAACCAAGGACGGTCCGTTCCGAAGATCGGTGATACGCAGGTTCACTGTGGATACTGGTAAATTTTGTCCGAGTCCGGATCAAGCTACAATTGACAAGGCACGACAAGCAAAGCTATGAAGGCCAATGTTCCAAATTCCAAGTCAATTGGAGTTCGTATGCTCAAGGTATAATCGATGCAAGCCAAGGAAGCCAACTCATTTCGTATCCATCATTCCACCCCCTTCGAATTGCTTCCATTCGTATCCATCAACTGAAAGGCCTTTTTCGCATCCATCAAGCTTCAACAGTACGTCTCCATCAACTATATTGGTTCGTATCCATCAAATGAACATCATTTTGTATCCATCAGGTGACCACTGGTCTACATCCATGAAAAAACACCACATTTCGTATCGATCACATCTACCCCATTTCGTATCCATCACTTGAAGACATATCAAATCGATACGAGGAGGCTTCAGGTGAACGATACGAATGGAGCGATACGAAGACAAATCCCATGATCGATGCGAAGGCAATAGCCATCCATCGATACGAAATGGTTTCAAGGGTGGATACGAAGTATATGGCGACTCATGGATACGAGCAAGGCAGAGTCAACCAAAAGAAGTGGTCAACGAGCATGAGAAGTGGATCTCCCGGGTTCTAGCGCCACATCATCCAATTGACACGTGTAGAACCATCGACACGAAGCTATCGATACGAACAACATCGATACGAATTCAATAGCCTTCGAAAAACCCAAACTTGCATCGATCATAACTCAAAATCTACAAGTCCAAATGCCACCAAATTTTCACAGGAGTTTGCGTACATCCTCAAGAATGTTTATGACCGATCTCGACTCGATTGGGAAAAATATTGATCGATACAAAATTCATTCGTATCGATCACGGATCGAGTGCAAATGGCATGGGATCGATCGTGTAGGCCCACCCACGTGAGAGAAGAGGTCTTCCGAGATCTGAGTGAGATATTTGCAGCCTACGCCTATAAATAGCAGCCTAGAACCTACAGAAAAGGGACTTTTGGCTCTTCTACGTCCAGACTCTGCCGAAATCATTGTTGTACTCGAATTCTACTGTTACAATACGTTGTAACCAGCAAGCAAAAATCAATGAAGTCAATCATTTCATAGTGGACATAGGCCATACGCCGAACCACTCTAAATCCGTGTGTTTCTGTGTGATTTTCTTACTCATTATTGGTGTGTTTGTTAGATTTTCCTCTTTTTCCATTTATATTCTCATTTTATCTCTTCAAACACATCCGAAGAGTGTTGTGCCCAATTTTGGTACAAACAAAATCATCTTGGGGGTGAAATAAAGAACAGAATAGAAAACCTCACAATGAAACTGCTAAATAAAACATAACAGTAAATAGTACATTAGGTTACTCCTTAATAGGGAGTTATCAGAGTTACACAAAAGTACTATAAATCATCTTAGGCGGTTATAACATCCAGCCTTTACAAATGCTAAAACAAAATACACTTACACAAACTAGATAATACAGCGGAATAGATAACTAAGAAGATGAAAAACCTCATTCTAGGACGTCGTCTTCAAAAGGGCCCAACAAAGACCTGCTACTCTCGGACTACTCAAATAAAATGAGTACCCGAGTGTTTATGGAAACAAACAACTCGGGTCAGACGATATGTCTGGTATGAGTGAAACTTTAAAAACAATGGGTGTGAAATTAAACACAAAACATGTGAGACCATGTTGCTGATCACGGAATGGGTTTACTCTCACATAAATCAACTCCAAACGTAAAGAATGGATAAATAACTAAACATCAAGAAGAGTGGTTGACTCTTTTCGGTGCGAATAAGGAGATAAATTTGAAGGTTCAAATCAATTAAGAAAAGGAAAATCTCCAACCAATGACTAGGAAGGTGCCCCTTCTTGAAATATACCCCTAGTAATATACTTTTAAAAAGCCATTTACTCTGTGAAACTTCTCGAAAATGTACCAGCCGGACCCCGCCAGACCTTAATGAGTATCTGAATACTTCACATCTAAATGCGCAAATTAATCTGTCTAGATGAGATGTGAAAATACCCTAATGGGAGCAAACCTACATAGTTGACCCTTCTTTCGCACTTTGGGTTTAGTCATTTACCGACAAAGGATTATCAAAGCTCAACGGAGCAACAAATCGTCTTAGAATGACGATAATAACCGACAGCTGAGGAACCAACTATCGAGGATATAAAAAGATCATATATGGAAATTAAGTCTTGTATACTTATCACCACTCACCGAATTCAAACTTGTATTATTTCTTGGTTAACAATAATACTGGACAAGTCAAGGCAGTGTTACCTCAAAGTCATGTCTCACGGTTATTCTTGACTTTTGAAATAGCGACAAGTCTACTTCTTCGATATTTAGTGCTAATTATACAAATACATCATTTCCATACAAGTGAATCGCTTTACGGAAATTAATTCATCTCCATAAACAATTCGAACTTTTTCTTTTAAAAACCAGAATTCGTACTTGGCTTCACATTACAAGTATTAGCTTTAAAACACTTTGTTAAAAGAGTTTAGTAATTTTGAAACATCATTATAAAAAGGATTTAACAACTTAAAACATCCTTATTACATTAATTAATTAACTTTAAAACTTTGTTAACTAGTTAATTAATTTACTTCAATAACCTTTAATTAAAAAAGGGTAAATCTCCTTTAAACATCATTAATTCAATTAATTAATAATATAATTAATTTAATTAATTAATTAATAATTAAGTATCATTATTTAAAAGTGGTTAATTAATTTGAAATTTATTTAAGAAAATATTTATTTAAGGTTAAACAGATTTATTAACCTTTAAAAATCATTAATTAAAAAGGTTAATTAATCTTAAAATATCATTAATTAATAAATTAATTAATCTTAATCCATCATTGTCCAAATATTAATTATCCTTAAAACATCATTAAATAAAACAATTAATTTTAATTAAAACATCATTAACTAAATAATTAGTTAAATTTAAAACACATCATTAATAAGTTAATTAGTTAACTTTAATCCTTATTAATTAAATAATTAATTAAATTAAATAATCATTATTAAAATAATTAATTATTTTTGGAAAAATCATTAGTCAAAAACTTGCTTAACTTGTAAAATAATTTCAAGCACAATAATGAAACCAAACGGTTTCGATAAAAGGTGATTTTCCGAAAGTGCCGGTATAGCGGCTATCGCTATACGGGCAGTTCGGAATTTGAGCGTATGATATTTGCAACACAACCACACATCACATAACAAAGGTATGAGCATAAATACATAGTGATTTATAATAACATAACATATATCTAGCATTTAATAACAATGGCATTAGTTTTACTACTAGATTTCCATATAACCAATGATTCGCTTACTAACTTTCAAATGCGACTTACTTTCAAGCAACAAACCAAACCATCAACCAAACCATTATTACAATTATATAATAATCATTTAATAGCTACAAATATGAGCATGAACATAGTTTAAACTTTATGGTTCAAATGTGGAAGCTTTACTCACCAAAGCGATTACTAACTTGACCGGATCGCTATGACAAGTTGCCAAACTCACAAACTATCGTCATGATACCTTAGCTTTGAGTTTTAGGCCCTTAATGGGATGAGTTAGGTTCGGCCTTGGCTATATTTGGGCTCGGTCTTGGAGTCTTGAGGTGGAAATGGCCTTGGTTTGGGTATAGGAGTGTTTGTATGTGTATATATGAAGTTTTAACTTGGTTTTGAGAGTGTATAAACTAGTTTTTGATTTTGGAATCTCTCTTGGAAGCCATGGAAGTATTCATGGACATGAAGAGATAAGAAATGAATGTGTAAAGTGGAAAAGGTGTGGAGATGGTGGGTATTTATAGGCAAAGGAGTGGAATATTAAATTAATTAACTTAAACATTTAAATATTATAAATGTTATCATGTTGCATGATTTCCATACCTCTCCACCCCACCAAGTACACACGTTAACCCTCCCCTTAGGTCCACCTACACCATGCTTTAGGTCCTATGCTATGTAGTTTCGGTGATGGTTAGGTTTTTTTATTAATTTCCTAAGGTAATTTAGTATATTTTTTTCATTTTATGTCAAATCGAGGTTTATATTTAAACTAAGCTTGATTATTAACTCTAAGACATTGATTAACTTATCACATGACATATATATGTGCATGTGTATATGAGTGATACAAAAATATGCACAACGTTTCTGACAACTTTCCGAAGCCTAAAAGTCAAAATTTCGAAAAACGTTCTTCGGTCACATTTTCTATTTTTATTTGAACTATTTATTTTGGTAAACAAAATTAAAAATGATTTTAATATCATTGATTAATATTTAAAATATGTTTATTTGGTTATTAAAATCCATTATTTAAATATTTAAAAATTATTTAAATATTCAAATACAAAGCGATTAATTTACGGGTCGTTACAGCTACCTGCATGCCGACCATATAAGCATAAGTAATCGTATCAAACACCAACAGTCAAACATCAATTAGGCACATATAAGATCAAACATCAAAAGGTAACATCCATGCCTATCCTACATGTAGGGTACTAAAATATCTAGTATAAGACATCAAACTTGATATCTAATATGAAAGCTGACAAAAAATGAAATCTCACCAAGTGAAGAGCTTTGGACAAGCGGTTCTCATGCTCTCATCGGTCTCTCATGTGCTATCGTCTTTGCTTTCATTTCACTGAATCTTTACTATTCTACTGCCTTTTTCCTAATCTGGTTCGTATCATGTCTATCGGTACGTATAGGCCTACGAGGTATGGAAGTTCTTGCTTTAGCCTCGATATCATTTAGCAAATTGATGCAAAATTTCAATATGCCTCTTTTAAGTTCTCCCAAAACTCACTATTGAACAATAGATTTCGGCCAATTACAGTGCTCTTGGCACACAATGGAATCACATTATCTATTCCACATATGACTCAACTATTTGGATGTCGTTCTACTAGACTTAAAGAATATAAATTTAGCATTCTCCATTAATCTATCGAATGTGACTCTAATGCTAATGTATTCTCCTCTAGTCCTCGACATTCCATAGATGAATTCCATCAATATTCATTCCCATTCCCACCAGAATATCTCAAGCAGTTGTAGTAACCACTTAGCCTCTTCTGTTCAGCTCTTACTAACTGACAATTCATTCATCTTGAAATGAATGCCCGACGTCCTTCATCCCTTCCCAATAAAATGACTTCCTCGTATCACGACGCATATTATTATCGTCAGAATATATAGTCAATCTCGAATGAGAGCACTCTCATGGTCCTTATCCCTCAACCCAACGACATCGGGAATAAACAATATCTCATCCTTATAGAGCCAATCATCTCGGTCGAGTCTGCACTGCATCACCTCTACAAACACTACTCATTCCTTTAATTTAGCCATAACCTTCGCTAATCTAGCTTCACGCCTCTGACTAGTACTGATCCACTAAGTCTAAGTAGGTTTGATAGTCAAACTAGCCATCTTCTTTGGCCGTAGCTCTTATTGAGTTTTGAAGTCATAACCAGCAATAAACTCAAGCAACGCCCACTTTAGGAATATTGATCCCAAACTGGTATGTCTTCCACTCAAAGAATCAACAACTGCATTTCCCTTACAAACATATAGGAAATGTTGAAGTCGTAGGAGGCCAAGAACTCTAACCACCGCTAATAATGAAGGTTAAGATTCTTCTAGGAGATGAGGTACTTCAATGGTCTGTGATCAGTGAACAACTCAAACCCCTCTCGTAATAGATAGAGCCTCCAATCCTTAAAGCGAATACTATCGTTGCCAACTCTAATCATGAGTTAGAAACTTCCTCTCATGTGATTTCGACCATCGACTAGCATATGCGACAACCTTACAATTCTGCGTTAATACCGCACCTAGTTAAGTACCATAACCATGTGTGTACCATCGACTCCTCATTCCCACTCGGAATGACTAACATCAGTGCACTCATCAACCTCTCTGTCAAACTCACTAACGTGTGTCCACACCTCGCGTTCGAATTAAAAGTCTGATTCTTCTTGTCAAATCGGTTAACGGTGTCTCTACCTATGAGAAGTTCTTGGTAAAATGTATATAACATCTCGCCAATCCAAGGAAAATTCTCATCTACAGCACTCTTAGGTCTGTTCAAATCTTGGATTGTCGTAGCTTGCATGATCCATAGCAATGTCCCGCTCCAAAACAATGCGACCCAAGCTTCTCACTTCCCTCCTCCAGAAGTGATACTTCGAAGACTTCATCATCAATCGGTGTATTCTAAAGACCTTCAATACAATCATCAATCGTATCTTATGCTTCTCTTTCATCCATAAGTAGAGCAAAAATCATCAATGAGCACAAGGAAGGACTTATTCAAGTGATCCCTCGAAACACGGTCCAAGAAATCAACAAAGTATCCCGACACATTGGTTAGCCCAAACAACAAATTAACTACTCAAAATTCAAAGTAGCATACGAAACGCTATGTTCAGCACACTCTCTTTATATACTTTTAGTGGATGAAACCCCATCGCGAGATCCAACTGAGAGAACACCTTCGTGCCATAGAGCTGATCGAATAAGCCATCAGTAAGTGGGAGTGGATACTTGTTCATCATCTCATTCAGCTCATGTCAGTATACAACCTCAAAGAGCCATCCGCCTTAGTTGTAAATACTATAGGTGCATCCGACTCAAATGTGCTCCTACGAATAAACCCTCGCCATAATAGGTCATTCGCTTGCACCTTTAGTTTCCACTTCTCTTGGTCAATATATGCCTCAAAGACATAACTACTGGTCTATCACCTATAACTAGATCAAGACGGAATTCTAAATCCCTTTGTGGTGGTAATTCGACCACCTCATCAAATACGTCCCAATACTCCCTAACAATAGGAACTAATAGAAACTAGTTAGGTGGGGTATCGAGCGAATATAGAAAACTAACCATCATGCTATCATCCGGTAGGTAGCCTAGCACCACCATCCGCCCATCATCTACCCTACCGTCACCAACGGCCTCTCATAATCCTCCACTATTCCATACCCCTTCAGCCAGTCCACCCTTAGATGATAATATCAAACCTTAATAAACCTAAAACAAATTAAAAACAAACATCCATGACTCTATAACGCTAAGTCTCGACAAACCATATATAGGCTAGCTGGCCCCCAATAAGGTTCGTCATAATTAAAGGTCAGTCAACTATCTCGGGCCTCAATCCTAATCTATCTATCAAATCACTAGGAATAAAGGAATATGAAGCCTTAGTTAAATAAAATACATATGGAATTGCCATAAGTGGAAAGCATACCACAAGTGGTGATGCCATTTCCCTTCTCTTTCGTTGATGGAGCACTCGCCGAAATCGGAACGACATTCAATGCATATGCCTCCACAGTTTATCCTACTTAGTTAGTTTGGGACAACCCTTCTACACTTGGCACAGCTCTCATGTCGTAAAGCCTTATCGATCAAATTCTCGAAGCTCTCGTCAATATAACCAATCAATCACTTCCTAAGATAATCACTCAACCCAATGATAAACTTTTCATTCTTTCTGAGTGGAGTATCAATGGAAGATAGACCATACTTTGATAGAACATCGAATCCGACCACAAACTCCACCACAGACATTTCGTCTTACTTTAAATCAACAAACTTCCTAAACAACACCGCTTTTTGAAAAGTCGAGATAAATTCTTTAAAGCGAACTATAAACTAATCCCAAGTAAATCAATCCTCGAGAGTCGAAGCTATAAGGGAACTTCACTAGTCCAAGCTCATCCCTGGGGTTATCTAAAGGTCAACTTCTACTCACTGCATCATCTGACTCTAAGTCATCGAAGATCCTCTTGCATGTAGCCATCCAGTCTTGCATTTCAGTAACCGACTTCGTTCCAAGGAACGGTTTTCTTCCTAGACTCACGTAGTCTTTATACAGCTCGATAAAGTCAACTCTAGGCATTTGCACCTGAGAAACCATAATCATTTAGAGCAACTTTCATACCATCTTAGCGAACATATTTTGTAAATTTGGGTTAGTGGTCCCCAACCCTGGCCACTACTGTACTCCAGAGATGGAGTCAATAGTAGTATTTCTCGTATGCAAGATCATTCCTAATTTATAATGATGATCGTTCTCTCATAAAGAAGAAAAACATCAATGGTACTCGTGTATGCAATACACCTTATATACTATATATACTACTATAATTCTAAAAATCAAAATATATAACAAATACGCACTCTCTTATATATACATATACTCTAGATCCAGTCTAAGGCGACAACTCCTACCCTATCTTTACTGGATCACAATATCAACTCAGGTTAATTACGTAACCTAAGCTCTGATACCAAATATGATAACCCCCTACACCTTCGGTGCTAATATAACTAAATAGTGTGCAGTTGGAGCATCCGGTCGATGTAGGACGATTATTAAGGGAAAGAAAAGAAGAAAAGAAGAGAGATAGAAGAGAAGAAAAGAGAAAGAAGAGAAGAGAAAGAAAACATCAAACAATCACATAACCTGTAGTATATCTCACAGCGCATCAAATAAAATATAATGGTCATTACAGATATAAAATAGTCGAGACAATACTAACTACATAAACCACAAAATTAAAGTACACAGGCTCATATAGTCATACAAAACCGTAATAGAGTATATACAATTTGTAGATAAACACAACTAATAAACTGTCTCTAATAATAGTAAGTCAAACACTGTCAAGGCTCAATAGTGTCACACAACAGAATAAATAATAACAAGCCCAAAATATAAGTATGAGAAAGCATCACCTCCTACTAGTCCATATCTAGAACTCCATGTACCGTTTAGACCTGCTTTCTAGTCTACTCATTTTAGAGTACCCAAGGAAATAAGAAACAAAGCATAAAAGTTTGAGTCAGACAATAGTCTAGTGTGAGCGATAAACAATCTCAAAACACTATAAAAGTCGGTATATGTTTGCATCGAAAGTTGGCACAAACACCCAATAGAGAATTTGTAGAGGAATAAATGAAGAATATTAAATGTAAACAGAGAGAATATGGCAATAAAGCGATAAGAATTAAGCAAATAATAGAGACACAGCAATTTATAGTGGTTCAGCGTTGTTTGCCTATGTACACTTCTTTATTAATCACTTTGTAAACTAAGTACAATATGGATCAGATCAAAATCCTTAGTTACAAAAGAGTACAAAGCAATAAGCAACCTAACGATCCCGAAAATGAATAATCAAGCCTGTATTTATAGAGGAAGACGACGAAATATCTCCCTGAAAAGTCGGCAGAAGGATCTCCAAAACCATAGGGGCCCACATGAGGGATCGCATGGCCCAAATCCCTAGAAATAGGGATCGACGATGATCCCTACTTTGGAGGGGTTAAGAGATGCGTTTCCTATGGGAGCTTCTCCATGTTGTATTATGCTTAGCCTCCAAGTTTCATGCCAATTGGATTAGTAGAACTTAAGTTATTGATCAATCTTTGTTGCAACATGTTATGTAGCTTGATTTTGGCCAATCCCTCTATAGGGAAGAGGGTTGATTCCTCTTGCTTGCTCCTTTTGGGGTGTGATCTCTAGAGTGGGCTCCATAGGGTCCCCATATCTTGTTCTCAAAGTTTCATATGCATTGAACTTATGGATTTTGAGATATCGATTGTTGTCCATTGAGTTGCACTTGTTTAGCTCAAATAATCTGATCCCTTTGGCAGAGAGGGAGCATAACCGATCCATTTTCTAGATTAAAGTATATTCCATACTTAGAACATTCTGTATAGCATATCTTTTAATTCTGTTTAATCATAGCTTCATATTATCATCTGTACTTGATTTTTGGACCCCATAATCATCGTTGTGGGCTTACAAGCCTTAATGACATTCGAATCTAACTTGTCAAATCAGTTTGGATCTAGCCGGGTCAAAATGCCAAATAACACTTACTCCCTAAAGTATGTCTTGTGTTTAATATGACGTACTTTGAATGAAAACAAGTTAGAGTTTCCAGAAAGAAATCTATCCAATTTTCTGAATAGTCGCCATCTTTCCATTGAATTATTTTCTCAAAGTGTTGTATCTCTCTATGATCATCAAAACGCTTGGTCGATTTCCAATAGTATAAATTCAGGATTATATTCTGTCAGTTGCTATCTATGTCTGGTTCTACGGGGCTGATAAGCTTTGGCTATCTGATCTAGTCTCAACTTTGAAAGCTTCAGGTGAGAATTCAATTTCTGCCAATTTCAAAAATTGAATTTTTAGAATATACACGTGCACGTTCAGTTGCACATTCTTGTTGTTTGCTCCAGGATGTGTTTGCATCCTCACGGGTCGTCGCCAATTTTTGTTGAATAAGATGCGACTTCATTGCATTTATGTGTCTATTTACTTTATATATTCTTTATATATATGTTTGCATGCACAAGGGGGTCGTAGCTCTTTTTTTTATGTTTATAGGGATCGGGATTCCTCTAGTCGATCTCTTTCTTTCCCATCTTCTCTCCTTTTTTATAAGAGGGATCGGAATTTTCCTTTTTTTCACTAAGAGATCTAACCCGATTCCCTCCTTTTTTATGTACATAGGGATCAGATTGTATCCCTAAGTCGAGGGAACGTACCCGATCCCTTCATATGTTGGGTACTTAATGTTTTCAGCTTTGTGGAGAAGCTAAAACAGGTCGATCCCTACTAGCCCCCATATATAAGCCGACACTCCATCCCTCCATCCCTTCACTTATTCACTTTAATTCTGTTTGCTTACGTTTTCTCCAAGCTTTCCTCTGAACCCTCTCCCTCTACTTTGCCTCCAATCCCTCTCTTTAAATCAATCACCGCCTCCATCTCTTGATCCACCATCCTCTCCTGCTTTGGACCACCACTCCACCTTTGACTCGAATCAAAATCCAACATCTCCCTTCGAGTAACCCATATTTTATACATTTAGGTAGGTTTTCTTGCATTTAACTTTAATTTTTGATGAGATGATGGCTTCGGTTGAACTTCGTTTCGAGCATAGGTTGAATTGGGAGGATACGAGATAGATGGTGGCGAGCGGTGGCGATATAGGGTTCGGTGAGGTGGTAAAGGAGGGGAAAGGAGAAAAGTGAAACATGAAGGAACTAGAGGGATCGGTCATTGATGGAGTATGGATGGATCGGTCGTGATGGAGTCTATGGAGGAGAGAGATCGGTCTTGTGTGTTGCCTGAGGGACTGGAATAAATGTCTAAGGGAAGTATGGGAATGGCTATGTAAAGGGATCGGTGCAAAGGCATGTCATAGGGATCGGCTATTGGAGTTTGAGGAGTGATTAGTAATGCGGCGCTCGGCTAAGGGATCGATTGTATTGGTTTAGGCACAGGGATCGGCTATAAATAGGGATTGGTCATGTTGGTTATGGGGGATTGATTGTTTGCTTTAGGAGAGGGATCAGCTATGGGGACTTAGCTGATTTCAGGCCCTTGAACCAAGCTTGAGCCCTTAAACAAACCACTCCATGCAAACTTGTATGAACAATTAGAACCAATCTTGTCTCAATGAACTTGAACATATGACTATAACGGACAATAGGATTTGAATATCCAATATCGAACTTGAAATTGAATGACTAAACTTCTGGGACTCAGAATATAAATTAAAACTTAACATATGGACTTTAATAATGAACTTCACACTTTGATATGTCGATGGTCGATCCCAAAGCTTACATAACCGATCAATCTAAACGCCAGTTGAGATGGTCAACGATAACGGCCACTCTGGTCAGAATCCAAAGTCTCGTCACTTACTTTTGATTTTAATTTTGAATTGCTTATCTCTGCACTATACAACACTACACCACACTAGTTTACACTTAGCACGGGGTGACGGGTAATTTTTCTAATCTTGATTATCTATTGAGTTTAGTTGATATGGGCTCCAGACATTCAAGGCGTTTAGCCGCAATGTCTTCTGGATAATCTTCACAACACAACAATCCAGGTGCCGAGTCAAGGTCTACAACTGTATCCGATAACTTTCTCCTGAACATCAAACTGAGTAACAAGAGATTTTCAGCCTATTGGTTAACCTTTTCTTTGATGTTCCCAGCCTTCTAGTGGAAGAGATAAATCCTACCCCAGACACTATAGAGGGTGCTGTATTTCTAGATAATTCGATGATACCCAGGCCTCTAGAATTGGTGAGGCTGCTCTCCATAGGCCATGCTCTAAACATGGGATCCCATTTGGAGATGTTCTAGTCCCTTCAGTGAATGACAGGGCTCCTTTGCCCCCGGAGGGGTATACGGCATGTAATAAATTTATGTGCTAGGCCGGATGTGTGACGCTTTTTAATTATTTTATCCGAGATATGCTAAATTATTTAGAAATAGCTCTTGCTCAGCTGCATCCGAACCGTTATGGTTTTCTTCATGGCACTTTTTTTTCTATTATGGATGTTCTGTTCCGCCCGACATCTCCTGAAGACATTAGGTTCATTTACAATTTCAAGCGACGGAAAGAAAGCATTTCTTATACTTTCCTCGAGCCCGCGTCCAACTGTCAAGTCTGAATGATGCTTGGAAAAAACTCGGTGTCTTTAAACACGAATGGTTCTATGTTTGTTGTCCGCCTGGCTTCGTGAGGCGATAGTTGGAAGAACCCAAGTGTTGCCTTTACTTTATTCTCAAATTCTTTAGCCCTAGTCTTATCTTGAACTAACAAATACTTTGAAATTTACAGGTGTCCATCCACGGCATTAAGGCGATAGTTTTTCAAGGGCGGTTTCTGCAATCCGCGCCACCCTAGTTGAAGACAGGGACATCAGATCCTTTATAACCGATGAGTGGTTATCTCTTTTTTGGGCTGCTAAAAGAAGGTCGCAGCATCGGGCTTCCAGATAGCGTTGCGTTGCAAATAAACGTTGTGGAACAAGAAGGTGACACTGATAGCCCTATTGTGCCTCCAGTCGAGGAGGCTCAGGAAGATGCCGAAGAAGGTGAAATTAGATGTGATAAAACCAACAAACCCCACAACAATGATGTGGGTTCGGGCAACGTGTCTTTGGTCGATTCATCACAAGGCACGGAATCTCATGCACCGACAAGAAAAGGGATAAGGCTCTCTTACAAACTCCATAGGAGAAAACTGCTAAAAAGTCAGAGTTCGTCGTCACCTCTGTTAAAGAAGAGTTTTCCTTTCAGCCTCTAGAAAGTTTGATGGAAGGATTCTCAAGTCTCCCTATTCCTGACGATATCATGACCTTTGAATTTCCTAACATTAGTGTTGGGGGGGCTTAATTCTCCTACCAGGACTGGTGATGATATTTCTCCCACTAGAAAAGGGGAAATCACTCCTATGAGCAAGGCCACGGTAATAGGTCCATCGGGGGGACACTAGGACACTCACAATCACGTGCATTTTACCGCATGATTTTTGTCTATCTTTTATTTGATGGTTACTTACTCGCTCTTGTTTGGTTTGCAGATGCTATGTCTCATTCCCGTGCCTTTGATTGCTTAAGGGGCTCCTCGACACAGTATGGATCCAGTCGTGGTCCATACTCGGGGAGGCATTGAGAAAGGGATGACGTTTGGGAAAGAACTCACCGTTCAAGGGAGTATTCATCCTTTAAACACAAGTCCAAATCTCAATCATCTCATTAGGAAGTTTAGCCCGATCCTCCCGCATATAGCAGCGATCAGACTTTTTATCATGTTCCCCAAACTACTGTGCCACCCGAGCATCATTCGAGTTCATTTGGTCTCGATGGCCTCACGATCGTTGGTCAAGCAAGCATCCTATTGTTATTTCTAATCCAGCCTTGACTATTACAGCTCTTGAGGCCTCTATGGTAGAAATATTGGCCAAACTTAAGGTTAATTTTCCAAAAATCTACTTTGATGGGCTAAAGTTTCTTCCTTATATCCATATATTCCAGGGAGTGCTAAATCGAGTTCACTTGCATGTTTCAATGATGTTTTTGTGCAGCATGAAGCATTCCAGCATTTAGCCGAGAAATCTCTTAAGTGTTTACTATAAGGCAACATGAAATCAATCGCCTTAAGCTGGAGGCAATCCACGATAAAGACATAATCAAACACCAAGATGATGAGATCACGAAGTTGACAACGAAGCTAGTTGCAGCAGAGAAGAGTGCTAAAGAAATATCTGAAGCGGTTAGTCGTCTAGAAATGGCTCATCAAAAGGAGCTGGATGTGCCCTTAACTGCAGCAGTGTGCTTGCTCTGGAGAAGGACACACTGCAAATTGAGAAAAAAACTCTAGCACCACGTATAGAAACTCGAAGAACTTCTTAAGAAAGAGAAGAAAGAAAAACTTGAGGCTTAGGAGGAGTCTCAAAGGTATTGTGAAGAGGTCGTCGAGGCTCGAGAGCTGAAAATTAAACTTGACGGACAGCTCGCTCAAATCGAAGCCCTAAAGGAAGAGGCAAGGGAAGCTGGCCGGAATGAAGTTAGAGAGCAAATTGAGACCTAGTTGGAAAATGCTAAAGAGGCTAGCCGGAATGAGATTAAGGACATGTTTGATCCTTTTATTGTTGAATACAATGCTAAGGTCCTAATCCATCGTGACTTGAGTTTTCTTGGAGAGGGCTACCTTGAATCGCTTGTCGAGGCTTGGGAATATATCATTGAAATAAGGAAGAAAGCCCTTGGTGAAGCTGATTTGGATGAGGAGAAACTAGTACAGGAGATCCTTCATGGGAATGAACCTTTAGATCTTGCCGCTGCAAGGCTCCGATACTCTGATATTTTGGCACCCTCAGGCAAAGGTAAAACATCGCTGAAGCTTCAAAGTCTGATCCCAAAGGTCCCCCTTCACTTCAAACAGTCGGAGCATCGGTTTCACTTTGCCTTGGACAAGATCCAAGCTATGATCTGAATAGACCCGGTTAAAAATCAAAGGTGCTGACCCCCATTCAAGAAGGAAGCACTCCAGCAACAATTGAAAGTCAGCCGGACATAGGTATTCCGCTCTACTCTCCATTATTCGAGAGGTTTCGTTCCTCATACCAATAATTATGGGCTTATTTTCTTGTTTTCACAAATCAGCAGGTCTTCAGGCTCCCAATCAAACTCCAAGAAGTGGTGCCGCTGTGGAGGAACAATCGACATTTACGGAAATTCTAGCGGCTATCGACATTCCAAGGACTGATGCTTAAGTTATTGGAGCTCTTGCTGATGAAAGGTCGACCATTAGCCACTGCCAGATGAATCTAATAATGTTGTGATCACAGGTGCCTCTGAACACACTGATGAGCTCAGCTTGAAGGAGCGCATCGAGAGAGAAGAGTCATTAAAGAAAAAAGCTAAAGTTGAACCCGTTGATGTGGACGTCGATGATCCAAATCTCGTACCACTGCAAGTCATTCCACCTGGCAGGCCGGTTCATGGAGAACTCCCTCCAAACTCTAAAAGCTCTCCTGCCAAGGGTGGTAAAGAATTAAAGAGAGGGATGGGCGGAGGCTCGGGTGGGTCAACTCCTAAGAAATCCAAAAGGGAGAAAAGGCAGAAGAAGTAGCCGTCACTTCGTCTTAGTCTGTATATAGCTTATGTAGCTGTTTTTCTTTTTATTGGCCATGTATGTGCGGGTACAGCCCCTGCTTTTGGATAAACATGTACTACGATTTCCAAGTTTAATGCATAAAAAAAGCTCTTTATTTTCTATTGAACTCTTATGTAAACTTGTTTAAGTAGTCAAGCTATTACTTTTCCATTCAATGTACTTGTAATTCATTGCTAGTTAATTCGGGTAACCATCCGTTAATTTTTACTCGGGGCCTCCATGTGGCCATGGCCTCAAGTTATACCAATCACTAGGCTCGGGCCCCAGTGTTATGTCGTTAGATTCAGCAATTTAAGTGAATACTCCTGCCCCCAGTCTTAGGTTAGCATAGTTAGATAATGGATGGTCGAACTCCATCCCTAGCGAGTTTATACTCCTCCTGTCAGTTTCGGGTTGGAGTTTATGGAGTAGTGAGTGGTCGAACTGCACTCATCTATTTGTTTATACTCATATCTGCACCTGGGGATAAAAGTTAGTTGGCGGGTGATTGAATCACACCTAATTTGTGTTTATACTCTAGTCCACAGTCCGGGGACTTAGATTTATTTTAGAAAATAGTCTTGACTGTACTTTCCTTAATTGATTGATTTGCCCCCAAGTTCGGGGTTTGACTTAGCGAGCGATCGGTTGTCTAATGATCACTTTTGATTCATGTCTGTCCCATCGCTCGGTGGGATTAATTTGGTTATCGGATGTCAAGTCACATCCATTTCTCATTAGGTACTCCATCCATCAGGTTATGAGCGAGAATCATCGAATGAACGAAACCACATTCATTTTTCTTAGTTCAATCGTGAACTTATGTAATCGGTTAGCTCCAGACTCTAAGAACCTGATCGGACATGTCAATATTAGTTAGTCGGGCATCATAACTAATATATAATGCTACAGCAATCACATATATGAAGGAAATTTCAAACTTTATTTGCCACAAGGAAAGAAATGACATAATTTGTCTTATTACGTATCTAGAAAATCAAATGCTAAAGCAAATTCGAAAATTGAATACAACTAAATGAAAAAGAATAAACTAGTGAAATAACATCGTAAATGCTTGCTATTCGATGCCTTTGGGAGTGTGACGCCATCAACGGTCGCTAGCTTAAAAGTTCCTTCTCCCAGCCTCTGTTCAATGACATACGGTCCTTCCCAAGTAGGAATGACTGGACAGGAAAAACCCATTTCAAGATGAGATCGGCAATTTTAAAGGTTCTATGTCGGACTTTAGTGTTGCGGTATCGGGCGACTCGGTGTCAATGTGCAGCTGCCCTCAAATCAGCTTCTTCGCGCTTCTCATCTACAAAGTTTAAAGATTCTAAGAGGAGATTTCTATTCATTATGGGGTCGTAGTAGGTCACTCGATGAGAAGGGACTTTGAGTTCAACAGGAATGATGGCTTCGAAGCCATAAGCAAGGGCGAATGGAGTATGGCCAGTCGTGAACTTGTGGGTGGTTCTGTAAGCCCTTGATGCTGTTGGGAGTTCATCCTCCAACTTGCCTCTAGCCTTTTCCAAACATTTCTTCAGAATGGACTTTATGGTTTTGTTTACAACTTTAACTTGTCCATTTGCTTAAGGTTGAGCAACTACCATAAATCTCTTTTCAATATGATGCTGATGGCAGAAGTCTTTGAATTCAACACTATCGAATTGAGTTTCATTATCAACTACAATGGTTCGTGGAAGGCCAAAACGATAGATGATGTTCCAAACAATGAATTTGATTGCTTTCTTTGTTATGATCGTAGCTAAAGGTTCTGCTTCGGCCCATTTGGCAAAGTAATCAACTGCTATGATGGCGTACTTCGCACCTCCTTTAAAGATCGGTAAAGAGCCAATAATATCTATGCCCCATGTGGCAAACGACCATGGACTAATCATTTGTGTAATTTTCGTCGGCGGAGCTCTTGAGACTTTTGCATACATCTGGCACTTGCCGCATCGCTTAACGTAATCAGCAGCATCCCGATTAATGGTTGGTCAGTAATACCCATAAAGGAGTATTTTCTTTGCAAAGGTTTGTCCCCCAGTGTGATCGCCACATTCCTCTTCATGAACTTCCTTTAGGATTCATTTTATTTCATTACATGCGATACACTGGAGCAGGGGAACGGAAAAACCATTTCTATACATGACTCCTTCCTGAATGATATATCACGAAGCTTTATGGAGGATTTGTCGTCTTTCATTCGTCCATTTGGGAAGGACTCCTTGTAGCAAATAATTTTTAATTGGAGTCATCCACGGCTCCTTCTCAGGCTCCGTCTCTAATACCCAGTCGATTTCCATCTGGTTTATGCTCGGAGCATCTAATGCTTCGACTGAGACCAAGCTCGTTTATTATGCATCCCCGATGCTAGAAAATTTTTCCAATGAGTCAGTCTCTTTGTTTTGATCTCGAGGAATGTCCGTGATGTCCTAATACTCAAAGTCGGTCAATAGCTCTTAAACTCGAATAAGGTATGGAGCGAGTCGTTTTCCTTTAGCCTGGTAACCTCCCCTAACTTGGTATACCACCAACTGGGAATCGCAAAAGATTTCAAGAGATTTTATCCCTAGTTCTCTGGCAAGTTTGAGTCCAGCAATCAGAGCTTCATACTCAGCTTTGTTGTTCGTTGCAGGGAAGTCAAGCTTCAAAGCATACCAAATTGTTCGATTTTTCGGAGTTACTAGCATGATTCCAGCTCCAGAACAATAATTATCGGATGCTCCATCCGTATACATTTTACACCGAATGGTAGGGGCTCCATCGCTCTCGAGGAGATCATCCTATGTAGTGAATTCTGCTATAAAGTCTGCCAGTGCCAGTCCCCGGATGGCTCTCCAAGGGAGAAAAGTGATGTCGAATTGGCTCAGTTCGATATTCCACTTGAGTAACCTTCCTGACTTCTCAGGTCACTGTAGGACCTATCATAACGACTAATCGGTGTAAACGTTGATGGGATGAGGCTGAAAATAAAGGCAGGGCTTTCGTGAAGCAATCAACAAGCAGTACGCCAATTTCTCTATCTTCGGATAGTTCCTTTCAGCTCCTGTTAATTACTTGCTAACATAATAAAACGGTCTCTGGATTAGATTCTCCTCGCGACGTAGTGCGGCACTTATAGCGTCTGTAACATCCCACCTTTTTGTACATTTTAAGTAGACACACATGCTGACTCAAACCATACAGATGGGCGGACTGTTATTGGGGTGAATAAGAAAAACCAGAGAAAGAGAAAACAAAACAGAATCTCGCAGCGGAATAACAAAATATAATAATCAAATAACAGGTCATGAAGCTGTTTGCAAAACATTTGATTTTACTTATACAATACAGAATCAGAGTTACGTAAACAAAGAATAAATATAAAAATGTAGCGGAACAGTATGAATGAAGTGGAATAATAGAATAAGTAGTAATAGTACAAATATTCGTCTTCGTCCTTCAGAAAAAGGTCTTCGGGGATGAAAAGTTTTGAGTGGGGGAGAGTGTAACGACCCGTAATTTTCGATAATTAAAAATTGTTAATTTAGTTAAGTTTTGCAATTTAATGTTGAAATAAATAAAAATTTGTGAGTTATGAATGAAACGATATCTAAATGAACGATAACAATGTCAATTTAAGTTAATTATAAATAAATTGAATGAATTCCAATTAATTGAAATAATATATATAAGTTATACTTGGCTATAAATTGAATATGAGGAAACCAACTAGAAATATTGAATTAACCAATGAAATAATACATATTAAATGGTAATTGAAAAAAATTAGTGTTACGTAAGTATTTATAACCTTTGTTTGAAAGTAATAAACTTATAGCGTAATTAAAAGCTAACGATAACAATTATTGTATGTTACCTATTTATTTAGCCTGTTAGTTTAAATTGGAAATCAATCACAATAATTATAATTTAATATTATGTTAATGTAAATTAAATTAATATTTGGAAATAATGTTAATTTTATTCATAATATGACAATTTGTTGAATAAAAAGAATGGAAATCAAGATTTATTAATTTATTGGAATTCAAATTATAATAATTAGATTAATTGCAAATAAATGAAATTAAATATTTAAATATTACGTTAATGGAGATTAAGATGAAATTTGAGAATATTAATGTAATAGATCATGAACCAATGTTAATTTCATCCATTTGATAATAATGGATTGAATAATAGGATGAAAGGTCAATTAAATGGAATTATTGAAAATTTAATTTATAATTTTTGAATTTAATGAAATTGAAATTAAACACTGGAATTGATAGATTAATCAACTTTAAATTGACATCTAAGTTTGTTTAAATTATTGTAATTGTTTAGGAAATCAAGAATGGTAAAATTTTGTCAATTATAGAATTTGAATGGAAAAGTGATTTAATTAATTTAATATTAATTTATTTAATTAACTGAAATATAGCCATTTTGGCAACTGTCTCATATTTCGACGAAACCTGTTTCATCGGATCCGTAACGGTGAATTATTATAGGATTTCAAGTTTCGTAGTGATCGGAGTTGTCGTTTGATCGTACGGACTCGGAACTCCTAGAAATCAATTTAATTGAAATCAATTGAAATTAATTTGAAATAAGCTGATTCTAACATAACTTTTTCATACGATGGAATTAGGACTTGAAACCTGTTCCATTGAATTTGAAATCATCAAAAATATCTATTTTGATATATGGGATGACCCATTTTCGTTCCATGACAGAACGGGCTTTTCGGGCCATTTATCATTCAACGTTATAATCAAATCTTGTCCATTCATCTCAATTCTGACCTACCTATAAATAACCTGTTAGAAACCCTAGTGTTCCTCAACTCAATTTGTCTGTATGTACAATTTCATTTGTTCCTCTCTTTCCAATGGCAGACAAACCCTAATTCCCAATTGCAAATTCAAAATCAAAACCAAATCAAAATTTTAACTCCTCCAAACCCTATTAAATTATATACCGTTTTGAAGCTCTCGAAGAGCGCATCTCAATTCTGTGATTCGTTTTTCAATTCGATGCACCGTTTGTCCAGAAATCGAGAATGAACTGTGGCCGTTCATATTGGATTTTTGATGATCCAACGGTGGATCGTCGACCGTTTGTCGATCGGGGAGTGGCGTTGGGAAGAGGAGGAGGTGCAGCACACATCGGTACGGTTCGTTGGTCGAGATGGTATCGGAATTCACCATGATTGGCATTTGAATGCAAGCGGCGGTGTACGGCCTGGAGAGGCTCGCGTGGACGCGTGACCACATAGGGAGCTCGGCCTTGGACGGCGAGCACAGCCATGGCGTTAGATCGAGGTGACGAAGCATGGAGACGCGTGCGTTCTTGGTCAACATGGGGGCGGCCAGTTCCTGTTGCTCGATCGATGCATTGAGAGAAGCTTGGGTTCTCGCGTGATTACAACTGACGTGGTAAACGTTTATTCGTTTATTTTATTTAACTGAATTTTAAATCGTATAATGTTCTAACTTATGTAACTTTCACATACGAGGTTCAATTCACGTGCGGTTTTCTCCGCCGGGTTCGTATTGAAATTCTGGACATCTTGACGCTGGTTTGGGCAAATTCGGAGACTGTTTGAATTTTGGGTTTAAATTCGATTTAAATTCAAAAGGTGAGTGTTTTAACCCACTCACAACTTCTAAAATTTCTTATGTTTGTTAAATTAAATTTATGATGTGATTAGAAATTTATTTATGACTGTTTGGTATATTTTAAATCATCATCTCAGTTAATTTGAATTTATTTGAATTAAATCATTATTTACTTTATTATTGAATATAAATTGCTAGTTAAATATCTGTTATTGATTATCAGTTCTATATTGATATTTATTGATTGATTTGGATGATGTTTGTAATGGATGTTGATTGTTGATATTGAATGAATGGATGTTGTATTTTATATCGTTATAAACTGCAAGTTCATTATGGGTTGAAATGATACATACCCGATGATCAATAGATTAAGGAAAAATCGTTATGGGTTGAAATGATAGACTCGAGCGATTTTATGGATTTCATATTTTCAGGATTGCGGATTGAAATGATATATATCCGTAAATATAAAAAATTTAAATTGCATTGCAAACTTTTTTCAAAAAAACCCTCATGTCCTTCTCCTCATGTCCTTCTCCTCATGTCCTTCTCCTTTCCTCTCCCGTCCCCTCACCTGTTCATGCCATACCTCCGGTCTTTTCTCCTCCTATCACTTCTATTCCTTGTGTCTCATCTCCTCCTGTCCCTCTTCTTCCCTCTCACGTCTCCTCTTCTGTCCCTGCCTTAGTTACCTCGGCAGCTCCAAACACTTCGGTACCTCATGTCTCTTCTCCTCTCCCTCTAAATCGTGCGCCTTCCAAGCCTAACCTTGTCACAATTCCTCCAGTCTCCCCTCACCTTGACCCACCTGATCCTCTTCTTTCAGCTCAGGCCCTCTTCCCAACCTCTGATAAAGGAGAACGGAAATGGACTTCCCTGTTTAAGCGCAAACCGAGAAACGCTGGGAAGTACATCCCCGTTGACCTTACTCCAGTGTATGAAGATGTAGCTTTAGTTCCGCCAGTCGAAGTCATTGAAGCAGGAGCTGCTATCTGGAATGATACGATAGTGGGTTTTTTCCTTGACAAACCATTATCGTACACGGCAGTTGTACAAAAGCTAAAGTTCATATGGAAACTAAAAGGTGCAGTCACAGTTAAATCGGATGGTATCATCTTCTTATTCAACTTTTCATGTGATGAAGACAGGAAAACAATTCTGCAGAGTGACCCTATTATCATGAATAATAAACTTTTTATAATAAAACCGTATGATGCAGCTGTTAGTAATGTTACTGGCACTGTTACTTCTGTTCCAGTATGGGTACACTTGTATAATCTCCCTATTTTCGCATGGTCACCTCTAGGAATTAATTGGCTTAGTTGTCACTTGGGAAAATTATTGTGTATGGACGAGATGACAGAGAAACAAGAAAGGCTGAGCTATGCGAAGTGCTTGATTGAAGTAAGGCCAGATAAGGAGCTGGTTAATGAATTTGCAGTTAAACTGGTTGAAGGAGGCTACCAGAAAATTTATGTAGAATATCTATGGAGGCCAGATGTCTGTGTTATGTGTAAGAAGTTTGGTCATAAAACTGTAGACTGTGATATAAAAGAAAACTGTAAATCTATGGATGAGAAAGTGAAAAAAGTAACTGGTAAGGAGGAAGACAAAGAAGGAGATGCTGGAAAAGTTCGTGTCAATAAAAATGTGAGGACATACAATAAGCAATTCATAAGGAAATGGCAACGTGTAAAGGTAAAGAAAAAAGAAAATAATGTGAAGGAAGCTAATTTGGAACAAACAGGAGATAAGATTGGTGTAAGTAAGAAAGAAGTTGTAAGTGATGATATGCAAGTTAAAGAGAAGGAAAAGAAGGTAGAGCAAATAGGGAAAGAAATTGTGCTTTGTCCAACTGATGATGTAAGGAGTAGAACTGTGACAGTCAACAACGAGGAAAATGAAAATGAGATGGAAGTGGAAAAATCAGGAACGAAAGAGCCGTTTAATGAAGTAGAACTATTAATTGATAATGTATTGAAATTCAATAAATTTGATGTTCTTAATGATCTGGAAGACGAGTATAATTATGGTAAAGTGCATGATACACACCTAGAAGTGGATGAGAAGGGTAAAGGTAAAAATGAAGATTTCGATAAGACAAGTGTAATTGCAACTGTAGAAAGTGAAGAGCAACTGGAAAATGGAAGCAAAAAACAAAATCAAGAAGAGACTGAACACGCATTGAAAAAGCAGGAAGATGTTGACATTCTAGAAGAAAGTTTAACAAGTGAAACTGATTCTAAAGATAACTGGTCAATCAATGAAGGTAAGAGTAAAGAGGGACACCAAGGAAGTGGTCAAAAAAGTAAGGAAAACAAGAAGAATAAAAAAAGAATGAAGAATGCTTACCTCAGGAAAGAAACTGAGGCGTGTAGTGACATGCACATGCATGATAATTTATGCACATCAGATACTAACCTGTTTATACCAAATCATGCTACTAGAAAATCTTTAGTTCCTTCACCTCACTTTTACTCCAACATCAAACCTCCAACTGCTTTCAAATTGCCTCCTCCTGAGCCTTTCACTTCTCCTACCTCTCTTCCCTTCTCCCCTCCCTCTCTCTCCAATATAGCCACCCCCCCAGCTCAAGAAGGAACATCCCAAAGTGAAATAACACCACTTTCAATTGTAATTCCTAATTACTTGACCTCTTCTCAAGCAGTTACGAGGAGAATGAAAATAGAAATGATCAATGCGAGTGCTCATCAATGATGACACAATTGGGAGCATGGAACATACGTGGGGGTCACCACGTCATTAAACTTGATCAATGTAAACAACTTATCAGTTACCATAAGCTATCAATCCTAGCGATCCTGGAGACAAAGTTAAATCTTGCCCTAACTGAAAAGGCTGCTAATTATATTAGATCTGACTGGAACTACGTTCACAATCTTAGTGAAGCCCCTTATGGTCGAATATTGGTTCTGTTTAATCCCCTCCATGTCCTTCTTACGCCTATCCTCTCCAATGCTCAGATGATTCACTGTCATGCCCTTTCAACTTCTGATAACTCCTCCTTTTATATAACCTTTGTATATGCCTATAATTCTCCTGCTTCTAGAGCTGCCTTGTTTGATGTTATTCCTGCTTTAAGACAGTCCTCTCATCCTTGGATAATTCTCGGAGACTTCAATTGTTGTTTCTCCCTCTCTGACAGATCTGGTGGCAACCCTCTTTCCCTAACTGAAATTCACCCCCTTGTGGAAACCCTCAACCTTGCCGAGTTAATCTCTGTTTGCAATATTCTTGGAATAACAAAAGAAGGCATGGTAGAAGGACTTTCTCTAGAATCGATCACACTTTCTCTAACCTAGCTGCTCTTACCAAATGGCCCCTTATTTACAGCATTCTTCCTCCTCCTCTAACTTCGGACCACTCTCCTCAAATTATCCACCTTCGAGGAGCGGACAGGAGAGGAAAAACTAATTTTAAATTTTTTAACTCTTGGGTTGACGAACCAGATTTTAAATTTACTGCTTTCAATGCGTGGGATAAAGCTAAAATTGGTAATCCTTTATTTGTTTTGCAGGAAAAAATAAAAGACGTTAAAAAGGACTTGAAGCTGTGGGCATTTACTAGATTTGGCGATGGAGATAAAATAAGCACTACTATAGGACAGAAACTTGCAGAGGTTCAAACTGAAATGATGAGTAATGTTGGCAACACTGAACTTTCTACTGTTGAGTATATCTTGGCGCAACAATACTGTGAGGCATTATCCAAAGAGAATGAGATGGTCAGGCAAAAAACAAGAATAAAATGGAGGCAACATGGAGATAAAAATTCTAAGTTCTTTCATGCTAATCTCAAAAACAAGCAGCGTAGGGAAAATATTACCACTATCAAAGATAGGAATGGTGTGCTCCATTCTACTGTTGATGATGTGCAGAATGCCTTTATTCAAAATTTCTCATCCATCTACGGCAACGAGAGCAACTTCAATCCTACTATTGACGATATCCCAACTGACATTCTTCCTCGTATAACTGATGATGACTATAACATGCTATGCACTGAAGTTTCCTCTGAAGAAATTGAGAAAGCGATGTTTTCTTTGAATAGTAACTCCTGCGGGGGCCCTGATGGCCTGAATGCTAAGTTCTATACTGCTTGCTGGTCTTTTGTTTCTACTGACGTAATCAATGCCATTAAGATGTTCTTCAAGAAGTCTAAGCTTTTCAGGTCTTACAATTACACCAATATAGCTCTAGTCCCCAAGATTAAGAATGCTCATCATGTTAATGAGTTTCGTCCTATATCTTGCTGTAACACCATATATAAATGCATCTCTAAAGTAATTGCTTCCAGGCTCAAGCTTGTTCTTCCATCGCTGGTTTCCAACAACCAAGCAGCTTTCATTCCTGGCAGGAACATTCTTGATCACATCCTTCTAACTCATGAGCTCCTTAAAGGATATAATCGTAAAAATGCTACCCCGAGAGCTATGTTAAAACTCGATATAATGAAAGCTTTTGATATGTTACAATGGGATAGTATAATACGCATCATGGGTTATATGAACTTCCCACCCCACTTTATTGCGTGGATTCATGAGTGTATCTCTACACCAACTTATTCTATCATTGTCAATGGTATAGCTGCTGGATTCTTTAGAAGTAAACAGGGAATAAGGCAGGGAGACCCGATATCAGCGTATATCTTCATCTTAGTTATGGAACTTCTGACTAGGATGATAGACAAGCTGATAAACCAAGGAAAGTTTAAGGTCCATCAGAAGTGCAGTAATCCTCAGATCTCCTCGTTGATGTTTGCTGATGATCTTGTTGTGTTCTGTACGCCGGAAATCTCAACTATCAACAATATAATGAATACCCTAAATCAGTTTTATGTGATGACTGGGCTGAAAGTTAATATTCAGAAATCTGAGATTATTATAGCTGGAGTCAACGCGGATCTAGTTGCTGAAATTTCTCGTGCTACTGGCCTGTCTCCATCTCCTACCACTGTTTCCTATTTGGGCCTTCCCCTGACAACATCTAAAATAACCACCAATCAATGTCTTCCACTGTTCGAAAGGATTACAGCGAGACTCAACTGCTGGACCACTGGGAAGTTGAGTCAAGCAGGTAGGCTCACTTTAGTCAAATCTGTTATCTTTGCAATGCAAGTTTACTGGGCAAGAACATTTGTACTACCTTTTAAGTTAATGACAATGATTAGAAGTGCTTTTATGCGATTTTTGTGGACGGGAAGGACTACTGGAAGGTATATTTCCCCTATCAGGTTTAGCAGTGTTGAACAGCCCATGAATAAAGGCGGACTTGGTATCATCAATGTGAGGCAATGGAATAAGGCGGCGTTTGCTAATCACATTGACACCTTTTTCAACAGTACTGACAGCCTATGGGCTGAGTGGTCTAGACAAAATGTTGTTAAACGAAAGAGTTTTTGGAGTATGTCAAAGCCACAAAACCTAAGCTGGACGTGGCAGTGTATTTTCAAGATAAAGGAGGAAATCCTCCCTCTAAGCCAAATGAATACTAACACAACCTACTCTGTGAGTTTCTGGGATGATCCGTGGCTGGCCAGAGGTCTGATTCTTCGGAGACAACTGGTATACAATGAAATTATTCAGACAGGCATACACCAGGCAGCGAAGGTTAGGGATGTACTATTTAATATACAAAGTTCTCACGCTTTTTCTTCTAATCAGCGAATACAGTCTATCTGGAATAAGATCAGAAATTTCACTCCTACCCCCTCCAACTCCGATAAACTTGTTTGGGGTGAGCAAAAGATTAAGTTTAAAACTGGTAATGTTTATGCGTATATGATGGCAAATACTGCGCAACCAACTTGGAAATGGAGTAAGAGAACGTGGAGTAGGGATAACAGTATGAGAGAGAACCTATTGCTGTGGAAAGTACTAAAACGTGCTATCCTAACTAAAGCCAAACTTGCGATCATTGGTATGGCTGTTGACGTTCTTTGTTCTTTCTGCCATGAAGAGGTTGAAACTGTGGAACATTTGTTCTTTGAGTGTACTGAAATCAATCAAGTTTGGGTTACGGTTATGGCTAAGCTCGGTAGAAATAATATTTCTCATGACAATCAGCACGAGTGGAATATACTATATGCGAAAACGGGGTGCAAGAAAGTTGATAGGAGAATTTTGTTATCTGTTCTGAAGAGTTTTCTTGGCGCGGTTTGGAGAGAACGAAATACCCGTGTGTTTGATAACACCAATGGTAAATCTAATTTAGTTTTCAAGCAATGGGTTTTGCAAGAGATCAGATGCTCTCTGGGGATGCTCACTTTTGCCTTTGACCCAGGGATTTACAATTCATTCTGACTCTTGTCTTTGCTTTTTCTTTTCTTTTTTATTTCTTTAGTATCCAGTTTGTTTGTAGCGCTTTGTTCTTCCCTGTAATTTCTGAGCCTAGCTCTCTGTTGTTTCTGTTGTAATCCTTTTGGTGCTGCAATAAAATGGTCGGGGTCCATTCAACCCCGTCGGCCTTGCCAAAAAAAAAAAATTTAAATTGCGGATTGAAATGATAAATATCTGTATCACTTGACCCTAGGGTAGAGAATTATATACAGACACCGGATTGGTTAAATTTAATGATTTTGAACTTCTAAAATTTTGAATTAATAAAAATAATATCTTGAAAAAAAATTGATGTATATAAATTGAAGTATTATTGGAAAATAAAGTTTTGTGTTGAAATGTGAATTGGTTTAAAAGGAATTGCTTTAAGAAATTAAATTGGAAGTTTAAAGTTATACTTTTAAGTATAAATGAAATTCTATCGAAATTAAGTTATTGAAGTTGTTTGAAAATAACTTTGAAATATTTTGAAATTGGAGTAATCCGAATTGATTTTTTTGACATGGATTGAAACGATATGAAATTCAATAATTTATTGAAATGTTAAATTGAAGGTTTGGAATTTGGTTTGTTGAGTTGGAAATTGAAAATGGTCCAAATGCGTTGAAATGAAATGAATAGTTTAATTTGATATAAATTCCAAATTCATGTTTTAATATAAACTGTTTTAAAAATATATTATTTCAAAATTTCTAATTATTAAGATTTTCAAAGTATTAAACTATTTTAACTTGTATTAATTATATTAAATCATTTCAACCTATTTTAAACCATTTAATTTATTTAAACTAATTAACCTGTTTTAACTTATATTATATCTAATTAATCTATTTTAAAGCTATTTAATCTATTTTAAATCTATATTAACTATTTATAACTATTTAAAACTATTTCCTTCTAAATTCCAAACTAAGTAAAATGGATTGATTTATATTCAAATTCTCGATTTTTTTAGTGAATATGGTTAATGATATTATAACCTAAGTTGGGATTTAAATAACATATTTGGTTTAATATGACATTTTGAAATGAGAGTTTAACCTATTTTGGAAATATGACTTTTGAAAGGAAATATAATTTCGAATTATGATTTCAAATGTGATATGAGTTCAAAGGTAAATATGATTTCGAAAGTAAGTAATGATTTCGAAAGTGATATGATTTGAATTGAATATGAGATTTTGATATCAATTTTGAAATGATTTTGGAAATATAAAAGAACCATCCGGTGTGAAATAAGTGATTGGTTGTTAAAGAGACCAGTATCGGATATGGTCATACTCTCTACCAATACCGAAAACCACTTTGACAACTGGGTACGCGGTGGAGATTCCAGAATGAAGTAGGATGGTGGCGACGATCCTATAAGGTATATACATGGACCTAACTCCCGTGTGTTAGTATAAGGTGGCTAAAACATGAGCAATCGACGGACCAAGTGAGGTCATTCCTCCGATCGGGCACATTCCTTCGATACTATATTCTGATTTGCGATTTTTGGTGGCCACCCTCGACTTTTGATTTGGGAGTGTGTTCTGAGGTGGGCGGTTGTAGCTGCTATGCGTTACCACCAGTCCGGAAGTGTAATTGGTATATCTACCTTGGCATTGCCTAGTTGTGTCGTGTCACCTACCCTAGCGCGCCTTCTACGAGTTTGTTTTATGTCGTACCTATGGGGTATCCTCTGGCGGCCCCAGTTTACGGGGAGTTACGGTACTGTATAGACTATTGGCATTATAAAACGTGTTAAGGGGGAAATGGGTAACGCCTTAACGCTATTTTAATAGTTTATCTTACTGTAGACATATTATAATAGCGTATTATACTACATAATAGATAGTTTAACAGATCCTTAGGAGATGTGAATCCCGAACATCTCTTAAGTTACTGCACTCACGTTAGACACTGGATAGGAGATGTCAAACCCCGTAAACATCTCTGATGCCGTTCCACTCATATTTATTTACCGTTGATTTGACTCACATAAGATCTTTTAGTTCTGACTCGAGTGTTTTGTCTTTTCAATTCGCTCGGATCAGCCTGAGCATTTCAGGATTTGAAGACCATTTTCTAGAGGACGAAGACGAAGATTTGTACTATTATTACTTATTCTATTATTCCTCTACATTCATACTGTTCCGCTGCATTTGAATATTTATTCTTGTCTATGTAACTCTGATTATGTATTGTATAAGTATAATCAAATGTTTTGTATACAGCTTTATGAACTGTTATTTGATTATTATATTTTGTCATTTCACTACGAGATTCTGTTTTGTTTTTTTTCGTTCTCTGCATTTTCTTATTCACCCCAATAACAATCTGCCCTTCTGTATGGTTTGAGTCGACATGTGTGTCTGCTTAAAGCATCGAAAAAGGCGGGATGTTATAGTTGGTATCAAAGCCAGGTTTAGCGATAACCTTAGCTTTGTGGGGTCTGACTCTTTAAAAATAGGGTAGTAATACCCTAGAATGAGTCCTTGAGAGTATATATAAGAGAGATCGTATTTGTTACTGTTATAAAAGGTTTTTTATATTGTGTTAATTTGTTCCGTTTTGTATTTATAAATTCTGGTTAGTGCATAGAACGCTATGACATCGATAGGGATTTCTAAACACTTGATAGGACAGACCGACACAATATTATTTTGAAATATAGGTAAATGAAATAATTTTGCCTATTATATTTTCTGTATATAAAATAATAATTTTTATAAATGATATATATTTGGTTGTAATATGTTGGTTGTTAGGTAGTGAAATTTATAAATATAGGTTGGAAATAAGAGCTGTAAATAAAATAAATGTAAATTGGAAATTTAGAACTTAAGTTCCGGGGGTTTTGAAAATTTCTTTCAAATGAATTTGGAATATAATAGCAGTAGTATTTGAAGTATTTTCTGATATAAATATTTCAATATGATTTGAAAGAAATGTTTTAAAGGAATTTTTGAAGGAAATAAGTTTGTACTCCCCTCCTAGTCGCTGGAAAATAATTTCGGTGATGAGTGCACGCATCATCGACATTCATTTTCGAGTTTCAAAGTGGGAAGGCCATTGTAGTAGTTTTACTACAGATCTATTTTGATAAACAAACAAAAATTTTAAAGTTTAAATATGATTAGATATAAAAGTTATGAGTACATATATATGTAGATGTTATTTTAAAAGATTTGAAAAGGAACCCGACATTTAGTTCTTAAAATTTTATAAATTAGAGATTTCAATTATTGTAATGGAATAAAATTTTAACTATTTAATAATTGAAACTTCTAAATGAAAATAAGAAATGATTTGCTAAGTTATAACTGAAATATACGAGGAATTTGAAATTTGTAACTTGTAAACGAAAAGAATATGAAAATAAGAAATGATAATTATTGAACCTTAAGTTAATTAAAATAAGTAAGTCAAACTTGTGTAACTTCCAATTGCATTCTTAAAGACATATATATAAATATATATATATATATATATATATATATATATATATAACTTACCAATTATAAAAAGTTGAAATGTTAAAAGAATATGTAATGGAAATTTTTACAAGTAAAACTTATGTAATGGAAGTGTTCAATGAAATTTACTTTTATAAATAAGAAATTTGATATGAAAATAGTTATAAACTTGAGTTAAAATTGTAATACTACTGATTAAATGAAATAGAAAATGAGTACTCTAAGTAAAGGATTTTGAACTTAAGTTAATATTGAAACTATTTATAATTAAAGTAAATAATAAAATGATTGTAATGCAATAAAAGAAATTGATATGATATGAATAAATGAAAATGAATTTTTGTACGTAATAAAGGAAAAATAAATGAAATAAACACTGAATGAATGAATGGGAATAAAATTTTGTAAGAGATAAATGTAAGTTAAAGAAATAATCCTTGTATGAATGAAAAGAAGAAAAAAAACTGTAAATGTTGTGAAAGAAATTTAATAAGAATAACTCAAGTACATTGTAAATTATTGTTTGTTTTGGTTTATGGGTTGTTTAGGATAGGATACTTCTAATTGTTTAAGACGTATGAATAATCTATTGAGTTCATCTAAGACTGTTGAGTAAATGGAGCACTCAGTAGTTTATTTGTCATTCTAGGCAGTTAAAAATTTCCGAACCTGAACAAACCATTTGTTTGTTTGCTATGGATGGATAGTTGATTTTTTTTATTTCATATGATGATTGTATACCGTGGTTGCCAGTGATTGTTGTTTATATTGATTTGTTTGTTAGTGGTTGAAACAACTTTAAATATTTCATTTTATATAATTATTAATTCTTTTAGATTATATAAGCGAAATACAGGTTATGGAAGCAATTGCCACTGCTTTTGGTTTCGTAATTAAGCATTGTTTGCCCGACAAATAGGTACGTTCTCGGATTATGGTTTTATTACGATATTATATTATTTTTCCACAGTTGGGATATATTATTTTGAAATTTTTTGATATATATTATTTTATTGATATTATAATTTATCTCGAGCCTCTCCGTACAAAGGAGACTCTGCCGAAATTTTTCATGAATTTTGGACTTAGAAAATTTTGTGAAATATATTCCTAACTCTTATTTACTTGAATATAAAAGGATTTAATTGTTATAAATTGATATATTTTATTTAAATTATTTAATTTTGTAAATTAATTGTTTATAAATTTAATATTTTGAATAAGACATTGACTATTTAATTTCTTCTTTTCCCTCCTTTTTCCTTTTCGGGGACGAAAAGTTTTGAGTGGGGGAGAGTGTAACGACCCGTAATTTTCGATAATTAAAAATTGTTAATTTAGTTAAGTTTTGCAATTTAATGTTGAAATAAATAAAAATTTGTAAGTTATGAATGAAACGATATCTAGAATGAACGGTAACAATGTCAATTTAAGTTAATAATTAATAAATTGAATGAATTCCAATTAATTGAAATAATATATATAAGTTATACTTGGCTATAAATTGAATATGAGGAAACCAACTAGAAATATTGAATTAACCAATGAAATGATGCATATTAAATGGTAATTGAAAAAAATTGGTGTTATGTAAGTATTTATAACCTTTGTTTGAAAGTAATAAACTTATAGCGTAATTAAAAGCTAACGGTAACAATTATTATATGTTACCTATTTATTTAGCCTGTTAGTTTAAATTGGAAATCAATCACAATAATTATAATTTAATATTATGTTAATGTAAATTAAACTAATATTTGGAAATAATGTTAATTTTATTCATAATACGACAATTGGTTGAATAAAAAGAATGGAAATCAAGATTTATTAATTTATTGGAATTCAAATTATAATAATTGGATTAATTGCAAATAAATAAAATTAAATATTTAAATATTACGTTAATGGAGATTAAGATGAAATTTGAGAATATTAATGTAATAGATCATGAACCAATGTTAATTTCATCCATTTGATAATAGTGGATTGAATAATAGGATGAAAGGTCAATTAAATGGAATTATTGAAAATTTAATTTATAATTTTTGAATTTAATGAAATTGAAATTATACACTGGAATTGATGGATTAATCAACTTTAAATTGACATCTAAATTTGTTTAAATTATTGTAATTTTTTAGGAAATCAAGAATGGTAAAATTTTGTCAATTATAGAATTTGAAAGGAAAAGTGATTTAATTAATTTAATATTAATTTATTTAATTAACTGAAATATAGCCATTTTGGCAACTGTCTCATATTTTGACGAAACCAGTTTCATCGGATCCGTAACGGTGAATTATTATAGGATTTCAAGTTTTGTAGTGATCGGAGTTATCGTTTGATCGTACGGACTCGGAACTCCTAGAAATCAATTTAATTGAAATCAATTTGAAATAAACTGATTCTAACATAACTTCTTCATACGATGGAATTAGCACTTGAAACATGTTCCATTGAATTTGAAATCATCAAAAACATCTATTTTGATATATGGGATGACCCATTTTCATTTCGGTGACAGAACTGGCTTTTCAGGCCATTTATCGTTCAACGTTATAATCAAATCATGTCCATTCATCTCAATTCTGACCTACCTATAAATAACCTGTTATAAACCCTAGTGTTCCTCAACTCAGTTTGTCTGTACGTACAATTTCATTTGTTCCTCTCTTTCCAATGGCAGACCTTGCTCTTCCTTACTAGCTTCTTAATCATAGTCGTTAAGTCCGGCATTTGGATAGTTGGAGCCAAGCGATAGTCGTCCTCCACCTCACGTGAATGGTCCGGTCAATGTCTACAAGCCATTCCATGCCACCTTGGCTCAACATCCTCTCCATGCATATCACGTGTGTTCACTTCATCGTCATTGGGGAGGTAACTGGTCTACATCCACTTGAACTCCAACATCCAAGTTAATCGCAGCGGCTCCAGCTTGTGCTCTAACGGGAAAAGGCAAACTTCCTCCTCTGGAGGAGGGATCAGGTTCGATCGATCCTGGTAACCCAGGTAGATTTTCTTGTTGATGTCCATATGCTTCTGCATGATATCCGTCAGTTCTGCAATGTCTACGTCTGTGATAATCATTTGATGAAGTAGAGCTCTTCGATGCAGAATAGGGAGTTGGCTCCCTCCTAGTTTTCCCGAGCTTTTGATCTCTGAGTTGATTCATTAAATCGATATTGGCTTGAATCTACTAGTTCAATTATCATTGGCCATCCATGAGCACTCTCATTGGATTCTGGAAATCAGCCCTTGTGATGGAATCAACTAGATTCTGGACATCAACTGGATTGGTAGCATTAACATCTTCTGGTAGATTGCTCTGACCTCCTTGCTGGATGCTAGCGTTCTCGTTTCCTTCTATGTTTTGAGAGGTAGATCTGCTGTTCCTAACCATTGTTGATAGTTTTTCTTAGATTTTTGCAAATATGAATAGAACATATGAACTACTTGAAGATAATTCTGGATCTCTTCCTAGGATTTATGCAATCCAGTAGCAGCAAAGGGATCCAAATAGAGCCGAGAATCTCTTTCTCAGTGAAAGCACCAAAATGTTTATACCAAAAGTTGGCACAAACAATCAACAGAGATTTTGTAGAGGAATAAATGAAAAATATTAAATGTAAACAGAGATAATATGGCAATAAACCAATAAGAATTAAGCAAATAACAGAGACACGACAATTTATAGTGGTTTGGCCTTTTATGCCTACGTCCACTTTGAAGAGATAGCTTTATGAATCACTTTGTAAACTGAGTATAATAGGGATCGGATTAAAATCTTTAGTTACAAAAGATTACAAAGAAATAAGCAGCCTAAAGGTCCCAAAAATGAACAATCAACCTGTATTTATAGAGGAAGACGGCGAAATATCTTCCTAAAAATTCAGTAGAAGGATCTCCAAAACTGTAGGGGCCCACAAGAAGGATTGCATGGCCCAAATCCCAAGAAATAGGGATTGGCGCCGATCCCTATTTTGGAGGAGTTTGGGGGTGCGATCCCTATGGGAGCGTCTTCAAGTTGTATTATGCTTAGCTTCAAGTTTCATGCCAATTGGATTAGTAGAACTTGAGTTATTGATCAATTTTTGTTGCAACATGTTGTGTAGCCTGATTCTGGCCAATCCCTCTACAAGGAAGAGGATCGATCCCTCTTGCTTACTCCTTTTGGGGTGCGATCCCTAGGGTGGACTTCCTAGGGTCCCCGCGTTTTGTTCTCAAAGTTGCATATACATTAAACTTATTGATTTTGATATATTGATTATTTTCCATTGAGTTGCACTTGTATAGCTGAAATAATCCGATCCCTTTGGCAGAAAGGGATCACAGTCGATCCCTTTTCTAGATTAAACTATATTCCATGCTAGGAACATTCTATATAGCATATCTCGCAATTCCGTTCGATCTCTTCATATTATCATCTATACTTGATCTCTAGACCCCACAATCATCGCTCTAGGCTTGCCGACCTTAATAATAGTCGAGTCTAAATTGTCAATTAGTTTGGATATAGCTGGATCAAAATGCTGGATAATAGTATAATATATGGAACAGAGGGTATGGAGAATCAAACCTAACATGTCCCTGCATCTAAAGTGTTAGCACATAACATGGGATATATGCTACTCTATGTCATAGTCATCATGGGTGTACTATACGTTGAAGTACTAATGGGTCTCTAGATATGTACATCGATGACATCTACGTCGTATGACATACCAAAGGTGATAAGCAACCAAAGCAAATATGGAATCCATCATCCATCGTCACATTCACTCACTCAGTGTGTTGGATATTTGATACTCGTATGACCACCCTCATAGAGTCAAGGACTACTCAACGTCCCGTTTTCTCGATACTCAAATCATGCCACTCAGTAGGCTAGCAACTAGACTGTATGCCTATAAAATGTCTAAGTTACAGTGGATCAAAATATCGTATGATCCAGGGGCCATCGTATCCCCAAGTGAAGTGTCTAGGGGCTATCGTATCCCCAATGGATATCATCACACATACCCTTGCTTTTCGAGTACACATCAAAACCTATGAATATCAGTGATCCCTTTGCACACGTCATCCATAGCAGAACTCATCCCGGAACTATCCTTATAACTCCCATCCAAAGTCGATGTGGTTGGGAACTATTCTAGACAGCCATCGTCAATCATAGAATGTCATCGTGCGTCTCATAGCCTTCTTTCACAGTCCCTTCAATCCGACTACTCTACATCCATATGTGTAGTTATCCATCATCAAAGCCATCACTTCATATCATAGAATCATCATCGTCGATCGTGAAGTCATCACGTCAAAGCGTCACACCTTTGCTTCACCATCAAAACCACTTATCGAAGAGCCATAACATCAATCAAATGTCGAACGAACGAACGAACCATCACATCATTCTTTTTGAAGCCTCTCCATCGTCCATGTCAAAATTAGTGAAGGCCGTCATCAATAGTAGTAGATATCTGCTACTCCAGAGTAGTTGATAAACACCACTTCAGTCATGTCTTAACCAAAAATTGCTAGATACAAATCGAATGAAAATGCCCAACATCCTTTGCGAAGTCTGAATCACATTCTTTAGTCCATCATCTTTTGTCTTCAGATCGATCGGTGTATACAAAACTCTATGCCGAAATTCTATCTTATAAGATATTTCCTAACACTACATCACCTTCGATTGGTGCTTACAATCAAACTAAGCAAACAAGCATACGTTCAACCAACAAGCATACAAATGTCAATAATAGCTTACATACATCTATAATAACACATATACAATACATCCAAGCAAACAATGTGGGATTAATATCAAAAATAGCCTAAGTCTAGCAATATCGTCAAAATATTGTGTTAATAGGAAAAATGTGATATTTGATTTAAAACCATTTTAAAAATATTTTTAATTCTTTTATAAAATAAGATGTAGGCATAAATATAATAAAAATCATGTTTTAAAGTTAAAAATCATCTCAAAACTTTGTTTTAATATTATACTAACAATTATAGTATGGCAAGAGACAATATCAATCATTTCAACAAAAGCTAACCAAACTAATGCCAAGTCATAGAGCTCTCCATCATGAGCACAACGCAAGAAACCACGTCCAATACAGACCTCGTATGCAAAAGATATGGATGTTCTAAGAATCTAAATATAAAATATTAACTAATTAACTCTAATTAATTACTAACACTTAATTACCTTAATCCCCTATAATAATCTTTCTTCCCCAAATTGCAATTCCTATGCATGTACAAGAAACCCATATCCGTGTGCACCTCTCTCCTCCACTATCGAGCTACGATCCATCAAATAACGCACTAATAGCTCCAACACATCGCATTACACCTCCTCCCCGCGATGGCCACCACCCCAACAACTCCGACCATATCTACCAACTTCCTGAAGACCCACACTACCCCTACATAGTCGCAAATCACCACTGTCCACCACAGTGGTTCTAGCCAATACCATTTAAATACTCACGCCGCTACAAGTCCAAAGCGATAGTCGATTTCACTTCCGACGGCCTCACACCAATCGTGACCTGTAGCTTCACTCGACGACAAAGAAATTTCGCATCTTACCAGAGATGACCGCACCTCCCTATGAGACCACCATCCACTCATCGTTGCATGAGAAGCACAATGCCACTCTTTGTTCCATCTATTGTTGCCTAAATCTCTGATGAACTTAAACCTTATTCTACTGTTACGCACGGCCACCAATCCCATCACCACAAACCATATATAGATTTAATGCTCTCCTCCATACGAACTCAATGGACCTAGTTTCGTGATTTTTTGTGGTGTGAATCGCTTGATTTAATTTTTTTAAATGAAAATGAGAGAGCTGGCTATTTATTTCTGTTCCAGGAAATGGAATAGTAATGTAATGAGGGAGAGAAGGTTTTGGGTGAGTGCTTCTTTATTTTAATATTATATTATTATTTATTTCATTTCTCAGATAAACCATTGTACATTTCGAGCTCGTAGGATCACAAAAGACACGTCCGATCACAACGAAACTCGTCAGTGTATATCATCTCATTTTTCCAGTCCCAATGGTATAAATTTTGTCGCTATTTGAGACAACGCTCCAAGATGATAAGTTCATGCATTTCAAGATCGTTTTGGCCATCGGATCATCCGATCTCCAAATATAGCTATTTTTATACTTATTTTAATTTGCAATGTCGACTCGAACTCAATGGAAATGGTCCCGAGACTTGATTCAACTGTATGCCAAAAAGTCATATTTTTGAGACCTTCAATTAATCAATGGTTCAATGTTTAAATCAATTATTTAAATATTCCATCGTTACAAATACGAGTCATTATAGAGTGGCTGTTAGAAGTTTAAGTGAATTAATTTAAAAAAATTAATTAATGCTTATAAAATTTGTAAAGAATGGCGTTGTATAACGGGAATATATTTATGAGCTACTATTATTGAATAAAAATAATGGTAATAAAATTAATTTGTAAAGAATGGCGTTGTAAAAATTTATGAGCTACTATTATTGAATAAAAGTAATTTGTAAAGAATGGCGTTGTAAAAATTAATGGTAGTAAAATTCATAATGGATAAAAATAATTTCTGAACCATTATATAACGGCAATATATTTATAGGCTATTAATATTGAGCTATTGCAAAAACTAATGGTAATAAAATACGTAATAATTGACAATAATTTCAGATCTGTTAACAGTCCCTTATTTAAACGCATACAATTTTCATTATGCCTATTTAAATGATAGATAGGCAGAGAAAAATACAAGGCAATAGACAATTTTCTTTCTTCTTCTTCTCCCTCTATAGAATTTTTACAAGCAATTAAATTATAAAGTTTTAAATTCAAAATGATTTGTTGTCGTGCAAACAGCAAATTGACCAAATTTTAAAGGTTGTTTATCCTAAGGACAGAGTGGTTGATAGTGAGCCTTACGCCTTATGGCTAAGCCTTGAATTGTCTTAAAGAAAGTGACGAAGTACGTAACTTAGCCATTTCCAACAATTAAAGATCCAACAATTTAAGACAATTCAACCTGCTGCAAATGGCCACATTCGACGATTTTACTGAAATAGTACTGCCAAACACTAACGGGCCCTTCAAATTTGAGGGGCTGCACTTCAAAAGATGGAGGCATAAGATGTAATTTTCCTGACAATGAAAATGTTGGTCTATGTTCTGACCATTGAAAAACCGCCAGTCTAATCCACCCATCGAAGTAGAGAGCAAGGAGAAGCAATCCTGGATCAAGCATGACTACCTGTATAAAAACTTCATTTTGAATGGCCTCCGCATTGACCTATATGACTACTATAATGAAGAGGGAAAATTGGCTAAGTAGATCTGGGAGGCGCTACAGAAAAAGTATGACATGGAGGAAGTTAAAGCAAAGAACTACACAATCAGCCGCTACCTCAAATATCAGATGTCCAATGACAGGTTAGTAGAGAAGCGGTCTCATGAGCTTTAGAAAATAACTCGTTAGATCGTCTCCAAAGGTATAACTATTGATGAATAGTTTCAAGTTACGGTACTTATTGATAAATTGCATCCTAGTTAGAACGAGTTCAAAAATAAGCTTAGACATAAACTAAAGAATTCTCGCCTGAAAGTTTGATTACTAGCCTTCGAATTGAAAAAGGATCCTGAAAACAGGATATGAAAAGAGGAAGCGCTTGCTGTTTCCAACAACACTAAGAAAGCTGCGGTTCTGAAACTGAATCTCAAAAGCTTTAAGAATTAGAACCGTAAGCCTGATCAAAACCGCAACAAGAATGAGAACATTCAAAGGAACCATACTGCTCCATAGCAACAACAACTCTTAAACAATGACTCTGGTCAGTTTGTTTGTTATAAGCGTAACAAACATGTCATATGGCACGAAAGTATCGGAATATGTCTCATCCTGCTCCTCAGCAAAACCTAACTGAAAAACACGCTAATTGCTATTATTACAAAGATTAACCTTATAGGGGGACTAGAAGGATGGTGCATATATACTGACGCTATGCGCCATGTCTGATATGATCGTGCTATGTTTAAAACATACATAGATGCTGAGGACAAGTAAGTGCTGTTGGGAGACTCTTACATCACTATAGTTGCTAGGATTGGAAGAATTGAGCTACAGTTTACTGCTGGAAAAACTATCATACTAAAGGACGTGATGCATACTCCAAAGATGCGAAAGAACTTAGTTTCGGGTTATCTTCGTAATAAGGCTGGCTTTACTCAACCTATAAGGGATAATTTGTACACCACCACTATGAATATATGTTTGTGGGTAGGAATTATGAATTATGCTACTGATAGCATGTTTAAGTTGAATGTTGAAGTAATATAGTATCTCCTTCTTCTTATATGTTGTGTTCATTTAATATGTGGCATGCTAGACTCAGTCACGTTAATAAATGTATAATAAAGAATATGAGTAGCTTAAGTTTAATTTCTATATGTCTTTGAAAGATTTTGAAAAATGTGATTTTTGCGGTCAAACCAAAATAACTCCACATAAATATGTAATTAGAAAATCTAAAACTTTAGAGTTGATTAATTCTGATATATGTGAACTAGATGGAACTTTGACAAGAAATGAACATTGTTATTTTATCACATTTATTGATGGCTTCTCTGATTTTACTTATGTGTACCTAATGAAAACTAAAAGTGATGCAGTTGAAATGTTTAAATCTTTTATAACTAAAATTGAAAATCGATTTAGTAAGAAAGTTAAAAGATTATGTAGTGATAGAGGAACTCAATATGAATCCAGCATGTTTATTGAATTTTATAATTCATATGGTATAATACATGAACAAACCGCACCTTACTCACCTGAAATGAATGGTAAAGCTGAAGGAAAAAACAGGACTTTAACTAAATTAGTTGTAGCTAATTTATTTAATTCAGGCACGACATCACATTGGTGAGGGAATCTTGTTAATTGTATGTTATGTGCTGAACAGAATTCCTAAATCTAAGAGCAAAGCTTCTCTTTATGAGATTTTGAAAAATCATAAACCAAATGTGCCATATTTTAGAACTTGTGGTGCTTTAGCATGTGTTCGTATAACTAGCCCTAAAAGAATTGAATTAGCAAGTAGTGTATACAAATGTGTATTAATTGGCTATGCTATTAGTAGCAAACATATAGATTTCATGATCTGAATGCACATAATATAATAGAATCTAAAGCAACCAGTAGCATAATTAATGATAATAAAATTGGTATGAAATGATAATAATTTCAGATCCGTTAACAGTCTCTCATTTTAGTAACACATACAATTTCCATTCTGCCTATTTAAATGACAGATAGACAGAAGAAAAAATACAAGGCAACGGACAATTTTCTTTCTTCTTCTTCTCCCTCTACCATTTATCTCTTTACAGAATTCTTTCAAGCATTTAAATTAGAAAGTGCTAAATTCAGAATGATTTGTTGTCGTGCAAATAGCAAATTGATCAAATTTTGTAGCTATTTTATCCTGAGCATGGAGCGGTTGATAGTTAGTCTTGCACCTTGAGGTTAAGCCGCAAACCGACTTAAAGAAAGCGACGAAGTATGTGATCTAACCATTTCTAGCAGTCAGACACCAACAATAGAATTTGTTTGCAACAACAATAGATTCACTACTTGTTGTAGCAGTTTGGACAATTGTCGATGAAATCGCCATGAAGTCATAAACCAAGGACCGTCGCAGCAAATCACCATTACGTCGTGAACCCGATATTGTTGATGTCGCTTGAAGAAGAAGGAGTGCGAGAACCATCGTTGATGTCGTCCAGAGAAGAAGGACAGCATCAATAACCGTCCGTCGTCGTTGATGTCGTGAGAGTGAGAGTAACCTCAAAACCTAGTTAATAAACCTACTTTTTATGTGGCCTGAAAGTAATGGGAACCGGGAAAGAGTGAAAAAATAGAACATATTTATATATTTGTTACTTAAATATAAAAGCAGGATCTAATCCTTGCTTACATGGAAACTCTAATTACCCTACATTATACATATTCTTTTTATTTTTCTACTTCAGTTTGTAGGTAGCTAAAAGCATCGCAAAAAATGCTTGTGGCTACCACGTGGTGGTCAATCGCCAACCATCATTCATTGCCTCCGGTGGAGTTTCGGCTCTGGACAGTGCAAAATATGGTTCAACGATAAATGATAGACCAATGCGTGGCAACGTCCAGTATAAATTGGGTGCTTTTATCAATGCACTTTTAGTTTTCCATCCCATCCTATCACCTGTAATCCCACTACCATCTCCTAGTCCCTTCAATTTAACATCAAAATTATTGATGTAAGCATCAATCATTGTTGTGGTGAAGCCACCATTCACCATCATCGTCGTTCAAATCTCCTTCCACCTTTAGGTCCTATTTGAAAATAATTTATTTTCCTACTTATTGACTTTTAAGTAACCCTGTCAAAAAAGTATTTGACAGCTACTTTTTTTTCTTACTTATAAGTCAAAATTTTAAATAATTTCATAAGCAACGAAGAGTTGCTTATGACTTATAAGTTACTTTTGAAAGAATTAACTTGTTAGTTCTTTTACAACAAGTAGTTGTCAAACAGTCCCTTAGCTCATTTCAACTCTATTTAAATGAAGAAAAAACCAAACCCCAAAAGTTAAACAACGGCGATAAGAAAGTAATTCGCACCGTGTTAAGAAGAGAGGCCGACAACGAACGATGGCTTAATTCGCGGTTAGGGGACGTGATAGAGGGATGGTGGGGCAACTACTGTTACATCCACAAAATGGGACGCATGACTTGGAGTTCGTATCAAGGAACAGTTGAGCGTGCGTGAGATGGAAGACGATGTGAATTTAACAACTTTTTGCGTAAAGTTATTACACCCTTCACTATGATGTCAACCTTACAAATAGTAGTTTGAGAAATTCTTTTTTTTTCCAATTCAATTCTTTTTTTAGTCAAATTCTCTTCTCATTTAATCTACTGTATATTCTCTACCGTATCAATTTCACTATAACCGAAGGTTATGCCTAATGCATTTGCAATTTGTATATATTCAATATTAGTGCAAACTTCAGTTGATGGGAATTCTGGATTCACTAGGAAACATTCTAAAATGAAATGAGCTTTTGAATTCTTACTATTTTGGTATATATATATATAGGAATATTGTTTACGAGTCATGAAGTGTAATCTCATGATTTGATTTTATTGAAGCTTTGCAATTGATTTCACAGCTTCAATTTGATCAATCCAAACACCTTCCATCAAATCTCTGAAAGTTCAACTCGGATTTGATAAACTCTTTATCTTAAATTGCGTTTTAACTATTAGCTTTTTATGTTATTCTTGGGTTCCACTTTATTGTTTTAATGTTCAACTTAATTATTTGTATGGTGTGAAAATTGTAATAGAAATATAAGTAAAATTTTCTTTCGCTCTGTTTACTAGCCTATTTAATTGATAAAATGTTATTTACAACAATCATTTGGAACATGAGTTCATTTATCCGATAAATTTGCTTCATGTTTATTTTAATATTGTTTGAACACAATAAAGATTTGTTTAGGTTCAACAATGGTGGATTGAAACTGACTATTGTTTCTTCCTTGGATGCATTATTCCAAACTGACTAGACATAATTTTATGCTTAAATGGAAAGCATCATTTTATATCTACAAGGCTTTTTCTAACTGGTACATATGGAATGGCAGTAATTGATTTGTTCTACTTAGTGATGGCAATGGGGCGGGTCTAGGGTCCAAACCCGGTTGACCCGCCCCTGTTTTGGCCCGCCCAGACCCGCCCCATTGAGTCATCGGGGCGGGTAGACCCGTGACCCGTTCTTGAGAGCTCCAGGTCTAGGGTCGGGTAGGGGCTTGGCTGACCTACCCCAACCCGACCCGCACTTCTAAGATCTCATGAAATCGCTTTAGTATTATAACGATGATTTGTTAATCTTTATATATATATATATATGTGTGTGTGTGTATGTTTGATTATGACATGGATATTATAATGTTCTAATCAATAAGCTATAAAAAATTTATAGTATTAAGCTGCATCATTGATATTTATAAAATAACATATGCATATTTTTTTGAATTATTTTGTACACCACATTTTTATTATCTTCCTTTATAATTGTAAACACATTGTAATTTGTATTTAATGTATCATTTAGTGACAACAAATATAAATACTTGTACATTAGTACACAATTTTGAATCAATACAAAAACCTTCACCGGGTCTCGGGGTGGGGCGGGTCTACCCTGACCTGTACGGGTCTCGGGTTGGGGAAAAATTCTGGACCCGCACCGGGTCTACGGGGCGGGTCTAGGCCGGGGTCTAAAAACCCCGGGGCAGGCCTGGGGCACAAGAAACCCGCCCCAGCCCGCCCCATTGCCATTCCTAGTTCTACTATACTTAGTCTGGTTGATTTCTATATTATCGTAAACAGCTAACTTTTTCCCTACTAGTGTAGGGTACTTGGCTGTTTTTTATATCCACTCAGTACTTTGATTTGCCATTATATACACATATGTAGAAGAGAAGACGGGTACCCATGTTTGTGTGCACATGCCATCAGTCGGTAAAAAAATTGACATTATAAACACTGTTAACTTGGTTTTAAACAACATGAAATTTATATGATTGTGATTGGATGTCTAGGAAAAAAGTTAAATAATAATTTCAACTTTGATTAGGATAATTTGTTATTGATAACTATAAAAGTGGTGCTTCTAAGTTACTTGATTAACTGTGTGATACTGTGAATGTAGAATATCCTAATATATGATTTTTGTTTGATGATAATAAACATATGTATATTCGTTTAAATGTATTTTTTATTGTACTATTTTTCACATAATTAAATAAATATTTGTTGGATAAAATAAATAACAAAGAATTCAAATTCAAACAAATATTTTATTAAAAATTCAAATAGTACAAATTTGAGCTCTCACTACATTTACACATTGTCAATCACAATACAATTTCGATTACATCACAATTTTTCAATTTACATATTACTCCTCACTACAGATTCACTCAACACTCGTGTTTTTATCTTCAACTCTGTTCCAGCTTGAATTCAGCATCTAAGCTATCTGCAAAATAAACACTGACGCAGTAAAATTGAAAAAGAAAATATTTTACAGTGCAAATTAAAGTGTGTGTTTTGAATACGTTATTTGCCTCAGTTATTTGGGTTGTTTGTCATTTATTTCTTTGGAATTCATATACATGACCAACTTGTGACATGCACAGTGTATCACTGTACATGCCACAAGGCCGTGCACACCGATATACACTTGCTTGATAAAGTTGTAGGGACAAGTGAGCACAAGGTCAAACCCGAGCCATGGCTGGATTCAAGTCAGGTGCAATACACAAAGACTTCAGACCATCATAGCCCAAGCACATGAAAACAAGTCTGGCCACAACAAGTAACATATGTATACATATGCAAACGGTCAAGTATAAGCATGGATGGTCAAGGCAATGCTCAAAGCCACACAGCAGTAATGACACAAGTACACCATACCAGGGGTAATGACCGGATGATTTTCGACCCCCGAAATTCGACACTAATATGTTCACTGTATAGAGTGCCGAAAATACCAGGTTGTTAGGGTTAAGAAGAAAAAGAGACATAATAAGAAACAGAAAACAACAGTGCAAAATCTCACAACCGCAGCGGAATAAAATATAATAACAGCATTTTATACAAGAAAAGATGTAACTGTCAATGTACATATACAAGATACCAGAGTAAAATCATCAACAAATAAATCTGGACAGTTATAATAACTTGTCCTCAACTGCTGTCTATACAGCCTACAATACACAACGGAATATAGTCAATATGTGTTATACGTCTCTGCCATCCAGCTCGTCTCCTGAGCTCCAAAAGCGTCCTAACCTGAAATTCTGTAATACTCAATCTGACCCGAGCATTACAATAAAGTAACACCCGAGTCAGGTTGGAAACCAGCGTGAGTAAACACACATAAATTGAAATATTTAAGTATAAAACTTCTTTGAAAAACCAAGGTAACTCGTACAAGCTACGAGTTTTTATCTGATTATAACCAACGCTTTTACAGAATTCCATCGATATTGCAATACTGTCTAGGTACAGTTACTTATCTAAAATAATCAAATTTGCTTAATTTATTCAATTCCAGCCTATTAAACTTTATAATCAAAACCATAAAGCTTAGTAGTGATTTTCAAATCAAGTGGTTCTGGGTAACACTAATATTCGATCCCGGTCTCTTCGGATCTAAGTAATAAATTTAGGAAAGTAAATTGTTTAAAATAAACAATTTATTATTTAGGGTGACAATATTCAAATACGGAAATTTATTACAGATTTTATTTCAAAATAAAACGTATCATCACTTTGATCTCATTATTTTAATTTGTCTGACCATATGTTGGCACATACAAGAATAATTTGAAAATAAATGTCCAATAGAATTTAGCCAAGATATAGGTTGTTAAAAATTTAACGATCGATAACAAATATCATACAAATCTCACATTTGGATTTTATTAACTTTACCTAACCGAATCCATTTATACCTTTATCCAAATTTACTAAAATTAAACGAAATTATATAAGCAACCTATTATTAGTTAATCGAGGTTTAACACTCTATTTAATTGAGGTTTAACACTCTATTTAATGTCTACTAGGCAACCTTTATCCCCTATTTACACATTTATCTATATTTGCATACGTATGCTTACCTAAATTTATACACATTTATTTACTTGCATATGTTTTACCATCATATACATACATTTATACTTATACATATTCTCATATACACTACTTCTGTATATTTTGATATTACATATATATTTATTTATATTTATACAAACTTTCCTATATTTTACTTCATATGGGCATATATACACATATATATGCATTTATATACTTATATATATATATATTAAACATCATAAGCTTGTATGTATTTTTATTTATATACAAATGTATTCTACCTTGAATTTTTAATGGTGGAGTTTTATTTCTCTAAAATTTACCAAATCCAGAAATTTTATTTAAAATTTGAATATAGTTTTTAACCAATTTATAGATATAGATATTTTTAAACATCAGAAAATTAATCTATTCGACTTATAGAAATCAATACTTCAATAATTAAAACCAATTAATTTCCCAATATTCGATGGCTAAAAATCCAGGTCATTACATTCCTCACCCCTTAGAACTTTTCGTCCTCGAAAAGGAACGAAACGAAAATTTTAATTTTAATGTTTATTATTAGTTAAATCATTCTCCAAACATTTTAACTCCTTACTCTTTTATTATACAATTTAAAACACTTTAAATTTTATAGTATTACCAATTTAGTTTTATATAAAAATTACTTTTTATAACTCGATGTCTTAACGAGTCCATCCTTGTTCTCACAGAAATTCAGTCATACATTGATCAGCCATAGGACTGAAAATCTATAAGTACTTAGTAGACCTGTTCGCAACACCCAGTGAAAATACTTGAAAATTTTTTTCAAAAATGCTATGGAAAGCATCACCCCCCATGGGTCGCAGTTAGCACGATGATTGCGTCGCCATCCAGGCGAAATCCATAAGAAAACTATAGGCATCCGCACCTCTCGACTTTCGCCATGGGAACTGTACAGATCGCAGCTACACCCAGGGTTGCTTTGCCATCACAGCAAAACCCATGTAACTGTAGACATCAGCACCACCCGAATTACGCTGCCAAACGAAACTTTACCACATAGATCGTAGACTACACAAAGTTGTGTCACTGTTCTAGTGGAACCAGTGTAGACTGTATGCACTCACTGCCATACGAACTACGCTATGGAACCAAACCACATAGATCTCAATCTACCGATGTTACGTCGCTATCCCAGTGAAATCAAACGTAGATTGTAGGAAATCATTGCCACTCGACTTACGCTATGGAACTGCGATAGATCACAGTTACAACAAAGGTTACGTTGCTATCATGGAAAAACCTAATGTAACTGTAGGCATCAGCACCACCCGACTTACGCTACCCAACAACTGATCATCAAGAACTCGAGTTACTGTCCGGACGTCCTCTGGGATCCCAATCTCATTGAACCCGCCCTTAGGGTTCTAGGCAGAACCACCCAGTGGATCTCCTACTATAAGTTTCAACTCTCATGGGGTGCCTTTTTTTCCATACCTTTCTCAGAACATATCATACTATATACATATATAGTACATTTCAAATCATACTCTTTATATGTATCACATATAAACTTCATTTACACAAAATCGATAGTTCTCAAATTTGGTTTACCAAATTTCCAAAACCGACTTTTTACCAAACCAAAAGCCTTTCAAAATCAATGGGTTACAAAACTATTTCCATTTCATTCTCGTATACATATAAATCATTCTTTCAACTTGAATCATTTTCAGATCAATAATTTCTCAGTCCACTTCATACTTGTATAAACTCCATTTAGTATTTCAAATATCTTTCAAAGATCATTTTATTCTGATTATAATTTCAACAAGGGAGTTTGAATATATAACTAATATCTATAATCTCATTAATACCAAATCAAATTTTCAATTTCGATTTCCTTTACAAAGTTATTCGCTACATTACTTACTCCTTATAAAGTAAGTTTCAGTCATGGTACTATCCAACCTTCATTAAAATCATCATATTTATTCAAAATATACCATTATACTTACAAATCATTTTTACCTTAATATTTTGATTCTGGTTCCAATTCAGAATTGCTTCGAATTCCATTTGGATTATAACTTCAATTTATCACAATTTGTATTTAAATCCATGATTTAAATATAAACAATTTCCACTCTGACCAGTTTGAATTTAGAAAAGCTTGAATAGTTTTTAAAATAGTTAAATAGTTAATATAAGATAGTTTGAGTTTTAAAAAAAGAATGGTTTGTAAAGTAAATAGCTTAGAACAATCAAAATAATGTGAATATTTAAGAAGATAGACTTAAACAGTTTATATTAAATAATTTATTTGAAAATAGTTTCAGAGTCAAATTGATTCAATTCCCAATCTCTAATACAAACCAAAATTTCAATTTTCACTTCCATTTAGGTTGATTCAATCCCGATTTCAATTTGAATTATCTTCGATTCCCATTCCAATTTCCGAATAGATTCAATTCAATTACAACACTAACAATTAAGCAATTATAAATTTCCGTTCAAATTAATATAAAAAGTGATTTTATATTAGATCGTACTTCTACAAAATATTTCACAACATCGATAGACTACATACTAACAAGTTCAACATTACATCCATTTATCCATAATCAAAGTCTTACAAAAGGTCATAAATCTCGATGCCTTCACCACCACCTAGGGTTTTAGGAAAGAACAGAGCCCTAGCATTCTTCATAAAACATACTTACAGACTTCCTACTAACGGGCCAAGCGCGTCCATGCGATCTGCAACAGAGTGTCCCCACTTATAGCATTTGCCACAAAAGTACTCTACACTTCCATCTTTATGGATGACTTCCACGCCTCCCGCCGGGCGTTCCACAACTTTCCTTTTCCTCCGTCTCTTGGAACAATCCCTAGCAATGTGTCCCGTCATTTTGCAATGGTAGCAAATGGTTGATCCATCGGCTAGTATCACGGGTTTACATTTCCCTTTCCTCACTTTAGGGCAATGGTTTAGAAAATGTCCTTTCTTTTGACACTTAAAGCATAAAATCTCAGAGCGAAACAGTTTGACTTCTTTATTCTTTTCCTTTCTTGGTTTACTGCACTTAGCTGCATAATGCCCTTTACTGTGACATCTATAGCATGTGACATCATCATAAGTACCTGGTCTAGCCCTTTTCCTAACCCGTTTCTCATGCTCCAGTATCGCTTCTTCCCGTGCCTTACGAGCAGCTGCTCTCTATTCCCTATGCCTTGCCTTCCATTCTTCTCCTTTTGCCATCTCTTAAAACTTGGACTAGATTCTAATAGGACTTCCTAACCTATAATTAATCCTTGATTAGTCGAATTTTCAGCTTTATTCTTATTTCCAATTATTCTTCTATTTATTCCGGGTCATTTTTATAATTTAATCCACTAATTTGATAATCTGGTTCATTTCAAATTCCCAGAATTCAAACCCGTTTTATTCCCTTTTTACTTACTGAATTTGAATCTTTACACTCCAAATTTAAATATCACTTCCCACTTGTAAGTTCAAAAACTTATTTTCCTTTGGGTTATACATCTCATTCTTAGGGGGATTCCAGAATTCAATTCCCATTATCTATTTCAATTTACCTTGAAATCATATATATACATATATTCATATATCCCCATATATACACATTTATCCCATTTACATATCCAGTCGCACTTTAAATTTTAAACCGTTTTTGGTTTTTAATTCAAAAGAAATTCATCTTCGAACAACTCTTGTTTTGAAACAAGATTTCTATATTCAAAAAAAATATATAATATTATTTATTTCCTCCTTATACATTTTAAAACAATTTCAAAATTTCTCTGGGGCTTAGATTTAAAACTTCACAATTTAAATCCATTTTTCTTAATTTCATTTTAATTTTATAAGCCACACTTATAAATTTGGCCTATAACATTTCCTTCTGCTTCATCATTGTATATTCTAAAATAAATATCCCTTTAGTAAGGCACAATACCCAAATTTTGATAATAATCAATAATATCATATCTGGAAACCATATATTCCATAATAATTTTCTGGAAAATACAATCAGGGTAAACTTATTTCATTTCCAAACAATTTGAAAAATACTTCCGGAATTTACGGAATCTTAAATTCTCGTTTGAATCCATTTTAGCTTAACCTATTTGTATAGTTAATCCTTACCCAAATTTCTATTTGGTTATATATATGCTACCACCTACATTTAATAATTTTTTTATTATAATAATTAAAGCCAATCACCTTGATATACCATAATAATTTAGAAATATTACTTCTTTGTATATCAAATTGTAACCTTATTTAAAAATCGTTTTTAAAATCGTTTTAAAAACATTCTATAAGAAAATAATAAGTACGCTCTCATATAATACACTCAACTCATTTTAGGGTACTACTGACCCTATCTCTAATGAGTAATCCCCACCAGAGCCAAGGTTCTCGCTTAACCTTCAGCTCTGATACCACGTGTAATAACCGGGCGATTTTCGACTCCCGAAATTCCACGCTAATACGTTCACTGTATAGAGTGCCGAGCAGTCAAGTGCCGAAAATACCAGGTTGTTAGGGTTAAGAAGAAAAGGAGACAAAATAAGAAACAGAAAACAACAGCACAGAATCACACAATCGCAGCGGAATAAAATATAATAACAGCATTTTATACAAGAAAAGCTGTAACTGTCAATGTACATATACAAGATATCAGAGTACAATCATCAACAAATAAATCTGGACAGTTATAATAACTTATCCTCAACTGCTGTCTATACAGCCTACAATACACAGCAGAATATAGTCAATACGTGCAATACGTCTCTACCATCCAGCTTGTCTCCTGAGCTCCAAAAGCGTCCTAACCTGAAATTCTGTAATACTCGGTCTGACCCAAGCATTACAATAAAGTAACACCCGAGTCAGGCTGGAAACCAGCGTGAGTAAACACACATAAATTGAAATACTTAAGTATAAAACTCCTTTGAAAAACCAAGGTAACTCGTACAAGCTACGAGTTTTTATCTGATTATAACCAACGCTTTTACAGAATTCCATCGATATTGCAATACTGTCTAGGTACAGTTACTTATCTAAAATAATCAAATTTGCTTAATTTATTCAATTCCAGCCTATTAAACTTTATAATCAAAAACATAAAGGTTAGTAGTGATTTTCAAATCAAGTGGTTCCGGGTAACACTAATATCCGATCCCGGTCTCTTCGCATCTAAGTAATAAATTGAGGAAAGTAAATTATTTAAAATAATCAATTTATTATTTAGGGTGAAAATATTCAAATACGGAAATTTATTACAGATTTTATTTCAAAATAAAACGTATCATCACTTTGATCTCATTATTTTAATTTGTCTGACCATTTGTTGGCACAGACAAGAATTATTTGAAAATAAATATCCAATAGAATTTAGCCAAGATATAGGTTGTTATTAATTTAATGATCGATTACAAATATCATACAAATCTCACATTTGGATTTTATTAACTTTACCTAACTAAATCCATTTATACCTTTATCCAAATTTACTAAAATTAAAAGAAATTATATAAACAACCTATTACTAGTTAATCGAGGTTTAACACTCTATTTAATGTCTACTAGGCTAATTTATATAAGTTTCCAATCAAATAATAATGCAATTAATTACCATTTAAATTATGAAATATTATTGAACTTTAAATCTCAGATTTAAGTTAAAAAGAGGTTTTTAGTGAAAATAAAAGAAAATATAAATTTTCATATGATATTTACGTGAATCCCATTTCTTCTTCTTTTTCCCTTTTCTTCCTTTCTTTATTTTTATCTTCATTTTCCTTTCTATTTTTTTTCCTTTTCTTTTTTTCTTTTTTTTCTTTATTTCCTTTTCTTTTTCCCTTATCTTTTCTTTTACTTTTTCTTATTTTCTCTTCTTTCTATTTTCCCTTGTCCCATTATATTTTCGGCCCATTCCCCTTGTCTTCTTCCTTTCTTTCTTTCCAGTACTTTGCTTCCTCTCTGCTCTTTATTTCGTGACCCCCACCTGTGCACCATCACGTGCATGTGAGCACGCACCTTCGGTCGAGCAATTCGCCACCGACCGTCTCTACATGCCACCCATGACCAACTCACTTCGGCTACACCATCGAAAAACACGAACGTGGCTCTGGTCGAAAATCGAATGCTCCACCCACTGTAACGAACCCACTCCCCCCCTTCATCGCCCTGCCTCGACCACCAATAGCCACCGACCTTCCCCAAACCTTGCCTGAACCTTCACCGAGACCACCTCTTCCTATTCCCCCCTACCGCACACCCACCTCGTCGTCACGTCGCAGCCATTCCCTCGAAAACCAACTCCCCCAAAGTCTTACCCAAAACCCTACTACACGCTTGACTCACCCATATGCACTACTTAAAAATCATGCGCCATTTTTCCCTGATGGCCCTCCACCTGATGCTCCTCCTCACCCGAAGTCATCCATCGAATTAAGCTAGGCTACCGGAATTTGGCGAACTTCCCAAATCCATTCATCTTCCCATATCTCGCTCAACACATGTCTAAAAATCATGAAACCATTTTCAAAATTCACGATTATCAAAGATGAACACCCTCATGTAATCAGATGATTAAATTAAAGTACTTGGATTTCTTCCACTTTGGTTTTACTTACTGTAGATAAAACTTTTCATCCTTTATACAAAAAAATATTCAATAAAACAAATTTTATAGAAATCTGCATCAAAAAATTAAATGAGTTTCTTTTTGGAACCAAAGACTAAAACCGACTAAACAAGTAGATTTTAATTTTTGAAGTTACCAAGTGTTAGTTTTTTTTCCAAATAACAGAGGTAATATTCTTTTTCTTTCTTCTCAGGGTGTTTTTGAAAACTTGACCATCACACCTATATAGGCATCAGATATCTTAATACATCAAGATACTAGAATTTATCCAGGTTCACAACATATACATATGCATACAAAGTTTCCCAGGTAGTAAGAAAATTTGGTTTACTCACTATTTGTAAGTGGAAGAACAGCTGCTATGATTTCTTCTTCAAGCTTTATATATTCTGGTCCTCTTCCATTTGTTGTTTGATGGCAACACTTAAGTTATTATTTTATTTTTATTTTACGTTAGGCTGGTAGAAATGTTGAACGTTAACAAGCAAGGCACTGGCATATATAGGAGAGGAGAGGGATAAGGCTGAGGCCTTTGTTACAGGCTTTTTTTTGTTTTTTTTTATTTGAAAATGTTTTGACCTGATTTGATTTTCCCTTTTTGCATGATTTGAAATTTTGGGTGATTGGAAGTTTTATGTGTGATTTGAGATTTTTGTTATGATGATGTTCCCTTTCATATGTACATCTAATTCATGTATATATATATAGATATAGATTTTTCATATGCATTTTTATTTGTTAAAGTTAGTACCACTTTGTGTATATGTATGGATTCACATATGCATATTTATCCTATCATACTTGCATTTATACATATTGTCATTTACTTATATAAAGTTATATATACATATATATTTACAATTTCACTATTTAATATAATATACATTTGCTTGTATTTGTCACCATATTATATATATATATATTCACATTATCCCCTATTTACACATTTATCTATATTTGCATACGTATGCTTACCTACATTTATACACATTTACTTGCATATATTTTACCATCATATACCTACATTTATACTTATACATATTCTCATATACACTACTTCTGTATATTTTGATATTACATATATATTTATTTATATTTATACAAACTTTCCTATATTTTACTTCATATGGGCATATACACACACACATATATATATGCATTTATATACTTATATATATATATATATTAAACATCATAAGCTCTTATGTATTTTTATTTATATACAAATGTATTCTACCTTGAATTTTAAATGGTGGGGTTTTATTTATATTTCTCTAAAATTTACCAAATCTAGAAATTTTATTTAAAATTTGAATATAGTTTTTAATCAATTTATAGATATAGATATTTTTAAACATCAGAAAATTAATCTATTCGACTTATAGAAATCAATAATTCAATAATTAAAACCAATTAACTGCACAATATTCGATGGCTAAAAATCCGGGTCGTTACGCCAGGGTAGTGCAAAGTGCAAAACAACTCAACATTAATATGCTATGCACAACAACTCAACATTTCAATCCACCCATTTGGAAATCAAGATATGTACAGTGAACACATGTATACATATCAGATGCAACTCAACCTGACATGTCACAAGCTCCAAACTCAAAGAAATAGCATATATTAAGACCAAATAACTCAACTAGACCATACTACAATGAAATGGAGCAACCAGCAATAAAACATCATACATGTATACATATCAAAGCAAGGCTAACAAGGCGCATGACCAAGACTACCAACCCAGTTCAATGAAATACAACCAAATCACTAAAAGTATCAAAACCATTTCGAGTTAAATCAAATCATTCAGACATGAACTCAATGAAGCAGGAGTTCACAAAAGAAATTGCAGTTCAAACAAATCAATGCAGGTCGATGAAAGTCAAGTATATCACAAATGTTAAAGTTGGAGCCAGCAATGAATGGAACCCACAAGTAAAACATGATGAACCAGTCAATATAAATTACGGTGAAACAGTTTGAATAGAGTTGCAAAACAAGTCATAGTTAGAAAATCCAGAATGTCTCCAAAATTTTAATGTCGAAGTCAAAAGCAAAAGGAACGGAGAAATTCGAATTCATGGATTAATTCATATACGATGAAAAAGCCAGCAAATTCAAATGAGTATAGATACGAGATAGAACCAGTCAATTATCATGAAATCATAAAAATATTCAACTATTGAACAAGTTAGTGCAATCATCATCATTTAAGCAAAATCGAACGGCCAAGCAGGAATTATGAAGAATTCAAACATATTTATACGAACGAAAATATAAAGTGTACGATCCCTATAAAATACCAATCATCATCATCGGCAGTTCATCGAGTTCAAGCATAACAACGATAGTAAATAAAAGCAATTCACGTACCAGTTCAAAGCACTAATTCAAACTCGACAGTTGAACCAACCGCACGCAATCAAACCCGATGAGACGATTAACGAAGCCGATCAAAGCATAAATTCACTTCAATCGATCAATATATCCTAGCGGCGTATTCAATTTTCCAAAAACCCTAGCTTTCGAAAAGGAACGAAGCAAACAAAAGATCGGCCGTAGTTTACAGAAGGGAGAAATCCTTATTTCTCATATTTTATAAATCATAGTGGGCCGTTCTACTTTATTTCTGGACTCAAGTTTATTAAATAGGTTTTTGGGTTTTATTTTGTTTAGTTTTTCTTTTCAGTTGTAATTTACTCTTTTAACTTGTGTAACCTTCTAGTCGTGTGACTTGGTTACAAACTACGGGGCGTATTTTGAGAATTCGTAACTCAGTGGTTGAGTAGTGGTAGGGTTTTGGGCGTAGAGCTAGGTTAGTCATTAGCGGATGTCGCAAGTTTATGCGTGTAAGCGTCTGACTACTTAATTTCTAGTAGAAACCTTGGAGGCAGCACGTAGGCAGGTTATTGCCGAAGTTGGGTAAATCTGTGTGGTTCTATTTCTGCTTTTATTATTTTGCTATTATCTGTGCTGCAATTATTATATATTTCCGCATTAATTTTTATTATTATTAGTATCACCATATTCACCCCCCTCTAGGGTGAAATCGATCCTACAAGTGGTATCGGAGCTAGGAACAAAAACCACGTTTTGTTTTGAAAATTTGATTTTTGTTTTAAAAATTTGATTTTTTAAATGGCTTCTTTTAATAATGCTTTTGCTGAGGGTCAGTCCATAGTTAGACCACCCATGTTCAATGGTGAATTTTCTTACTGGAAAAATAGAATGAAAATTTTTCTGAAAACCATAGATGCATGGAATATCGTTGAGACGGGATATAGGACACCAACTATAGTGGTAGATAATCAAGAAATTGAAAAGCCAATGGATTAATGAACAGACCTTGAAAATAAAATGTAGAATGATAATGCTAAATCTATGAATTCTATTATTTGTTCACTAGATCAAATTGAATTTAATCGTATCTCACATTGTCTAATTGTGCAGAAAATTTGGCACACACTTGAAGTGACTGATGAAGGAACCTCCCAAGTCAAAGAATCTCGCCTTGCAATGTTCAATAGCGAATACGAAAACTTCACAATGGAAAAGGATGAAAGTGTCAAAGAAATGTATGGACGACTCTCTAATCTAGTATACAAATCAAAATCACTTAGAAAGCCATACATAGAGCTAGAAATAGTCCGAAAAATACTCAGAATTCTTCCACGAAATTTTGAAGCAAAAGTGACTGCAATTCAAGAATCAAAAGATTTGAAACAAGTTAAAGTTGAAGAACTCATTGGAAATCTCACCACTTATGAGCTAGAAATGAAATTCAAGGAAGAACGTGAAGGAGGTGATGCTCGAAATAAATCAATAGCTCTCAAAGGAACAACTGAATGTGAAGATGATAATGATGATGATGGAGCAGCTGAACTGGCGCTGTTAATAAAGAGATTCAAAAGGTGGAACCACAAATACAGAAATCCAGCTCTAAATCAACAATTGAAAAGCAGAATAGTCAAAGTACTAGACAACTCAGAAGAGCAAGAGATCATTTGTCATAAGTGTAGTAAACTTGGTCATATCAAGCCCAATTGTCCTCCAAATCGACTTGGCCAAGGAAAGAAATCGAAAAGGAGAAGTTTTGCAGCCACTTGGAATAAAAGTGATGATGATAATAAAAGCACTAGCAGTGAGAGTGAAAAAGCAGATCTGTGTCTTCAAGGAGAAACAACTAACAGTGATGATGAAGAACCAAGCGAGGTATCAAAACTTACTCATTCAGAATTACTTATATATTTTCATGAGGTAAATGGCTATTTTGAACGACTTAGGGAGAAGTAAGCTAAAATTGAATCATAAAGAGATAGTTTAATATTACTAAATAAACAGCTTGATCAATTCCTTAAAAACTATCGAAATAAGAGGCCGAAGTGTGATAAGTGTCCATCATTGGAAGAAGAAATTAAAAAATTAGAAATTAAAGTTAAAATACTTGAAAATGAAATTCTGATTTTGAAAGAAAGTGAAAATACTAGGAGAGAAAATTCTATTAAAAGGTGCACTCTATTGTTGAATGAAAATGAATCTCTCAAAACACAACTCCAACAATTGTCTACAACTTTAGGAAAATTTTCAAAAGGAGAAAGATCGCTAAATATGTTATTAGGGAAACAAACTGTTAATACTATTAGACAAGGATTTGGGTACACTCAGTCTAAAAGAGTTAGAAATAAAATTAATCGTGTCAAATCCGAGTGCACAATTTGTAGAAAAATTGGACACAATAAAAACAATTGCTGGTATAGGCCCAAACACGTGAAAACCATACCAATTTGGGTTCCTAAAGGCACAAATGTTAAATCCCTTAAAATCAAACAAATTTGGGTGCCGAAAGGAACAAATATAGATTGCCTTGGGTCTATAAAAACATATTTTTCAAAATCTTTTGTCACTAACAACCATGGGCCTATAAAAAAAATAGGTCACAAAAATCTTTTCTCATGTAGTTGTGGTGGCAAGCTAAGGAAAAACAACAGTGTTACCTGGATTCTGGCTATTCCTGGCACACGACGGGCGACTAATCAAAGTTCTTTAGCCTAGTACAAAGGTGGCAGAATCACAATGGGCAACAACGAAAAATTATCGGAAAAGGTAAAATAGGTAACAGTACATTTATCTTGAATGATGTATTAAATGTGAAAATCTGCACCATAATATGATTTAATTCATCCCGTTATGTGATATGGAAATAAATGTTGATTTTGATTCTGATTTGTGCAAAAATGTTGACTAATCATCTTTTCATCTTTAAACTAGTTTATATAGATTTGTTTGGACTAACGATATTGCAAGTTTAGGTGGTAAGAGATTTTGTTTTGTATTGTTTGATGATTACTCAAGATACTCGTGGATATATTTGTTTATTTTACCGATTCTAGACCTGTCATTATGTTCATTGTTTGTTTATTTGCACAGTATCAATTCAAATCCAAAAGAATTTCATTTAAAAGCTGTAAAAAGGATTTTAAGGTATTTGTTGCACACTCCACGATTTGGTCTATGATATCTATCTAATGAAAATCTTGAGTCAAAGGGAAATTCAGATGCAGCTTACATTGGTAGCCTAGTTGATAGAAAAAGTACTAGTAGAACGTGTTGAGACATTCATTAGTTGCATCATTTTCAAAGAAAATATCTGCATATTTTTCATTTTAACTGATTTTCAATTAGCAGACATATTTTTCATAAAACCCCTTCCAGAAAATAGTTTTTGTTGACTTCGTTTCAGATTAGACATTTTAGAAATTTGATTTTATATTTGTTTTTGGATTTGATCTTAAATGACTACATTAACTAATATGACTCCCTACTAATTATCGAAAAGATAAATAGTAATTGAAATAGTGATGAGTGTCGATATTAATCTTATATTATGACTTGAGACAATATATTTAGTAAATTTCTTTAAAAATTTAAACAAGATTTATAATAACTTTTGTTGGTAAAAATTCCATGACCATCTCTATTTCTATCATATTTCTAACGACCATCACTCATCAAAATCCAATATAGTATGTCAAAATGTAGTATTTTAAACGGGAAATTATTCGTTTTTATTTTATTTTAGCAATAAAAACATCCAAAGTAGTCACTCTCATTTAAAAGTCCTCACGGTTATGCATGGGTGAATTACTTGGAATATTTGTTTATGTACTTTCATGCTTATTTAAAAGTCCCCACGGTTATGCATGTATGGAACTTGGACAATTAATCGTGTCAAATCCGAGTGCACAATTTGTAGAAAAATTGGACAAAATCAAAACAATTGCTAGTATAGGCCCAAACACGTGAAAACCATACCAATTTGGGTTCCTAAAGGCACAAATGTTAAATCCATTAAAATCAAACAAATCTGGGTGCCGAAAGGAACAAATATAGATTGTCTTGGGTCTACATAAACATAGTTTTCAAAATCTTTTGTCACTAACAACCATGGACCTATAAAAAAATAGGTCACAAAAATCTTTTCTCGTGTAGTTGTGGTGGCAGGCTAAGGAAAAACAACAGTGTTACCTAGATTCTGGTTGTTCCAGGCACACGATGGGCGACAAATCAAAGTTCCTTAGCCTAGTACAAAGGTGGCAGAATCACAATGGGTAACAACGAAAAATTATCGGAAAAGGTAAAATAGGTAACGGTACATTTACCTTGAATGATGTATTAAATGTGAAAATCTGCACCATAATCTGATTTAATTCATCCCGTTATGTGATATGGAAATAAATGTTGATTTTGATTCTGATTTGTGCAAAAATGTTGACTAATCATCTTTTCATCTTTAAACTAGTTTATATAGATTTGTTTGGACTAACGATATTGCAAGTTTAGGTGGTAAGAGATGTTGTTTTGTATTGGTTGATGATTACTCAAGATACTCGTGGATATATTTGTTTATTTTACTGATTCTAGACCTGTCATTATGTTCACTGTTTGTTTATTTGCATGGTATCAATTTAAATCCAAAATAATTTCATTTAAAAGCTGTAAAAAGGATTTTAAGGTATTTGTTGCACACTCCATGATTTGGTCTATGATATCTATATAATGATAACCTAGAGTCAAAGGGAAGTCCGGATGCAGATTACACTGGTAGCCTAGTTGATAGAAAAAGTACTAGTGGAACATGTTGAGACATTCATTAGTTGCATCATTTTCAAAGAAAATATCTGCATATTTTTCATTTCAACTGATTTTCGATTAGCAGACACTTTTTTTATAAAACCCCTTCCAGAAAATAGTTTTTGTTGACTTCGTTTCAGATTAGACATTTTAGAAATTTGATTTTATATTTGTTTTTGGATTTGATCTTAAATGACTACATTAACTAATCTGACTCCTTACTGATTATCGAAAAGATAATTAGTAATTGAAATAGTGATGAGTGTCGATATTAATCATATATTATGACTTGAGACAATATATTTAGTAAATTTCTTTAAAAATTTAAACAAGATTTATAATAACTTTTGTTGGTAAAAATTCCATGACCATCTCTATTTCTATCATATTTCTAACGACCATCACTCATCAAAATCCAATATAGTATGTCAAAATGTGGTATTTTAAACAGAAAATTATTCATTTTTAGTTTTTATTTTATTTTTAGCAATAAAAACATCCAAAGTATTCACTCTCATTTAAAAGTCCTCACGGTTATGCATGGGTGAATTACTTGGAATATTTATTTATGTGCTTTTATGCTCATTTAAAAGTCCTCACGGTTATGCATGTATGGAACACATATCAAAATTGATTATTAATAGATGAGTTGATTCTAATCTCATTTAAAAGTCCTCACGGTTATGCGTGGTTAGAAGATGCTTGAAATTCATTTTTTTATAAAATTTAAAGAATACTACTAATCTCATTTAAAAGTCCTAACGGTTATGCATGGTTAGTAAGTATTCAAATTCCTGTTATAAACATACCACAAATAAACACAACTATATGGTTTTATATGCCGACATCACCTCTATCACTCTAAAGTGGAATATGCGCCTAACAGAGTATTTATGATTTTTGTTTGATTTTTTATTGAAATTTAATATTTATACTCGATTGGGTATTAATGTTGTATTAATGTCTATCACCTGATCTCTATTTTTTCTAACACTATTACTCTTTTGCCGATAACAAAAGGAGGAGAGAGATTAAGATTTTGGTAAATAAATTCAAATCTCTTATTTTGCATATTTTCATCTATTTGCATAACATATTCTAATATAGGTTCTCATATAGGCTCATTGCAATTGTTTTTTATTTGCATATTTTTCATGCATATGTGAAGGGGGAGCTTGGTTGCAGGGTGAGCATTCAAATAGGGGGAGCAGATAGATTTCATTAATGACTAAATACATTTAATAAATTCAAAATCTTAATATATGTTTGTTATCATCAAAAGGGGAAGATTGTAGAATATGCTAGTATATGATTTTTGTTTGATGATAATAAACATGTATATATTCGTTTAAATGTATTTGTTATTGTACTATTTTCCATATAATTAAAGAAATATTTGTTGGATAAAATAAATAACACATAATTCAAATTCAAACAAATACTTTATTCAAACAAATATTTTATTAAAAATTCAAATAGTACAAATTTGAGCTCTCACTACATTTACACATTATCAATCACAATACAATTTTGATTACAACATAATTTTCAATTTACATATTACTCCTTGCTACAAATTCACTCAACACTCGTGTTTTTATCTTCAACTCTGTTCCAGCTTGAATCCAGCATCTGAGCTATCTGCAAAATAAACACTAACGCAGTAAAATTAAAAAAGAAAATATTTTGCAGTGCAAATTAAAGTGTGTGTTTTGAATATGTTATTTGCCTCAGTTATTTGGGTTGTTCCTCATTTATTTCTTTGGAATTCATCTACATGAAAAACTTGTGACATGCACAGTGTATCACTATACATGCCACAAGGCCGTGCACACCGATATACACTTGCTTGATAAAGGTGTAGGGACAAGTGAGCACAAGGTCAAACCCGAACCATGGCTGGATTCAACTCAGGTGCAATGCATAAAGACTTCACACCATCATAGCCCAAGCACATGAAAACAAGTATGGCTACAACAAGTAACATTTTATAAAACACTTCTTATGTTTACTACCACTTCATAACTTAAGTCCATATCCATTTCACCAATCCATTACAAATCGAATTCAATTCCATTTAACTTATTTCATTAATTCACCCCATCATTTAATTTCAATATTCAATTCCATCAACCAACATTCCAAAACCATATTCAATTTTTCTAATTTATTTAATTAGCTCATTCCTTTAATCCATTTCAAATCACCATCAATTTCCTTTCAAAAATAATTATTTCATTTAACCTAATTTAGGTTAATTTTATTTTCAAAATTCATTTTATTTAACTTAAGTTAAATTTCATTCCGTAGTTCAATTCCAAATTTACTTTTCTACCATTCATATCCATCAATTTTTTTAACTTTGATTTAACTTACTAATTCTCAAAATTTATAAGTTTTCAAACTTATTTTCTCATATTTTCATAAAATACTCAATGAAAATTTTGCAGAGTTTAAACACCTTGTTCTCATTTATTTCAAATCAAATTTGAAATCATATATATATAATTCCCTTGGTATATCAAATCATTCTTTTGGATTTTAAAATCAAAACTAGTTTTACTAAAACAAAACCCCAATGGTAGCAATTCCTCTCTTGGAAACCCGAAAATGAACGTAGATGATGCTGCAGTCATCAACGAAATTATTTTCCAACGATCGAAGTGAGTTTAGTGCTTTTACTTCTTTAAAATGCTTTTTTTAATATTTATATTCAAAATATTTTCTAAATAATATTATTATTATTTTCCAAAACTTTGAAAAACCATTTTCAAAACTAACAGGATTAAATTCCCAAATTCCCAGCTTTTAAACCCTTTCTAATTTATAAACCACTTTATTAACCATGTTTATATAATTTCACTTTGGTTACATAAAACCATTCCTTGATTGTTTTATCCTTGTTTATGCTAAAATAACAACTTTAATTCTATCACAACAACAAACAACAAATGATAATAATCGAATATTATCATTTTCTAACAACTAAGCACACAATATATACCATAATAATTTTTTTGAAAAATTATTCCTTTATATATAAAATATAATCAAGGTAAATTAATTTCATCTACCCAATTTCAAAACAATACCATGTCAAATTGCTCTGTTCAAGTGTTTAGAGATCCCTATTAATAACGTTAATTACTCATATTGACCAAAATCCATAAGCCACTCAATAGATCAACCAACACAAGATAAAACATTTTTATATCACTAACAAATACGCTCTCATATATATATATATATATATATATATATATATATACACACTCAAACTCATTCTAGGGTGCTACTGAGCCTATCTCTAATAAGTTGCCCAACCAAAGCTAAGGTTCTCGCTTAACCTTCAGCTCTGATACCAAATGTAACAACCGGGAATTTCGACCCTCGAAAATCGACACTAATATGTCCACTGTATTGCGTGCCGAGCAATCGAATGCAGGAAAACCCGAAAGTTAGGGGAAAAGAAAAAGGAAAGAAGATATGAAGAAAACTAAATAACACAGAACCTCATAGCGGAACGAATAATCTATAATATACAACAAACCTTTACACAAAAGCAAAACTGCAATATGTATATATATATAGAAATCAATCAGAGTATACTAACCTATTTAAGCTTGGATAGTTATAACAGCATGTCCTTCCAATTGCTGATTGATACAACAATGAATACAGCGGAAAAATAACCATCTACGTGAATACGTCTTTGGGCCTCCAACTCGTCTCCTGAAGCTCCAAAGCATCCAAACTAGTCTGTAATATGCTCGGTCTGACCCGAACATTATAATAAAATAACATCCGAGTCAGTCTCGAAAACCAGCGTGAGAAAACACACCTAACTGGATTTAAAGTCATAAGAAAAATCTTTGAAATCAAAAATATCTCGTAAGACCATGCCGCACATAAACATGGACGGGTTTTTACCTTACGATAACCAAAACATTAATACATAAAAATCCAGTGATATTATAATGATGTCTATTGTCTGAAATAATATCAAAATAGCTAAAATTATTGCCATATTAAATTCCAGTATACTAGGCTCTACAATTAAAACCGTAAAGCCGCGTATTGGAGATTGGATTCCATACTATGGAAAAGTAAGGGACTACCTTCCGATGGTACACCCCTAGAAAATGCACCAGAGTCTGACAAGAACTTCTTGTACCCCTGCTACACAGAGTTGGCTACCCCTTTAACATGACGAGCCGGATTACCTCATCCCTTTTTGACATGAGGACTTATACTACCACGGTGTTTGCACGCAAAACAATTTGAATTTGGACAATCTAGAATGGGATGGTGGCTCCTAATGGTAGCTGACCACATAGCTCTGCTGCATACCCTTTATTGCCATTTCCCGGTTTGTGAGGCTCGCGAGGTCACGTCTTTACCTTCTTCCTCCTAGCAGACCATCTTGAAATGCTAAACTTCCCTCCAAGCAACAATGCAATACCAGCATTCATCCATACAAGTTCATTCTGGGACTGAACGGAACACTTGAGAGCTCGTCTCCAATTCCATCATCTTCAAGTTGTCTTCGCTTTAAAACACATTTGTTTGATCGAAGCGGTTTTCGAGTAACATACCCGATCCTCGTCTCTTCGAAACAACATTTAATAATTCCCAGTAAACTAAACCCCGGTTTTTTAGGAAATAAATAGTCAAAGATAAGATCGGAGATCAACAGTTAGTGGGTGCATTTCCTTATCGGTTGTCCTAGAAGAACGAAACGAGATTTATACGCACAGTACAACATTATTGGAGATGACTGTGCCATATAACTCACGTGTTTCTCCAGATATTTCCAAAGTTACGTTTATGTTCCAATTTTGATAGTCGGTTATTTAACAATAGAATAACAGACGTTCATCCAAATCAGGTATTTATTTCAAAAAAGAAACCAACATTGGTTAAGCATATAAGCAATCACTAGCCTCCTTTAATAAATCTTTCATAAATAAAACCATTTTGTAAATTACTTGTATAAGAATACTTTTACAAAGATATACCGCCGATTCCCATATTTTCAATAATTAGAAAATATCTATATACTTATCTCAATGGTATAATTATATTTACAAACTAAGAAAGATTCCCTTTTTATTCGATTCACAAACAATTCATAAACTCCTTATAATTCTCTAAAACCATTTATAAGCCATTTTATAAAACTTCTGGAACCATTTATATAAAACTTCTTTTATACATTCAATCAGTTATAAATCCTCTTTATATATTTCTAAACTCATTTATAAATCCTTTATAAATCTCTAAACTATTTATAAAACTTCTTTTATACATTTCAATCACTTGTAAATCCTCTTTTACCTTGTAAATAATCTTCTCATATGTCTTAAATATTTTATAAACTTCCCTTATGAAAACCAAGTCCATTTATAAAATTCAACTTATGAGTCTCAAACACATTTATAAACAAATAAGGATCATTTACTTCTAAAACAGTATTATATAAAAATAATTATTAAAATTAAACATTATGAATAAATAGATAATTATCATAAATCTTAAATATCTTAAAATAATAATTAATCATTTCAGAAATAATAACAATTAATCTTTACCCTTATTATAAATAATAATATTTTATTTTCAAAACCTTATTAATAAATCCTTATTATTAATTTCAACCCATAATTATCCTTAAATAATTACTTTTTCAAGATATTAACATTTTGATAGATACTTTAAAACAATATTAACTATAAGCAAATAACTTTAAAAATAGTAATAATATAATGAAATAACTTTAAAACAATATTAATATAATTAAATAACTTTAAAACAATATTAATATAATTAATTAAATTTAAAACAATATTAATATAATTAAATAATCTTTAAAACAACATTAATATAAATAAAAAATCTTTTAAAAATATTAAATATAAATAAAAAATCTTTTAAAAACAATACTAATATAAATAAATAATCTTGTAAAACAATATTAAATATAAATAAATAATCTTTTAAAAACAATATTAAATATAAATAAACAGTCTTTTAAAAACAATATTAAATATAAATAAATAATCTTTTAAAAATAATATATTTCCGAAACCAATTTCAAATTTAAAATCATTTCTTATCTCAAAACCAATTTCAACTCAATGGTAATTATAGCATTTTAAAAATACAAATTTGAGTTCAATAGGCACCAAACGCTCAACCAATATTGATATTGTTTTTCTATTACTACGGGTTTTCAGTTTTAACATATAACGATGTCATAACCCATATTTCCAACAAATCTGGTTTATTATCCATTAAATCATATAAACTTGAATATTATTAAAACCAAATCAACAATAGCGAGGAATCCCGTTGGATCCCTCCAACCTAATCCCCCGCATCATAAACATTGTATAATCAAATAATATAAATCAACCGCTTCGAGGCGGAATTCGTATACAAAGTGTCATCCGCTCTTACAGGGGAATGTAATAGGGTCTCTCATCCACTCCAAAGGCGGGAATATATCCAACCAACTAATAAATATTGTAAATCATCCAAACGATCATTCGACAATTTTTGTATTAATTATATATCATACTAGTTAACCAAAAGGTGAGTTTAACTCATCGAATTATGTTGTCACTGAGGTGTTCCGGTTTGGAACTTAAATGGAACGATGTCCGATTTTAATCCAATTTTCAACTGTCTCCAAATTTGTCCAAACTAGCTCCTTTGCAAAGCTTTCGTCGTTACGAGCCCAACGCAAAAAGTTTCATCTCGATTGGACCTCGTATGAGAGAGTTATGCAAATTTTAGTCAAACGATTTAATTAAATAACTTAATATACTTAATTTCACACAAATTACAATTATGCCCCTCCAACCTTTTTCTTCCCTGACCCCTCCCTTTGATACTCTATGCACCATTAAAGTGCACAGCCGTGCACTATGCATCCCTCCTCAATCAACGATCCTCCGAATCGGCGCCGCCGTTGTATTCCCCCCTCCCCCGCTTCCTCTTCTTCCCTGACCTCGCGTCCTCACCTCCGTCCCTCCTTATCAAAAAGGAAACAAGTCGCCCTCCTCCATGCGACAGATTAGGTCGTACCTTCCCCCACCACATCGGACAACACCATTTTCTCAACTATATATGCTACTCTCTCCAACGAACCCAAATATAAAATCCAAAACACGAATCGATGACTAAAACTTTGAAAAACTTAAACCCTAGCCAAAGAAACCCATTCGACATTACTTTCGAGCTCCATAAATCACTACCGCACCCTTTAATTCAAGCATTGATGAGAAGCTCTAGTTAAAACGAGATTTTTAAAGCCTTTTTCACGATTTTTAACTTAGTATTGGACTTTTTGTTGATTTTTAAACTTTTCGATTTGAAAGGGATAGCTCTAATTTAAAACTACATGCATAGTTTAAAATTAAGGAGGGGTATGGACCTATACACAAACGAATGGCATGGCATGGCAGTGGTATGGTGAAACAGTAGGGTATGGGTTTAAAAAATAAGTTGTGTGTGTACATATTATATTATTTCAAACTATCTAGCCTAAACGTACCCGAAAATTTTGAACTCCAATCGAGGCACGTCGCTTGGCGTTATATATGTTATACTCCTATTCTGAATGCAATGGAACTAGTCTCGAAGCCTAGTTCAATCGTATGCAGAAGATAGCTTTTCAAACCCAATTTATATTATATTAATTTCTGAAATAAATTTATACGCATTTCGATCTCACACGACCAAACGATGTGTCCAATCGCCACAAAATTCATCGACATACAGTAACTTACTATTACAGATCCAATGACACTAGTTCCATCCAAATCTGAGACAATGCCTCGGAATGCTATTTTTACACGTTAATTAAAACAATTTATTATAAGAACCAAATAATTTACCTTTAAATTTAAATTTAAAAGTCTATTGTCATCATTCTTATTTAATAGAATTTAAATAAGCTTTGGAATCATTTTTATCCAAATTAAAATCTAAGATTCAATTATTTAAAAAATTTCAACTATTAAATTCAATCAATTTAATTATCAAGTAAATTGCTGTATTTGAAATTCAAGTTATTTATCTTATAAAATAACTTTTCAATATTAAAATCAATTAAATATTCCCAATATCAATTTACTAAAATTCTGGGTCGTTACACCGGCAATGCAAAAGAGATAGCCATTGCTTGCTTTCGAATCATTACATAAAGTATTCCAATCTGTGGTGTATCCTTCAAGGACAGTTGGAAACTTTTCATAATGTAACACAAGGTTCATATTTCGTTTTAGGTATCTCATGACCCTTTCGATAGCATGTCAGTGCTCTATACTAGGTTTACTGGTAAACCTACATGATAACTCATGACATAGGTAATGTCGGTTCTATTACAATCAATGACATACCGCAAGCTGCCAATGATGCTCGCGTAATCAGACTGTCTTACATCTTCACTGGTGTTCTTAAATAGTTTTACACTAGGATCATAAGGTATACATGCAGATTTACAGTTAAAGTAATCATATTTCTTTAGTACCTTTTTAATGTAATGAGATTGATCCAAAGAAATTCCCTTTTTGACCTAGTAATCTTAATTCCAAGGATTACACTCGCTTCACCTAGATCTTTCATATCAAAGATGGTACTTAAAAAAGAGTTAAAGTATTTATGGCATGAATGTTTGACCCAAAAATAAGTAGATCATATACATACGAACATATAATAGTGCAAATGTCGTTCTCAGTTTTATAATAAATACACTTGTCACTTTCATTAACTTTGAAACCACATGAGATTATTAAATTATCAAAATTTTCATATCATTGCTAAAGTGCTTGTTTTAAACTATATAATGATTTATCTAACTTGCAAACTTATGTTCTTGATCATGAATTACAAAGCCATCAGGTTGGTCCATATAAATTTCCTCTTCTAATTCACCATTTAAAAAAGCAGTTTTAACATCCATTTGGTGTATTATCAAGTTATGAATAGATGCAAGTAACATTAATACTCAAATGGATGTAATTCTAGTTACAGGTGAAAAAGTATCAAAAAAGTCCACATTTTCTCTTTGCCTAAACCTTTTAGCTACTAAACGGGCTTTATATTTATCAACTGTGCCATCGGGTTTTAATTTCCTTTTAAGTACCCATTTATAGCCTATAAACTTACAACCATGTGGTAAATCTACTAAGTGCCAAGTCTTATTGGATTCCGAAGAATCCATCTAATCATTTATAGCCTCTTGCCAAAATTCGACCTCTAATGAAGATTAGGCTTCTTGGAGGTTTAAAGGATCCTCCTCTATAGTAAAAGCACAAAAATCTGAGCCAAAATCTTTTGCAATTCTTGCTTTTTTACTTATTATAGGTTTGTTTTTAGAAAATTCATTAGGTTATGCTCTTATAGGTATAGTGTTACTAGATGTTCCCACACTATTCCTCAATTTAAAGGGAAATCTCAATTCATAAAAATTAGCATCATTAGATTCTATTATATTATGTGCATTCTAATCATAAAATCTATATGCTTTGCTATTAATAGCATAGCCAATAAATACACATTTGTATGCTCTACTGGTTAATTTTATTCTCTTAGTGTAGCTACACGAACATATGCTAAACATCCACAAGTTCTAAAATAAGATACATTCGGTTTATAATTTCTTAAGATTTCAAAAGGTCAAATCTTTCTTTTTGACTTAGGGATCCTATTCAAAACATAACAAACGGTCAATAAAATTTCCCTCCACTAAAGTGATGATGCACCATAATTAAGTAAAGCAACTACTAATTCAGTTAATGTTCTATTTTTCCTTTCAGCTTTACCATTCATTTTAGGTGAATATGGTGCAGTTCTTTCATGTATTATTCCATGTGAGTTGTAAAATTCAATAAATTAACTTGATTCATATTCAGTTCCTCTATTACTATGCAATCTTTTAACTTTCTTATTAGACTAATTTTCAATTTTAGTTATGAAAGATTTAAACGTCTCAAATGCATCACTTTTATTTTTTATAAGGTATACATAAGTAAAATCAGAGCAATCATCAATGAAAGTGATAATGTAGTGCTGTCCATTTCTAATCGGAGTGCCATCAAGCTCACATATATCAGAATGAATCAAGTCTAAGGGTTCTGATTCTCTAATTATAGATTTATGTGGGGTTTTTGTTATTTTTGCTTGACTACAGAAATCACATTTTTTTCAAAATCATTTAGTGACATATTAGGGATTATACCTAAGCTACTCATGTTCTTTATTATTGGTTTATTTACATGACATAGTCAAGAGTGCCAAATATTAAAATCACACAACATATAAGTAGAAGCAGACATTTTATTACATTCAACATTCAGTTTAAACATGCTATCAGTTGCATAACCCCTACCGAAAAACATATCATTCATAGTGATGGTGGACATATCAGCCCCAATAGTCTGTGTAAACCCAGCCTTATTAAGAAGATAGCCCGAAACAAGATTCTTTCTCATCTCTGGAGTGTGCATGATGTCTTTCAGAATGACGATCCAGTCAAATTTAAGCGTAGGTAAACTTCAGCTCTACGTTTCCTATTCTAGTAACAATAGTGGTGTGAGAGTCTCCCAACAACACTTTCTTGTCCTCAATCTCCATGTATGCTATGAACATAGCACGATCATAGCAGACATGACGTGTAGCGCCAGTATCTACCCGCCAACCCTCTGATCCCCTAACAAGGTGAATCTCATCAGAAATCATAACTGTAAGAGGCTCCTCAGTCAGGTTAGCTTGTGGTGCAGAGCTTGGCCTGTTCCGACACTTACGTGCCATATGACTTGGTTTTTCACAGTTGTAACAAAGTAACAACTGTCTGAAGTCATTCTTTTGGGGTGGTTTCTGTTGACCTCTTTGGTTTCCTTGAGAGTTCAAATTCTGTTTGTTGCGGTTCTGGCTAAGCTTGCGGTTCTAATTCTTAAAGATTCCGGGATTCGGTTTCAGAACTACGACTTTCCTAGTGTTGTCTGAAATAGCAAGCACATCTTCCTTCATATTCTGTTTACAAGATTCCTCCTCAATACGGAGATGATTTATTAAACTTTTTAATGAAAATTCCTTAGTTTTATGTCTAAGGTTATTCTTAAAATCCTTCCAACTGGGATTTATTAATCAAAACTGCTACTTGAAACTGTTTATCCAAACTCATACCTTCGAATATGATATCATGAGCTATTTTCTGAAGCTCATGAGACTGCATCTCTACTGACCTATCATCTATCATCTAATACTTGAGGTAGCAGCTGACCGCATACTTCTTTGCTCATGCCACCTCTATGTTGTTTTTTTCTGCAGCACTTTCCAAATCTTCCTTACTATTTTGTTTGAATTGTATTAGTCATACAGGTCATCGCTGAGTCCGTTAAGGATGAACTTCTTGCATAATTAATTTTTCTCTATCCAGGTCTGCAGCTCTTTTAATTTCTCTTTCCAGGCTCACATTCGATCTGCATCCGCTTCGTCGGGTTTGTCTGGCAGCTGCGGTTTGTTTGTTGTCAGCACAGTGATCACCTTCCGTACAGTGAGAAAGAACTCCAACTTCTGGCGCCATCTTTTGAAATTTAGGCCTTCAAATTTGAATGGAAAATGACACCATCGGGACTTGGAACATCGAGGTCGGGGCTGAATCTCCCAAAGTTGTAGCAGAAGTCATTGCTCGGGGGAACGTCTTCAAATTGTTGGAAAACAATGATCTTCGATTGAGTCGTGTGCTTGGTCACTGTCTTGAAGGCATTTTAGCGTTCTGCTCAAGGGTGCAAAGCAGTCTAACTAACACCACCTTTAGGATAAAACGGCCTCTTCTTTCTTATTTGGTATCGATTCGCTTGCACATACGAAACCGACTCAGTTGCAATAAAAAACTACTGCTCCCCTTATGATTTTAAGAAGATAGTTTCATGGAGAAGAAGATAGATTTTGCAATGGTAAAAAATGTCGCTCTACTTTGGTCTAATCTAAAACCTAATTAAATAGAACGAATACCAAATCGAACGTGTTACTAAATAGTAGGGTGACGTTGTAACGACCCAGAATTTTGAACAAATTAAATTGAAAATATTTAATTAATTTTAAATATTTGAACGATGATTTAATTTGAATCCCGATATAACTTTGAAATTTGCGGTTAGACTTTAAAATTTAATCGATTGAGGTTGAATAAGAATTTAAATCTTCAATTTACAGTTGAAGAAAAATATTTCAAAAGCTTTTAAAATTCGTATTTATGATTCTGAAGATAACAGAAGCTTCAGAATCCAATTTCAAATTGATTTGATCAGTTTTGAAATTTATATCGTTTAACCGATATTTAAAAATAGCCGCCCGAGGCGCAGTCTCGGAATTCGACGAAACCAGTTCCATTGGGTCCGTAATATTGTATTATTACCGGATTTCAAATTTCGTAATTATCGGAGCTGTTATGTGACCGTACGACACATAAACGCGTTGAATTTTTATCGAAATTCAATTTGAATTTTAAATTTTTAAACTGGTCAACGTCAGCACGTTTCGTTCCTAAACTCATGCCGACAACTACGCCTACAATCGTGCAGAGAACAGGGGAGAAAATCGTGATTGCCCATGCCTCTTCTAATTTTTAAATTTCCCTTTCTCTTCAGTAAACAAAGAAACGAACGAAAGAAATATTAATGGCCGTAGCCCTTCACTTTAAAAGCAATCGAATTCGTTCGTTAACGGGGAAGTGCCGTTCTCCCCCAATTCTCGTTCAAATCGAAGAGGGAGCGACACCTTTCATTTCGAGATGGGCGGCATCAGATTCGATCACGAATATGAACGAGGGCAAGTTCGTTCGCGAATTGGGGTCAGTCGAGCAAATCGCGACTGGGGCGACTGCGAGGGGATTGGCGAGGCGACTCGGTGGGATTCGCGGCGAGCGCCGGTGGCGAGCGATGCCGCGATTCGATTTGGGCTGCGATGGGAGCTGGCGCGCGCGCGTTCGAGGGGTTGATGGCGTGCGAAAGTCGAGGTCTGGAATCGCGAGTGAGCTTCGCGTGGGATATCAGGCAGTCTGAGTCGAGGCCATAGTCGCGCACACGAGGCTGAGGCAAGGCGGCGTCGATGGTTCGACTCGAGTTCGAAGGCGGAGGCAGTGGATTCGCTTGGGCTGAGGTTTTGGTTGTGGCGGAGATGTCTTCGGCTGGAGCAGCGAGGTGACTATTTTCTTTTATTAATTTAAATTGATTTTTATATAAATGTTTATATACCTGAAAAGAAAAGAAAATAATAATAATAATAATGTAGTTTTCAGTTTTTATATATATATATATATATATATATTAAAATCTGTAAAGTTTGAAGGAGCAAAATATAGAAAAATAGAAATTTTAAATAAAACCTATACAGTTTATTTTTATATTAGTATATAGCTTCAAAAGAAAATAGATATATACGTTTTAAAATCACTGGTCAGTTTAAAATTATTAAGTGGAAAATATATTGTTAAAGGAGAAATTAGTTTTAAAATTTAATTTCTTGTTAAGCAAATTATTTAAAAGGAAAGTTAGTTTGAAATTTAAATGTTGGTTAAATAAATTTTATTTATAAAGGAATTGGTTTAAAAATAAATCATTCGATAAAATTAAATTTTTGGTTTTAAATAAATTAACAGATGATAATTTATTGTCAATTGATTCAAAAATTTATAAATTGTATAAATTATTATACAAGGTTAAAAATCAAGGAAATGAACTGGAAATGGGATGGGATGGCAATTAAAAAGCTAAGGTGAGATTATTTTCTCACTCAAAATATATTTTGTATGACAGTTATTTATTGACTGATTGTTGCTATTGATTGTGATATTAGATATAGTAGGATATATCTATTATATATAGCAATATATACATATTGGCATATGTATATATTGGATTGATGATTTCCCGCCTCGTATAGCGGATGAGACCCTATTGCGCCGTTAGTAAGCGGATTTTTATAAAAACCCATATACCGCGATAATTCCGTACTGGAGCGGAATTGGTATTGTGCTAACGTCTTTGGATGCAGGGAAACAGGTTGGAGGGATCCAACTGGATTCCTCACCAGTAGTTATTTATTTACAGATATTGATGTATATTCTGTTATCATATGTTGATATATGATGTTGTTGTTGTGATTGACCAATTGGTGCTGTAGCATCATCGGATTTAAGTTTTAAAAATAACGACCTTTAATTTAAAAGGATTTTAAAGTGATTTTTGAAAGTAGACATTTTATTGAATTGTTGAATTGATTTATTTTAAATAAATAAACGTTTAAAATTTTAAAGTTATAAAAGTTAAGATTTTTGTGAAATATAACCCAAGTGTCATTTTTGAATAAATAGTTGATTTATTTATAAAAGGGTTTAAATTGAGTTTTTCACAGTATTATAAGCGGTCTATTTAAAGGATTTAAATAGTCGATATTTATAAATCTAAAACATTGGAATTTTAAACGAGCTTTGTAAGTGTTAGAACAAGACGAAATAAAAATTCGTAAGTGAATGAAATTTATGAATGGTGAAGTATAAATTGAATAGATGTGTAGAGTAAAAGATTTATAAGTAATAAACTTATAAATTAGATTGTTGCACTTAGATGGAATATGAATAGAATTGGCTAATAAAAAAATGTTTTGGCAAGCTGAAATTGTTATTAAGTATGAACGTGATTTATAAACGTTGTTTTATGAATCCAAAACCAATTGAAATTGATAAGTTAAACACAGAAGCTTAATAAAGGAGATATATCCGCGATTTTGGATAGTGGATAATCATTGAAATAAAAATGTATAGAAAATATTGAAATGTGGTTAGTGAAGTATATTCACGATTTTGGACAGTGAATATATTGTTAAGCAAAATGGATATTGGTTTGGGAAAGTGACATTGAAAATGAAGTTAATTGTTTTAAACGATGGTTTAAAATGTATTGAATATCGAAATCATAGATTTCAACATTTATTGTTGAAATAGACGTTTTCGAGAAATAAGGAAATGGTGGACTATAACACTGTTGTTATAGTAAATGATTTCCGAAAGGAAATGTTTTGTGTAGTATTGGGATTTATATATCTATCTAAATTTCGAATCCCTATACTAGTGATCTTGAGTCATCGTAACGATGTTTTACGTAACATTCGTTTTGACTCAAATGAAATGTGTTTAAAGAATGATTTCCTTAAAGAATGAGATATATACTTAATTTTGATTTAAGTATATCGAATATTTTCTAAGTGTTGAAAATAAATGATTTGTGAATTACTTATTTTTAAATAAGTATGGAAATGCTTTTCCAAAATGAAATGAAACGTTTTTGAGATTTTATCTTCTTAAAGATAAACTGAAATTGAATATTTGAAATCGATTTGAGAATCGTATATCAGTAGATATTGAAAATATAAATTCACTATGGAATTTATAAAAGAAAGGGAATCTGTTTAAAAATAAATATTGATTTATTTTTGAAGTGTGGAAATTTTATATCTAGTAAAGATATTTTTGAAGATGAAATAATTTGGAAAATTATTTGGAATCTGATGATGTTGCGCATCTTTATTGATAGTTAAATAACCGACTATCAATAATTACCTTTAGATAGGTATTTGTTGTGAATTAGATGAATTTGAATGCCACACTTATTTTTGAATAAGCGCTCACTATTCGGGTTAGCCGGGAAAGGACCATGGGGTCGTATAACCCATTCCGAATATGTGATACGTCGTTATGAATTGCATTTGAAGACCGGTGTTGAAGACCAGATATTTTTGAAAACGAAAGGATTACCGTCGAGTTACTCTACATCGGCTGATCTCCGGTTTAGAGGTTTTATCACCCTTAGTGACGGGAAGTCCGGACGTGATTAGAAATTTATCCGGATGTGCAAGGGCTTCGTGAGAAGTGCCTTCGGTTCTGTTCGATCCCGGAACAGACTTGTATGGATTGTGTGTTTGACGTTACAATTTGAGATATAAAGCTGATCTCTTTCAAATACATTTCTATTGGTGGCGGAGAATTTATTCTCTTAGCTTAACACCCTTCTCTGAGACGTACGAGCTCAGAGGTTATGTAGTTGAAATTTATCAGCAATATATCCCAATTTGGTAACGTGGCATACTAAGTGTTGCTGTGAAATGATTAGTGTTTGATCATTTGTGATATGATCATTTGTTTGATCTTATATCTTTGTGATCATAGGTTGATCATTTTGTTTGACCCGAAGCAGGGCTTTTTGAGAAAGCGTAGCTTTGTGGACGAGACTTCGTCGAGCCTCACACCCCGGAAATGGTCGAAACAGGAAGGATGCGGCAAGGTTCTAGGGAGTAGCGCCCCTTAGTGTATGTCATTCCTTCTGGATAAAGGTGGTATCATGGTATGGAGCCCACATACTTAACCTCTGTGGTTGCTGCAAATTTATTACTTTGTGGTTGTTGCGAATCGGGGATCCTCGGGAAGATCGGTGACGATCGGGGGATGGCATACGCGTGTCAGTAGTTACCTATTTTTGCAGAGGTAACCCGGCCTTGTGTTGGCAGAGATCCGGTTAGGTTCTCGGGTCGTCTATTCCAGGGACGTACCCATCGTGGATAGGAAGTTCCTTAGCCTGACCATTTGTTGGAAATCCAAAGAAACAATACGAGCCTTTACGATTTCAATTGTATAACCTGTCTCCTCAGGAGGCAGCTATAGCAGGCATAATATAATGGTACCTATGCTGGCTAAGATTTATATTATACTTTCGAAATGTTTTCCACTATGCACTAATAATAATATCAAAAGGATTTGATTTTTTGCGTAGTAAGCATCTTTGACTGACATAAGAAGAAATCTCCTCCAAGTCTGCGTTTGCATTGTGTGTGTGGTGGGAGGTCTTATGGTAGTTTCATTTTCCAAAAGCATTGCGAATTGACATTAAAGTTTTCCTGTTGTTTATTTTAAAGATAAACTGTTTTACGATCTCACACCAGTCACCATGACAGACTCGGAGTTTATTGTTCCCTTCTAAACTCTGGGTGCCCACCAATTTCCACACGGGCAGCCTAGAGTTATATTATCAGGATATTCTGGATATTCTGGAGCTTTGGAAGCAAGCTGGATGACGAGACGTAGTATTTGTATCTGATAGTATTTATTCCGCTGTGTATTCTGTATGAGGACAAGTTTATAAAACTGTCCATTGTTGTATATTGACTCTGATTGATGTATGTATAAACTGATATAGTTCTTTGTTTTAAAAGACTAGTGATTATCTATTATATATTGTTCCGCTGCGATATGTGAGATTCTGATATTGTTTTCTGTTTCTGTTCTGATGTGTTGTTCTGTTGTTCTTCTCTTCTTCTTCTACTCTTTTCTTCTTCTTCTACCTTTTTCTTCTTCTTAAACCATCATAGTTCGTATTCCCGTTCATTTTGAGTTAACCAATGGAGATTAGTGGTTAATCAAGAGGTACGGATTTGCGGGCCTTGACAAGTGGTATCAGAGCATATGGTTAAGCGACAACCCTGCTCTGTTGGGTGTTACTCATTAGAGATAGAGTCAGTAGTACTCTAGAATGAGTTTGAGTGTAATAATAGATATGAGCGCGTATTTGTTATTTGAATATAAAATTGTTTTATATTGTGATGATTGGTTTGTTGAGTGGTATATGGATTCTGGTCGGTATTGTCCGTACAACTCTATCGATAGGGATCTCTAAACACTTGTATAGAACAATTCGGCACAGTATTGTTTTAAATAGGGTAAATGAAATAATTTTGCCCAAAACTATTTTTGTATAGAAAATAAATGTTTTTCTATAAAGTATTATAGTATATGGTTGCATGGATGTTAGGAAGTAATAATAGTGAATTATCATCACTGAAATTGAATAAGAAATTGGAATTATAACTCCAAAGTTAAGAAATGAATTCACATATAAATGAAATGTGAGGATGTAAATTATAAAAGTGATTTGTAATTTAAAACGAAATTCCAGAGAAGTTTTTGGAAATGTTTTGAAAAGAATTTGAGAATTTTGGAGATTTGAAAAGTTTAAATCTTTTTGATTTGAAAATGGAATTCAAAGGATTTTGGAAAAATGTTTTGACGGAATGAAAAGCTCTAAACTCTTTTCGGTCGCTGGAAAATAACTTCGGTAATGACTGCAGCATCATCGATGTTCATTTTCGGGTTTCCAAAAGAGGAAATTGCTGCCAAATTGTTTTAAATGGAAGTTGTTTGGAAAAATTGGATTTTTGCTTTAGAAAATTCAAAGGATAATTTGAACTGTTTTCAAAAATGGTTTTTGAAATGTTAGTAAACTCTGGAATACTATGTAGAAATATTTATGAAATAAGAAATAAGTTGATAACTTATACAAATTGAATTTTGATAGAATAAATTTAACTTAAAGATGAAGTTAAATAAATGTAAGTACAAGTGAATCAATTTTGATTTAATGAAAGCGAAATTGAAAGTTAAATTAGTGAATGAGTTTCAGAATGAATAGACAAATTTGAATAAGTGAATTGGAATCTGTGATGAATTAGTAATTGAAACTAATTTAAAATAGTGCAGTTATGAATGAAAGATAATTGATAAATTCAATATTCAGAAGATAAATAGAATCCAAATTGAATTGAATGATAAATTTAACTCAAATGAGAAATTGAAATGTGAAATTTAATTCAAATGAGATTTGAAATAAGAAAATGGTTATGTAACTTCAATAGTGAAGTAAAAATGTATATGCAGTTTACATTGAAAATTTGTAATAGAATTTGCAAAATGGTTTGAATGTGTAACTAGATATAATGGCTAGTAGGATATACAGGTGTAAAGGAATTGGATTTTAAATTTGAAGATATAATTTGAATTGCTTGAAAAAGGTATGTATTTAAATTTTAATATGAGATTTGATGATTTCTTGTCTAGCCGCTTGTCTTTTTCTTTTTCTTTTTGAAATCTGAGAGTCCGTAGGGACATTTTGTAGTCGTACTGTATCAGCCGCGCAAAGGAGACGCTGGCGAAATTTTTCGAAAATTCCGAGTGTTAGAAAAATTTTTGAGAAAATTTTGAAAGTTTAAATTTGAATTTGAATTTAAAAATTGAATTTTGAAGTAAACAATGATGTTTGAAAACTATAGAAGGTTTAGAAATTTAGTTGAATGATAACGAATCTTTAGTAGAAAGATTTGTTTTGAAAATTTGATAAAACTATTGGATTGTGAAAAATAGTAGACGAGTTAAGGACCATTTTTCCTAACTTGTAATTTCGGGACGAAATTCTTTTAAGGGGGGAAGTCTGTAACGACCCAGAATTTTGAACAAATTAAATTGAAAATATTTAATTAATTTTAAATATTTGAACGATGATTTAATTTGAATCCCGATATAACTTTGAAATTTGCGGTTAGACTTTAAAATTTAATCGATTGAGGTTGAATAAGAATTTAAATCTTCAATTTACAGTTGAAGAAAAATATTTCAAAAGCTTTTAAAATTCGTATTGATGATTTTGAAGATAACAGAAGCTTCAGAATCCAATTTCAAATTGATTTGATCAGTTTTGAAATTTATATCGTTTAACCGATATTTAAAAATAGCCGCCCGAGGCGCAGTCTCGGAATTCGACGAAACCAGTTCCATTGGGTCCGTAATATTGTATTATTACCGGATTTCAAATTTCGTAATTATCGGAGCTGTTATGTGACCGTACGACACATAAACGCGTTGAATTTTTATCGAAATTCAATTTGAATTTTAAATTTTTAAACTGGTCAACGTCAGCACGTTTCGTTCCTAAACTCATGCCGACAACTACGCCTACAATCGTGCAGAGAACAGGGGAGAAAATCGTGATTGCCCATGCCTCTTCTAATTTTTAAATTTCCCTTTCTCTTCAGTAAACAAAGAAACGAACGAAAGAAATATTAATGGCCGTAGCCCTTCACTTTAAAAGCAATCGAATTCGTTCGTTAACGGGGAAGTGCCGTTCTCCCCCAATTCTCGTTCACATCGAAGAGGGAGCGACACCTTTCATTTCGAGATGGGCGGCATTAGATTCGATCACGAATATGAACGAGGGCAAGTTCGTTCGCGAATTGGGGTCAGTCGAGCAAATCGCGACTGGGGCGACTGCGAGGGGATTGGCGAGGCGACTCGGTGGGATTCGCGGCGAGCGCCGGTGGCGAGCGATGCCGCGATTCGATTTGGGCTGCGATGGGAGCTGGCGCGCGCGCGTTCGAGGGTTTGATGGCGTGCGAAAGTCGAGGTCTGGAATCGCGAGTGAGCTTCGCGTGGGATATCAGGCAGTCTGAGTCGAGGCCATAGTCGCGCACACGAGGCTGAGGCAAGGCGGCGTCGATGGTTCGACTCGAGTTCGAAGGCGGAGGCAGTGGATTCGCCTGGGCTGAGGTTTTGGTTGTGGCGGAGATGTCTTCGGCTGGAGCAGCGAGGTGACTATTTTCTTTTATTAATTTAAATTGATTTTTATATAAATGTTTATATACCTGAAAAGAAAAGAAAATAATAATAATAATGTAGTTTTCAGTTTATATATATATATATATATATATATATTAAAATCTGTAAAGTTTGAAGGAGCAAAATATAGAAAAATAGAAATTTTAAATAAAACCTATATAGTTTATTTTTATATTAGTATATAGCTTCAAAAGAAAATAGATATATACGTTTTAAAATCACTGGTCAGTTTAAAATTATTAAGTGGAAAATATATTGTTAAAGGAGAAATTAGTTTTAAAATTTAATTTCTTGTTAAGCAAATTATTTAAAAGGAAAGTTAGTTTGAAATTTAAATGTTGGTTAAATAAATTTTATTTATAAAGGAATTGGTTTAAAAATAAATCATTCGATAAAATTAAATTTTTGGTTTTAAATAAATTAACAGATGATAATTTATTGTCAATTGATTCAAAAATTTATAAATTGTATAAATTATTATACAAGGTTAAAAATCAAGGAAATGAACTGGAAATGGGATGGGATGGCAAATAAAAAGCTAAGGTGAGATTATTTTCTCACTCAAAATATATTTTGTATGACAGTTATTTATTGACTGATTGTTGCTATTGATTGTGATATTAGATATAGTAGGATATATCTATTATATATAGCAATATATACATATTGGCATATGTATATATTGGATTGATGATTTCCCGCCTCGTATAGCGGATGAGACCCTATTGCGCCGTTAGTAAGCGGATTTTTATAAAAACCCATATACCGCGATAATTCCGTACTGGAGCGGAATTGGTATTGTGCTAACGTCTTTGGATGCAGGGAAACAGGTTGGAGGGATCCAACTGGATTCCTCACCAGTAGTTATTTATTTACAGATATTGATGTATATTTTGTTATCATATGTTGATATATGATGTTGTTGTTGTGATTGACCAATTGGTGCTATAGCATCATCGGATTTAAGTTTTAAAAATAACGACCTTTAATTTAAAAGGATTTTAAAGTGATTTTTGAAAGTAGACATTTTATTGAATTGTTGAATTGATTTATTTTAAATAAATAAACGTTTAAAATTTTAAAGTTATAAAAGTTAAGATTTTTGTGAAATATAACCCAAGTGTCATTTTTGAATAAATAGTTGATTTATTTATAAAAGGGTTTAAATTGAGTTTTTCACAGTATTATAAGCGGTCTATTTAAAGGATTTAAATAGTCGATATTTATAAATCTAAAACATTGGAATTTTAAACGAGCTTTGTAAGTGTTAGAACAAGACGAAATAAAAATTCGTAAGTGAATGAAATTTATGAATGGTGAAGTATAAATTGAATAGATGTGTAGAGTAAAAGATTTATAAGTAATAAACTTATAAATTAGATTGTTGCACTTAGATGGAATATGAATAGAATTGGCTAATAAAAAAATGATTTGGCAAGTTGAAATTGTTATGAAGTATGAACGTGATTTATAAACGTTGTTTTATGAATCCAAAACCAATTGAAATTGATAAGTTAAACACAGAAGCTTAATAAAGGAGATATATCCATGATTTTGGATAGTGGATAATCATTGAAATAAAAATGTATAGAAAATATTGAAATGTGGTTAGTGAAGTATATTCACGATTTTGGACAGTGAATATATTGTTAAGCAAAATGGATATTGGTTTGGGAAAGTGACATTGAAAATGAAGTTAATTGTTTTAAACGATGGTTTAAAATGTATTGAATATCGAAATCATAGATTTCAACATTTATTGTTGAAATAGACGTTTTCGAGAAATAAGGAAATGGTGGACTATAACACTGTTGTTATAGTAAATGATTTCCGAAAGGAAATGTTTTGTGTAGTATTGGGATTTATATATCTATCTAAATTTCGAATCCCTATACTAGTGATCTTGAGTCGTCGTAACGATGTTTTACGTAACATTCGTTTTGACTCAAATGAAATGTGTTTAAAGAATGATTTCCTTAAAGAATGAGATATATACTTAATTTTGATTTAAGTATATCGAATATTTTCTAAGTGTTGAAAATAAATGATTTGTGAATTACTTATTTTTAAATAAGTATGGAAATGCTTTTCCAAAATGAAATGAAACGTTTTTGAGATTTTATCTTCTTAAAGATAAACTGAAATTGAATATTTGAAATCGATTTGAGAATCGTATATCAGTAGATATTGAAAATATAAATTCACTATGGAATTTATAAAAGAAAGGGAATCTGTTTAAAAATAAATATTGATTTATTTTTGAAGTGTGGAAATTTTATATCTAGTAAAGATATTTTTGAAGATGAAATAATTTGGAAAATTATTTGGAATCTGATGATGTTGCGCATCTTTATTGATAGTTAAATAACCGACTATCAATAATTACCTTTAGATAGGTATTTGTTGTGAATTGGATGAATTTGAATGCCACACTTATTTTTGAATAAGCGCTCACTATTCGGGTTAGCCGGGAAAGGACCATGGGGTCGTATAACCCATTCCGAATATGTGATACGTCGTTATGAATTGCATTTGAAGACCGGTGTTGAAGACCGGATATTTTTGAAAACGAAAGGATTACCGTCGCGTTACTCTACATCGGCTGATCTCCGGTTTAGAGGTTTTATCACCCTTAGTGACGGGAAGTCCGGACGTGATTAGAAATTTATCCGGATGTGCAAGGGCTTCGTGAGAAGTGCCTTCGGTTCTGTTCGATCCCGGAACAGACTTGTATGGATTGTGTGTCTGACGTTACAATTTGAGATATAAAGCTGATCTCTTTCAAATACATTTCTGTTGGTGGCGGAGAATTTATTCTCTTAGCTTAACACCCTTCTCTGAGACGTACGAGCTCAGAGGTTATGTAGTTGAAATTTATCAGCAATATATCCCAATTTGGTAACGTGGCATACTAAGTGTTGCTGTGAAATGATCAGTGTTTGATCATTTGTGATATGATCATTTGTTTGATCTTATATCTTTGTGATCATAGGTTGATCATTTTGTTTGACCCGAAGCAGGGCTTTTTGAGAAAGCGTAGCTTTGTGGACGAGACTTCGTCGAGCCTCACACCCCGGAAATGGTCGAAACAGGAAGGATGCGGCAAGGTTCTAGGGAGTAGCGCCCCTTAGTGTATGTCATTCCTTCTGGATAAAGGTGGTATCATGGTATGGAGCCCAGATACTTAACCTCTGTGGTTGCTGCAAATTTATTACTTTGTGGTTGTTGCGAATCGGGGATCCTCGGGAAGATCGGTGACGATCGGGGGATGGCATACGCGTGTCAGTAGTTACCTATTTTTGCAGAGGTAACCCGGCCTTGTGTTGGCAGAGATCCGGTTAGGTTCTCGGGTCGTCTATTCCAGGGACGTACCCATCGTGGATAGGAAGTTCCTTAGCCTGACCATTTGTTGGAAATCCAAAGAAACAATACGAGCCTTTACGATTTCAATTGTATAACCTGTCTCCTCAGGAGGCAGCTATAGCAGGCATAATATAATGGTACCTATGCTGGCTAAGATTTATATTATACTTTCGAAATGTTTTCCACTATGCACTAATAATAATATCAAAAGGATTTGATTTTTTGCGTAGTAAGCATCTTTGACTGACATAAGAAGAAATCTCCTCCAAGTCTGCGTTTGCATTGTGTGTGTGCTGGGAGGTCTTATGGTAGTTTCATTTTCCAAAAGCATTGCGAATTGACATTAAAGTTTTCCTGTTGTTTATTTTAAAGATAAACTGTTTTACGATCTCACACCAGTCACCATGACTGACTCGGAGTTTATTGTTCCCTTCTAAACTCTGGGTGCCCACCAATTTCCACACGGGCAGCCTAGAGTTATATTATCAGGATATTCTGGATATTCTGGAGCTTTGGAAGCAAGCTGGATGACGAGACGTAGTATTTGTATCTGATAGTATTTATTCCGCTGTGTATTCTGTATGAGGACAAGTTTATAAAACTGTCCATTGTTGTATATTGACTCTGATTGATGTATGTATAAACTGATATAGTTCTTTGTTTTAAAAGACTAGTGATTATCTATTATATATTGTTCCGCTGCGATATGTGAGATTCTGATATTGTTTTCTGTTTCTGTTCTGATGTGTTGTTCTGTTGTTCTTCTCTTCTTCTTCTACTCTTTTCTTCTTCTTCTACCTTTTTCTTCTTCTTAAACCATCATAGTTCGTATTCCCGTTCATTTTGAGTTAACCAATGGAGATTAGTGGTTAATCAAGAGGTACGGATTTGCGGGCCTTGACAGACGTTGGCTCAAAATTAGGATTTGAAATTGTACCGTTTCAAATAAAATAACGGTCAGAAAACGCAGAACAAATTTTGTCCAAAAATATAAATGCTACACCACAACAAATCAAGCTCAGCCCAAGTCGAGTCAAGTCGGTTGGTCGGCGCGCGCACGTGTGCATGTGATGGTTATGCATGCACTCCCTTCTCAACACAAAAGCAACATTTAGGTGTCCAAAGAGCCCAATTTAGGAGCTAAGAAACTCATATATATATATATATATGAGTATCCTTCAATAATCCCTATGGTGTGGGACCCAAGCAATAAATGCACTTATTCCAAAATCTTTAATTTTAAAAAAATTCATAAACTTATTTTTTTCAAAACAATTTCCAACATAGTATAAATTTGAACTTTCTTTATTTTATTTTAGTCATCATGTATCTTATATAATAGTAGATTACATGAACAAAGAATTAGTATAAAAGCAACCGATGGTTCACAAGGATTTGGTTTGCATATTTGTTATTTGTGTTAACAATCTTTCTCTAAATCTACTTGTTTTCAACTACACACAGACTTCTTTTTCCAGATTAAATCTTTAATCAACATTAAATTGTTCATACTAATTGTTCTATCCACTATTATTTAGATTGAAGTGAGAGTTCCCTAAACAATGCTCTATAGTAAAATGAATTTGTACTCTGTTTTTTATTTTAGCCGTTGCATATATGGTAGTATCTTTTAAGAATGTGAAATCAATTTCCTCTTTTTTTTTATAGAATGTCTACTCTTTTGGTAAAATACAGAAGGTATGCTCATCATTTGTTTAATATTATACATGCCTTATAATAAATGCAACCATGTTTTGTTATAATTCTAAATATTTAATCAACATCATAATTATTTTTATTAATCGGTTTACATATTTATCTTTTTAGTTAACAAATTATTTTTAAACATAGCCTTTTAGATCTACACAAATTTCTTCTCTTAGGTTAAGTCTTTAACTATCATTAAATTGTCTTTTAATTTTGCATATCCCGCAAGAAATATGCTTAATGCATTCCTAAACTTTTATGAGGCAAGCTCTATGCTTAATCAAATATGAATCTTCAGATTGGATGCACAACTTACTATGATTTTTGAAATATAAGATGACAGATATTTAGTGTGGAACTTTTACAAAATTATATTGCATCTAGAGACCTGATTATATGTTATTTAATAGGTTTCTTTTTTATCACTTCCATGTTTTCATTGTTAAAAAAAATCAACTAGACAAGATTTAATCGTCATTAAGTTTTCTATATACCATTTTTTTCATATTGAATTCTTCACTATAAAGACATTGAATTCTTTATTAAAATGAATAACAATGAACATATGTTCTCCTTCTAATTTACAAATGGCTATCAAAGCTTGAAAACTAATAGAAGTTGTGTAAAATTAAAGAAAAAAATCTAGAAATATAAAATATTGCAAAATCGCTAACTTGGTGTACTTATAGTCAGCTATATGTAATAGGACCAACTTACAAACTAATACAATTATGTAGGCTCAAGATGTGTCTCACGGTTGTTCTTAGTCTAGATTACTTTAATAGTTCTTCTAACACCGGTAGAGATGGTACATCTATGCAGCTCCAAATCAACCACAACTCTGAACTATCATATAGAAGTTTGGGACCGACCAACAATATGAATTAGAGCCAATACAATGGACTTGTATATGATCCAAAACTCTAAAATAGAAAATGATTAAATACGTTGAAACAAAATTAACTATGCTTAAAATGAACACAACTTATTAGAATGTTTAATAAGAATTCTCATACAATAAAAGAGAAACTATGAGTTTCTTATCAATGTCGAGAAAAAGAATTGTTAGTAATGACAATTACCTTAGTTGTCAATAAGCTATGTAGTGTATAAACTCTATCATATGATACAATGCTTTAAATCCGAAATTTATTCCAAGTGCATCATCAGAGTACTATTTTGATAGTTATACACTAAGGGATATGATCCATCAACCGTGGGTATATCTTCAGAAGGAAGATCGATGCTATTGGAATATAGTAGGCAATAATGGTGAGAGTAACCTTATAAATATTAATTTTTGAAATTAGCGTAGTAGACTCATCAATCAACGTGATTGAGTTGGTTCAGACTCTATTCGCAAATTATTGTCCGACATGACTATGAATTTCGGTAACACTTTGTCGGAATAGAAATTCTGAATAATGACTTAGAATAGAATATTTGCACATAATAACCAAAATATCACGACATTAGTGGGAGCGATATTTGACCTTGTAAGTGTTAGATAAGATCCAAGAACTGATACAACAGTATCGTATGATAAGCATTAAAATTATGCAAATATTTAAAATCAAATAGTTTGATTATTAGTCAAAATGAAGAGGAAGCGTGTGTCTATAAAAATGAATATTAAGAGGCACTGAAATATTTCTAAAACTATATTTAAGGATGTTGGGATTATTTCGAAGGATATATACACACACAAAATTAAAATGTTTAAAATAAGAAATGAGATGGATTTCTTTTGCATCGGCAATATGATTTATCATGTAAGTTATATTGTCTACTATATAGTTATTTGCTTATGTAACTAATGCACCGAGTAAGTATCAACTCCGAATTAAGATCACTAAATGATAGCTATAATTATTCTTGAGTATTTATGGAATACTAAAGAATTGACAAACACCATTGTCCCAGTGGTTAAAAGCTTCGATTTTGATGCAAGAGGTCACAGGTCTGAAACTTGAATAGCATAATTCAAACATATATTGATATGTAGTATGTTGTATACTGCCTAAAACTTGTACTACTAATATGTGTTACAATCTAAGTACCCAATTTCAAAAAAATATACTAAAGAATGGTTTATGGTAACAACAAACTCCATATGAAGGAGTATTCAGACTCAAACTTCATAAGTAGTATAGAATATGGTATGTCAATCCTAAATTCATATTCAACCTTAGTTAAGGAGCTTTGTGGTGGAAATGTTCCAAATGAGAGGAGGTGGTTGATTCAACCAAAGGCCAAATACATTGCCTTGAATAGCACTTAAATAAAAGTACTATACATAAATTCCCAAATTTATAACTAAGCTAGGGGTGATTCCAAATGTTGAGAATCCTATTACCTTTATTATGAAAACAATGATGCGATATAGATCGTAGAAAAACCTAGGGCTCATAAGATGTCTAGACACATGCTGCGAAAGTTCCATATGATAAAGGTAGTTTGTCAACGATGGAGAGATGTTGGTGGACATAGTAGATAGTAAAACAATAAAGTAGATATGTTCACTAAGGAACTAGTTCGATCAGTTCTAAATTGATCAAAGGAATGATATTAAGATCTCATAATTAACCCCAATGCAAATGAGAGATGATAGTGTTAGTAGTATGCTCCATGAGTAGTTATGTAATTTGTTACATATATCTAATAATAAAGATGTTTGTTTTCTGTTATATAGTTTGTCATATTATGATATAATTAATTAAGAAATTAATTCAAAGTATTTTAGTAAGGAAATCCAGAAATAAAAAGTTACATGATTGTAGTTGCAAACAGTTGCAATCTTGAGTAATTAATCACAAAACAAATTAATATTTTGTTTTAAATATTCATGGTCATGATGTTTTGAGAAAGGATATCACTTTATCCGTTGAGACTAGAGTATGCAACGCTCTTCAAATGTTTGGTAGTTTATTACTCATGGATGCTAGATGGCACCAACAGGTTATGTACTCATAGTTAATGAGTAAATATGGAATGACTCGTCTGATAGTTTCTTGTTGATTAATAACAACTGGGTCAAACATAAATCTCTGTGTGACAATGTTACATAGTTACCTTGACTTGAGAATAATATGGGAGTTCAATGTGGATACTTCACTTTGATTATAGTTAAATCATCGCATAACATCCATCGAACAACTATAGTTGTGTCTGAGTTGAAGCAGGTGGAGTGAATCACTATTCAATAGAGAATCCGTCTCCTCGGTTATATAAGTTTAGTATCACGGTTACTGTAGTCAATTCCTAGTCAAAATCTCTAACTAGAGTACAACGATTAATAGTAAATTTTATTATTTAACTAAGAACTTTGTTTATGGACTAATCAAGTTGAATGTGGATAATATTAGAGTTTTGACGAATACCAAATTCCATACATTCTAAAGTGATATGGTGTTGGTGAAGAGAACATGTGTAAATTATTATCACTACTAGGACCGGTTCTATAAAATATGATTTTACTGAAAAGATTTATAACGATTAATTTGACCAAACAATTACATCACCGGCTAAGTGGTGTGTGAATGTTAATTTTTGAATTTTTCAATGTTAACCGCTGACTGAATTCACACCTTTGAGTCACACAACCGCATTTGTGAATTCTCTGAAAAACCACGTGATTTTATTAGTTCATAAATTATTATAAATTATTTATTAATATTTAAGAAATGTTAATATTGATTTATTTAATGCTTTGTGTGTTGCTAGTAATTATTTGGATGTGTCTATAAAAGTTATATATGCACGTATCGATATATGATATTAGTATGTATTTAAACCGGATTTAAATACCATTAGTTAATGAATGGGCTTTTGGAAAAGTTGATCCTTATAGGGGGCAAGTGTTGGTCAACCATACAAAGGAGAAAGGAAGGCTTGGCTTAAGTTAGAACTAATTGGAAATTAAAAAAGGGAAGTTTATGCAGAGAATGGAAAAGGTTTCTATTATCTACGTAAAACATTATTCTCTCATAAAACATTATTCTCTCATTATTCTAATTTAATTTTCTTTTTCTCGTTTCCTCTTCATCCAGCCACCCCTATTCTCTCTCACGGTCGAAATTTTTTCAACCATAATCAAATATAAAAAATTAAATTAAGGTGGTTCATTCGATTCTAACAAAATCGAGTGATGATTCAAGAAGTATAGGAAGCAATTCACAAATTAAGGTGTTACAAAGGGCTAAAACTAGTGAGGTAATTATTCATTTTTAATATTAATATGTCACCAACTCTAAAGTATATTTGTATTGCCAAATACTCATTTATGTGACTTTTCAATTGCTGAATATTTTTAACCTTTGACATATTTTAAATTTAAATTACTATAATTATAAATGAACAAATCATATACATGTATACTATTGATATTTGGATTTGGTCATTAATTTTGAAAGATTGGATCTAAATTTATTTAGATCTTGTGTAAAAGAAAATTTTATTTTGTTAAAGTTATATGTATGTAATAATTGAACACACACAACATTTTTATACATTTTATATAATATGTTATGTTAAATTATGCTATAATAAATATAATTTCATATATATAACCATACACATGTTTGATTTTGAAATATTTCATGTTTAATTTAATTCCCTATTCTATTCAGAATTCATTTGTTTTTGGGTATATGTAACAACCCGTAATTTACGATTAATGTAATTAATTAACTAAAAGGCCAAGAGGGGCTAAATAAGAAAATAATAGGGACAATGAATTAATGGAAACGAGTATGTAGGCCAAGTTCAAGTGATTGTGGGACAATAAACATGACCCTTTTTCATTCATTAATTCTATTCTACTAAAAGTAAAATGAAAAGCTCAAAACATACATTAATGGTGGTGGCTTAGAAAAATGAGAATAAAGAGAAGATGAAGCAAATACAAGCTAAAAAAAGAGAAGAAGATCTAATCAAGATTCCTTAAAAGATTTAAGTGAGTAATACTTAACCTTTTATTCAATTTGTTTCTATTGATTTGGACAATGTTCTTTTGTTGGTTTTTATATAGATTTATGTCAAAATGAAAACCTTATACGTTGCCCTAACCATTGTTCTAAATTTGGGTTAGTAATTTGAGAAGCTCGTGTATTAGAATAAATTGTTATGAATTTCTAAAGTAAAAACTTAGAAAATATACAAGGAAAATAACTTGTAATTCAAATGTAAGAAAAGGTAGCGATAAAGGAATTATTCACAAATTTTTTGGAATTTTATAAGACTTTCTATACATAAAATAAGCTAGAACGAATGGAGAACTGTGTTGGTATTCAAGGGGGGATCGACGTTAAGAATTGATGGAAATAATATAAGTATTAAAATAATAATGTAAGAGGTCAAGATCCACAAAAGTAGCTAAAAAGATAAACAAAGGACTTTACAAATGTCAGAAAATAGTACGATAACTTATCGAGTGACGACACATGTAAAGGTGGTGACGTACTTGGTCCAAGCTGTCAAATATTGTCAGGTGTCAAGCGAAGGTGGCAGTCGCCAAACGTCTCCAAGGAGAACTGTGCTTAGTAAAATTATGCTAGGTAGTGGGGTAGTGATTTGCCAAAGGAATCCAGGAACTTTCTGGAAGAAAGTAGTTTTGCACCACAAATTTTAATGAGAAATAGCGCCATAATCAGGTAAAGAGAATAAGACAAATTGCGCCATCATACTGCACCGCAATTTGGGAGAGAACACGCTCGATAAGCAAAGAGTGTATTGCACACATGGGTCAGTGCAGGATGTACTGTGTTGAAGTATTATAGGTGGAAGTAAGGTATGAAAGGGCTATTGACAGTAAGTAAGGACACTTGCTCGAATGCACACCAGAAGAAACTTCAGGTGAGGAGAAGCATTCAACTTCTAGAGGTTTGCAGGGGGCTGATTCTATGCAACCTCAAATTAAAATAAAACAGTACTATATGGGGTTGATTCTATACAGTAAGTGACTACATGTTAATGATTCTTTATAGTCCAGGATTAGATAATTAAATGAGACCTGCGGATGGCTGATTTATAGCAGGTCAGAATCAAATGAATAAGTATTGGATAAGGGGCTGCGGGTGGTTGATTCATAGTAGTCCAAGGTCCAACATTAAATAAAATAATTAATTAAGACTTGCGGGTGGTGGATTCATAGCAGGTCCAATATTAAATAAAATAAATGAAAGAATCTGCAGGTGGTTGTTTCATAGCAGATTGGAATCTAACAAGGGATAAGAATGAGGACTACGGGTAGGGTGGCATAGTAATCCTAAGCAAAATAAAAGCAGTTTTGCAGGGAAGTAATTCAATGCAGACCAATTTTAAACAAACGTATGAATTAATACTATGGAGACTGGGTTCAATACAATATAAGTAAAACATGATAAGAATTAAAAAGAAACTGCATCGGAATGAATTAGTAACTATGTAGATCTTATGCAACATTAGGTTTTCACTTCAGTCAATTGGGCATGGGTGGGAACTGCGCAGGGGAGCAGCAGTATCTGTATTAAGTAAAACTTGAGAACTTTCCAGGGTAAGTAAATATGACCTTTATTTTGTGCAGTATTATGTATGCGGTTTGTGGTTAGTGAGCAGAAAACCCATTCCGCGTTATGCGGCGTGGTCTCACTATGTAATTTATGATGTATTTTCAGGTCAATATTATTCAGAGCAGATTTTATGTATGATCCGTGTTTTTATAAATTTTTTTCTATAAACTCACGGATACTCATTTAAATAGACTGAGTTTATGGGATAAGCAGGTTATTTTGGGTGCAGATTGAAGATCGAAGACAAAGAAGAAGGTCTAGTTATTTATTAGTGTATGATTCATTCCGCTGTTATGAGTGTTTGGGTGGCATAATCATATGTTGTCCTGATACTCTACTATGTATTTCTATGTTATATCTTGACCCCTGTACAGGTACGGCTTGGGGTTAACTTTGAATAGGTATGTACTGAATATTAAGACAAATTTGATGAAATGAAAATAGTTGTTGTTCTGTTTACTTAGGCCGTTTTGAATGTACAGAACTCACTCTTGATCGCTTGAAAATAATTCTGATGATGACTGCAGCAACATTAGCGTTCATTTTGGGTCTTTTAGTGGGGTATGTTACAGTGTATATTTGAAAAAGGTTGAAATTGTTTATGATGATTGATATGAAATTTCAAATGTTTGAATAATATTAGTTGCAATATTGTTTAAAAGGTGAGTTGGTTTATGAGTCTTTATGAAATATTTCAAATCTATGAAGTTTAATGTTAAAAAATTTTGTTTATAGATATATGAGGAATTATATTTCTCTTTCATTCTAAAAGATTATATTTTTTATAATTAGAAGATTGCATATGAGGAAGGCGGTAGACGCTTTCCCCTTTCTAATTTATTACTAATTTTTCACGTAGGTATATGTATGTGTGTGTGTCTATGTGTCTAAACTACACACACATAAATGTGTGTGTGTACATATGTATATGTATATATGTATGGTACTATAAATATCTGTATACAAACAATACACACACAATAGATATAAACCCCAATATCTATATATGTGTGTATGACGTGTGCATGCATGCGTGTGTGTGTCTATATATACGTACGTGTGTGTGTATGGTTATACACATGTTTATACATCATCATACGATCATTTTATGATTATATGATATATATTTAAACTAATCATTGAATGAAATTTAATTAATAAGATTAACTAATAAATATAAATTAATTTTACGTGAAATATGATTTTATTTAAATAGACTGATAAGATTTAGTGCTAGTTAATAGACTTCATAGCCCATTAATATCCATATAGGGGACAAAATTGAAATTTACCCATTTTACCCTGTGCGAAATGGATCGGATTCTAACACTTTTAATGTGCATTCGAAATTAACTTAGCTGAAATAATTAATAAATATTCTAAATTATTATGGAGAAATTAAAATAATTATATGTTGATTTAGTTGTAATTATATTGTTAATATTAATAGAGGGATGAATAATTAATTGTTTAAATATATATATATATATTTATATATTTATTTAACTATGTATATTACCTGAAAATAATATTTATTAAATAATAAATACTATAGCATAGTCAAAATTATTGATTGGTAATTATAACACTAGGCTCATTGATAATAGCTAAATGGTTATCATTTTATTGGGTCGATGGGCCTAGTAAATAAACAAAGCCTAACTTGTAGGCATATAATAACGAGATAATTTGGTAGCGTCTAATCCTATAAATAGACCTATGAAGCCTCCATTTAAAGACAAAGAATCGCTCCACCATGAAAGTTATTTGTTAATTAATGGCTTTGCAGGGCATAATCAAATTGGAGAAGGAGTTCTCTAAGGGCGTATTTATCAATTTCATAAAAAACAAGTAAACAAGATGTTAAATTATTCTTCTCGATGATATAACAAACATGCAATCATAAGTTTATCTATTTTACAAAAAGATCGTGGGAAGATCGTGGTTAAAATTGTGCCAAATCTAGTTTGAGCTCCACCATCTCGTTCATTACTATTCATCATCTCCTCATTGCAAAGCTCGACAAATCATCACAACCTAAGTTGGAGACTAATCAAGTTGAATTGCTTAAGCATCATCTTCAATGGTGAAGGTGGCGGATAGAGAAATCTCTTGTGATCAATGGCGATGAGCGGCAATCGACGATGCCAATAGATTACTATTGGAGAGACATCGCGTCGGTGGCAGTTGGAGGAGGGTCCGATGGTAGGATGTGGTCGGGACGAATTGTTAAAGTTGAGGAAGAATGGAAGCTAGGGTTTGTATGATGATAGGTTAAATTTTATATAAGTCCCTATAAATTAACTATTGCACTTTAGCCCCTATATGTTAAAATATGCATAGTTCCCACATATGAACTCTGTTTTATGCACAACTTGCACTGATGGGTTTATATCACCTGATCTAACATCCCCAACCCCCACCTCCTGAGGTGACTTTAGCCCCTCCCTAGGCTCTTCCCATCATTGCTGACCATTGGCTGCATCCCCTCCCCAATGACTCATACACTAGCCGACCCACCAACTCCTCATTCATAGTTGACCCGCAGTCAACCCCTCTCACCCAGGTGTTGCTCCTCCTTCCTAAAAAAATTTGATGCCTCCTCTCCTTCCAACTATGATTGTTTTATTTCTTCCTTAACCAACAGCGTTGCTTACTTTTTTCAACGCACTTATTTGATAAAATTTAACCCACTGATTAATATCGATATGTTATAATTGTTGGTTGGTTAATTATTTGATATTGATACGATATTGTATCATTTTTGGAAAATATTTGCATATTATTTGTGAAATAAAATCCCTTAACATTTCAAAAGAAAATAATAATATAAGTGATCGTCGTTATGATATTGGTTTAGTTGATTAATAATTATTTGTGTTATAACCGATCATTTTACAATTATTTAATAAGTGATACTTGATGTAGTGATTAACATATCCCTTATAGATCATTTAATGATCCTTAAATAATTGATAACTAGTTGAGTAATATACTAATTAATAATTACTTAATTTAATAATTTATTTATAATTGATTCATATAGTTGATTAATAGTTGATTCAAGGTTGATTAGTAATTGATTAATAATTGACTAATAATTGATTAATTAATGATTAATAGTTGGTTGATAACCGATTGATAATTGATTAATCATCGATTAATAATTTACTAATAGTCGATCCATTTGAAATACTATGAGCAAATTAATGTTTGGCTTTTTTTGGTAGGAGTTGTACATGATTGTTATATAGATGTTAGTTTTTATTGTGAAATGAACATCATTTTTCATTTGATACAACATTTGTTAGATTTGTCCTACTAATTGAGAGATTACAAACAAATAAATTTCATAAATCATTTCAACCTAAATGGTAACAATATTTTGATAACAATTAATTTTTGTGCTCCATGTACACACATTAACAAACAATACAGGGAATAATAAGAAGTACTACCAAAATTTTGTTAAACCATTTGAGAGGAAATGACTTATAAAATATAAATATAACTTTCTATTTGTAGTGGGAAGTAGATTGACCGACTGATAAATAAATAATTTCTATCAAATTTTTTGATTAAATGAATAATAGACTAATTTTTGTTAGACATAAAATAAAATAATATCATATATATATAAATATAAAAATTAAAATATTTAAAGGTATAATTATTTCTAAGTATATCGATCCATGGACTAAGACAAATTTTCCCATTTTTTCCTTTGATCTTCATAGTTGTTTGTCTCAAGTCCAAAGTCCATTCCTTTATCATTTTATAATCCAATTCCATTGAAATGTCGTTTGGGTAAATTGTTGAATAACAAAAGGGTTGAAGAGTTGGTGAAATGTTGACTCAACCTGTATGGATCGACGGTGATGTTGGAACTGGGACGACACGTAGTGTGTTAAATGGGTAAATTTCAACAAAAACTTACCATTTGAATCTTATTTTGTCAATGAACTCTAAATATTCAAATCGAATCAAAATTAATATGAAAATAAAATCATTATTTTATTTTATTTATAAATATTGTTTTATTTTGATATTATAATTGCATTATACAATATGAATATGTGTATCATATACACATGTGTGCATATGTGCATGTGCAACATATACAGTATACATGGTTTAATATAGTCATATGTAAATGCTGGTACAATGAAACAAACATATTAGCTCCTCCATATACATATATGTTGTCTAATATACATACATACATATATATACATATATAATTTAATATGATAAATATATAGTATAAATTATTGTATAAATGTTGCATTGTAGAATAGTATTATTTGTAAATACACATATAAACAATTTCAATTTAAATTTGAATTAAAATATCAAATTTCAAATTTTAGATCTATATCTAGATTAGAAATATCTTATAATTTAAAATTCAGAACCATTTATATTAAACTATACATACGAAAATATTTTATGTATTTTTCTAAAATGAAAATATGTATAATATAAATATCTGTTTATATATTAAAATTAATGTTTAAAAATCAAATATATATAAAAAAGGATGATATATATATATATATTGAAACATAAATAAATAAATACATATGTGTTCATATATAAATTTTTGGCCAAAACAAAATTAACTTTTTTGTTAAAACATTTATTTAATTTTTTTTAAAGCAGTTTCCATATTGAAATTGGTTAAAATATAAAAAAATAAAATTTTATTTTTGAAATTTTAATTTTGCAACATTATAATTTAGTGTTTATTAAACATATATATGTGTGTGTGTGTATTTATGTATGTATGTATGTGTTATAAGATATATTTTAAATTAAGTTAATACATCATATTTTAGAAACAAATATTTATATATTTAATTACGTTTTACAAAAAAAATTATGGAATCTCAGTAAATTCGGCTTTGCCGGAAACATCTGGAGGAAACACAAGAAGGTCCGCCACAACCTGCATCCTCAATATAAGTCAGTCCTTTCGTATGACTCAGTGCAGTTGCCAGAGATTGAACCCTCTTCCTTCCATGAGGGAGTCGGATGCGGAAGGTTTTATAAATTATTATGGATTTATATATATACACACACAGTAAATAAAAAATTCTTTTTTTAATTTTGTATTATTATGTACATTATTTAATAAAATTTCATATGTAATATATATATACACACACATACATTTAAAACATAAAATTTTGTTTTAAAATCCGTTTAAATTTTATTTAAATTTGAAACTTCTATTTTTGGGCGGTGAGCTACACACACACACACACACACACACATATATATATATATAATTACAATACTTACATATATATATATATATTCATACACACACATATGATAGAATTAGGAGTATGCCCTAGGGGCAATTATGTAATTTGTTACATATATCTAACTTGATGGTCAATCTTGTACAAACTAAAAGGTGTTTTCTTTCTATTATACACTTGATATAATGTGTTATATTAATTAGTTAATTTAATTAAAAGTATATTTAATAGAAAATTCATAAATGGTATATTTTGTGACAGAAGTTACAAAGTGTTGTAACCGTGAGTAATTTATCACAATGAAAATAAATATTCTATGTTAAATACTCCTAGTCAAGATGTATCGAGACTGGATATCGATACATCTATTTAGACTAGATTATGTAACGCTCTCCAAATGTTGGGCAGTGCATTACTCCTGACTGATGGGGCACCAAGGGGTTATGTACTGATAGTTATTGGATAACTATGGAATGACTCACTCGATAGTTTTTTGTTGGTTAATATAACTAAGGTCAAGCAGACAATATCGATGTGACTAATTTACATAGTTCTCTCGACTTGAGAATACTATTGATCTTCAATGTGGAAGCTCCGCTTTGATTATCGTTAAATTGTGGCACGACGTCCACTGAACAATTATAGTTGGGTCGAGTGAAAGCATTGGAAGTGAAAAACTGTTCAGGAGAGGATTCATCTCCTCAGTTATACGACGTTTGTATCACGGTCAACTGATGTCAACTCAAAGTTAAAGTCTCTGGCCATAGCAGTTCGGTTAATAATAATTGTTATTATTGAACCAAGAATTTTGTGTTTGGATTATAAAGTTGAATGTGGACGATATTGGAAATTATCGTATTTCATAAGTCCTAATGTGATATAGTTTTGACGAAGGAAATTGGTGTAAATAATTGTCACTATCGGGCACCGCTTATAATAAGTAAAATTGGATTTCACCAAAAGATGTGTAAGCGATAAATTCAGCCAAAATGTCTCACCACCTGCTAAGTGACGTGTGAACATTAATATTTGAATAGTTCGATATTAATCGCTGACCGAATTTACACCTTCGAGTTGCACAACCGTAATGATGAATACTCTGAATGAACCATATGATTTAATTTATTTATAAATTGTTGTAAATTAATTAAATTAATTAATATTTATAAAATATTAATTATTAATCTTCATTTGATTTGTTTGAATTAGTACTTAATAAATTGCGTCTATAAAAGTTGTAAACGTGCGTATTGATATTTGATATCAATAAAATATTTAAATTGGATATACATAGATTAAATGCTAAGTGTTTTTTTGGAATTTTTCATTGAGGCTCACATGCATGATGAAAAAAAGGGATAGGTTTCAAATGTGATTTGAAATCTAAAGGAGGAACTAAAAAATGGAAATAAATCTCCTTTTTATGAATCATTTAAATATCAAGTATGAAATGAACTTTCTCCTTTTCTCTTTATTATATTCTGCCGAATATATGAAGAGGATGGAAGAGGATTTGGTGATTTAATTTTGAAATTAAATAAGATAGGTTTTAAAGGGAAAAATTGGAAAGGTTTTAATTTCTTATTTTAAAACATATTATCTCTCTCATCCTCATTCACGTTTTGTTTTAGACAGATAATTTTTCCTTCTTTCTTAAGCTTTCCTCCTCTCCTTTAATGGCCTCTGTGAAAATAAAAATTTCATAAAACAAATTCAAGCAAAACAAATAAATTCAAGATGGTTCTTCTCTTTTGATCTTTGCAACATCTGGAGGCTGATTTCTGAATCTAAGAGATTTGATTCATCACTCAAGGTACGATTCATTGGCTACATCTAAAGGAAAAATTCAATGTTTTAAGGTGTACTTCAAGGAATTGGAATTAACGTATGATCATTTTATTCTAATAATTTTGATATAATGTTTTAATGAATAAAATTGAATATCATAATTTATTTGTGTATAAAATTCTCTCATTTGATTTGAAAATTGATTATGTAGTTCGAATTGTTTATTATATGAATTGATTTGTTTTTTTAGATAAAACAAAACTGAAACTTGTATATGATTAGACAATATTTTAATTTTAGATCTATTTTTAAACATTCAAATCAAAGTGTAATTCTTTTGATTTGAATGTTTATATGTTCTTATTGTTTACATTTGTACCGTAATAGAAACTTACATATGATTAAATGATGTTTTGATAATAAATTGATTACAATAAATTTCTAAATGTTTTACCATGTTTGATATCACAATTATCCTTCTTTAACTATTCAAAGGACTTTAACATATTGCTTAGTTCAGTATGTCCACATTTTGTTTTATAATAATAATGGAAAAAAATTACTTATTCATATAGGTTGAATCTCCCTAGATTTGAAAGTTGATTTGTTCTTATGATCTGTATCTTATTGTAATTGAAACCCACACATGATTGAAGGATGTTTTGATAATAAATTGATTATAATAAATTTACAACATTTGTTACCCTATTTGGCATGACTAATATCTTTCATTAAGTATTCAAAGGATTTTTAATATATTGCTCAGTTTAGTGTGTTTCACTTTTGTTTAAAAAAACATTTTTTCATATAGGTTGAATATCCTTATTTGAGTATATACACATATATTTTGTTAACTAATTTAAGTTTACATAAATTAATAAATGAAACAGAAAATTTAAATGTAATATGGTTTATTTTGAATTAATTAAGAAGTTTTGGGTTAATCTTTATATACAAATAATCACATCTATATGTATATTACATATAAACCATAATGTTTATATTTCAAATTTTATAATTTAAATGCTTTATTAATATCAAACAATTTTAAACGAGGCGGTATTATGTGCATATGAATTATTGTTGGCTATTCCTATTCTTATGTCATAATAATTCATTGATTTCTAATTTAATGTTGCATAAATCAATTTTGTCAAGAAGGGGAAGATAAATCAATCATCTTTGTCATCTTTTTTTTCTTTCCCTTTTGTCCCTTATGTGATTGCCTTTAAACTTATTATTATTTATTCATATATATCATGTTATCAAGTGATCATACTTGCCTTATGTTTAACTATTCTATCACACAATTAAGGATGAATATATTTGATATATTCAAACTTATTTTTATATCACATTCTTGATTGTTTTAGAATTAAATTAATAAAACAAAATATGGTCCACTAAATACGTTTAGACTTCATAGGCCCACTAATGATCCAAAAAGGGTAAAATTTTGAAATTCACCCATTTCTTCCACTGTGGGCTAACCTAGTTCCTTCAATGGTACCAAAGCCCTATAGTCTATATGGTCTAAATTAGTTATGTTTGGGCTAACTAATTAAGCTTGCTCACTTAGTACGATGTCTAGAAAGGTGATGTCTAGGATTGGAATTGGGTAGTCAAGTACCATGTCTCTACCTGGTTACCTGTCTGGCCTGAAAGGTGAAGTGAGCCCAATGTTTGCCCCTGATAGAAAAAGCCCAATTTGAATTGGGCCTTGGGCTAATTTTCAAAATAGTTTTGAAAATTAAGACTATATTTTAAATTTAAAAATTAAACTTAAAATAAAAACATGTTTATTATAAAAAGTTATAATTTAATATAAAATTTCAAAATGTTTGAAACTATTTGAATATTAATTTCGAAATTTAAAGTTTATTAATATGATTAATGAAATAAATTAATTAAATTGAGTTAATTAATTAAAACTTATATGCATGTATTATATATGTTGATATATGTTATGTTATTTTAAAGTGTTTAAGATAACATAAGTATACATATATGTATATATAAAATAAAATTTTAAATTAATAAAATTTAATTAAAATTGTTTAATTAAATAAATTAATTAAATGTTAATTAATTAAATAAAAATACGCATATATAAGATATATATGTTATATTGTAAAGGTTATAGTATACGCTATAAAGGTTTTAGTAGATATGTCCAATAGAAAAGTTGTATTGGAATACAAATACAAAATTAATTAAAGATTTAATTAATTTACATTAATTAAATAGGATTTAATTAAATAAAATATTATATATAAGACTATCATATAAGTAATATGAAATATAAAATTATATAATGATAAAACTTATATGATATGAATGTATAAACTAAAGGTGGAACATTAAAGAAGCTCAAATATACCTAAGGAATAAATACATACGTAAATGTACATATATTGTGATTTCTGATGTGTCTGACACTTGAATCGCGAGGGTATTTCATAAGAAATACATTATTTCTTAAGTCGATATCACTCAATATAATATATTGAAGATCATAAATCTTCAACATAATGTGGTCCTCTACTATATATATTACTAAATGACTTGCATAATCCTTAGTTGTTGAGCAAACTCAAGCTAGGGATGTTATATGTACTATTATTGTGATATCCTGGAATTTCGAGCAATATCAATTTAATAATCTATATTAAATATTAAATTGATTTGATGATAATTGTTAATAAGTTTAGAATTGAATTAATAATTTTCTTTTAAATGAATATTTAACTGATAAATTATCTTTTAAAGGCTAATAAATTGTTTTCTATTTATTTATATATATATTTGTATATATGGTAAATAGTTAAAGTCTGTTTAAATTTTAATAGATAAGGATATGCCTTCAAACTCTAATCTTTTAGTAATTTGGAAAATTTGATTAAATTCAATATTTAATAAATAATCAGTTGGCTTTAGAATATACTCAAGATTAAAAGTTAAAATTGTTTAAATGGTTTTAAATTAAATAAAAAGGTTTGTTGTTCTTTTTAGAGTATAGCTTGATAAAAATTAGTAATTAAGTGATAAATTCTTTTATGAATCATTTTAATGTAATAATTAGCTTTATTTATAATATGATGTCTATACAAGTAGGTTTTATTATAGATAAAAATTGTTATATATACTGTAAAAAGAAGTTATGCTTTTACAAATTATATAAATCTCTCATATTAACAATAATTATAGATAACAAAATATACCTTATAAATATTTAAAGTAAGTATAAATAAAATAATAATAGGTAATTAATTATTTGATAGTTTATGTTTTAAAATAAAATAAATGCATTTATGTTAGGAGATAGAAATAAATAACAAGTTAACATAATACCATAACCATAACCGTATCAAAACTTAAGTAAAAGCTTAAGTAAAATATATGTACACTATAGCAAAGTATACATGTTGCAGGCAAGTAAAATTCATCTCTGTACATACGAATGAAGATAGGAAGTATGCTAAGCTAAGTAAACAAAAATAAACATAGGTAAGATTTCTAAGTACATAAAAGAATAAAGAATTGGCTGTGTAGACTTGATATGGAGCAAGGCATTGAATGCCATCACCAAGTACACGAGATATTTAATTCTCAGCTTATTTTTAAAATAAAATCCCTGAATTTTCGTGTACTGGTCAATAAACAATTGGGTATACTTGTTTATTTATCAAACTATCTCATTTCATCTCGTATACAAAAGCCAAGCAATCCCAGTTTCTAAAAGTCTTAAACAAATACAACCTAAGAAAAAGAAAGAGTAGAAGGAATATACAAACCTGAAACCTGAAATCAACTAAGCAATGAAAAGATCTGGGCTTTCAAGGTTTCAAGCTGTGCAAGTTTTAAAGCCGTTTCAAAATCTTCTGGAATCAACAGCAAGAATAAATGTATGCAAGATTCAAGCTTTCTGATTTTAAAGCTAGGTGAGTAAACTTTTTAACTAAAACCTAAATACTCTGAGAATTTCTGTGATGATGTTTGTTTATATGTATGTATGTGCAATGCTTGTGAATTTATATAAGTGTGCATATCTGTGGTTTTAAAACATCTCATATCTTAGTTTCAAGTCTCTGCTTTAAACTGTAAACATAAGATACCTTTAGTTTTGATGGATATGACTTATGTTTTAAGTAGACTTGTGATGTATGTATGGAAATATGTTTGTATGATTGTTTTAAGACTCTGGAAACATGTGTGTATGTTTTGATAAACTACTGTGATCATCTCTGTTCTAAAGCTCCAGAGATTTAAACTCAGTTTCAAACTTCAAATTCTTCTTCTCTAATCTTCTTTAGGCTTAAGTTGTTAAACCAAAGCTTGTTGTTTTAATCTAAACTAGGCTTTAAAAATAATTGCAATAATTATAGATAGGAAACTTTGTCTGGAAAGAAGAAAACACAGAGGAGTTAGAGTTTAGTTAAAAATCAAAACTTGTAATTTGTTGATATAAGTATATAACTGGAATCGTATATAAAAGCTAGGATTTTTAAGATCAAGTTCATAATTTTTAATGTAGTATTGAATGGGTTATTTGGGTTTGTCTGGAAATCATGTTTTCGAGCATTTCCGATGATCACGTGGTCGAGGGTGGTCGGGTTTGTGTGAGGTGGTAGAGGAGCCTATGGGGATGAGTGGAAAAATGGTGGTAGATGGCCACGGCCATGGTGGCGTCAGTGGTTAGGATTCGAAGTTTTTAACCCTAGTTATAATGAGTTAGGAAAAAACGATCATCGCGTTTCTCACGGTTGATCGAGTTCAACCGGGATCTGGGTATGGGTAGTAGATGTGTAGAGGAAGTCAACGCCGGAGTTTCACAACCCACGGTGGTCGGAGTTTGGAGGACGAGGTGATTTCAATTGGGCTGGTGATGTCTGGTTAGTTCCAGGCTTTGGGAAGTGGTGCTCGATTTTGAATTTTGGGTGATGAACGAGATTTGATGACCGGAGAGGGAGGCGGAGTTGATCTCCGATATGTTGAGATCATCGTTCATGATCGCTGGCGACCGGAGCCACTGTGCACGTGCACAGTGCATATGCGTTTCAGGTGGAACTTTGGTTTGAGCAGACAGGATAGTCTCGAGTTTTTCTCGAGTAGGAGGGGTTTTGTCTCGAAGCAAGTTGGTGTTCGACTCGAAGCAATAGGATCAGGTAGAAGAAGAAGTTTGCGTGAAGATCAGAGGAGAGTCTCGGGGTAATACGTGGAGAACTCGAAGTGTCACTCGGGTTTGTATAGGGGAGGTCTCAAGGTGTTGTTATGTTGCCTGTTTTTGAAGCCTGGCAGTTTTAAAGTTTTAAATTTAAAAACTGGGTTCTAAAAACAAAGTAAAATCAAAATGTTAAAGATAGGATTCAAATTGACTTGTCTCCTAGTTTCTATAATAAATATAAGTTGTATAAAAATAAAATGTTTTAATAACTTTATAATGTTTAAAGTATATTTAAAATGTTTTAATTTAACTAAGTTAAGTGGTAATTACCTTGAATCTAAGATTGAAATGAAACATAAAAGCAAAGTCAAAGGTAAAATGTTTCAAAGGCATTTATAAAGGAGAATTTGACCATTAATAAGAAAATGCCTTTCCTTTTAAATAAATGTAGATTTATAGATTTGTAATTATTAAGTTAATTAAAATGAATAATTAACTAATTTGATTAATTAATGATGAATTAATTAACTTAGTAATTAAAGGTTAAATTTGTCAATTAAGGCTTAAGATAATTAATTGGTAATAAATGGATAATTAAGAATCATTAATTAAATAAGAGTTGAATTTTAATCTATGATTATTAATTAATAAAGTAAGTAAGAATTAATTAAGTTATATTGAATACTTAATTAATAAAATAATTAAGGGTTTATTTATGAGTAGTAAAGATGAAATTTAATTGTAGTTAATAATAAATCTTAATTTAATTACTTTAGAAAAGTAATTTAAAGGAGTGTTAAAAATGAATGAATGTTATTAACTAGGATGATTAAATAATGGAATAAATATGATTTATCTTGATAATTAATTAAGCTTATTAATTTAAGATAATCAGTAGTGGATTATTTAAGTATAATTACTAATGGAAATAATTAAGAAATTTATTTCGCATTGTAATAAATTCAGTTTGATATGAATTGTTTAAGTTAATTAATTTAGTTTAATTAATTTAAATAAACCTTTGATGATATGGTAAGTATAATTACTTAAGGAAGTAATTAATTATGGATGATTTAATAATGAAAGTAATTTGAGTATAATTACTTTGTATAAATTAATCAAGGGATTAATTAGAGAATAATTAATTATGGAGTAATTAAATTATTTATTGAAGTAATTAAGGGTAGTTAATTACTGAATGGAGTTAATCGAGGTGATTAACAATTTGGTTAATTGAAGATATATTACTAAAATAAATGTAATTAGAGATCATTAAATATTGTAATTAATGATGTAAGTTAAAATGGATTTATTTGGAAATAATTAATAAATGAAGGAATTCATTTATGAAATTAGTTAAAGAAGTAATGTAATTAATTTTAGTAATTTAAAAGGTTACTTTCTATATTTGGTATAAGATAATTAATTTGTGAAAATAATTAAAGGATAATTACTTAAGTGTAATTAAAATATAATTAATCAAGGATGATAAATTAAGATGGAAGTAGGAAATGATTAATTAATTAACTTGTAATTAATTAATGGTTATGTAAGCAAGATTTATAATAATGGAGTAATTAATTTAATTTACTTTAAATTAATTAGAGATTTGTAATTAATTTAATTTATTTTAAATTAATTATAAATGTGTGATTATTAATCATTGCTTATGATGGATGATATTGATTTTCTTGATTGATTGTGATCTCAGATATGAGTAATATCTATGTGTTATGGATGCTTGTTTAAGTATGATGATATTGATTATCTGTTTGAGTAGATAATATGGATTATCTGTTTATGATAATGACGTTATTATCCATTGTTATATTGTGATTTATCTATCTCTGTGTATATAGATAATTGAATTAAATTGTTTTAACTTTAAAACAACTTGACCTTAAAAGACACGGTTTGGATTTCGATGAGACCGGGATCGGGTTTCCAGATTTGGATATCTGAAAACCACATCGATCCAATCTAACGTTAGGTCGTGAATCTCAAGTGAAGATGAAGATTTAGAGTGCAAGGGTTATTGTCGTTAACTCTGAGGATGTTTCCAAAATGAGTGTAACGAGATAATGCCTTCGGTTTCGTTCGAACCCGGAACGAACTTGTATGGATTGAATGTTTTCAGAACATCGTCAGGCGGACGATGAGCATTCTAAGTGATGTGCTCAATAAAGGTAATCGTGACCTCAAGCCTCATCAACTGGGAATGGCTAAAACAGGGGAGGTGCAGCAAGGCTTCGTGGGTAGCACCCACTTGAGAGTAAGATATACCCCTGTCTAGAGTCCCTTTTTCATTTCGGCTGTGTGGCGGTTGCTAGCTACAACCGCGGGGTTATCTTATTTGGAACTGTTCAGTAAGGAATGGTTCCGGCTTTGTGTTGCAGGGAACTTAGGGTGGGTTCTCGGTACGGTGATCTAGGCCACGTACTGTGACGGGCGGTACCCCGGTAGCCCTGCCATTGTATGGAATCCAATCTCCAATAAGTGACCTCGGATTTGATTGTATACCTATGTATGCTGGAATTTAATGAATGTAACAATTTCAGCTATTTTCTATTTACTTGAAAACCCTAGACACTATTATAATATCACTGAATTTCCTATTAAACTGTTTTGGTTAGCGTAAGGTAAAAACTTTTCCATGTTTATGTGTGGGAAGTCTTACGTGATACCTTTTGTTTTCAAAGGTTTTTCAAAGTTAAGCAACTTTAACCGTTTACTCATACCAGACCCATGTCTGACCCGGAGTTTATTTCTATTTTTCCTAAACTCTCGGGTACTCAAATTTTTACGAGTAGCCAAGGGTAGCAGGTTAGCTTTGACGAATTGTGGAGGAGCAATGGAGCAGGAGGCTTCAGCGTATAAATATATTGGTTCCGATGTGTTAGTGTTTATGTATATTTCCGCTGTGTTGTATCTCTGTGATGTTTTGAGTTGTATCGAGTTGTATTAACTAGACAGGTGTTTATAACTGTCTAGTATGTGTTGTATTATCTGTGTAACTCTGATGTATATGATACTATGTAATCTATTATGTGATATATTATATTTCATTCGTTCCGCTGTTGAGATTCTGATGTTGTTTTGTCCTTTCTTCTTTATCTTTTCTATTTCTCACCCCTTTCTTTCTTATCGATGATGCGATTTTCAGGGCGTGGAATTTCGGGTCGTCACAGTTGGTATCGGAGCGCTAGGTTGAGTGAATACCTAGACTCTTAAGTGATTTCTTTCTTGAGAGAGCGTATTTGTATTTTTGATATATATATATATATATATATTTGTATATTCTACCTATTTGTTGGGTTACCTGTTCAGGTTTTCCAATATAAGTTATAAGGATAGATAGGGTGGTGGTGTGCGTAACACGACTACCAATGGTTGAATTTATTGAGGTCGGAAGTGTATCGACCGAGACGGTATTGGGTCTATAGTCCTTCTCGAATGAATTTGTGGTGTAAGGATTTCACCAAGTCTCTGAGGAAATCTGTTAAGATTTGGAGATCATTTTTGAAGTGTATAGTTTGGATGAGTAGAGTTGGATCTGTCGGTTGGACAGAAGCGAGTCATGATATCTTGATCTCTCAGGATGTAGTAGCAGTGTGATGAGACACAGTGACTATGGATGTTTCCGAAGATATTTCTTTGGGACAAGTTAACGAAGTGTGTCTACTTCGGTGTTGTGGCTGTGTTCAGCAGGGTGTTTCTGTTTGGTTTAAGGTCCGAGTTTCTCGGAGAGCTTTGGATTAGGAATTCCTTAGCATTGGTGTCAGCAGTGCAGCTTGGAGGGTTCTATGTATTGGCAAGGAAGCTTTCTAGCTCAGCAGTGGAGTTCAGAAGCAGCAGAGTGGTTTCGTTTCTTCGATGGATTGACCAGTAAGCATGAGCCGTTCTGATTGGTGAAGAGAGAGCAGTATCTTTGGAATTAGGCTGGATTGATCGCAAAAGTGACTAGCGATAGCTGAGTATTCTCTTGGGTTGTTAGAGATTTTTTCTGGATGACTTCAGGAAGTCAGAGTTTTGTTAGCATCTGGAGATTGAGTTTGGTATCGACTGGATTTCAGGAATGGTACCGATAGTTCAGCTTAATAGTAGGATGGTTTTGAGTTGGTGAAGCAGCTCAGGTTTTGGAGGAACTTCTGAGTTTTATTTTTGGATCTGTTGAACCATATTTTTGGAATTTGTTGACCCGTCTTTGCTTGTGTTCGTCATCAGCATTTTCATCTACTCAGATCAGAGTTGTGCAGCGGAAGCAGTTGGGAGTGCATCTAATTTTCTTTTCTGGAGAAGAGAAGTTGTTTTCTACGGATGATAGTAAAGGTTGCGTTCTTGATTTTGGTCGGTCTTGAGAAGATCATTCTACTGGATTGGTTTTGGATTCAGGTTGTTTTGAAAGGCATCAACGGAGATGTAGTTGACCAGTAAGGATGTAGGAGACCCAGGATCGTCCGAAGATTTTGTGGATAAGGATCGGAGATTTGATTTTGGATAAGTATTGGGTTTCCAGGAGTGAATTGCTAGTTTGGATAACTGGGATTTGTTTTTTTCACATGTCTCTGAGGGAGTACGTGTATGAGTTATCTCTGGTTGTAGAACCAGCAGTTCAGGGAGTTGTGGATGTTGAGTTAGACTTGATTGTTGTCTGATATCCTGTTGTGTTTTGTAGATCTAGATGAGTGGAAGCTCTATAGCTTAGTAGTATTGATTGTTTGGATCCTGTAGAGCGAGTATCCCGGTGTTTATACCTGGGAAACTCTAGATAGTCCTATCCTGATTTTGTTTGGATAGTTAGATTTGTTTGACTGGATGAGTTGGTTGCTATGGTTGTTAGCATATATGGATGACATATGCTTGTGCTTAAAATTTAAACATTAATGAGATTATTAAATTATCTTTGTTTTAAATTTCGGGGACGAAATTCTTTTAAGGGGGGAGGAATGTGATATCCCGGAATTTCGAGCAATATCAATTTAATAATCTATATTAAATATTAAATTGATTTGATGATAATTGTTAATAAGTTTAGAATTGAATTAATAATTTTATTTTAAATGAATATTTAACTGATAAATTATCTTTTAAAGGCTAATAAATTGTTTTCTATTTATTTATATATATATTTGTATATATGGTAAATAGTTAAAGTCTGTTTAAATTTTAATAGATAAGGATATGCCTTCAAACTCTAATCTTTTAGTAATTTGGAAAATTTGATTAAATTCAATATTTAATAAATAATCAGTTGGCTTTAGAATATACTCAAGATTAAAAGTTAAAATTGTTTAAATGGTTTTAAATTAAATAAAAAGGTTTGTTGTTCTTTTTAGAGTATAGCTTGATAAAAATTAGTAATTAAGTGATAAATTCTTTTATGAATCATTTTAATGTAATAATTAGCTTTATTTATAATATGATGTCTATACAAGTAGGTTTTATTATAGATAAAAATTGTTATATATACTGTAAAAAGAAGTTATGCTTTTACAAATTATATAAATCTCTCATATTAACAATAATTATAGATAACAAAATATACCTTATAAATATTTAAAGTAAGTATAAATAAAATAATAATAGGTAATTAATTATTTGATAGTTTATGTTTTAAAATAAAATAAATGCATTTATGTTAGGAGATAGAAATAAATAACAAGTTAACATAATACCATAACCATAACCGTATCAAAACTTAAGTAAAAGCTTAAGTAAAATATATGTACACTATAGCAAAGTATACATGTTGCAGGCAAGTAAAATTCATCTCTGTACATACGAATGAAGATAGGAAGTATGCTAAGCTAAGTAAACAAAAATAAACATAGGTAAGATTTCTAAGTACATAAAAGAATAAAGAATTGGCTGTGTAGACTTGATATGGAGCAAGGCATTGAATGCCATCACCAAGTACACGAGATATTTAATTCTCAGCTTATTTTTAAAATAAAATCCCTGAATTTTCATGTACTGGTCAATAAACAATTGGGTATACTTGTTTATTTATCAAACTATCTCATTTCATCTCGTATACAAAAGCCAAGCAATCCCAGTTTCTAAAAGTCTTAAACAAATACAACCTAAGAAAAAGAAAGAGTAGAAGGAATATACAAACCTGAAACCTGAAATCAACTAAGCAATGAAAAGATCTGGGCTTTCAAGGTTTCAAGCTGTGCAAGTTTTAAAGCCATTTCAAAATCTTCTGGAATCAACAGCAAGAATAAATGTATGCAAGATTCAAGCTTTCTGATTTTAAAGCTAGGTGAGTAAACTTTTTAACTAAAACCTAAATACTCTGAGAATTTCTGTGATGATGTTTGTTTATATGTATGTATGTGCAATGCTTGTGAATTTATATAAGTGTGCATATCTGTGGTTTTAAAACATCTCATATCTTAGTTTCAAGTCTCTGCTTTAAACTGTAAACATAAGATACCTTTAGTTTTGATGGATATGACTTATGTTTTAAGTAGACTTGTGATGTATGTATGGAAATATGTTTGTATGATTGTTTTAAGACTCTGGAAACATGTGTGTATGTTTTGATAAACTACTGTGATCATCTCTGTTCTAAAGCTCCAGAGATTTAAACTCAGTTTCAAACTTCAAATTCTTCTTCTCTAATCTTCTTTAGGCTTAAGTTGTTAAACCAAAGCTTGTTGTTTTAATCTAAACTAGGCTTTAAAAATAATTGCAATAATTATAGATAGGAAACTTTGTCTGGAAAGAAGAAAACACAGAGGAGTTAGAGTTTAGTTAAAAATCAAAACTTGTAATTTGTTGATATAAGTATATAACTGGAATCGTATATAAAAGCTAGGATTTTTAAGATCAAGTTCATAATTTTTAATGTAGTATTGAATGGGTTATTTGGGTTTGTCTGGAAATCATGTTTTCGAGCATTTCCGATGATCACGTGGTCGAGGGTGGTCGGGTTTGTGTGAGGTGGTAGAGGAGCCTATGGGGATGAGTGGAAAAATGGTGGTAGATGGCCACGGCCATGGTGGCGTCAGTGGTTAGGATTCGAAGTTTTTAACCCTAGTTATAATGAGTTAGGAAAAAAACGATCATCGCGTTTCTCACGGTTGATCGAGTTCAACCGGGATCTGGGTATGGGTAGTAGATGTGTAGAGGAAGTCAACGCCGGAGTTTCAGAACCCACGGTGGTCGGAGTTTGGAGGACGAGGTGATTTCAATTGGGCTGGTGATGTCCGGTTAGTTCCAGGCTTTGGGAAGTGGTGCTCGATTTTGAATTTTGGGTGATGAACGAGATTTGATGACCGGAGAGGGAGGCGGAGTTGATCTCCGATATGTTGAGATCATCGTTCATGATCGCTGGCGACCGAAGCCACTGTGCACGTGCACAGTGCATATGCGTTTCAGGTGGAACTTTGGTTTGAGCAGACAGGATAGTCTCGAGTTTTTCTCGAGTAGGAGGGGTTTTGTCTCGAAGCAAGTTGGTGTTCGACTCGAAGCAATAGGATCAGGTAGAAGAAGAAGTTTGCGTGAAGATCAGAGGAGAGTCTCGGGGTAATACGTGGAGAACTCGAAGTGTCACTCGGGTTTGTATAGGGGAGGTCTCAAGGTGTTGTTATGTTGCCTGTTTTTGAAGCCTGGCAGTTTTAAAGTTTTAAATTTAAAAACTGGGTTTTAAAAACAAAGTAAAATCAAAATGTTAAAGATAGGATTCAAATTGACTTGTCTCCTAGTTTTTATAATAAATATAAGTTGTATAAAAATAAAATGTTTTAATAACTTTATAATGTTTAAAGTATATTTAAAATGTTTTAATTTAACTAAGTTAAGTGGTAATTACCTTGAATCTAAGATTGAAATGAAACATAAAAGCAAAGTCAAAGGTAAAATGTTTCAAAGGCATTTATAAAGGAGAATTTGACCATTAATAAGAAAATGCCTTTCCTTTTAAATAAATGTAGATTTATAGATTTGTAATTATTAAGTTAATTAAAATGAATAATTAACTAATTTGATTAATTAATGATGAATTAATTAACTTACTAATTAAAGGTTAAATTTGTCAATTAAGGCTTAAGATAATTAATTGGTAATAAATGGATAATTAAGAATCATTAATTAAATAAGAGTTGAATTTTAATCTATGATTATTAATTAATAAAGTAAGTAAGAATTAATTAAGTTATATTGAATACTTAATTAATAAAATAATTAAGGGTTTATTTATGAGTAGTAAAGATGAAATTTAATTGTAGTTAATAATAAATCTTAATTTAATTACTTTAGAAAAGTAATTTAAAGGAGTGTTAAAAATGAATGAATGTTATTAACTAGGATGATTAAATAATGGAATAAATATGAATTATCTTGATAATTAATTAAGCTTATTAATTTAAGATAATCAGTAGTGGATTATTTAAGTATAATTACTAATGGAAATAATTAAGAAATTTATTTCGCATTGTAATAAATTCAGTTTGATATGAATTGTTTAAGTTAATTAATTTAGTTTAATTAATTTAAATAAACCTTTGATGATATGGTAAGTATAATTACTTAAGGAAGTAATTAATTATGGATGATTTAATAATGAAAGTAATTTGAGTATAATTACTTTGTATAAATTAATCAAGGGATTAATTAGAGAATAATTAATTATGGAGTAATTAAATTATTTATTGAAGTAATTAAGGGTAGTTAATTACTGAATGGAGTTAATCGAGGTGATTAACAATTTGGTTAATTGAAGATATATTACTAAAATAAATGTAATTAGAGATCATTAAATATTGTAATTAATGATGTAAGTTAAAATGGATTTATTTGGAAATAATTAATAAATGAAGGAATTCATTTATGAAATTAGTTAAAGAAGTAATGTAATTAATTTTAGTAATTTAAAAGGTTACTTTCTATATTTGGTATAAGATAATTAATTTGTGAAAATAATTAAAGGATAATTACTTAAGTGTAATTAAAATATAATTAATCAAGGATGATAAATTAAGATGGAAGTAGGAAATGATTAATTAATTAACTTGTAATTAATTAATGGTTATGTAAGCAAGATTTATAATAATGGAGTAATTAATTTAATTTACTTTAAATTAATTAGAGATTTGTAATTAATTTAATTTATTTTAAATTAATTATAAATGTGTGATTATTAATCATTGCTTATGATGGATGATATTGATTTTCTTGATTGATTGTGATCTCAGATATGAGTAATATCTATGTGTTATGGATGCTTGTTTAAGTATGATGATATTGATTATCTGTTTGAGTAGATAATATGGATTATCTGTTTATGATAATGACGTTATTATCCATTGTTATATTGTGATTTATCTATCTCTGTGTATATAGATAATTGGATTAAATTGTTTTAACTTTAAAACAACTTGACCTTAAAAGACACGGTTTGGATTTCGATGAGACCGGGATCGGGTTTCCAGATTTGGATATCCAAAAACCACATCGATCCAATCTAACGTTAGGTCGTGAATCTCAAGTGAAGATGAAGATTCAGAGTGCAAGGGTTATTGTCGTTAACTCTGAGGATGTTTCCAAAATGAGTGTAACGAGATAATGCCTTCGGTTTCGTTCGAACCCGGAACGAACTTGTATGGATTGAATGTTTTCAGAACATCGTCAGGCGGACGATGAGCATTCTAAGTGATGTGCTCAATAAAGGTAATCGTGACCTCAAGCCTCATCAACTGGGAATGGCTAAAACAGGGGAGGTGCAGCAAGGCTTCGTGGGTAGCACCCACTTGAGAGTAAGATATACCCCTGTCTAGAGTCCCTTTTTCATTTCGGCTGTGTGGCGGTTGCTAGCTACAACCGCGGGGTTATCTTATTTGGAACTGTTCAGTAAGGAATGGTTCCGGCTTTGTGTTGCAGGGAACTTAGGGTGGGTTCTCGGTACGGTGATCTAGGCCACGTACTGTGACGGGCGGTACCCCGGTAGCCCTGCCATTGTATGGAATCCAATCTCCAATAAGTGACCTCAGATTTGATTGTATACCTATGTATGCTGGAATTTAATGAATGTAACAATTTCAGCTATTTTCTATTTACTTGAAAACCCTAGACACTATTATAATATCACTGAATTTCCTATTAAACTGTTTTGGTTAGCGTAAGGTAAAAACTTTTCCATGTTTATGTGTGGGAAGTCTTACGTGATACCTTTTGTTTTCAAAGGTTTTTCAAAGTTAAGCAACTTTAACCGTTTACTCATACCAGACCCATGTCTGACCCGGAGTTTATTTCTGTTTTTCCTAAACTCTCGGGTACTCAAATTTTTACGAGTAGCCAAGGGTAGCAGGTTAGCTTTGACGAATTGTGGAGGAGCAATGGAGCAGGAGGCTTCAGCGTATAAATATATTGGTTCCGCTGTGTTAGTGTTTATGTATATTTTCGCTGTGTTGTATCTCTGTGATGTTTTGAGTTGTATCGAGTTGTATTAACTAGAAAGGTGTTTATAACTGTCTAGTATGTGTTGTATTATCTGTGTAACTCTGATGTATATGATACTATGTAATCTATTATGTGATATATTATATTTCATTCGTTCCGCTGTTGAGATTCTAATGTTGTTTTGTCCTTTCTTCTTTATCTTTTCTATTTCTCACCCCTTTCTTTCTTATCGATGATGCGATTTTCCGGGCGTGGAATTTCGGGTCGTCACAATTATTAATATAATGAATAGATGAGGTAAGATAACTATATGTATTTGTTGAGCAAACTCAAGGTACATATACTATACTTAGGCTGTCGCGATATGGTAGGTATGAGTGAATAATCTCTTTTGATTTGTTAAGCAAACTCAAGGTTGAAATGAGATTAGGATAAGTAAACATGGGTTAGAAGTTGTATGTGATACAATCGATAAGGAGTTATCCATCGTTTGCGGGGCTATGATTTGTTGAGCAAACTCAGGGTCAGAATACCAAGATAGACGAGTCCTAACACCCACTAATGCAGTCGAAAGATTTCTATGTTTCATCTTAGGGTTTAGAGAAACATAAAAGACTAGTGGGAGCCTTATTAGGAAATGAAATGATAACATTTAACCTTTCTAATATTGTAAGAACATATGCTAAATAATGTTCTAATTATCTACAATGATAAATTTTTGCATTTAATATGATTGATAAAACGTTTGCCAATTAATATATACAAATGAACTGAATTGAAAATTAACAAATGGAAATATAATATAATACTCACAATTAAATGCCTATTGTATGTTAATGTTTTCTATACCCATGCAAGTGCCTGATTTTACAACTACTTAATACGTTCGTAATATGGTCACTTACGTGTTTATTTGGTTGAGACCGTGCATTGCATTCTATGAGTTTTGAACTCTAAAAGCAATACAAGACTATGGATATTTAATCCATATACTATTACATATAAGTGTTATATGATGAACGGTCACAGTTCGTATACTTCAATGAATATTGTTCATTCGAAATAAGCCAATAAACAGTACTATTAGATTGAGTATTCAATTTGATTGACTACCTAAAAGATCATATTGTGTTAATTGTAACATAAGGCCAAAATTACAATATAAAACTAAGAACTTGATCGCTGAAATGTCGGTTTGATCGATTTACGTAAAATGCAATACATTTGATGTCCTTAAATGTTAAGGATAATTGAATGTGCTTTTGTAAAAGGTTCGTTATAATATTGTAGTAAGTGTTTTATTTTGAATAATTCGACCATTTAGAAAGAAAAATGAATGTATAAGAGTAAATATGCTTTAAGGCGCAGTTGGGATGAAGAGAGTGAATGGTCGATTCTACTTCATAAGGAAACATCAGAAACAAGAATTGTAATAATAATAATTGATACTTAACATTGGAATGAGAAATGTGATTTCAATTCCAAAATGTATTTTCATATAGAAAATTGTTTTCTATGAGATTTATTTCTTTGAGTTTGAGATATTTGATCGAAAACTCTCCACTGGCAACTAGTTACAATATATGAAATAAATAATCTATGTTAAGTGAATAATGGACCTTTGAATTTAGTACGCTGTTATAGGAATGACGGAAATAGTGGGAACATCCCATATAACACTTATTGATTGCATCAAATTACGAAAATAATTTTCGTAAAACATACGAACATTATTTATGTAATAATGACTATTTTTGGCGCTGCCTGAAAAATAGACCTAGTTATATTTCGATGTGATTATTATGAATTTTCATTATGAAATAAAACTGTAATGTGGTGTGTTTTTTCATAACAAAATGATGCATTGAAAAATACAGAAGTATCTAATATTATCTACAGTTGTTTTGAAATTATAGACTAAGCCGTAGTGTTGAAAAATAATTTTATTATATAATTATGAATCATATGACATTGCTTAATTATATCTCAAACAATTGAAGGGCCATGCACCCATTTAGTGGGAGCATCATAAGAGTTGATGAACTCTTCGGATTGATACATATAGATGATTGCAATCGTAAGTCTATTAATACCAAAATGGTTCCACGTACTTTGTCACATTTACCAATGAGTTATCACCAACATGGACATGTGTATTTGAAACACATATAGTATGTCTATGGTAAACTCATAGAGTATAAAACAGAAGTGAATAAAATAACATGCAATACAAATGATTCGATTTGATCGAATGATTAAGTATATTGGAAAAAGTTCCAAACGTACCTAAAAATGAATAAAGATTCAATCTCAAAAGTCACTCCTCCATGTGATACATAATAATGCACTGATAAGGTGTAATCGAACTTTGTTGGACAATGTACAACTAATTGTGAGTGAAGTTGAGTTAATTTCTTTCTATAAGGTTATGTACTTAAGAGTAGTACACAATGTTAATATTATTTCATCTAAATAATAGTTTACAAAACATACAAGATAAGGGTTTATAAGAAATCCCAACATATCCTAGGTCAAGGAGTTGGCAGGATGTGTGAGTCGAAAGTCTACACATAATAATTATTTATGAGGGATCTTGCATGAATCTCCCTAAACTGATTTTGGAAAAGACTGTCATTAGATGACATATTTATGTTTTGAACATAAGCTTTGTAAACAAAAAACTAAATTAGTTCGATATAAAAGGCAAGTGTTTATAAATACCTATTCCATTGCACTGAGAAATAATTATTGTTTCAAGAAATACCAACTTCAGTGTAATCAATTTCTTTGAGAAATTATTAGTAGTAAAATGGAAATGATATGATACAAAGATAAAACATTATGTGGGATGAAATGAAATTAACCTAACCTAAATGAACACATTGCATTAGGATATCTAACAAGTATTCTCGCACAATGAAGAGAAACTATGAGTTTCTTATTAATATCGAGAATAGATAATCCTTGCCCATCAATTAAACCACTGTAATGACCCACATTTCATAAGGTTCAAGTCGACAACAAACCACACATATCCAACTTGAACAATCCAAAAGGCAGATAATCAATGGGTTGATTAAGGAATAATACAAAGAAGAAGAAAACACAGAATCTCACAGCGGAATGATAAAATATAATAATAACATAAACAGTTCATGAAGTTGTTTAACAATATACATTTGATTTCACTTTACAATAAAATCAGAGATATACACAATCATCGGAGTTATATATTTAACAAGTATAATAGAATAATGCAGCAGAAATAAAATGAGGCAATGGAATAATACTAGTAATACTAATCTCCATCTTCATCCTTCAGAAATGATGATCTTCAATACACTAAATGTGACGCCCCACCTCTATGCTCATAATAACAAAGAGTATTAAAAGAAATACTGTCTATTATTACGAAGAATAAGGCTGGATAGGAGCGACCATCCGTAGTTGGCCTTACACTAATATTGGTTATCTCGATAGGAGTGGTATATACTTTTTATTTTTCATCTATTATTTATTTACTCCCATCGACACACCCAATTCTAGTATAAAACGAACTACGACGGTTCATAATAGTTTAGGACAATGAATATAATAACAACACAGATAATATAAATGCGGAACACAGATTAACAAAAATCTCATATATATATATATATAACCGATGTCAGTTACAATATAGTTGACACGATACATATGATACAACTACAACTGTCGACCCTAGAAGTTATATATACAAGTACATTATCGACTAATATATATGAATACATATCGTTCTATACAATGACACGACTACTACAAAATGACACTGACAACTTCAGAAGATGTGAAAAGTCTTCATATCCTGAACAGCAACTCAAAGAAGAAAATCTACAACCTGAAATAACTCGGGTCTGACCCGAGTATTACATTCAAAAGAAAATAATACACGGGTCAGTCTAATTCAAACTCAGTTATTAATGCACAGAAGCAATAATAATCAAATAGTCAAATAGACGACAGTCACAGAAATCTCGTATACCCGACTCCTCGATAAAAGAATCGGAGACCGGCATATATAACGCTATACAGTGTTAAACAACATATCAACAATCCAAATCAATTTAAACAATTGAAATGCCAATTTAAAAACAACAATGCTGATTGGCTGCAGTACACGCTAACGTGTACTGCCTCGCCAATACAGAACAACTCAAAGCAATACTAAACAAGATCAGAGGCAACACGTGAAACAAGTTCAACATGTCGCAAAGCAAGGCACAGGGAAATAGCTAACTGAAGGCGAGAGCACCAAAGATATGGCACTACAACACTCAACAGAAAAGACGAAGATCGGCCTCATTAGAGAATAAGGTCATCAGTGAAGCAAAATGACAAAATGCAAATGATACAAGGCATCAATGCAATGTATCAGATTCGAGAACAAGGCAGTGCAGCAGCGAAAAACTTCAACTAAGAGAATACGAAATGTGTACACAAGTAATGGTATATATCACAAACTGCACATGACAAATGAATCAGGATACAACGGTGAAACAGATCAAGTAACATCAAGTAAAGAACTTGGCCAGTGAACAAAGTGACCCAGGGAACTCAAACAATACCAACAAGTATAGAAGTGAAGGTCGAGTGAACAAAGTAATACAGGGACTTTCAAGAAGAACTTACTAAGTTATAATATAACTTTATTAAATATAGATATAATATAAGTTTCAAAATGTATCTGATTTTAAGATCACAGCATGACACCCTTTTAATACATATAGTACCAAATGTATAAATTTGCTAGACTGTTTATATATATATTAGTAAGCTAACACATTACTTCATATAAATAAGAACATTGTCAAGTTGTTTCCATGCATAAGAAGTGACAAAGGCGTAAGGCAAAAGCAAAGAGGACAACTAACAAGCTACTGAACTTTGCAAACTTAAAATAATAGACTATATAAATAGGTGTTCGCTCTTTTCAAAGCTACTAGACCACATAGGGACGAAATCATTTAATGCCATAGCCTTGAGCTTGAATATGTATATGCAAGCAACTGACACCTTCTTTTATCATTATACATTCACAAAAGCATAGATTTGAAGTAGCAAGGATATGATATTTTCAAAAATATCACTAGCCCATCCTTATTCCATTGTGAAACGTAAGCTGTTAACACAAAACTTTTAAACAACACACACACACTTATACTATGCATATAAATTTTGAAACTTGACTGGATAAACTACAGCATGTAAATTCTTTTCTAATTCATCAATTAAACCTTATCCAATGATATACTTGAACTTAATTTATACGAAGGCACTTGAATTCCTTCTGGTTAGTTAAGTAAATACATTAATTTTAAGCACTTACCTAAAATATTAGAAACCACTAGGAATTTATAAGCTTGACCAATACTCTATTTGAAAATGTTTACTGGCAACTTGTTTTAGAATTTGTCTTGCCTTAAAAGCTTGATTTTTATTTTTATCAAAAACTTGTTCAATCTCCTCCTACAGAGAAATACACACAACTTATTAGCTCAAACTTACATAAACAAGTAGTATATACACTACATTAATCCTCTCTGTCACATGGTTACATTTACTTTCCTAGTTCTTGCAAACACAACACACTATTGAAAGCGATCACAAATCAAAGCATCAGGGACGTACTAAATCAAATATAAGCAGGAACGTCTTTCAGGGCATAAAAATACAAAGGATGTACAAGTGAAAGCAACTAGCTATAGGTTGTGTGACCAATTTCAAAGCAACGACAATAGGGAACATATGAAAGCAAAACTGTAAGCATGGAGATGTAATAAATTTCAAGGGCTCGGCATAAATAAAAGATGTACAAAGTCAGGCAAACTATCACAAAAATATACGAATTCGAGCAAAGTCTCAGACAGGAAGAACAAAATCAATAAAACACGAATCGAACCAAAATAGATAGAAATCATCAACAACGAAATAAAATCGAACGACCTACGCATGATACTGAGAATGAATTAAATGTGAGTGTAAGTTCACTCACCTTTGCTTCGACGAACAAGCGACGTGATCTCTCGATCGAGTAAATTGAAGTCGACAGCCCCCAATTTGTTTCGAAGCCCTAATTTCGCAAGGCGAAGGAACGACGACGCCGCCATTTCTCTTTGCCCTCGTTTGTTTTAGGGCTTGTGAACGAAAAAATGAAAAGAAATGGGAACGGTCGAATTTTTAATAGAAGGGGAACGGGTATACATGCTTATCACTTGCAACCAAATGGGAACAAAAGAAGTGGGCTAAATGAATTTAAAGCCCGTATCACCACTAACCAATTTTCCAAAGAATTTCAACACGATTAAAAGTTCAATCAAGCAATTAACTAGCATTCCAATCGTTTAATGGCGATATTAAATTTTCACTAAAACTTGGGTTGTTACAGACTCCCCTCCTTATAAAAATTGCGTCCCCGCAATTTTCATAATTAAGGTCGTCAATAACAATTGTTTTTCTAACATAAACTGGTTAAGCGGGAATACAAATGCCAAAGAAATCTTTCCATTTCGTAAAAGAAGTTCACAAATTCTCAACAAAATCTAACTATCAATAGATAGTCAGAAAACAACAAAACTGAATACTTGCAATCATCAGCGATATTTAATTATCAACCAGATAACTGAAATTCAGAAAAATCACAAAACAACAATATCTAACTATCACTACGATAATTAGAAAACAGCAAAACTTAATTATCAACAAGGATAATTAGAAAACAAAATTCGCAATTCGTCAGACTGCAATTATTTAGTTATCTAACGGATAAATAGAAAACACGAACTTCAAAATCAGCAAATTCTAACTATCAACAGAGATAAATAGAAAACAGCAATACAATACAATCAACGTAATCTAGAATCAATAAGAAACTAGAAAAACTCGTATCAACAAAATCAGCAAATATCCAATGATCTAACGATAGTCAGAAAACATCAAATCATCAATTATTCGATTATCAAAACGATAATCAAATTTCAAATTCAACAAATATTTGATTATCTCAAGCGATAATCGAATTTCAAATTCAACAATTACTTGATTATCTCAAGCGATAACCAAATTCAAATCAACCAATATTTAATTATCTAAAGCGATAATTAACTTTCAAATCAGCAAATATTTAATTATCTCAATCGATAATTAAATCTCAAATCAAAAAATATTTAATTATCAAAGATGATAATTAAATCTCAAATCAACAAATATTTAATTATCTAAAGCGATAATTAAATCTAAAATCAACAAATATTTAATTATCTAAAGCGATAATTAAATTCGAAATCAGCAAATATTTAATTATCTAAAGCGATAATTAAATCTCAAAGCAACAAATATTTAATTATCTAAAGCGATAATTAAAAGCAACAAATATCCGATTATTGAAAACGATAATCAGAACCCATATCAACAAATAACTAATTATCACAAGCGATAATTAGAAACAACAAATATCCGATTATCAAAAACGATAATCAGAACTCATATCAACAAATATCTAATTATCACAAGCGATAATTAGAAACAACAAATATCCGATTATTAAAAACGATAATCAGAACTCATATCAACAAATATCTAATTATCACAAGCGATAATTAGAAACAACAAATATCCGATTATCAAAAACGATAATCAGAACTCATATCAACAAATATCTAATTATCACAAGCGATAATTAGAAACAACAAATATCCGATTATCAAAAACGATAATTGTAACGACCCGGAAATTTTCGATCCCGAAAATTCCAGATAGTTATGAGAAGAAGAAGAAAGAGATAGAAGAAGAAGAAGATCAGAAACACCAACATCTCACATTCGCAGCGGATCAAAATATAATATCAAATAATAACAGTTTACAAAAGAGTAATATTCTGTCGATTACATTTAATATACATCAGAGTTTTACATTTATACGGTCACTGAATATATACAATTATCATGTCTCAGATTAACAATAATATAAATACAGCGGAATATTCTATACGCACATGCCATCCAGCTCTCCTCCTGAGCTCCAGAACGTCCCTACCTGAAAATCTGTAATACTCGGTCTGACCCGAGCATTACATCAAAGTAACACCCGGGTCAGGCTGGAAACCAGCGTGAGTAAACCCAACTAACATGAATACAAAGATACAACTCATATAAACCCGAGATAATTTATATCAATTTAACAATTTCACAATTTGCTATAGACAACACTTATACCAAACATCAATTCCCAAGTACCAACTTAGTTAAAATAATCCAATCTACTTAAATCATTTCATTCCAGCTTGTTGATTTCACAAATCAACTTAAAAAAAAATTCGAAGTGGTTTCGGGTATTAGGAGATATGAAATGACCCTCCTATTTCCACCCTAATTTCATAAGGATTTTTTTTTTTTGCTATGAGATGATATATTGATATATCATTCATTACAAACATATTTTCCAAGGTCATTTTCTTTTTCCAATAACCAAAATATATCCAGGATCAAAATAACTTACCAATATAAATATATCAGTGCATATCTAATAATATACACATACATATGAAGATGTATGTGTTCTTCTTGTTTAAATTCAGAGTATATACTTTATTATTATTTTTTTTATTCAATAACATCCTGTTTGATTTAGAGATTTAGTAATTCAGATACATTATTGTATTCAGATTTTTGGCCATAAAATCCACTAGAAACATGTACTTTAGTCTGTCATTGGGATCAAGAAATGATCAAGTAATATTCAGTAGTAAACAAGCTTTTAATGTAGATGATTATATTAAAGTCTGGATAATATTAGATTCAGTATAAAAGAAAGTGGATCCTAAGTGAACACAAGCAACATCTAGGCGTAATGGAAACGCGCCTAACTTATACACAAGAGGTCACGAGTTCGAGTACCATGCAGGTCGGTTCAAACACAATTTTTGGTTTTCTTCTCTTTTTTTTTTTTTTTTTACTTCTGAAAGGTTAGAAATCTGATACCTACCTATAATTGTACATATATGTTTAATTTTTGCCTATAACCCAACATACAAAACAATCCTTCTTACTTTACTATTTTTGTATCCCATTCCTACAACTGTTTTAAGAATTTATGATCATATTTTTGCTCAAATATCAACATGTACACAGATATACATGTACATGTCAATATTTCTGCTCATTTTCCAGAAAACTGGGTGAATCAATTGCTAAATGTACTAAGCTTTGAAATGCATTTTTATTTTCAGAATACAATCTATCATGATCAACCAATACTTCATTTAATTGAAGCTGGTTAACTCATGAATCCTGTATCTGCCACACTAGTTCAATTTCATTGCATTCTGTTTAAAGCTTTAGGAAAACATCTTACTCTTCTCAATACAATTCAGAAATGAATTCAAACTTAATTACAAAGCATTTCAGTAAAAGATAATAAAATCCTGTTAAGTTTTCTTTTTGCTAAATCCAGATTTTGTCCTAAAACTCAGTGCTCTGTTATGTCTCAAGATTGACTAATACATAATATAAATTATACAAAACAGTAGCTCAACTACATATGCATGTTTCTCCTCCAAACATCCATATCAATAATTAAAATCATTTCATTGTTTCCCACTCAGATTTTTCCCTTGAGATTTTAAACCTTAATGCATAACAATATATTTAGCATGATACAACTAGTTCATCTAACCATAATAGAATTCATTACATAACTGGAAATCTTAGAAACATAAAATTTTTCCTGAATACATGCAGATATAATCAATTTAAACTCTTATTGAAACTAGCTAGCATGTTCATTCACTCCTCCATAAAAGCCATAACTTCATTTTTACTTAGTGCCTGGGTTACCTGAAAGAGCATAAGTGGCTGCCTCATTTTAAAATGAGACACCCCATATGCCATGAGCAAACAAGGGTCAGATCTATGATCTGGTATGAGTAACATCAATTCATTCATGATATTAAGCAATAGAGAATATAAGGGTGCTAACTTGTTATTTAAGCAAATTTCTGCAATCAATTATTTTAGTATAATTAAGTTGGTTCAGGTATGATATATTCATTTATCATTCTTATACTTGCATACAAAATCATGTAAACATAATTATCTATTTGCAACAATTTCATTTACTCGAACCATCTTGGTTCCATACCATTCAACCTAAGAAAATATCCATATTCCTATTTCTTCATATACAGGTTGTAATACTCAATTTAAATCCCTGCCTCATCTGCTATTAAGGAATCACTGGGACACATTGCAATGAACTAATTCACATCATTGCACAAAGATCTCAGGGCTTGAACAAACCATGTGCCAACTTGCATACTTCAAATATGACAAGCATTCCAGCAGCTTTCTTGGCCTTCCCTTCCCTAGTTTATTTACTAGTGTATAGTCTTAAATCCTATCATCAAATATGCTAAGTGAACATATCACTGCAAACATGGAAACATCCATAATTTCTTCTAGCATAATTCTCCTCAGAAATAATCAGACAGTTATTTCCTAAGTGGGGTCAATATGTCTTGATCTTAGTAAAATATGAGAATATTTTCAACTGTAAAAGAGGCATGGCATGTTATATTGATCTGCAAGCCTTTATGATTGATTCAGATTCAAGATCTGGTTCAATCATAATTTTAGCTTGTGGGTTTCTTTTTTTTTTGATTTGATTAAGGGCTCAGCACTTAGAAAATTTCTATTGCACCCTTAACATTTTTCTTTTCAAGCCTCAGCACTTATACCAAGTATAATGCAGCTCTAATCATTTTTATAAAGTTTCCATGCCATAGATCTATAACAGCTGAGAGTATTCTCTATATAATTTTTAAGATCCTAAACTTTAACATTTGTGAGTATAAATAAATCAGTATGATACTCATCCAAAGACAAATGTCTCAACCAATCAAAGATCATCCAAAATCATCCATATTAAATCATATCAGATTTAAAATAAAACATCCAAAAAGCATTGATGAAATCATATACATCAAAACCAGAAATATATATAAATGGAAATAAAAAGTGGCTGCCTCATCTCAGGTCTTAATGCCATGAACTTAGTGAGATTACTCACCTAAATGTTTAATCCAGAAAATTCTTGTTTGAGTGTTCTCTCCTTTCTTCCAATATTTTCCTTCTTTTCTTATTTTTGTGCAGCTCGGGGTAAAATGAGTCTACTGGCTAAACTGCCTATTTATAAGCATTTTTCCTCTAGGGTTTTGTTGAAATAGAATTCCATTTCTGTCCTGGCTAGCATCATGCATTTTTCATTCATAATACCCCGGCCATATTAACCAATTTAAAGGCTGCATTTTCTTTCTTTTACTTTTCAGAAAATGGCCACTCTCCTAGTCATGTTAAAAGTGTGACTATCCTATTTTTATTTTAATTATTTCTGAAAATCCCCTTTGCTATTTTTGCCTATACAAGCTCATTAACTTGTATCACATTTCATGTCATTTTAATGTCATAGTTTTTACTTGCTTATATATATATATATACTTTTCAGTGCTTAAAAATATATATATATTTGTACACATATTTCATCTAAGCTTATTTTAATTTCTCTTTAATTCCAGAAGCATATGTACCTATATGTATACAGGTTTACTAATATACATAATTTTCTCTTCTGGGTTTTAAATAAAATTTTGTTTACTGATTTAAAGTAAAACCTACTTTTCTTATTTTCTAAGATGATCCATATAATTTCAGAAATCAAACAACCATGTTGCCAAATTATGTTTGTATTGCCCTTTAATTCTTGTTTTAAATCCAAGAAATCTGGAGTTCTTCCTTGTGCCATTTCAGTGTGCACGTGCACACATATACCTGCACACTATTTATTCCAGAGACTTCACCATATTTAAATCTAAATATTTCAAAATTAAATCATTTTTCAAAAATGATTTTTCACAAAATTTTGGGGTATTACATTCACCCCTCCTTTTAGGAATTGTGTCCTCACAATTTTTCTAACATTTATAGTGAGCATCTTTTTCTTTTCTGAAAACTTATCAAACATATGCATAAGCAAACAAATTCAACCATATCAACCATGCATAACAAATAATTTTTCCAGAGAAAAAAAAAATTACCTTTTAATTTGCAAAAAGCTTAGGATAATCCATTCTAATCTTATCCTCTAACTCCCATGTGCAGTCATTAGGATCACTACTCCACTGGATCTTAACTAGTTTCAAAGTTTTGCTCCTTAATTTCTTTTCTTCCTTGGCTACAATCCCCACTGGTTCTTTTTCATAAACCAAGTCAGGATTTATTTGAATTTTGGTAGGCTCTTCCAAAATGTCTTCCTTATCATGTACCCATTTTCTAAGTTGGGACACATGAAAAACATTATGCATTGCTTTCATCTCCTCTGGTAGTTCTAATTTGTAAGCCAATGAACCAATTCTTTCCAGAATTTTATAGGGTCCAACATACCTTGGTGTAAGCTTACCTTGCTTGCCAAATCTCATGACTTTCTTCATAGGTGAAATCTTGATGAAAACAAAGTCTCCCACTTCATATTCCACTTGCTTTCTCTTCCTATCTGCAAATTTCTTTTGCCTATCTTGAGCTGCTGCTATTCTTTTTCTTATTAACCCAATTCTCTCTGTAGTTTCTTTAACATATTCAGGTCCAAGAACAGCCCTTTCTCCAGCCTCTACCCAGCATATAGGTGATAAACATGGCTTGCCATATAAGGCTTCAAATGGTGCCATCCCTATGGTGCTTTGGTAACTGTTATTGTATGTGAATTCAGCTAGATGGAGGTGGTCTTCCCAGTTGCCTCCAAAGTCCAGTGTACATGCTCTCAACAAATCCTCTAAGACTTTGTTCACCACCTCAGTTTGACCATCTGATTGTGGATGGTAGGCAGTGCTTAAGCACAATTCACTCCCCATAGCCTCTTGAAAACTTTTCCAAAACCTTGAGGTGAAGATGGTATCCCTATCACTCACAATGGTTTTAGGTATGCCATGCAACCTTACTACCTCTTTCATGAATATTTGAGCCAATTTTGGAGCATTTCTTTCTGTTTTAACTGGGATAAAATGTGCTACCTTAGTTAGCCTATCCACAATTACCCATATACTTGTGTTTCCCTTCTTAGATCTAGGCAGACCATCTATGAAATCCATAGATATATCCTCCCACTTCCACTGTGGTATGCTAAGGGGTTGCAATAGTCCTGATGGCCTTTGTGTCTCTGCCTTGACTTGTTGGCAAGTCATGCACCTTGCAACATATCTGGCCACATCTGACTTCATCCCCTTCCACCAAAGATTTCTTTTCAAATTTTGATACATCTTGGTGCTACCTGGGTGTATGGAGTACTTACTCCTATGGTACTCATTTAATATTTCCTCTTTCAATTCTATATTTTCTGGAACACATATCCTGTTTTTATTCCTCAAATACCCATTTTTATCAATTTGATAATTTATTACTTCCTCCCCTTTTGATATGAGCATTTTCTTTTCCACCATGTTTAGGTCTTGTTCCTGCATTTGCCCAATCTTAAGAAGTAAATCTGATTGCAGAGATATCATACTTAATTTCCCTTTTCCTTCACCTTCTTCAATGGGCATCATTTGTTCCTCACTACTTTCCTCAATTTCCAAATCAGTAAGTATAGACAAATCCCTAAACTCTTCCATCATCAACATGGCTACTTTGGCATGTTGTCTACTCAAGGCATCTGCAACTTTATTTGCCTTGCCTGGTGTATACAGTATATCTAGATCATAGGCAGCTAGGAACTCTACCCATCTATGTTGCCTCATGTTCAAATCTTTTTGTGAGAATAAATATTTCAGTGCCTTATGATCAGTGTACAAAATGAATTTGGCACCTAACAAATAATGTCTCCAAAGTTTCAAAGCATACACAACTGCTGCTAGTTCAAGATCATGGGTTGCATACCTGGTTTCATGTGGCTTTAATTGCCTAGATGCATAGGCTACCACCTGGTCTTGCTGCATCAACACAGCCCCTAACCCAGAGCCACTTGCATCAGTGTACACAACCAAATTTTCATTTCCTTCTGGCACTCTCAACACTGGTGCATTAATCAGAGCTTCCTTTATTTTGATAAAAGCTTGCTCACATTTTTCTGTCCATACAAAGGCTTGGTTCTTTCTAGTTAAATTGGTAAGTGGTGATGATATTTTTGAGAAATCTTTTATGAATCTCCTATAATATCCTGCCATCCCCATAAATGATCTAATCTCACTGATGGTGCTAGGCCTTTTCCATGCTTGGATTGCCACTACCTTGTTAGGGTTTACTGATATTCCTTTGGCAGAGATGACATGCCCAAGGAAATGCACTTCTTCTTTCCAAAATGCACATTTTGAAAATTTTGCCTTTAAATCATTTTCCCTTAGTCTTGACAAAACTAAATGCAAATGATTTTTATGCTCTTCCACTGTCTTGGAATAAATCAAAATGTCATCAATAAAAATCAGTACAAATTTGTCTAGATAATCTCTAAATATTCTATTCATCAAATCAACAAAATATGAAGGAGCATTTGTCAAACCAAATGGCATAACCAAAAATTCATATAAGCCATATCTTGTGTTAAATGCAGTGTACTTAACACTTGAGTCTTCAACCTTCATTTGATGGAATCCTGATGCTAAGTCTAGCCTAGAAAATATTTTAGCTTCACTGAGTTGGTCAAAGAGATCATCTATTCTAGGCAATGGGTATTTATTCTTGATGGTTACTTTATTTAGCTCCCTGTAATCTATGCACATTCTCAAGGTACCATCATGTTTTCTTACAAACACTACTGGAGAACCCCAGCAGGAATTGCTTGGCCTTATAAATCCCTTGCCTTCTAATTCTTCCAACTGATTTTTCAATTCTTTCAGTTCACTTGGCCCCATTCTATAAGGTTTCTTAATTATTGGACTTGCTCCTGGAATGAGATTAATTTGGAACTCAACTGGTCTGTGGTGTGGAACACCCTTAACTTCCCCAAACACATCCAAGTATTCATTAACTATGGGAATTTCTTCAATGGTTAGTTCACTCAGATCTTTTTCTAAGTCAACTAAATGATATAGTTTTCCTTCCTTAGCTACCTCACATAAAACTGTGATTCTCTGGCCTCTAGAATTTTGCAATGATATGGTGGATGAGTCTAAATTAATTATGGCTTTAAATTGCCTTAACCAGTCTACCCCCAATATAACACCTATATTTGGGTAATTCAAAACATATAAATTGGAAATAAAAATATTTCCTCCTATGTTTAACTCCACATCCACACAAATCATATTTAAGACACTAGAACTCCCCAATGGACTGTGTATATGCAATGGGGTTTCAACTAATATGCAATTCAGTTTTAGCACTTTAACCAATTCATAAGAAATTAAGGAGTGAGTTGCCCCAGTATCATACACTACTGTTATGGGTATGGTACAAATAAGTAATGTACCTTCCACTTGGCTATGGTTTACAGTGTTACTTTCCACTGTGGCTTTGCCTTTTCCTTCCAAATTTGCCAATTTGCCTTGCTGTTTATACTCAGGACAATTCCTCTTCATATGTCCCTCTTTCCCACATAGATAGCATTTGAAAGCTCCTCCTTTCAACTCTGGACATTTTGGTTTGATATGCCCTTCCTTTCCACACTGATGGCACACAATTTTCTTCTTGTCTTCCTTAGCTTTGACATCTCCAGTGCTTTTGTTACTAGCCTCTTCTTTCTTCTTATCATAAGGGTGATACCTCCCCTTACCTTTCTTGTTATTATTGCTCTTAAAATTTCTGAACTTCTCCCTTTCCTTGTCATGCTGCTCCAACCTCAAAGCTAAGTCTATCACATGATCAAAAGTCTTGTCTGCATAAGGTAACATAGCTCTGCTAAGTCCTGGGTTTAGACCTTTTATGTACCTATCATTTTTAGATGCTTCATCTGCCACAAGCATTGCTCCATATGTGGAAAGTCCCTCAAACTTTTGAGTGTATTCTGTGACAGTCATGGTTCCTTGTCTAAGCCTAATGAATTCTTCTAGCAAGGTAGTCTTTGCTGATGCTGGTACAAACCTTGCCTCCAACATCTCTTTGAATTGATTCCAAGTGATTTCATTCTCATTCCTTCCTGCAATGATTACTTCCCACCAGCCTAAAGCTACTCCTTTCAGCTGTCTTGAAGCCACTTGCCTCTTTCTTTGATCATCAAGTTGCATGTCATTGAAAATTCTTTCCAATGTTCTCAACCATGTTTGAATTTCCATGATACTCTCTGTCCCTTCAAAGCTTTTGCCTCCTAAATGAGTATATGTCTTAAGCAGTTTTGAGAGTTCTTCATAGGGATTTTCTTGCCTTTGTCCTGCCCCATCCCTAAATGCTCTCACCAAGTCTTGCAGATTGACCATTGGTGGTGCATGGGAAGATCCTGCTCCCTGATTTGGTGGTCTCCCTACCATAGTTTGCTAATAATAATTTACATAGCTGGTTAGTTTGATATTTAGTTCCTTTTAATTTTATTTTTCTATCTAAGAACTTGATCCTTACTTCTACTATGTTGAATAACATAGCTCTGATACCAACTGAAATGACCCTCCTATTTCCACCCTAATTTCATAAGGATTTTTTTTTTTTTGCTATGAGATGATATATTGATATATCATTCATTACAAACATATTTTCCAAGGTCATTTTCTTTTTCCAATAACCAAAATATATCCAGGATCAAAATAACTTACCAATATAAATATATCAGTGCATATCTAATAATATACACATACATATGAAGATGTATGTGTTCTTCTTGTTTAAATTCAGAGTATATACTTTATTTTTTATTTTTTTTATTCAATAACATCCTGTTTGATTTAGAGATTTAGTAATTCAGATACATTATTGTATTCAGATTTTTGGCCATAAAATCCACTAGAAACATGTACTTTAGTCTGTCATTGGGATCAAGAAATGATCAAGTAATATTCAGTAGTAAACAAGCTTTTAATGTAGATGATTATATTAAAGTCTGGATAATATTAGATTCAGTATAAAAGAAAGTGGATCCTAAGTGAACACAAGCAACATCTAGGCGTAATGGAAACGCGCCTAACTTATACACAAGAGGTCACGAGTTCGAGTACCATGCAGGTCGGTTCAAACACAATTTTTGGTTTTCTTCTCTTTTTTTTTTTTTTTACTTCTGAAAGGTTAGAAATCTGATACCTACCTATAATTGTACATATATGTTTAATTTTTGCCTATAACCCAACATACAAAACAATCCTTCTTACTTTACTATTTTTGTATCCCATTCCTACAACTGTTTTAAGAATTTATGATCATATTTTTGCTCAAATATCAACATGTACACAGATATACATGTACATGTCAATATTTCTGCTCATTTTCCAGAAAACTGGGTGAATCAATTGCTAAATGTACTAAGCTTTGAAATGCATTTTTATTTTCAGAATACAATCTATCATGATCAACCAATACTTCATTTAATTGAAGCTGGTTAACTCATGAATCCTGTATCTGCCACACTAGTTCAATTTCATTGCATTCTGTTTAAAGCTTTAGGAAAACATCTTACTCTTCTCAATACAATTCAGAAATGAATTCAAACTTAATTACAAAGCATTTCAGTAAAAGATAATAAAATCCTGTTAAGTTTTCTTTTTGCTAAATCCAGATTTTGTCCTAAAACTCAGTGCTCTGTTATGTCTCAAGATTGACTAATACATAATATAAATTATACAAAACAGTAGCTCAACTACATATGCATGTTTCTCCTCCAAACATCCATATCAATAATTAAAATCATTTCATTGTTTCCCACTCAGATTTTTCCCTTGAGATTTTAAACCTTAATGCATAACAATATATTTAGCATGATACAACTAGTTCATCTAACCATAATAGAATTCATTACATAACTGGAAATCTTAGAAACATAAAATTTTTCCTGAATACATGCAGATATAATCAATTTAAACTCTTATTGAAACTAGCTAGCATGTTCATTCACTCCTCCATAAAAGCCATAACTTCATTTTTACTTAGTGCCTGGGTTACCTGAAAGAGCATAAGTGGCTGCCTCATTTTAAAATGAGACACCCCATATGCCATGAGCAAACAAGGGTCAGATCTATGATCTGGTATGAGTAACATCAATTCATTCATGATATTAAGCAATAGAGAATATAAGGGTGCTAACTTGTTATTTAAGCAAATTTCTGCAATCAATTATTTTAGTATAATTAAGTTGGTTCAGGTATGATATATTCATTTATCATTCTTATACTTGCATACAAAATCATGTAAACATAATTATCTATTTGCAACAATTTCATTTACTGGAACCATCTTGGTTCCATACCATTCAACCTAAGAAAATATCCATATTCCTATTTCTTCATATACAGGTTGTAATACTCAATTTAAATCCCTGCCTCATCTGCTATTAAGGAATCACTGGGACACATTGCAATGAACTAATTCACATCATTGCACAAAGATCTCAGGGCTTGAACAAACCATGTGCCAACTTGCATACTTCAAATATGACAAGCATTCCAGCAGCTTTCTTGGCCTTCCCTTCCCTAGTTTATTTACTAGTGTATAGTCTTAAATCCTATCATCAAATATGCTAAGTGAACATATCACTGCAAACATGGAAACATCCATAATTTCTTCTAGCATAATTCTCCTCAGAAATAATCAGACAGTTATTTCCTAAGTGGGGTCAATATGTCTTGATCTTAGTAAAATATGAGAATATTTTCAACTGTAAAAGAGGCATGGCATGTTATATTGATCTGCAAGCCTTTATGATTGATTCAGATTCAAGATCTGGTTCAATCATAATTTTAGCTTGTGGGTTTCTTTTTTTTTTTGATTTGATTAAGGGCTCAGCACTTAGAAAATTTCTATTGCACCCTTAACATTTTTCTTTTCAAGCCTCAGCACTTATACCAAGTATAATGCAGCTCTAATCATTTTTATAAAGTTTCCATGCCATAGATCTATAACAGCTGAGAGTATTCTCTATATAATTTTTAAGATCCTAAACTTTAACATTTGTGAGTATAAATAAATCAGTATGATACTCATCCAAAGACAAATGTCTCAACCAATCAAAGATCATCCAAAATCATCCATATTAAATCATATCAGATTTAAAATAAAACATCCAAAAAGCATTGATGAAATCATATACATCAAAACCAGAAATATATATAAATGGAAATAAAAAGTGGCTGCCTCATCTCAGGTCTTAATGCCATGAACTTAGTGAGATTACTCACCTAAATGTTTAATCCAGAAAATTCTTGTTTGAGTGTTCTTTCCTTTCTTCCAATATTTTCCTTCTTTTCTTATTTTTGTGCAGCTCGGGGTAAAATGAGTCTACTGGCTAAACTGCCTATTTATAAGCATTTTTCCTCTAGGGTTTTGTTGAAACAGAATTCCATTTCTGTCCTGGCTAGCATCATGCATTTTTCATTCATAATACCCCGGCCATATTAACCAATTTAAAGGCTGCATTTTCTTTCTTTTACTTTTCAGAAAATGGCCACTCTCCTAGTCATGTTAAAAGTGTGACTATCCTATTTTTATTTTAATTATTTCTGAAAATCCCCTTTGCTATTTTTGCCTATACAAGCTCATTAACTTGTATCACATTTCATGTCATTTTAATGTCATAGTTTTTACTTGCTTATATATATATATATACTTTTCAGTGCTTAAAAATATATATATATTTGTACACATATTTCATCTAAGCTTATTTTAATTTCTCTTTAATTCCAGAAGCATATGTACCTATATGTATACAGGTTTACTAATATACATAATTTTCTCTTCTGGGTTTTAAATAAAATTTTGTTTACTGATTTAAAGTAAAACCTACTTTTCTTATTTTCTAAGATGATCCATATAATTTCAGAAATCAAACAACCATGTTGCCAAATCATGTTTGTATTGCCCTTTAATTCTTGTTTTAAATCCAAGAAATCTGGAGTTCTTCCTTGTGCCATTTCAGTGTGCACGTGCACACATATACCTGCACACTATTTATTCCAGAGACTTCACCATATTTAAATCTAAATATTTCAAAATTAAATCATTTTTCAAAAATGATTTTTCACAAAATTTTGGGGTATTAGGAGATACCCGACCCCGGTCTCTTCGAGTCTCATGTCATTCATAATCCAAGTTATCTAAATGAAACACATAACATTTCATCTCAGAGATATCAATCCATTCAAAGCATCCAATACATCTAATCATCCATAAGCAAAGCTTAATCTCATACAAATCAATTCAATTGATTCTAATTGAAATTTCAGACCACAAACATTTAGATTCTTTCATTTAACATTGATTTATTCCAAATCAATTAATCGATCAACTATTCCATATCCCTTCATCCTAATCAATCACCCTGGATTAATTATCTTTCAATTACGTTCAATAATTATCTTTAATTAATTCCACACTATTAATTATTCTTAACCCAAAACCAATAAGTAATCTTAATTACTTCATAAATTAATTTAAACTATCATCAATTACATTAATTCTTGATTCCTTATATAAATAAATTTCCCATGAGTCACTTATTATTGATTAATTAATCAATCGTTACTTACATCATTAATTATATAAATTAAGGATTCCCAATTTTATTTTAATTTATCCCAATCAAATTTAATTACATTAATTATTATCACAGTATTAATCATTCCAATAAATCCCACTCTGTAATTAACTAACTCTTAATTTACATCATTAAATTAATTACTCCTCAATTAACTATCTTAATTAACCCCTTGGTTAAATTCACAAAGAATTTATATTTTATTAATTTCATTTAGTAATTACCTATCAATCCATCCAGTGATTATTCAACCTTAATTACTAAATTAATCTACCCAAATCATTAATTAATTGAATTGATTCGTTATCCACTTAAATTACCCTTCTAATCTAATGAATCACAAATCATTAAGCTTTACTAACTTTGGAAACATTTTCTTATTTATGATTGAAGTTTAGAACAATCTAGAACCCAATACTTCGAGTCAGACAACAATTAACTCGAGAACTAACCAAACCAAAGTTATCGATCATCAGTTCACAGTGCATATCAAATCAATTCAAACATGCAGCCAAATACATAAATTTAACCCTTTAAATTTAAATAATATCCAACAAAGTGAGAGTTACTCACCTTTGATTCCTTAGATATGCGATTCACCTCATTCTCGACTTGGTTTCCCGGGTTATAACCTCGTCGCCGATCGCTGCCAACCTCCAACCCCCATCTCCGCTCGACCCTGCTTCTCCCCATGCTGACGCCTTCGAGCTTCGAGCGAGCATCACCCAAAACGAAGTCGAAACTTCCAAAATCACGAGCCCTAAATCCAGCTGTACTCGAGTCGAACTCAATCATTCTCCCCGAACGCGAGCCCTCCTCCTGATCGCCGCCGCTCTTCCACAAACGCGTGCCTATTGCTTCGCTCGCCGTCGAGCTTCAAACAACTCGCGCTTCGAAACCCTAGTTCCAGACAACACCCTTCTTGCGACTCCACGCGGCTTCGTGCGTGCGTAGCACCACCTTCCCCACTCGCGACCGCGTCTCTTCCTCTTCGAATTCAAGCTCGCCATTTTTTTTTGATAGCCGATTCGATTTTGAAAGGAAGGAGGGTCTCAGCTTTAGCTTTAATTGATTTTCGAACGAAAATCGTTCGCCTCTCCCCCTTTCTTTTTATTTTGAACGAAGGCTTCGGCCATTTTATTTCTATTCTTTTCGATTTTTTTTTATTAACCTGGAAGCAAACGGGGAAGATATTTCCTACAAGTGACTTCGGTTGCAAGCTAGAGTGAAATCACGTGAGTAGGGTGATGCAATTTAGACCTTTAATTGGTTTTATATAATCGAATATTGAAAATATCTCGTTTAGAATTCTCGAAATCTCGAACTCCGAATCAGACATGCTGACAAGCGTTCATAAGGTTTTACCCGTATTCCGAACACAAAGGAACGTGTTTCGGAAGCTAATACAATCATATGTGCGAGTTACAGAAGTAAATGATCAATTTTAAATTAAATCGATTAAAATAGTTTCTAAGCGTTTAGAGCTGCCAGGGTCAAACGACAACTCCAATTGCCACGAAAATTGAAATCCGATAATAACTAACTATTACGGATCCAATGGAACTGGTTTCGTTAAATTCCGAGACTATGCCTCGAAAGGCTATTTTGAAATTCAATTTAAACGATATATTTTTAAAATTGAACAAATCACCTTTAAATTGAATTTCAACCATCCTATTATCTTCAGTATTCACCATTATAAATTTATAAGTCTTCAAATTATTTAAACAGGCTTAGAAATTTCAAATTCGACAATTTACCCAATTTCAATTATTAAATTCAATATTTAATTATCAAGTAAATATTAATATTCGAAATTCAATTTTAAAATTAACTTTTAAATATTTAAAATCAATTTATTATTCCAATTTAAATTGTTAGAAATTTCGGGTCGTCACATTCCTCCCCCCTTAAAAGAATTTCGTCCTCGAAATTACTAGTTAGGAAGAATGGACCAATACCCGTTTACCTTTCCCCCTAAAACCAACAGTTCAACATCTTACCAACTATCTTTTATAAAAGCCCTTATCATTCCTACTAACTCCCAAAACTCTCCCACGGTTCCCAATCAATACCCTTTTCTCACTCATTCAAATTTAAATTTAAATCAAATTTTGAATTATCAAAATTTTCTCAAAATTTTTTCTAACTCTCTAAATTTTCGAAAAATTTTGCTAGCGTCTCTTTTGCGCGGCTAGCTCGGTACAACTACAAAAGGCCTCTACAGGCTCCCAAATTCTCAAAAGAAAACAAAACGCCAAGTGGCTAGCTCAAAAACCCAATCCAATTTCATACAGAAATTAAATACTAACCTTTTAGTCGGGCAATTCAAATTTATCTTTTGGAATCAAATCCAATTTCTTTTCCCTTTAATACCTGCATATCCCACTTAGCAACAATATCCAATTGTAACTTTACAAATCATTTTATACCATTCCTTACAAGAGTTTTCGTATCTACTTCTATCAACTTGTTTCTCCCGTTTCCATATGATTTCAATTTGTCCTCAATTCTAAATATTGAATTTTATCCTCCATTGATATCTAATTCATATTAGTTTCATTTACTAATCTATTTAATTCTAATCTGTCATTAACATAATTTTTTCCAAAAATTTCTAACTCCCAAAATTTTCAGAAAATTTTGGCAGAGTCTCCTTTGTACGGAGGAGCTTCTGCGATATCGCAGGATGCACAAATATATATATACATCGGCCTCAGGCCGGAAATCACAATATATATCAATATATGCAGTTCATATTTCCTATTTTGAATTCTTTTGTGTAGGCGTACCTTTATTTAGCATTTTTAAAGCAAGCGGCTTATTATTTAGCACTTATCGCATCCAAATCCAGCCAAACGGCCTTCCAGTACCTGTACTATCTCAATTTAAACATATAAGCACCATATACATATAAAGTTTATAACATAACCCTTACTTAAACAACTATAACACTTTAATACTAAAAGAAATGCATTCAAATTAATTCACACGAGCAATTTATACGTTTTCAAACCTAATTCAATTGCTTACCCCAATCTATATACCATTTTCCCAGTTTAATTTTTTTACAACTCCATTTCTTATATTCCATTGATTTTTAATCCAAACAAGCTCACATTCACTTCAAACGATTCAAAAATTAATCAAATAATCCACTAATTCATAGAATTTAATTAAATCTCGTTTATAACAAATGACGCTCATTTTTACGCAAATTTATGATATCCATGTGAATAAATAATTTCTTAAGTGTTATAACCCATTTAAATTGATTCCGACTTAATTTATTTAATTCCATTCCATTTTAATTTATTCACAACCATTTTATATAGCACACCACATTCCATTCTTGAATACTACTAGTCATTCCCAAATTAATTCAATCCAAGCTTTTATTTAATGGCTTTTACCCTTATTCGAAGCCAAGCTATCATAAATTGTAAACTTAAGTTAATTTACTTTAATTTATTCCAACATCAATCTTAAGTTTACTTCTATTTGATTCTCATTTAACCAAATCTCATTAAATTTAATCTGACCATCCGCTTAAATTTTGTTTTAATTCACTTCTCAATTCATTCGCGAATTCATTTTATTTATACAAAGCCATTCTCAATTTATTTCTATTTATCTCTATTTATTTGGATTTGTTTGCAATTCAAACCATTTATATTATAATTTATTATCAAATCTAAGTCGAATTTTATTTACCATTCGAAGTTATTTTCAAACTCCAGTATTAACTCAACATACTCTTCCCATTGATTATTTAGTTAATTAGCTTACTCCCAATTTTCATTACAAAGGAAATTACTTCATTAAATTTCCCGGAGTTCAAATTTGTTTTTATAATTCAAATTTGAAGTTTCTTTCATTTCCCAAAAATCCAACACTTTTATTTTAAAATTTAGAAATGCTTTTGAATTCAAATAATATTATTAAAATAGCTTTTTATAAAAAATACTTTTTATAACTCGATGTCTCAACCAGTCCATCCTTGTTCTCACAGAAATTCAGTCATACGTTGATCAGGCGTAGGACTGAAAATCTATAAGTACTTAGCAGACTCATTTTCGACATCTAGTGAAAATACTTCGAAAGTAATTTAACTTGAAAATATCGAAAATAGTTTTTGAAAACAGTTTACTGAAAATATCTTTGGTGAGAATGCTCTGGAAATCATCACACCCATCTATGGTCACAGTTACATCCAGGGTTACGTTGCCGTCGCAGCAAAAGTCCATGTAACTGATTACACCATAGAACCCACGACAGATCGCAGTTACATCCAGGGTTACGTTGCCGTCGCAGCAAAAGTCCATGTAACTGCAGGCTCTCAGCGGCACACACGACTTTCGCTATGTTACCATAGTGTCACAGTCTACCGATATAAAATCAAACGCAGACTGCTGGCTCTCAGCGGCACACACGACTTTCGCTATGGTACACTAATCATAATCCTCAGGAACTAGTTTTGTCCGGACTCCTCACAGGATCAACTTTAGAACCTCCCCCTTAGAGGCTCAAGGCAGTACCACCCAGTGGCACTCCTGAGAAGCTCATTTCAAGGGAGCGCCTTTTTCCCCAGAGCCAATCTCAAAACACTTTATACTATACACATATAGTATTTTCAAATCATACACCTAGTATGAATTTCACATAGGTACCTTTACACAAAATCGATTCCCAAAATCGATAATTCACAAATCAGGCTTTTCCAAATTCCAATATTGATTTTACCCAAAAATCAAAAGCCTTTCAAATTCACAGGTTCCCAAAACCTTTTCCAAAATTCTCATAAGATCCTTTATATATATATACAGATATATATAATTTTTAAAACTTTGGATCATTTTCAAGCTTGTATAAAACTCCTTTTATACTTCAAACACTTTCAAAAATCCTTTTCTATTTACATTCACTTGAATTTCCATTCACATACTCACAATTGCTTTAATTTCATGGGATTATCACTTCAATCCTTATCTCAATTGAGTATTTAACCAATAACAGTTTGAACTCCGACCGGTTTATATTTAGAAAATAGCTTGAAAATTTTAAAACAGATAAGTAGTTGAAAATAATTATTAGTTTGTAAAATAGCCATAAAATAATTAACTAGTTGCAAAATAATTAGAAAATAGTTAAATAGTTATAGAAATTTTAGATAATTGCAAAATAGTCGTAAAATAGTAATTAATTTATAAACCAGTTGAAAAATAGTAATTAGTTTAGAAACAGTTGAAAAATGGTTAAATATCTCCAAAAATAATTGTAAAACAAGTATAAAATAATTTGTCTTAAGGAAGGAAGGTTGTATATATTTAATAGCTTGGAAAAATGAATTTATATTAAACAATTTATACTGAAGATAGTCCAGAGTCAAAACTGTCCACTTTCCCATCAATTCAATTTAAATTTCCACTTCCATTTAAATTGACCTAATTCCAATTTAAATACTCCAATTTCCATTGGACTTGATTCATTCCCAATTCAACTTTAATTAATTCTCAAATTTCTTTCAAATTTCAAATCGAATTCCATTTGATTTTTACTTACTCGACTTTATTTATAACTTCAATTTTACAACTTCTATTTATAATCAATTTCATTCACATTTTACTTTTAACTCGGAATTATACATTTTAATTAGCCAATATATTTTTATTATTCCATAAACATTTTAATCAAGATTCCAGAGTTTAAACAAATTTCCAAAATTTCAGTATCACCTTAAAATTCAACTATATCCAAAATTCTTTGGCAAATTCAATTGTCCCTTTTGAATTTTAAAACCAAACCCAGTTCACGAAAATTCCAATTTAAATCAATTTGTTAGCAATTTCTCTTCTAAAAACTCGAAAATGAACATCGACGATGCTGTAGTCATCACCGACGTTATTTTCCAGTGACCAAAAAGAGTTCAATGCTTTTATCTCACTAAAAGCATTCCCAAATATTTTTAATTTCAAATCTCCCGGATTGCAAATTCAACACAAAAATATTTTTGAAATAATACTATTATTTCTCCAAAACCTTTGGAAACCACCTTCAATCCAAGGAATTTTAAATTTTCCCAAAAATCTTCAAATCCCCAATCCATCCACTTCATATTTAAACATTACTCCGGAATTTTCATCTTACTTTATTTTCAAATATTCTCTGGAATTCTATTTCAAATTATAATCCCATTTATTTCAATTTATAAATTACATTTACTCTATATTTCAAATTCCAATCAATTTGGACTGATACCACCCACTTCAGTTCCAATCACTTCAATTTAATCCAATTCAAATTGTCCATTTGAATTTTTAAACTTATCCATCTTCAATCACAAATCCAATTAATTCCAACCGGATTCAATTTAAATGAATTCAATTCCAACTTCAAATTTTAACCTTCTCGAATTATATAAATTCGAGTTAAATTCTCAAAGATTGGTTTAACTTTTTAAACCAAATTAACCTTGTTCATTCAAAGTTTTTAAACAATTTAATTTTTGAGTTCTAATTCTAGAATTCCAATTTAATCAATTTAAATCTTAATTTGGTTGTATTTTCTGTTACCACTTAATTTAATTTCAATTTCAAGTTTTCAATTAGGTTGTATTTTATATTACTTCTTAATTTAATTTCAATTTAACAACCAATCACCTAAATATTTATTGGAAGGAAATATTGCTTTATATATCAAAATATATTTTTATATAAAATCATTCAAAACCTTTATATAAGAAAATAACAAGTACGCTCTCATATAAATATATTCAACTCATTCTAGAGTACTACAGACTCTATTAAATGAGTGATTCCCACCGCCAAGGTTCTCGCTTAACCTTTCAGCTCTGATACCAAATGTAACGACCCGGAAATTTTCGATCCCGAAAATTCCAAATAGTTATGAGAAGAAGAAGAAAGAGATAGAAGAAGAAGAAGATCAGAAACACCAACATCTCACATTCGCAGCGGATCAAAATATAATATCAAATAATAATAGTTTACAAAAGAATAATATTCTGTCGATTACATTTAATATACATCAGAGTTTTACATTTATACGGTCACTGAATATATACAATTATCATGTCTCAGATTAACAATAATATAAATACAGCGGAATATTCTATACGCACATGCCATCCAGCTCTCCTCCTGAGCTCCAGAACGTCCCTACCTGAAAATCTGTAATACTCGGTCTGACCCGAGCATTACATCAAAGTAACACCCGGGTCAGGCTGGAAACCAGCGTGAGTAAACCCAACTAACATGAATACAAAGATACAACTCATATAAACCCGGGATAATTTATATCAATTTAACAATTTCACAATTTGCTATAGACAACACTTATACCAAACATCAATTCCCAAGTACCAACTTAGTTAAAATAATCCAATCTACTTAAATCATTTCATTCCAGCTTGTTGATTTCACAAATCAACTTAAAAAAAAATTCGAAGTGGTTTCGGGTATTAGGAGATACCCGACCCCGGTCTCTTCGAGTCTCATGTCATTCATAATCCAAGTTATCCAAATGAAACACATAACATTTCATCTCAGAGATATCAATCCATTCAAAGCATCCAATACATCTAATCATCCATAAGCAAAGCTTAATCTCATACAAATCAATTCAATTGATTCTAATTGAAATTTCAGACCACAAACATTTAGATTCTTTCATTTAACATTGATTTATTCCAAATCAATTAATCGATCAACTATTCCATATCCCTTCATCCTAATCAATCACCCTGGATTAATTATCTTTCAATTACGTTCAATAATTATCTTTAATTAATTCCACACTATTAATTATTCTTAACCCAAAACCAATAAGTAATCTTAATTACTTCATAAATTAATTTAAACTATCATCAATTACATTAATTCTTGATTCCTTATATAAATAAATTTCCCATGAGTCACTTATTATTGATTAATTAATCAATCGTTACTTACATCATTAATTATATAAATTAAGGATTCCCAATTTTATTTTAATTTATCCCAATCAAATTTAATTACATTAATTATTATCACAGTATTAATCATTCCAATAAATCCCACTCTGTAATTAACTAACTCTTAATTTACATCATTAAATTAATTACTCCTCAATTAACTATCTTAATTAACCCCTTGGTTAAATTCACAAAGAATTTATATTTTATTAATTTCATTTAGTAATTACCTATCAATCCATCCAGTGATTATTCAACCTTAATTACTAAATTAATCTACCCAAATCATTAATTAATTGAATTGATTCGTTATCCACTTAAATTACCCTTCTAATCTAATGAATCACAAATCATTAAGCCTTTACTAACTTTGGAAACATTTTCTTATTTATGATTGAAGTTTAGAACAATCTAGAACCCAATACCTCGAGTCAGACAACAATTAACTCGAGAACTAACCAAACCAAAGTTATCGATCATCAGTTCACAGTGCATATCAAATCAATTCAAACATGCAGCCAAATACATAAATTTAACCCTTTAAATTTAAATAATATCCAACAAAGTGAGAGTTACTCACCTTTGATTCCATAGATATGCGATTCACCTCATTCTCGACTTGGTTTCCCGGGTTATAACCTCGTCGCCGATCGCTGCCAACCTCCAACCCCCATCTCCGCTCGACCCTGCTTCTCCCCATGCTGACGCCTTCGAGCTTCGAGCGAGCATCACCCAAAACGAAGTCGAAACTTCCAAAATCACGAGCCCTAAATCCAGCTGTACTCGAGTCGAACTCAATCATTCTCCCCGAACGCGAGCCCTCCTCCTGATCGCCGCCGCTCTTCCACAAACGCGTGCCTATTGCTTCTGTGACGACCCGGCTTTTTGTGACGCCCCACCTCTATACCCACGCTAACCAAGAACACTACGATGTAGTGCTGTCAATTAGCACGGAGAATAAGGCTGTGGAGGAGCGACCATCCATGTAACTTCTTTGTGCGAGCACCGATACGTCAGATAGAATAGAATGCATATCTTTTAAGGAGGAAATCCGACATACCGATACAAACACAAAGCTATCACACGGTGGCTATATATATTCTTCGGAAACAAACATAGAAATAGTCATAACATAAATCAGTCACAGACATCCATATCACAAAGGCGGAAGAAGATATGAATAAACATATAACACATGAAAGTGTACATCAGAGTAGTGGTCGGAAAGATCCACTATAATACAAAAGAATAGCATCACGTGCTATACAAAAGAATAGATACACAACATAGAGTCTATATCTCAAATGTGTACAACCAAAAACTACTAATCTAAGTAGTTAGCCAAAAGTCAGAGTAATCCAGAAGAGAAGTCAAGCAGAAGCACCTGTAACATCTCGGTCTGACCCGAGTATTATTTATAAGAAAATAATAAACGGATCAGTCTAACTATAAATATCAGATGACATGGTATAGGATATGGGGTATGGCATAAACATAAAATAACCATGATGGCATACTACTATAAGTATGTAAATGATAATCAACAAGGGATTAATCAATGTCACAAGAATCTTCTCAAAGATTCAAACACATAAAAGGGGTAATGACACACAAATTCACCAATACACAAAAACTGATATCATATCAGTGAGAACCACAAAAGTTGGTGAAGCACTAAATCCAGAAATCAACACACGAAATCCAGAACAAATCCCAGAAATCAACACACGAAATCCAGAAATCACTAAAAGGGGGAAGTCCGACACACAGACGAGAAGTTATCTCATGGAAGCTATCCATTTAAATTTTCCGAACACACGGATGGCCCGAAGGCAAGTCCGACACACGGACGAAGAGACGTCGCACAATCGCTAGTCTAAATCACAAAAATGATCGTCATGATCATAAGGAAGTGTCAATCACAACAAGCTAGTAAATATATGAGTTTAGCTTCATGTCCCATAACCACTTGCTTAACTTAAATATTTACGAACAAGCTGTAAATCTTCACTAGGAAATTGTCACAAAAAGGGTTCAATCGAACAAGTCCAAGAGCTAACCGACGAAGTGAACGCAAGCGTTTCATACCACCCGTTTTACTAAGTCGTTTAAGTCGATTTCTCGTTCGAGTGAAGTAAAGGCTTGTATATACTAGTAGATTGAAAATCGGTTTGAGAAAACGAACTTTTGATATTTAAAATAGTGTTGAAATCGCTTTGATGAAAGAGTTTTGATATTTACTATTAGTATTGAAACCTTCATATATCTTTAAAGTGACAAGTCATAAAACGATTGTAGAAACAAATCAATTCACGTTCGAAGACGTGAGTAAAGTCCAAAGAAGTCAATCCCCAAAAACATCAAAGTAGAAATTCTGATAAATGTTTTTCAGAAGAGATTGCCTACGCAGAGTAATACGGGGTTCGACCTACGACTTACGAGCTACGACCTAAGTGGTATGCGACTTAGTGGGGCATAGGTCGGAGACGACCTACGACTTAAGGTCAAGCGACCTAGTGAAATAGCAGGGGAAATATTAGGTCGGAGACGACCTACGACTTAAGGTTTAACTCGCGAACGACTTAACTTTGCCTGGGGATTATAGGTCGGCAACGACCTAAGACTTCGCCTGGAGATTATAGGTCGGCAACGACCTAAGGTTTAGCCTGGAAATTATAGGTCGGCAACGACCTAAGGTTTAGCCTGGAAATTATAGGTCGGCAACGACCTAAGGTTTAGCCTGGAAATTATAGGTCGGCAACGACCTAAGGTTTAGCCTGGAAATTATAGGTCGGCAACGACCTAAGACTTAACAAAATTTCGAGCGACTTAGTGGTTTGCCTTGGAATTTTAGGTCGGCAACGACCTAAGGTTTAAAGTTTAACTCGCGAACGACTTAGCATTTTGCCTGGGATTTATAGGTCGGCAACGACCTAAGTTTTTGCCTGGGATTTATAGGTCGGCAACGACCTAAGTTTTTGCCTGGGATTTATAGGTCGGCAACGACCTAAGACTGCGCCTGGGGATTATAGGTCGGCAACGACCTAAGTTTTTGCCTGGGATTTATAGGTCGGCAACGACCTAAGACTGCGCCTGGGGATTATAGGTCGGCGACGACCTAAGAAGTTGGAGACTTTTCAACACGCGAGCTAGCAGCCTGGACGACCTAAGGAGTTAACTCGTGGACGACCTAGGGATGGCCAGAACCGACTTAAGGCCAGAAAAATCACCAAAACGCTGAAAATTGAAGTTTTTCGCCAATCCAATCCAAACCAAATGCAATTGTTGATGCAAATGCAATAGGGGGTCATTCCCAACAGTCCAAGATAGATATAGGCAAGATGTGAGATCAAAAATCTCACCTTTTCACGGAATTTGATGAAGATGGAGATTTGAGAGCAAAGCAAGAACACCAACAAGCTTGAATCAATGGTCTTCACGTGAATTTGATGTTGAATCTCGGATTTGCAATGGAATTTGTGTTTGGAGTTTTAATTTCCACTTCCCACCACCATTTTTGACAAAGCTTGAAGTGTTTTGATGGAGTGAGGAAGATGGTTGGGCTGAACTAAAGGGGTGCAGTCCAAACCAAAGTCAAAGGCGGGAAAAAGTGTTGAAAATTTCACTATCTCCAAACATATCGAAGTTTACACTCAAAAAGATCGCAAACGTCATTTTGAACTCAATGGGGGTGGTCTCGAGTCCTAATTTGACCGTATGCAAAAAGTAGCTTTTCGGACTAACATCCGACTAACGATAAAATATTTAAATAAAATATTTAAATATAGAATTGATAGATATGCGGGTTGTTACACTTTTTCTCCACTGAAAGTCGCATCATCAATAAGAAAGAAAGGGGTAGAAAATAGAAAAGAATAGAAGAAAGAAGAGACAACAACAACGATCTCACAGCGGAACGAATAAATTATATTAATAACATAAAGAAACTATTACATAGTATACAACACTTATTAGAGTTTACACAACTATACAACACATACTAGACAGTTATAAACATCTGTCTAGATATTACAACTCAAATACAATACAAGACTCTAACACAGATATCAACACAGCGGAATACTATATCTACGAACGCCGAAGCCTCCTGCTCCATTGCTCCTCCACAATTCGTCAAAGCTAAACCTGAATCCCTTGGCTACTCGTAAAAATTTGAGTACCCAAGAGTTTATAAAACAGAAATAAACAACTTGGGTCAGACATGGGTCTGGTGTGAGTAACAGGTTAAACTTGTTTAACTTCAAAACCTTTTGAAAGAAAAGGTATCACGTAAGACTCCCCACACATAAATATGGGTAAGTTTTTACCTTACGCTAACCAAAATATTTGATAGGAAATTCGATTGTATTATAATAGGGTCTAGGGTTTTCAAATAAATATGAAATAGCCGAAATTGTTACATTATTAAATTCCAGCATACATAAGTATACAATCAAGTCCGTTATCACTTATTGGAATTTGGATTTCCATACAATGGCAGAGCTACCGGGGTACCGCTCATCACAGTACGGGGCCTAGATCACCGTACCGAGGATCACTCCCAATCCCCTGCAACACAAAGCCGGAACCATCCCTTACTGGATAATTCCGAATAAAATCACCCCACAGATGGCCGTCGCCAACTGCACCACTAAGCCGAAATAAAAGAAGGAACTCTCTAGACAGGGATGACCTTACTCTCAGTGGGTGCTACCCACGAAGCCTTGCTGCACCTCCCCTGTTTTAGCCATTCCCGGTTGATGAGGCTTGAGGTCACGATTACCTTTAATCAGATCACATTACTTAGAATGCTCATCGTCCTCCTGACGATGTTCTGAAAGCATTCAATCCATACAAGTTCGTTCCGGGTTCGAACGAAACCGAAGGCATTATCTCGTTACACTCGTGTTGGAATCACCCTCAGAGTTAACGACAATAACCCTTGCACTCTGAATTTTCATCTTCACTTGAGATTCACGACCTATCGTTAATTTGGATCGATGTGGTATTCGGGTCTCCAGACCTGGAATTCCGGTATACGGAAACCCGATCCCGGTCTCATCGAAATCCAAAACGTATCTTTTAAGGCCAAGTTGTTTAAAGGTTTAAACAATTCAATTCAATTTAATACTTGAATTCACATAGCATTAACATAGATAAATATCACACATTTATCACAGATATATCCAATATCATATCACAGAATATCATAGTATATCATCCAATAGATATCAACCAAATCAGACATTCTACTCAACCATCATTCATAAGCAACCATTTATTAATCTCTATTATAATTAATTTAATCCACTTAAATTAAATTAATTACTTAAGAATTAATTCCTAACCTTGCTTAATCAATCATTAATTAATTACTTATCCATTTAATTAATTAATCATTAAATATTAATCACTCTTGATTAATTATTCATTAATTACATAAAGTAATTATCCTTTAATTAATTTTACAAATTAATTATCCTTAATCATTTATAGTAATTAACCTTTAATTACTCTCATTAATTATAATAATTAATATCCTTAATTAATTACATTAATTAATTAATTAACTATAATTAATTACATAAATTAATCAACCTTAAATAATTATTAAGGCAATTAACTAATCTTAATTACTTCTTAATTATTTATCATTTACTTCATAAATCCTTTTTTGATTAATTTTACCAATTACATCCAGTAATTCCTTTTACCAATTACTTACACTAAGTAATTACACTTAACCAATCTTATTAAGTAATTATACTTAATCAATTACTAAGTGACTATCCTTAATTAATTAACAAATTAATTTACTTAAATAAATCACATTCATTTCTTAAATCATAACTGAGTAACTCATCCTTAATTACCCTTTAAACAAATTAATTAATCCTTGATTAATTATTCTTTAACTATTAATTAATAAACCTTAATTATTAATCAATATCCTTTAATACAAAGTAATCAATCCTTAATTAATTAAACTTAATTAACTAATTAATTATTCTTAGTTATTAATTAATAAAAGTTAATTATTAATTAACAACCTTAATTACCAATTTAATTAATCCATAATTACCGATTAATCAATCCTTAATGATAATTAATTAACCCTTAATAAATTAATTAATCCTTATTAATAATTAATTAATTAAACTTAAATTTCTTAATTAATTTCAACTCATTAAAAATCTTAATTAACTTTGAGATAAAACATTATCATTAAAACATTTGATCTTAGTAATTAACTTGCTTAATTAAATCATTAATTATGTTTTAAAATAAATAATCATTAATTACTTATCTCTAATTATTAATTAACAATCCTTAATTACAAGTTAATAAAACACTTGAAAACTTAATTGTTAATTTACTTATCCTTAACCATTATTAAATCACTCTTAAATTATCTCATTAACTATCAAACTTTAATTAATTTTTTAAGATAAAAACATTTTCTTTATTAATTACCTAATTACATTTCAAATTAAGTTTGAAAATAACTTTAGGATTTAACTTAATACATTTAAGTAAACAAATCATAACACTTAATTTATTCAAACATTCATTACAAAGAAATTAATTTTTCAAGAAATTAATTTAACTTGATTATTTAAAATTTAAAAACTTACTTTTATTTAAATTAAAAACTGGTTTAAACATTTTACTTTGGGTTCAACCCATATGTACTCATCAAAACCAAGTACATCTTCTTCTTCTTTTCTTTTTTCTTCTTCTTTGTTTAAAAAGAGATTGGTTTAAAATTTATACTGTTAAAACCTTAACAGTTACACTCAAACGCTCGCAAATGACCCAGAGAAACTCGAGCCAAACATCATATTACCCAAGAAAAAAACCCAATTTTCCCGAGACCAACTTCGAGTTTCTTTCCTTTTGTTTTAAACTTTGATATATTAAAGATTTGACAAACTGTTTAAACCCACGCGAGACTTCCCTTCGAATTCCCGAGCCAGCACCCTGATTTTACGAGAATGGCTTCGAGCCAACCATCAACTTACTCGAGAACGTCTACTTTTTCCCCAATCTCAACCCAGACAGATACCATGTGTGCACGTGCACAGGCGACTCGCTCGCCTTCGATCATCGACGCCAACGCCGGGATATCATCTACGACTACCCTTCACGATCTCGATCACCAGTAACTTGAACCAACCCCACAATCGAATTTCGAGCAAAAACGAACACCACAGGAACCAAAACCACTGCCTTCTCACTCCTTGTTCTACCACCACAGGCCATCAGAAACCACGTCCTATCGCCAAAGGCTTCGACTGACAACCCTCTACCATTTCCCCCACCTCCGATCATGTCCGGTCTTTCCACGACGACGAATTGTTCTCGAAAACAACATCGGCAAGAACAGGCTATAAAACCCTAAATCACCGTTGATTCACCACCACGGTGAACTATAAAATCTCAGCCCATTTTTGCCGTGATCCCCATCTCACCATCCTCCTCCAGCAACGATCACGATGTCCATCGCTTCCCCAATCGCCAGAAATTGACGAAATACAATTTCCGTTCAACTCGCGAAAACTCAATTTATACAACACTAAAAATCATCATTTTACTTTTAAGATTCATGCTTTCCAAAGGTGATTTAAATTAAATAGGAAATTCAGAAAATCATGATGTTTGAATTTAACATGTTTTAGATTTTCTACTGTCTTATTTCTTTTTCCAGAAATATACAAACTTATTATGCTTAGAAATAACTTTAAATCATAGTTTATGTTTAAACAAACATATATTGTTAGAAAACTGAAACTAAAAGAAAAATGGATAAAGAGAATAAGGTTTTTCTTCAAAATCTTGTCTCTGAGTTTATAACAGAGATAGGTACAGAGACATATACAGGTTTACAGGCATGCATGTTTATATACTTTCATATCAACATGTTTTCAGAGCATAAATACATAGATTAGAACAGATAATATACAATTTCCATAAGACAATTTACAACATCAGGTTTAAACTAAGTTTCAGAGGTTAAGTTTACTCTCTGGAAAACTAGAACTGAGGAACACAGACAAATCCAAACATGCACAGACAAACACACATCTATACATCCATTTATACATATATTCTACTTATATAAAATCACACAGAACATTTTTTTTTAATTCCAGAATTTAACATGCAACCAGATTTTTATAAAATTAAGATTTTTTAAACAGATGTTACTCACTTGAAATAAGAAATAGAGGACAGTTTTTACTTAAATCTGGAACTTGCACTTGATCTTCTTACTATTGAATTAAATCTGAATTCGTTGAATTGATTTGGTTGCCAGTTTGATCTCAGGTTGATATATGTTGAAGATTTGAAAGTAACCGAAGTTGCTGATATTAAGATTGTTGACTTGCCATTGGATGTTTAAGTTTGAAACCATGCTCAGGCTAAAAACTGGAGACAGGTTGTAGATTCTTTTGTTTGAGATGATTTCAGTTTTGGTTTGAGAAGATCATTTCAGTTTTGATTTCTTGAGTTTGGAAATGAATTTCAACTTTTGGTTTGTGGAGATGATTTCGGTTTGAACATTGCTGGTTTTGGTTTTTGTCTTTGCAAATGAAAAGATAAGAAAAGAAAAAGAAGAGAGGAGGTGAAAGTTTATATAGGTTAATTTAGATTTTATTTAAATTTAAAGAAAATAAAACAAATGGTTGACACTTGTCTCTACCATTGCTTAATTACCTTACACATGTATTTAACATGTTTAAAAATTTAACACTTGTCATTTTTTTTTCATTTGTTTTAAAATTATTTAAAAGCCTTTAAAATGAATTTTCCTAATTAAATAAATACATACCTTATTTAATAAATGCTTTCCTATATTATAAATAAATGAAACCTTTAAAAGAAAATAAAATAAAAACTAATTATATTCTAATAAAATTATATACAATATATTTAATTCATTTTTAAGTGTAAATATACCTTTTGTATTTATTTATTATTAAATAAACACTTCCTAAATTTATATAAATAAAATTTCTTTTAAAGAAAATATTTTAAAGCAAATCTTATTTTAAATAAAGCCTTGTTCATATATTTTATACCCAAATATATTAAAATATTTATCTTTAAAGATTCAAATTTAAATCCAGATTCAAATTCAAATTTTACTTTTAAAATCCAATTTAAAAATCAACTCTACATTTATATTTTTAAATAAACATTTTATTAAGTTTGAAATTGATATATTTCATTTAAAAACAACTCAAGACATATATATACATATTTAAACAATACTTATTAATTTTGGAAATGATAAATCTATTTAAAAATCAAATTTATAAAATAATACAATTTAAATTATTATTCTTATTATAATCAATCTATACTATAATTAAAACATCATATTATTATTATTTGGTTATAAAATATTTGAAAATAACAAATTTATCAATTTAAAATAATTTAAATTAAGAGATTATCACATTTTAAACTTCTCGAAATCCCGGGATATCACATTCCTTCCCCCTTAAAAGAATTTCGTCCTCGAAATTTAAAACAAAAGATAATCCAAAGATTTTTATATTTATTTTCAAAAATCCAAGCATACACATCAACCATACACTATCAATCAAACAACCATTCATCCAAACAAACCATTTCATCCAACAAACAATCCATACAAACAAACAACTCTAGCTATCCGGACATAGATCCGGATAAACTACCTAAAATTATCCCGAGTTTCCCAGATATAGATACTGGGTTACTCGCTCTACTGGATCCAAACTGGTAATTCAATACCGAAGCCAAAACACATATCCTCACAAAAACTCAGAAAGATCCAATATACTTGGAGCTATCTTCCTAGTCTTACCCAAACTCAATTGCTTCCTTTACCGAAGAAATAACAACGAAGTCTCCAACTTCGAATTCCAAAATTCTCCATCTCTAATCCACATAACTTTTCTGACGATTCTGGCTGCCTTCATCCTTCCTGATCAGCTCAATTTTCGCTGACGCTTCTCAAAACAAACAGGACCAAAAACAATCCAATAACGGATCCTCTCAAGATTTACAGAAATCCAGAACTAAAACTCTACTCCTACATCTTCTAGAGATGCCTCAAACCCAAGCAAAGATTTCCCAAGAGAATACTCAATTATCGCAAGTCACTTTTGCGATTCTATCCAGTCCAATATCCAAAAATACTGTTCTTTTTTAATCTATCAGAACAGTCTATGCTTGACCAATCCATTTGAAAAATGAATCTACTCTGCAGCTTCTGAACTCCACGTCTAAGAAACTGCTAAGCCAAAAGATCTTCCAGCAGGAACACAGAACACTCGAGCTGCACTGCAGACACAGATGCCAAAGACTTCTCGATCCAGAGCTTCTCGAGAAACTCGATTCCCAAACAGAATCACCATGGTGAACTCAGCCACAACACCGAAACAGACACACTTCCTCAAACTCGTTTCCAAAGAAAACATCTTCGGGAATATCCATATTCACTGCGTCCCATCACACAGCTACTTCTTCCAGAAGATACCAAGATACCATCACTTGCTTCTGCTCAATCAACAGATCCAAACTCTCAAAAATCCGCCCACACGAGCGCGATTCAACTTATACTTCAATAATGGACTCCGAACCTTAACAGGTTTCCTTTAGAGATATGAAATCCTTACACCATATCAAAGTTTACTCGAGACAGTATTAGGTCTACAGTCTCGTCAGATATACTTCCAACCTCAACACTCAAATTCTAACTATTGGTAGTCGTGTTACTCACACTACCACCTTATCTACCTTTATAACTTATATTGGAAAACCCGAACAGGTAACCCAACAAATAGGTAGAAATATATATATATTTAAAATGATACTTTTTATATAGAAATTATTTCTGGGTAAAATTATTTCATTTACCTATTTAAAACAATATTGTGTCCGTTGGCCTGGTTCAAGTGTTTAGAGATCCCTATCAATAACGTTAGCTACTCGTATTGACCAGAATCCATATACCACTCAACCGATCAATTAACACAATATAAAATCATTTTTATATAACTAACAATTACGCGCTCTCAAGATAGACATCACTTCAGAGCCTAGGTATTCACTCAACCTAGTGTTCTGATATTCACTTAACCAAAAGCTTAGGCATTCGCTCAACCTATGCTCTGATACCAACTGTAACGTCCTAGGCTTTTCAACCTTCAGCAACGGTTCACGACCGGTAGGCTTTTCAACCATCCCAGCCCCGCTGTGGCTTACAGTGATACCTCGGGTTTGCTTTTACGGCCACCCTCTCGAGTCGCAACCAACCCCAAAAGGCCTTATACTACCCCCGGGGACATGTAGGGGTAAGAGTCTCCCGTTCGCCACCTAACGCAAAGCGAGAACCCCCTATCACGCTGTAATGTAGCAAACCCGATCCCGGTCTCATCGAAATCCAAAACGTATCTTTTAAGGCCAAGTTGTTTAAAGGTTTAAACAATTCAATTCAATTTAATACTTGAATTCACATAGCATTAACATAGATAAATATCACACATTTATCACAGATATATCCAATATCATATCACAGAATATCATAGTATATCATCCAATAGATATCAACCAAATCAGACATTCTACTCAACCATCATTCATAAGCAACCATTTATTAATCTCTATTATAATTAATTTAATCCACTTAAATTAAATTAATTACTTAAGAATTAATTCCTAACCTTGCTTAATCAATCATTAATTAATTACTTATCCATTTAATTAATTAATCATTAAATATTAATCACTCTTGATTAATTATTCATTAATTACATAAAGTAATTATCCTTTAATTAATTTTACAAATTAATTATCCTTAATCATTTATAGTAATTAACCTTTAATTACTCTCATTAATTATAATAATTAATATCCTTAATTAATTACATTAATTAATTAATTAACTATAATTAATTACATAAATTAATCAACCTTAAATAATTATTAAGGCAATTAACTAATCTTAATTACTTCTTAATTATTTATCATTTACTTCATAAATCCTTTTTTGATTAATTTTACCAATTACATCCAGTAATTCCTTTTACCAATTACTTACACTAAGTAATTACACTTAACCAATCTTATTAAGTAATTATACTTAATCAATTACTAAGTGACTATCCTTAATTAATTAACAAATTAATTTACTTAAATAAATCACATTCATTTCTTAAATCATAACTGAGTAACTCATCCTTAATTACCCTTTAAACAAATTAATTAATCCTTGATTAATTATTCTTTAACTATTAATTAATAAACCTTAATTATTAATCAATATCCTTTAATACAAAGTAATCAATCCTTAATTAATTAAACTTAATTAACTAATTAATTATTCTTAGTTATTAATTAATAAAAGTTAATTATTAATTAACAACCTTAATTACCAATTTAATTAATCCATAATTACCGATTAATCAATCCTTAATGATAATTAATTAACCCTTAATAAATTAATTAATCCTTATTAATAATTAATTAATTAAACTTAAATTTCTTAATTAATTTCAACTCATTAAAAATCTTAATTAACTTTGAGATAAAACATTATCATTAAAACATTTGATCTTAGTAATTAACTTGCTTAATTAAATCATTAATTATGTTTTAAAATAAATAATCATTAATTACTTATCTCTAATTATTAATTAACAATCCTTAATTACAAGTTAATAAAACACTTGAAAACTTAATTGTTAATTTACTTATCCTTAACCATTATTAAATCACTCTTAAATTATCTCATTAACTATCAAACTTTAATTAATTTTTTAAGATAAAAACATTTTCTTTATTAATTACCTAATTACATTTCAAATTAAGTTTGAAAATAACTTTAGGATTTAACTTAATACATTTAAGTAAACAAATCATAACACTTAATTTATTCAAACATTCATTACAAAGAAATTAATTTTTCAAGAAATTAATTTAACTTGATTATTTAAAATTTAAAAACTTACTTTTATTTAAATTAAAAACTGGTTTAAACATTTTACTTTGGGTTCAACCCATATGTACTCATCAAAACCAAGTACATCTTCTTCTTCTTTTCTTTTTTCTTCTTCTTTGTTTAAAAAGAGATTGGTTTAAAATTTATACTGTTAAAACCTTAACAGTTACACTCAAACGCTCGCAAATGACCCAGAGAAACTCGAGCCAAACATCATATTACCCAAGAAAAAAACCCAATTTTCCCGAGACCAACTTCGAGTTTCTTTCCTTTTGTTTTAAACTTTGATATATTAAAGATTTGACAAACTGTTTAAACCCACGCGAGACTTCCCTTCGAATTCCCGAGCCAGCACCCTGATTTTACGAGAATGGCTTCGAGCCAACCATCAACTTACTCGAGAACGTCTACTTTTTCCCCAATCTCAACCCAGACAGATACCATGTGTGCACGTGCACAGGCGACTCGCTCGCCTTCGATCATCGACGCCAACGCCGGGATATCATCTACGACTACCCTTCACGATCTCGATCACCAGTAACTTGAACCAACCCCACAATCGAATTTCGAGCAAAAACGAACACCACAGGAACCAAAACCACTGCCTTCTCACTCCTTGTTCTACCACCACAGGCCATCAGAAACCACGTCCTATCGCCAAAGGCTTCGACTGACAACCCTCTACCATTTCCCCCACCTCCGATCATGTCCGGTCTTTCCACGACAACGAATTGTTCTCGAAAACAACATCGGCAAGAACAGGCTATAAAACCCTAAATCACCGTTGATTCACCACCACGGTGAACTATAAAATCTCAGCCCATTTTTGCCGTGATCCCCATCTCACCATCCTCCTCCAGCAACGATCACGATGTCCATCGCTTCCCCAATCGCCAGAAATTGACGAAAATACAATTTCCGTTCAACTCGCGAAAACTCAATTTATACAACACTAAAAATCATCATTTTACTTTTAAGATTCATGCTTTCCAAAGGTGATTTAAATTAAATAGGAAATTCAGAAAATCGTGATGTTTGAATTTAACATGTTTTAGATTTTCTACTGTCTTATTTCTTTTTCCAGAAATATACAAACTTATTATGCTTAGAAATAACTTTAAATCATAGTTTATGTTTAAACAAACATATATTGTTAGAAAACTGAAACTAAAAGAAAAATGGATAAAGAGAATAAGGTTTTTCTTCAAAATCTTGTCTCTGAGTTTATAACAGAGATAGGTACAGAGACATATACAGGTTTACAGGCATGCATGTTTATATACTTTCATATCAACATGTTTTCAGAGCATAAATACATAGATTAGAACAGATAATATACAATTTCCATAAGACAATTTACAACATCAGGTTTAAACTAAGTTTCAGAGGTTAAGTTTACTCTCTGGAAAACTAGAACTGAGGAACACAGACAAATCCAAACATGCACATACAAACACACATCTATACATCCATTTATACATATATTCTACTTATATAAAATCACACAGAACATTTTTTTTTAATTCCAGAATTTAACATGCAACCAGATTTTTATAAAATTAAGATTTTTAAAACAGATGTTACTCACTTGAAATAAGAAATAGAGGACAGTTTTTACTTAAATCTGGAACTTGCACTTGATCTTCTTACTATTGGATTAAATCTGAATTCGTTGAATTGATTTGGTTGCCAGTTTGATCTCAGGTTGATATATGTTGAAGATTTGAAAGTAACCGAAGTTGCTGATATTAAGATTGTTGACTTGCCATTGGATGTTTAAGTTTGAAACCATGCTCAGGCTAAAAACTGGAGACAGGTTGTAGATTCTTTTGTTTGAGATGATTTCAGTTTTGGTTTGAGAAGATCATTTCAGTTTTGATTTCTTGAGTTTGGAAATGAATTTCAACTTTTGGTTTGTGGAGATGATTTCGGTTTGAACATTGCTGGTTTTGGTTTTTGTCTTTGCAAATGAAAAGATAAGAAAAGAAAAAGAAGAGAGGAGGTGAAAGTTTATATAGGTTAATTTAGATTTTATTTAAATTTAAAGAAAATAAAACAAATGGTTGACACTTGTCTCTACCATTGCTTAATTACCTTACACATGTATTTAACATGTTTAAAAATTTAACACTTGTCATTTTTTTTTCAATTTTTTTAAAATTATTTAAAAGCCTTTAAAATGAATTTTCCTAATTAAATAAATACATACCTTATTTAATAAATGCTTTCCTATATTATAAATAAATGAAACCTTTAAAAGAAAATAAAATAAAAACTAATTATATTCTAATAAAATTATATACAATATATTTAATTCATTTTTAAGTGTAAATATACCTTTTGTATTTATTTATTATTAAATAAACACTTCCTAAATTTATATAAATAAAATTTCTTTTAAAGAAAATATTTTAAAGCAAATCTTATTTTAAATAAAGCCTTGTTCATATATTTTATACCCAAATATATTAAAATATTTATCTTTAAAGATTCAAATTTAAATCCAGATTCAAATTCAAATTTTACTTTTAAAATCCAATTTAAAAATCAACTCTACATTTATATTTTTAAATAAACATTTTATTAAGTTTGAAATTGATATATTTCATTTAAAAACAACTCAAGACATATATATACATATTTAAACAATACTTATTAATTTTGGAAATGATAAATCTATTTAAAAATCAAATTTATAAAATAATACAATTTAAATTATTATTCTTATTATAATCAATCTATACTATAATTAAAACATCATATTATTATTATTTGGTTATAAAATATTTGAAAATAACAAATTTATCAATTTAAAATAATTTAAATTAAGACATTATCACATTTTAAACTTCTCGAAATCCCGGGATATCACAGCTTCGCTCGCCGTCGAGCTTCAAACAACTCGCGCTTCGAAACCCTAGTTCCAGACAACACCCTTCTTGCGACTCCACGCGGCTTCGTGCGTGCGTAGCACCACCTTCCGCACTCGCGACCGCGTCTCTTCCTCTTCGAATTCAAGCTCGCCATTTTTTTTTGATAGCCGATTCGATTTTGAAAGGAAGGAGGGTCTCAGCTTTAGCTTTAATTGATTTTCGAACGAAAATCGTTCGCCTCTCCCCCTTTCTTTTTATTTTGAACGAAGGCTTCGGCCATTTTATTTCTATTCTTTTCGATTTTTTTTTTATTAACCTGGAAGCAAACGGGGAAGATATTTCCTACAAGTGACTTCGGTTGCAAGCTAGAGTGAAATCACGTGAGTAGGGTGATGCAATTTAGACCTTTAATTGGTTTTATATAATCGAATATTGAAAATATCTCGTTTAGAATTCTCGAAATCTCGAACTCCGAATCAGACATGCTGACAAGCGTTCATAAGGTTTTACCCGTATTCCGAACACAAAGGAACGTGTTTCGGAAGCTAATACAATCATATGTGCGAGTTACAGAAGTAAATGATCAATTTTAAATTAAATCGATTAAAATAGTTTCTAAGCGTTTAGAGCTGCCAGGGTCAAACGACAACTCCAATTGCCACGAAAATTGAAATCCGATAATAACTAACTATTACGGATCCAATGGAACTGGTTTCGTTAAATTCCGAGACTATGCCTCGAAAGGCTATTTTGAAATTCAATTTAAACGATATATTTTTAAAATTGAACAAATCACCTTTAAATTGAATTTCAACCATCCTATTATCTTCAGTATTCACCATTATAAATTTATAAGTCTTCAAATTATTTAAACAGGCTTAGAAATTTCAAATTCGACAATTTACCCAATTTCAATTATTAAATTCAATATTTAATTATCAAGTAAATATTAATATTCGAAATTCAATTTTAAAATTAACTTTTAAATATTTAAAATCAATTTATTATTCCAATTTAAATTGTTAGAAATTTCGGGTCGTCACAATAATCAGAACTCATATCAACAAATATCCAATTACCTGCAGATAATTGGAAACAACAAATATCTAGAAATCAATTAAGAAGACTAGAAAATCAACATAAAAGCTTGGATCGATCCCATCAGATGGCGAGTTTTTAATTCGCCGCACGTGCAACAACATATGGCCGAAGCCTACCAAGTACTCAACATAATTTTGGCGCCCAACAAATGACCCGAAGGTCTAGTACTGGTATTTGACCCGAAGGTCCAACATATGACCCGAAGGTCCAACATAGTGGCTCGAAAGCGCACAAAATCATCAAAATATTTCAATTAACGAGTCCGGAATTAACCAAAATACTAAACGCACATGTCCCATAACCACGAGTTTTACTAAATTGTTTAATTTTCTTCATCGTTTCCTTGAAAGTGTAAAATTCATCAAAATCATCAAAACAACAGATATTCAATTAACGAGTCCGGAATTAACCGAAATAGTAAAAGTGTGGTTCCATACTCCACACTTTTGCTAAATCGTTTAAATCTCTTCATCGTTTCCTTGAAAGTGCAAAATTGTGTATTTTGTAAAAATACACTTTACATTCTCAAACGGACAAGTCCGGAATTAAGCGAATCAGTAAAAGAAAGGGGTCATAGTCCTCGATTTTGTTGAAACGTTTAAATCGCTTCCTCATTCTTTTGAAAGCGCAAACTGTTAAAATTTCTGAAAACAATTTTATTTATTTTGTAAAAATAACAATTCACATTCTCAACTGGACAAGTCCGGAGTTAAGCGAAACAGTAAAAGAAAGGGGTCATAATCCTCGATTTTGCTGAATCGTTTAAGTCGCTTCCTCATTCTTTTGAAAACGCAAACTGTTAAAAATTTATAAAACAATTTTCATTTTAAAAACGATTTTCCAATCACGTGATTAAAACAGCAAATCAGTAACAATTTCGATAAGGAAATTGTACTTCTCAAAATACCGTAAAAACGGTTACAAATCAGCATTGCGGAATAACCGCTTGAAAATCCACTTTTACAATTTGACGGTTACGGAAGCCAAAGCGACAGTAGTTTTAAAACGTCAAAATCACATCAAAACAATCTACATCAAAATGTAATATCAGTGAATTCTCATTCATCAAAATGCCACAAAACACCGTACTTCAAAATATAGCATTGGTGTAAAATTCCGTTGTAAAATAACGGCAACAAAATACGTTTCATAATCAAACATCGGTTCAACGTAAAATAAATGCAATAACGTGCAATTTAAATTTTTGCACGTACTACAAAATGAACAGAGAATCATTCAAATGTATCTTCAATGGAGATAATTTAAAACAGCAAAAATCTAATCAATAGATGATTAGTACAAAAGAAAGCCAGCGGAAATTTCAACAAAAATCACATATCTGCAATTTCTTCGAATCCTCAATTCGGATTCGAAATTCTCAAAGAAACAAAATAATTACAGCTATGTAAACAACAAATGAAATTCATATCAATTTCGTATTTTGATTTTTAAATCAAAAAGATTATCAGTTGTACTCAGCGAAGACAGTTTTACTGTTTCCGCTACGCACTCTGATAAACAGAACACAAATCAATCAAATTATCATAACACAATTTCACTATTATTTTTAAATAAAGTTATTTAAAAATTTCATCCAAATTTCAAAACTTTAGTTTTGACTCAAGCACAAATAAAACATCGACCAATAGTTGTAACATATGTTCCATCTAAGTTATGTTTTATATTATGTCCATAAACCCCAAGCTCTGATACCAACTGTGACGCCCCACCTCTATGCTCATAATAACAAAGAGTACTAAAAGAAATACTGTCTATTATTACGAAGAATAAGGCTGGATAGGAGCGACCATCCGTAGTTGGCCTTACACTAATATTGGTTATCTCGATAGGAGTGGTATATACTTTTTATTTTTCATCTATTATTTATTTACTCCCATCGACACACCCAATTCTAGTATAAAACGAACTACGACGGTTCATAATAGTTTAGGACAATGAATATAATAACAACACAGATAATATAAATGCAGAACACAGATTAACAAAAATCTCATATATATATATATATAACCGATGTCAGTTACAATATAGTTGACACGATACATATGATACAACTACAACTGTCGACTCTAGAAGTTATATATACAAGTACATTATCGACTAATATACATGAATACATATCGTTCTATACAATGACACGACTACTACAAAATGACACTGACAACTTCAGAAGATGTGAAAAGTCTTCATATCCTGAACAGCAACTCAAAGAAGAAAATCTACAACCTGAAATAACTCGGGTCTGACCCGAGTATTACATTCAAAAGAAAATAATACACGGGTCAGTCTAATTCAAACTCAGTTATTAATGCACAGAAGCAATAATAATCAAATAGTCAAATAGACGACAGTCACAGAAATCTCGTATACCCGACTCCTCGATAAAAGAATCGGAGACCGGCAGATATAACGCTATACAGTGTTAAACAACATATCAACAATCCAAATCAATTTAAACAATTGAAATGCCAATTTAAAAACAACAATGCTGATTGGCTGCAGTACACGCTAACGTGTACTGCCTCGCCAATACAGAACAACTCAAAGCAATACTAAACAAGATCAGAGGCAACACGTGAAACAAGTTCAACATGTCGCAAAGCAAGGCACAGGGAAATAGCTAACTGAAGGCGAGAGCACCAAAGATATGGCACTACAACACTCAACAGAAAAGACGAAGATCGGCCTCATTAGAGAATAAGGTCATCAGTGAAGCAAAATGACAAAATGCAAATGATACAAGGCATCAATGCAATGTATCAGATTCGAGAACAAGGCAGTGCAGCAGCGAAAAACTTCAACTAAGAGAATACGAAATGTGTACACAAGTAATGGTATATATCACAAACTGCACATGACAAATGAATCAGGATACAACGGTGAAACAGATCAAGTAACATCAAGTAAAGAACTTGGCCAGTGAACAAAGTGACCCAGGGAACTCAAACAATACCAACAAGTATAGAAGTGAAGGTCGAGTGAACAAAGTAATACAGGGACTTTCAAGAAGAACTTACTAAGTTATAATATAACTTTATTAAATATAGATATAATATAAGTTTCAAAATGTATCTGATTTTAAGATCACAGCATGACACCCTTTTAATACATATAGTACCAAATGTATAAATTTGCTAGACTGTTTATATATATATATTAGTAAGCTGACACATTACTTCATATAAATAAGAACATTGTCAAGTTGTTTCCATGCATAAGAAGTGACAAAGAGGTAAGGCAAAAGCAAAGAGGACAACTAACAAGCTACTGAACTTTGCAAACTTAAAATAATAGACTATATAAATAGGTGTTCACTCTTTTCAAAGCTACTAGACCACATAGGGACGAAATCATTTAATGCCATAGCCTTGAGCTTGAATATGTATATGCAAGCAACTGACACCTTCTTTTATCATTATACATTCACAAAAGCATAGATTTGAAGTAGCAAGGATATGATATTTTCAAAAATATCACTAGCCCATCCTTATTCCATTGTGAAACGTAAGCTGTTAACACAAAACTTTTAAACAACACACACACACACTTATACTATGCATATAAATTTCGAAACTTGACTGGATAAACTACAGCATGTAAATTCTTTTCTAATTCATCAATTAAACCTTATCCAATGATATACTTGAACTTAATTTTTACGAAGGCACTTGAATTCCTTCTGGTTAGTTAAGTAAATACATTAATTTTAAGCACTTACCTAAAATATTAGAAACCACTAGGAATTTATAAGCTTGACCAATACTCTATTTGAAAATGTTTACTGGCAACTTATTTTAGAATTTGTCTTGCCTTAAAAGCTTGATTTTTATTTTTATCAAAAACTTGTTCAATCTCCTCCTATAGAGAAATACACACAACTTATTAGCTCAAACTTACATAAACAAGTAGTATAAACACTACATTAATCCTCTCTGTCACATGGTTACATTTACTTTCCTAGTTCTTGCAAACACAGCACACTATTGAAAGCGATCACAAATCAAAGCATCAGGGACGTACTAAATCAAATATAAGCAGGAACGTCTTTCAGGGCATAAAAATACAAAGGATGTACAAGTGAAAGCAACTAGCTATAGGTTGTGTGACCAATTTCAAAGCAACGACAATAGGGAACATATGAAAGCAAAACTGTAAGCATGGAGATGTAATAAATTTCAAGGGCTCGGCATAAATAAAAGATGTACAAAGTCAGGCAAACTATCACAAAAATATACGAATTCGAGCAAAGTCTCAGACAGGAAGAACAAAATCAATAAAACACGAATCGAACCAAAATAGATAGAAATCATCAACAACGAAATAAAATCGAACGACCTACGCATGATACTGAGAATGAATTAAATGTGAGTGTTAGTTCACTCACCTTTGCTTCGAAGAACAAGCGACGAGATCTCTCGATCGAGTAAATTGAAGTCGACAGCCCCTAATTTGTTTCGAAGCCCTAATTTCGCAAGGCGAAGGAACGACGACGCCGCCATTTCTCTTTGCCCTCGTTTGTTTTAGGGCTTGTGAACGAAAAAATGAAAAGAAATGGGAACGGTCGAATTTTTAATAGAAGGGGAACGGGTATACATGCTTATCACTTGCAACCAAATGGGAACAAAAGAAGTGGGCTAAATGAATTTAAAGCCCGTATCACCACTAACCAATTTTCCAAAGAATTTCAACACGATTAAAAGTTCAATCAAGCAATTAACTAGCATTCCAATCGTTTAATGGCGATATTAAATTTTCACTAAAACTTGGGTTGTTACACTAAAATACTCAGGTTAACCCGAGCGTAATGAAAAGACAAAACATTCAGATCAGAACTAAAATATCCTCATGTAAGTCAAATCAATATCATGTAAAATATGAGTGTAATAGCGTCAGAGATGTTACGGGATTTTACATCTCGTATCTAGTGTTCAACGTGAGTGCAATAACTTAAGAGATGGTACGGGATTTTCAATCTCCTAAGGAGCCTTCAAACTATCTATATATAGTAGAATACGCTATATATGTAATGTCTAATAATAAAGTAAATATTTTTCCTATTTTTAAGGCTTTACATTAATCCCCCTTAACACGTTTTTTAAGCATTATCGTACAGTTTGCATATAACACGCTAGTAGAACGTCGGTGGATAGGGATGCATCATGATACGACAACACTAAATCAAAATCGTAGTGTCTCGAATAAGGATAAAAGTATGACAAGGGGTGTGAGGCAATGCCTAAGATAGGATACAACCATTTTTCCTGATCCGAATTGGTAGTAACCCCTAACGGCCCACCGCGTCGAACACTCCCAAAATCCAAGGATGCACACCAATTAATAACAATGTAGAGATAGTAATACGAAGGAGTGTGTCCGCTAGAGGTAGCTAGCTTCATTGGCTCGGCACGACTACTGTTTTAGTCATTTCAAATTGACACTAGTGTCGGGGTGATCCATCATTGTTCACTTCCTTCAAATCCAGTAAACGTTCACCAATTCAACCACTTCATTCTAGATCATCCTCCATGTACACAGTTGTTAAAGGGTTCCGGTATTGATAGAGAGTATACCAATAATCGGCCCCGATCTCTTTAACAACCAAAAATCATTTTATATGCCGGTCGGTTCTTTTCATTTCAAAGAACAATCATACTTCATATCAAATATCATATTCACTTCAAAAATCATTTCGAATTAAAAAATAGGTTTTACTTTCATAACAACATTCACATTTGAATCAAATGATTTAAATCTAAATAGTTCAAAATTTTAAAATAGTTTGAATAATCTAAAAATATTTTGGGTATTGAAAATGGTTTACATATAAAAATAGTTTGGATATCAAAATAATTTGAATATTAAAATAGATGGAAATTTTAAATGGTTTATATATAAAAGCAGTTTACATTGAAAATAGTTTCAAATTAAAACTGTTTCTTTCCATTTTCAGCAAATCTAAACTTAGGTTCAAAATTTCAAATCAAACAAATTCAATTTTCCACATTTCAATTCAACTCAACTTCAACTTCAAAAATTCAATTCAAATCAATCTCAATTCAAAACATTTTCAAATTAACTTCGAATTCAATTCAAATTGTTCGATTCAAATGGCTAAAGTTTTCAATTTAAATTCTCATTTAAAACGATTTCAATTTATTATCAATTTCTAGTGCGAAATTCAAAATACCAATTTAAATAAGTTAAATCAAAATAAATTTCAAAGTTCAAACAAAAATTTAAACCTTTAAAATAATTTAATTTCAATAAATTTAAATCATATTTCAATTTCTGCTTTAAGATTTTGAGTCAAATTCTTTAAATGGTTCATTTAAACAAATTTCAGCTTTAACATTTCAGAAGCTCAAATTTGAAAATAATTTAGTTCATATAAATTCAATTTATTTTCTTTAAAACAATATCATTTAAATGAATTCAAATTTAAGAATTTAAAACCATTTAACTTAACCAATCCGGTGTCCATATATAATTTTCTATCATATGGCCAAGTGATTAGTTATTTCAATTTTAATTACATGTATGGACATATATCATTTCAACCAAAAGTCAAATGTCATAGGCATATATCATTTCAACCCATTTCTTAATTTATTCGAAATGATTCAAAAGACGATTTATATGATGTCAATAATATACAGGGTGGTAATAGGGATATATCAAAATAAACAAACAACCATACATCTAATATATCAACCAATAGCATCTATTTCAATCAACAACCAAAACAGTCGATATATCACACAGTTAACTAGTTATCAAATATCGGGTGTTTAACTAGCAATTCATTTTCAATAACAATTTAAATGTCAATTCAGTTTTGATGTCAATTCGATTTAAATGCCAATTTAAATTAACAAACAACCATCAATAAAATTAATCACTTCATGATTTCGATTCAACTAACATCAGAATATTCTAGTATTGCGTGAGTGGGTTTAATCACGATTAGCTGCACTAATCATCCTCCCTAACTCAAGATCGCGACATTTACATTGTCGCTTCCCTTCAATCGATCATCGTGGCCCCCACACACGACTGGAGCTCTGTCTCTTACTACCGTGGATGCGCCTCGGCACGCTACACCTACTAGTACCGGCGCCACCTCCTGAAACCTTGCCGCGGACCATGAAATCGACCGAAACTATAGTGACTTCGAGCACCCATCAGGTCCGTCGTGGTCCATCGTTCAATGGAATACCACCACCGATGACTTTGTCTTGGCCTACTGCACAACTTTTGTGTTGGACGTTTTGCCTAAAAGGGCTCCGATCGATTAGGCAATTTCTGTCCATTGGATCGATAGTTCACAAACTGGCGGCTAGGGTTAATATTTTAAGGTTTAAAAATAGAAGGGTACTGGCCCTTATATAGGAATATAAACGACACTATTCATGTTTGAATTTTCCGAACTCCAATCGAGGTGTGCCGCCTGGCGTTCTATATGAAATACCCCTAATCCGAATACAATGGAACCAATTACAAGACCTAATTCCATTGTATACAAAAGTTAACGTTTTATCGTTCGATAAAATTTAAATTGGTTATATTCAACTATTTCCAAATTTACAATTACAGACGAATAAAATATTTCTATTTCAAAAATACGTTATTACAATCAACTCGTTTCATTAACAATAAATTTTATTATTATGTCACCATTTAATTCAATTGAATATTTATAATTCATAAATAAAATTTTCCATTTGAAATATTAACGGTTTTAAAAAAAATTCAAAACAAAATAGATTTCCAATTTCTAAATAATTAGTTCATTTTATTTTACCAACATTGTTTATTTTTGATTGAAACACTTATTCTATTCTAACACAAAATGTGTATTTCTTACATTACATTTATTAACTACAATTCACTTTTCTTCTCCTTTTAATCCAAAATATTTTAATAAGTTTAATTCCAATTATCTCAAAATTAGCTTTTAAAATGAATTTAAATCATAAAACAACTGCTCCCATTTTACAGTAATTCAAACATCTTTGCAATTATTGTATACAGTAAATGTTATTCATTTCTTACCAAATAAATGTTTTCTTATTTCTGAAATTTATACTTATCAAAAATACAATTTCATATAAATAAACTTATGCTTTTACTTTTAATAAACATTCATTCGATTCTTTATTAACTTAACATTGATTATTTCAATTTTGTTATCAATTACTTGCAATTCAATATCATTTAATTTCTTTCTAATATAAGTTATCATCTTTTATCTTACTGAATTTTGTTATTTAAAATTTTTATCTAATTCATATTCAATAAATTACATTAATAAATCATTACATTTTTATTTCTAACCATTTTTGTTTAATAATTATATTAAATTTAATATTTTTAAATGATTAAAAATACGGGTCGTTACAATCTTCCCTACTCAAAATTTTCGTCTCCAAAAAGGAACGAAGTAATTATCTAACATTTAGATATATTTTAACCAAAATAATCAACTTATAAAACATTAAAAATCTTATTTGTAAAAATCTCCACCATGCTTCCGCTGCGCTACTCTGATACCGACTTATTTGTAAAACTGAGTTATAGAATTTTAAAGTCTCAAAATTTTTCTAACTCTTAGAATTTTGAAAAATTTCTACGGCACCTCCTTTGGCGGCTCGATCGAATTTTTTTTACAATATATATATAATTACAAATATACATCTCATCTTCGAGGATGAGCCATCCCGTAGGGAAAAACATAAAAGTACGATCTGTACTCTAAGATGTGTACATTTTATTATTATTAGCAAGCATATATAAGCAATATAATGCGAAAGCGAGCTCCAAATGCGAAGCATACGCCATCGATACCTACTAAATACTCAACAACCAGTGAGAACATGTACATAGAAAGTAATATCAATATATAACATAAACATAAATCAGTATAACAACCATATGCAACACTAGTAAATAAAGTTAACTAATTCATAACATACAATCATTTTTTTTCAATTCACTTTTTTTTCTTTCCAAATGTCACATTAAATTTAGTAAGCATTCATTTCTTATTAACATTCGATCCTCACTAACATTTTAATTGACTCACTTCGATTAATTTACATTCAACTAAGTTTCATTCAATTATTTGTTTTCAATTATTCATATATTTCATTCACATTCATTTGATTTACATTCGATTTATTTGCATTCAATTTGTTAAATTTCAATTGTTTCACTTTATGTTTAACGACGTTTCATTTTAAATTCATTTATGGACCATTTTATAAAATCATTTCATTTGACTTTATTAAGTTAAATTTTATTTTATTATCACTTGGTATATTCTCTTTAATACAAATATCATTTATAAACCATTTCATAAAACCATTTAAGTTTAATTTAAACATTTTATAAAACACAACTCATGTTTATTATTACTTCATAACTTAAGTTCATAATAATTCATTGATTCACTTCATTAGTTCATTTCATTAACTTTACTTAAGTTAAATTCTATTTTATAACTCAAGTTCATATAATTTTTTTAAAATCACAATCGATTTCATTCAACTTTTCTGAAGTTAACTTTCATCTCATAATTCATTTCATTAACTTATTTCATTAATTCATTCTATTCAACTCTACTAAAATAAAATTTCATTTCATAATTCAAATTTCAACTTTCTTATTTCATTAATCATTTCTTAAGTTTATAATCATTTTGTATAGATTTATCATCTTTTACACAATATTATTCAAATTATAATTATCTCAGAAAGCTACAACTAAATCTTAAAACATCCTTTGAAAAATTACTTTTTATTTTACAAACAATTTACAAAGATATGATTTAATTTATTATTTGTTTACCTTCTCTTAAGTTTATAATTAAATAGTATCTTCCTTTTTACTACTCAAATTATTTAATTAAGCTTTCATAAAACATTAATTAAGCTAGTAACATTTCTTATTACAACTTAATTTATTTATAAACATTTCTTGAAACATAATTTCATATTTTTTAAACATTTCAATACATAAGTTCATACTTGTATAATTGTTCATACTCAAATTCATATTAAACATTTAACATTTTAAACACTCACTGTAAGTTTTATTTATGCTTTCAGAATGTAATTGAGTATTATACAAATTAATCTCATTTATGTTTCTTAACAACAATGTTAAACAATTTAAACTTGTTTTAAATTTCCATTATCTTTTAATTTATGAGTTACAGAACTTAAACTTTTATATTTTCACAAAAACATTTAGCTTAAATTCCTTATTTCAAATTTTTTAGAAGTTTCTGACTATTTTGAAATCATCGAAAAGTCCATTTTATTTCAATAACTGAAAATCACTAATTAACAGAAAACTTAAGAACTAAACACTGGGTTTCATTTCCAATTATTTCGAAATAATATATACTTATATTTTATGTATATCAAATTATATTTAGGAAATTTAAATCAAAATCTGTTTATCAAAACAAATGCATAGCAAAGCTATTAAGTGGCCTACCCCACTTTGAGGCTCGAAAAAGAATGTCGATGATGCTGCAGTCATCTCCGAAATTATTATTTTTCCAGCGACAAAAGAGGGGAGTATGGAACTTACTTCCATTAAAAAAAATTTGAAAACAATTTCTATTTGCAAATACTTCCAAATAATATGAATATTATTTCCAAAATCATGGAAAACAGGTTTCGAAAACACCGAGATTAAAGTTCTCAAATTCTTAGTTTAAATTTATTTCCATTGTAAATCATATTTACAAAATTTCACTTTCTTATAACATACAACAGTCAATAGTTTATGAACATTGACTAATCAATAATAAATGATAATAATCGAATATTATCATTTCTAACAAACAACGCATCTTAATTAACTGTCTAAGTTTTCAGAAAATTATTCTTTTATACGTATAAAATATAATCCTAGGTAAAATTATTTCATTTATTTCAAAAATAATATTGAATCAGTTTACTTTGTTCAAGTGTTTTGGAATCCCTAACGATAACGTAGGCCAGACGAATCAATTAGAATCCAAAATTCAAACTTAACTAATCAAACAACACAGTATAAAACATTTTTAAGGCACTAACAAATACGCGCTCTCATATATGTATATACACTCAATGAGCTTATCCTACAGGTTTAGGTATTCGCTAAACAAAAGCTGTGGTACCAACTGTGATGACCCACATTTCGAAAGGTTCAAGTCGATAACAAACCACACATGTCCAAGTTGAACAATCCAAAAGGCAATAATCGATGGGTTGATTAAGAAATAAAACAAAGAAGAAAAAACATAGAATCTCACAGTAGAATGATAAACTATAATAATAACATAAACAGTTCATGAAGCTGTTTAACAATATACATTTAATTTCACTTTACAATAAAATCAGAGATATACACAATCATCAGAGTTATACATTTAACAGGTATAATAGAATAATGCAGTAGAAACAAAATAAGGCAATGGAATAAGACTAGTAATAGAATACCAATCTCCATGTTCATCCTTCAGAAATGATGATCTTCAATACACTGAAATACTCAAGCCGACCTGAGCGTAATGAAAAACAAAAGACTCGGATCAGAACTAAAATATCCTCATGTGAGTCAAATCAATATCACGTAAAATATGAGTGTAATGGTGTCAGAGATGTTACATGATTTTACATCTCTTATCCAGTGTACAATGTGAGTGCAATAACTTAAGAAATGTTACGAGATTTTCCATCTCCTAAGGATCTGTCGAACTATCTATATATAGTAGAATATTCTATATATGTAATGTTTAATAAGGAAGTAAATATTTTCCTAGCATTAAGGCTTTATATTAATCCCCCTTAAGGCATTTTTTAAACATTGTCGTACAGTTTGCATATAACACGCCAATAGAATGTCGGTGGATAAGGATGCACCATGATACGACAACACTAAATCAAAATCGCAGTGGTCTCGAATAAGGATAAAAGTATAACAAGACACGTGAGGCAATGCCCAAGGTAGGATACTACCAGTTTCCCTGATCCGAACTGGTGTTAGCCTCTAACGGCCCACCACCTCCAACACTCCCAAAATCCAAGGGTGTGCACCAATCAATAACAATGTAGAGATAGTAATATGAAGGAGTGTGTCTACTAGAGGTAGCTAGCCACATTAGCCTGGCACAGCTCCTGTTTTAGTCATTTCAAATTGACACAAGTGTCGGGGTCATCCATCATCGTTCACTTCCTTTAAATCCAGTAAACATTCACTAATTCAACCACTTCATTCTGGATCATCTTCCACGTACACAGTTGTTAAAGTGGTTTTGGTATTGATAGAGAGTATACCAATAATCGGCCCCGGTCTCTTTAACAACCAAACGCCATTTTACATGCCGGTCAATTCTTTTTCATTTGAAAGAACAATCATACTTCATATCAAATATCAAATTCACTTAAAAAATCATTTTGAATTCAAAAATAGGTTATACTTTCATAACAACATTCACATTTGAATCAAATGATTTAAATCTAAACAGTTCCAAATTTTAAAATAGTTTGGAGATTGAAAATAGTTTGAATAATCTAAAAATATATAGAGTATTGAAAATGGTTTATATATATATAAATAGATTGGATATAAAAATAATTTGAATGTTAAAATAGATGGAATTTAAAACGGTTTACATTTAAAATAGTTTACATTGAAAATAGTTTCAAATTAAAACTGTTTCTTTCCATTTTCAACAAATTTGAACTTAGGTTCAAAATTTCGAATCAAACGAATTCAATTTCCAACATTTCAATTCAAGTCAACTTCAAAAGTTCAATTCAAATCAACCTCAGTTCAAAACATTTTCAACTTAACTTCAAATTCAATTCAAACGATTCGATTCAAATGGCTAAAGTTTTCAATTTAAATTCTCATTTAAAACTATTACAATTTATTATCAATTTTGAGTCCGAAATTCAAAATACCAATTTAAATCACTTTAATCAAAATAAATTTAAAAGTTCAAATAAAAATTTAAAACTTTAAAATAATTCAATTTTGATAAATTTAAATCATATTTCAATTTCTACTTTAAAATTCGAGTCAAATTCTTTGAACATTTCATTTAAACAAATTTCAAAAGCTCGAATTTGTAAATAATTCAATTCACATAATCCAATTTATTTCCTTTAAAACAATATCATTTAAATGAATTCAAATTTAAGAATTTAAAACCGTTTAATTTAACCAATCCAGTGTCCGTATATAATTTTCTATCATATGACCAAGTGGTCAGTTATTTCAATTTTAATTATATGGATGGATGTATATCATTTCAACCCAAAGTCAAATGCCACGGGTATATATCATTTCAACCCATTTCTTAATTTATTCGCAATGATTCAAAAGACAATTTATATGATGTTAATAATATATAGGGTGATAACAGGGATGTATCAAAATAAATAAACAACCATACATCCAATATATTAACCAATAGCATCCATTTCAATCAACATCCAAAACAGTCAATATATCACACAGTTAACTAGTTATCAAATATCGGGTGTCTAACTAGCAACTCAATTCCAATTACAATTTAAATGTCAATTCAGTTTTGATGTCAATTCAATTTAAATGTTAATTTAAATAAACAAATAACCATCAATAAAATTAATCACTTCATGATTTGATTCAATTAACATCATAATATTTTAGTATTGCGTGAGTGGGTTTAATCACTCACCTATGTCGATTCTAAAAAATTTGAACTAACCAAACAACAATGAATCTAACTCCACATCGAAGATGGCATCGATACGAACCCAACGCGAGAAACCGCACCCAAATCTGACCTAGTATGAGAGATATACAGTTTTTATTAACACTCAAATATAATTTAATTAATTAAACAACTAATTTAATACATTAATTACCATAAATCGTGACTAGCCGCACTAATCATCCTCTCTAACTATAGATAGCGACATTTACATCGTCACTTCCCTTCAATCAATCATCGCAGCCCCCACACACAACCGGAGCTCCGCCTCTCACTACCGTGATGGGCCTTGGCATGTCGCACCTACCAATACCAGCCCCACCTCCCAAAACCTCATCGCTGACCACGAAATAGACCGGAACCGCCGCGACTTTGAGCACCCATCAACGCAGCCGTGGTCCACCATTCAGCAAACTACCACCACCGATGACTTTGTCTTGGACTGCCGCACAACTTTCATATTGGACGTTTTGCCCAAAACGGCTCCGATCGACGAGCCAATCTCCGGCCATTAGATCGAGGGTTCACAAAATGGCGGGTAGGGTTAATATTTTAGGGTTTGCAAAAATAGAAGGGTACTGGCTCTTATATAGGAATTTAAACGACACTATTTACGCCCGAATCTTCCGGATTCCAATCGAGGCATGTCGTCTGGCGTTCTATTTGAAATACCCATATTCTGAACATAACGGAACTAGTTACGGGACCTAATTCCATCGTATACAAAAGTTAACATTTTTGTTCGATGAAATTTAAATCAATTATATTCAATTGTTTCCAAATTTACTATTACAAACAAATAAAATATTTCTGTTTCAAAATACGTCATTACAATCAAATCGTTCATTAACAATAAATTCTATTATTATTTCACCATTTAATTCAATTGAATATTTACAATTCATAAATAACATTTTCCATTTAAAATATTAACGATTTCAAATCAAATTCAAAACAAAATAGATATTCAATTTCCAAATAATTAGTTCAATTTATTTTACCAACATTGTTTATTTTTGATTGAAACACTTATTCTATTCTAACACAAAACGTATATTTCTTACATTACATTTATTAACTAAAATTCACTTTTCTTCTCCTTATAATCCAAAATATTTCAATAAGTTTAATTCCAATTATCTCAAAATTAACTTTTAAAACAAATTCAAAAAAATAAAACAACTGCTTCCATTTTACAGTAATTCAAACATCTTTGCAATTATTGTATACAACAAAAGTTATTCTTTCTTACTAAATAAATTTTTTCTTATTTCTAAAATTTATACTTATCAAAAATACAATTTCATATAGTAAAATTATGCTTTTACTTTTAATAAACATTCATTCGATTCTTAATTAACTTAACATTAATTATTTCAATTTTTGTTATCAATTACTTACAATTCAATATCATTTAATTTCTTTCCGATATAAGTTATCATCTTTTATCTTCTTCATTCTTATTATTTAATATTTTTATCTAAGTTCATATCCAATAAATTACAATAATAAATCATTATATTTTTATTTCTAACCATTTTTGTTCAATAATTATATTAAATTTAATATTTTAAAATGATTAAAAATATGAGTCGTTACAACTACTAAGAATATTGACTCTATGATGTGGTACGATGCGCAAATCCAAAATTGATTCCAAGTACATTATCAAAATATGATTTTGATAATTGTATCCAAAAGGATATGATCCTTTTAGCCGCAAATGTATCTTTAGGAGAAAGACAAATGTAGTTGGAATATGGTGAGCCAAATGACATGAATAACACCGTGAATTTTCAATTGTTGAAATTAATGTAATAGATTCACCATTCGATGTGCTCAATTTGGTTCGGATTTTAGTCATAAAATTATCGCATAGCGTGACTTAATGTTTTGGTACGTATGTGATGAAATAGAAAATTCTAGATAACGATTTAGAGTAAATTGTTTACACATAATAACGAAAGTGTATCGAAGTAAGTGGAAGCGATATTGTGTTCATGAGTTTTTTGGATATGATCCAAGAACGGATATGAAAGTATCATTTTATAAGCATCAAAATCGAAAAAATATTTTGATAGAAATATCAAATAGTTTGATTATCAATCAAAATGTAGAGGAAGCATGTATTTATAAGAAAGAGCGTTCAATGGTACATTGATATTTCTAAACTATAAGTAAACAACACGTTGCTGGTCTTTAACGATGTGCTTATGTTAAAATCAACTTTAGTTGTTTCAGTACTCAACGAAGGATTTGTAAATGTGTCTTTTATAAAAAGTATAAAAGATATTGGGAATGTCCCAAATGATATGCAAGGATACCTTATTAAAATGTTTAATAAGGAACATGTAAGAAGGATTCTTTATGAATTGGCAATAGGAATTATCATGCATGTTATGTTATTTACGATATCATGATTTACTTGTGTATTTGATACATGAAGCCAATATCAAATCCAAATTGATATCACTAAACGATTGCTTGAGGTTTTTCATGTATTTATGAATACTAGAGAATTGTTTACAAAAACAACAAACCCATTATGAAGGGGTATCCGAGCTCAAACTTCAAAAGTGATATTGGATATAATATGTCAATAATAAATTTAAGTTAAGAATTTTAAGTTGGAAATGTTCCAAATAAAAACCATGGCTTATTCAATGAAAAACGGCTATGTACATCACCTTGAATAGCACCGCAATAAAATCAATGTATATAAATATAAATGCATAAAATTTATAACTAAGCTAAAGCAGATTCTAAATGTTGAGAATCCCATAACATTGTTATATGCTAACAATGTCATGATATAGTTCATAACAGAACTTAGAGCTCACTAGAAGTCGAAAGACATACTCCGAATTGTTCCACATGATAAAACAGTTTATCATAGTTAGAGAGAGCTGGTTGACTAAGTAGATAATTGAAACATAATAACATACTCGTTCACCAAGGGATTGACCCAGTTGATTTTTAGGAAACTGACTGGAGAAGTAGGAATAAGATTCCATAATTGACCCCAAGTGCAAATGGAAGATTGATAGAGTTGGGGGTATTCTTTAGGGGCAATTATGTAATTTGTTACATATATCTAACTTGATGTAACGACCCAGTATTTTCAACCATTCGCATCCATTATAAGTGTATAGGTAGACACTCATGCCGGAGTTGAATTGCTCAAAATACTGCGTTGTAAATAAAATTTGGCAAAACTCATAATATACATTAAATAAATATTATCACAGATCATAGACACAGAGTAAAATAATGATAATGCAGCGGAAACAAAAGGATAGTAGTTCATGAAGTTACTATATATATATAACAGAGTTAAACAAGATACAACAGAGGTCTCGAATACAATAGATGTCTCAATACAATAATCAAATACCAGATCTGAATACATCACTGGATCGACGGAATAACTGAAAGCGGGATCGATAGATAGCTGGATCTCCAAGCGAAGCTCCAACTCCAAAGGTGAGTCTCAAATGTTGTATCACTCAGTCTGACCCGAGCGTAAAGCAAAACACAAAAACACTCGAGTCAGGATTAACATTCTCATATTAATAAATCCAACTCAAGTGAAATATCAACTGAAATACAAGTAACTCAAAGGATGTTTGGGATAACCATCCTCTAAGGATCCTGTAACGACCCGAAATTTTGGACCATTCGCATCCATTATAAGTGTATAGGTAGACACTCATGCCGGAGTTGAATTGCTCAAAATACCGCGTTGTTAATTTAAATTTGGCAAAACTGAACATATACAGTAAATAAATAATCACAGATCACAGACACAGAGTAATAAGTGCAGCGGAAATAAAAGAGATAGTAGTTCATGAAGCTACTATATAAATATATAAGTTACATCAGAGTTAAACCAGATACAACGGAAGAGTAATATGATACATCAGATACAAAGCAGAATACATCACTGGAATCATCGAATATCTGAAAGCTGGATAGATAGCTCGATCTCCAAGCGAAGCTCCAACTCCAAAGGTGAGTCTCGAAAGCTGAACCACTCAGTCTGACCCGAGCGTAAAGCAAAAACACAAGACACTCGAGTCAGGATTAACATTCTTATATTAATAAATCCAACTCAAGTGAAATAGCAATTGAAATACAAGTAACTCAAAGGATGTTTGGAATAACCATCCTTTAAGGATCCGTTAAACTATCTACTATGTAGTAGTGTACGATAAGTAGATAATGTCTATCAGTAATATAAAGATATCAAAATAGCGTTAAGTCATGGCCCATTCCACCCTTAACACATTTTTATTCCCACAAGCATATACAAGACCGTAGTTTCCCCAAAACCGGAAGTCACCAGAGGGCAATCCATATACTCAAGGTACAAAACAAATTCGTAGTGGTCGCGCATAAATGGAATACAAGTATGACAAGGCACATGAGGCTATACCCAAGGTAGTGATACTACCGTTCGCCTGATCCGGGCTGGTGAGAACGCAACGCCGCAGCGCCCGCAACACCGTGAGACAACACTCCCAAAATCAAGGGTGCACCAATCGACAACAAGTATAAGTAGTTCGAAGAAGTGTGTCCACTTGAGGTATCAATCCTCCATTGGCCCGGCACAGCTCCTGTTTTAGTCATTTCCAATTTGACACAAGTGTCAAGGCTATCCATTATCGTTCTCTTTCTTCAGTCAACACGTACATCATTCCAACCACTTCATTCTGGATCATCACTCCGCGTATAGTTATTAAAGTGGTTTTCGGTTTAGATAGAGAGTATATCCATAACCGAATTCCGGTCTCTTTAATAACTTTCGTAATTATTACACCGATTGGTCGTTTATTTATTTCAAAAACCAAATCAATTTCAATTTCAAATAGAATTCGTAAATCAACATTTCATTTGTCTTTCTAAACCAATTTCCAATATTTACGTTTCAAAACTTCCAAATTCACAATTTCAAAATCTTATAATTCAATTTCAATTTCTATTTAAAACGATTCAAAATTGATTCAAGTTCGTATATAAATTTCATTCCGAAATCATTTAAATTAATTTAATTTAACATTCCAAATCAGTTTAACTTCATTTATCGATTTCATTCAATATTCGTTAAGTTACTTTATCATTCAAAACAATTTCTATTAAGTTTCCAATTCATTAAATCCATTATTTAAATTCAACTTCCTTATATCAAAACTTACAAATTGAATTAAATTAAATTCATCAAATCAAATTCTTTAACTTTCAAGCCTTACATTAATTCCAATAAATCACATTTTATTTCTTGTTAAAGAAATTCAATTTCACTTATTTACTTACTTAAATAATTTTCCAAAACTTAATTTATAAAGAAACTCAATTTCAATTATTTACGAAGTAAAATTCACTTATTCACAAATTCAATTTAATTTAATCATTAAAAAATTCAATCTTATTTAATTATTAAATAATTCAAACTTAATTATTAAATAATTTCAAAGTTTAATAATTTCAAACTTAATTATAATTTCAATTTAATTATTACATCATTTCAAAGTTTATAATTTCAAACTTAATTCAATCATTTCTCAAAATAAACAACATTCTTTCATAAATTACATTGTTAATATTTTGTTTCGGATTATTAAATATTCACATTTTCCTTTCATTAAAAATTCAAATTTCAACTTCATTTCAAAACCATATCATTTATTCAAATAAATCTTCATTTATTTTAAATCAAATTATTGACCAATCGGGTTTTATTTAATTCTCTATATCTAAGGTCAAAGTTTAATTTGGGTATTTATCATTTCAACCCGATTCCAATTCAATTCAAAAATCAAAGCATAACAAAGGGAACTTGCAGTGTGATAACTGGGATGGTGTCAAAGTAAATAAATAAGCAATAACAACAATCAATAACAATTCAATAATCAATTCAAATAATCCCGAAATAACCGTATTAATTCGTATTGTTAATTGTACGAATTAATATAATTATTTCTAGAATCAACACTATCATTTCATGTGGATTAAAGATTATTACATTACGGTTTTCACTTGTCGTCTATTTACAATTTCCTACATTATCAGTTTAACAACATACATTCAGTGGTTCAAAATAAAATTAAACAAATTCTACGTGTCAATAAATTCAACAGTTAAAGGGGTCATATTATACAAATGTCAGTTAATCAAATTTAACATTTAACTATCCTATATCGAGTTCAATTTCACATTATTTATCGTTTTAACATTAACAATTTAACGTCCAATATAAACATCAACAATCAATCAATTAACAACCAAACTGGATTATCATTTCATATATATAACAGATAATGGTGTCAGATGTCACAGGTGAACTGATACAGGTAATAGCAGTGTAAATATCAAACAACAATATTTCAATTGTCGTTTCAGTTGAAATCAAATTTAATAAATAAAAGAACGTTAATCGTGAGTGAGTGCTCACCTTTCGAGGCTAGAGATGAACGAGACTGATGCGAGTTACGAATTCACGTACGAAATTCGATGATCAAAGCTAGATTGGCACAAATTTGGACGGACGAAGCTGATAAATAGAAAACGATGAAATAAATCAGAATCATCTAGATATAACTGAAACAAAATATATTAATATTATTTCTCTGAAATCAATAATTTAAAACACATATATTGAAAATCAAATATATATATATATAAAAATTAAAATCATTGTTTAAATTTAAAACATATATATTAAAGTCAAACATATATACAAATCTTTTTTTTTTTATATATAAATACTTATATAGATATACAAACGTGTCACTTCGCACATATACATCATCAACAACAACTTATATAAACTTTATATACATACAAAAATTTTACGTGCAATTCAAAATTATCGGAATAATATAAACAACATATATGATATAATAAAACTGAAATATTATATATCCTGATATGTATACACACTGAATTATATATATACTAACCTTTCTAAAATCAACCTACCCATATACAAAACACGTACATAAACCTACATACCCGTTGTATATTAAACAATATTTAATATAAACAAACTTACCTTACTATTATACCTACACTTTAATCAACCCAAAACCAAACAGACTTCATATATATATATGAACATACATAGATAAAAGAATAATATGTACATCACATCTACCTATGCCAAGCTACAAGACATACTTGTATTCGAATAGACTATATATAAGGGTATATAACTTACACATAATAAATCAGATTTATATTACAAGGCATATATGTATAAATATAATAACAACAGATTTTATAAGTTTTAAACTTAAACAACTGACACACATATGTATATACTAAAAAAAAAGAAGGAATAAAAACAAAATTGCAGACTTGTACATATAACAAATTTATAAACATATATATATTAGCAAACCAAAACTTAAAAAAAAAAAAAAACATTAAAGCCCAACCCCCATATAATTAGATACAAATTTATACACCAGAGATCCAAGTTCCACCTAAAATACCATCTATATGCGATATACATTACTGTACTCATACATTGTAAATTTAGTTAAACGATAAAGCTTATAGTTTAAATCTATGTATACATTTACAGCATAAAACTAAGATTTCATAAACAATATACCTGATACTTACTTTATCAAATACGACAAGTACATATATATATAGGCTGTCATGCTTATTTATACAAAACAGTAAGTATAAAATATAATTCATAAACATTATATAGGTTGTATACGTATAACATTTGTAAGCTATAAGCTACAATATAAATGCATGAAACTTAATATTCTTTAAAATATATAAATTATAAATACACATAACTTACTTTTTTTTTTTTTTTAAAACAGAGAGGATCGGCTGCAAGGTGATGGGCGGAGTCTAGGATGGCTGTCACTGAGGTGAAGGCCGGCGTGTGTTGCGGACGGTGGTAGGCGGTTTCACGTCTCGGCTAAAGGTAGGCATGGGGTGGCTTACGCAGTGAAGTTCCGACGTTTGGTGGAGAGGAAGGTCGAGGCGGAGATGGGATCGGAGTTGGCAGAGATGGGGTAGCATGCGGATGTAGGGAATAAGGCGGGTAGGCGGGTCACTTTCAGGTGTTCGGGCGGATGCAAAGAGCGAAGGTGGCTGAGATCGGAGGCGGTTTGTGAGGGCTGACAGCTGCTGCGGGTAAGCGGGCCGAAGTGGTCAGTGGGTGGTAGGGTTTCGAGGCCGGAGAGGAGCGGTGTGCGGAGGTGGCTGTTGTCGCTGATGGTGGTCGAGATGAACATGTGTGGAGGGTCTCCGGACTTCGGGTTGTAGGCGGGAACAAGGTAGGTGGAGTGGAAATGCAGCATGTGATGGTTGTTCACTGCATGAGGAGGGGTGAAGCAGTTTGACGTGGAACAGGGTGATGGGTTCTGTGGTGAAGAGGAGGGTCTGGTGAGTCGCGAAGTGGGGAGAGAGGCGTGGTGGTTCGGCCGAGGCTAAGGCCATGTGGTGTGAAGGGATGAAGGAATATGGTGAGCAGGCTACAACATGAAAGCTCAAGCTAAAACTCTCTCAGATCTAAAGTGAAGGGGAAGATGCTGCTTTGAATTAGCGAAGGCAGAGAAAAGAACGCACCGATATCAATGAATATGGCAGTTATATTTTGAAACTAGAATAGAGAAAGTCAAAAAGTGAACTGATGTCATCTTAAATTTCTAAAAATATTGAATGATAGTGTCCATTGGTTTACACGGTAAAATGAAAAGATAGGAAAACCAAAAGACTTGGTTGCGGTACCGATACGGTCCGACGTTACGCAAAGTGCAACGTGCAACGGAACTCCGAATTTGACAATCGAATATACCATAGAGATCGGCATGACAAGACGATCAAAACGGTATATGGAAATCAGTGGTACGATTATCCGATAACAATCGATATCGGTACTGGAATACTGCTATTTTCCAGAAAATAAGAACGACGGAGCAATAGATGTCCGAATTTGGAAAAATGACGAACTGATATTTTGCTCAGAAGATGGTTTAGAATTTTTCTATGTAAAAATATTTAGGTTTTGGAAATATTTTATTTTCATTACTTTTTAACTGATTAAATTGAAGTGAATTTACGCGCGAAATAAACTTTCATATTTTCGGACGAAAATTTACCAGTTGCTATGTTTAACTAGACGTATTCCAAATATAAAATTTTTATTTCAAAATTTTATCGTTTAAAATTTCACAAAATTTTAACTAATTACGTTATTAAAGCGGTTAAAATTTTACGGGTCGTTACAGATCCGTTAAACTATTTACTATGTAGTAATATTCGCTATTATAATAGTGTCTAAATAAGTAAAGTATAATCATATCGGAAAATAACGTTAAGGGGATGGAGAACCTTAACGCGGTCGGATCTTAAAATCATAATCGTAGTAAAGCTCGGTATGGTAGGTGACACGGCACAACTAGGCAATGCCAGGGTAGATATACCAATTACGCACACGGACTGATGGATACGCATAGCAGCCACTACCGTTCCACCTCGAACAACACTCCCAAATCGGAGGATGGCCATCTAGTCAAATCACAAGTATGAGTATAATATCGAAGAAATGCGTCCGAGAAGAGGTGCTACCTCACTGGTCCGAGATCGCTCCTGTTTTAGCCACCTTATGCCAACTCACGGGAGTTGGGTCCACGTAACATACCTTAAGAACGCCGCCACCATCCTACTTCATTCTGGAATCTCCACCGCGTACACAGTTGTCAAAGTGGTTTTCGGTATCGACAGAGAGTGTGTCCATATCCGATCCCGGTCTCTTTAACAACCAATCGTTATTATAACACCGTGGTCATTTCAAAATAGTTTATACTTCAAACTAAAATATCATTATCATTTCAAACCCAATTTAATACGATATCATTTCACTTCAAATATATCCATTTTCAAAATCATATTACTTTCCAAAGTTATAATGCTTTCGAAATCATAGTCTGGAAATCACGATATTTTGGAAATCATAACACTTTCCTTTTAAACAGTTTAGATATTAAATTTCGTTATAAAATAAATTAGTTTCCTCAAATTTCACAAATCGATTCAAATTAACTCGAATTCCAAAAATTTAATTTAATCAAATCTCAAATCATTAGTTTCAACTCGATTCAGCTTCTAAATAAACCATTTCAAATTATCAATTTCAAATACACATCTGGACCGTAAAATAAGCCATTTCAATTTTAATATATTTCAAAGCTTTAAATATTCAACATTTCAAAACTAAATTCAATAAATTTATATACATATCAAATTCACTTTACAATTGTTTCGTTTTGAAATATTAACTTAACATTTCCATAATATTTGAATACAATTTCAAATTTACAATTTTAAATAAACAAAATATCCCATTTAAATATATATAAGTTCGAAATATCCATTTAAGTCACCTTTTCACATTTCAAGTTGTAAAACACCTCTTTAAATTTCAAATTCGATATTTCAAATCAAACTTATTTAAGTAAAATTCTTAAATAAATATAATTTCAATCAATTTCAAATCATTATAAATTCTATATTTGAAGATATAGATATTAAATAAATACTTAAACATATTATTTATCAACTTTATTAAATCAACTTTAATAAATCTTTTAAAAATCAATATTTATCAAAACCATATATTTCTTTTCAAAACCAAAGAAATCATTTCCAAAACGTTTATATATATACCAACGGTGCCTGTATATAATTTTCTATCCTATGGTCAAGTGATACGGATATTTATCATTTCAATCCGCAATTTAAAACATATTCGGGTATATATCTTTTCAACCCGAAATCCCAAATTCAATTCAATTGAAAATCGCTTGGGTTTATCATTTCAACCCATAACGATTTCCTCCTATTCTACAGATCGTTCGGGTATGTATCATTTCAACCCATAGTGATTCTATACTAACAGGGAACTTGCAGAGTGATAACAGGTATGAAAATAAAATAACAACAGTAACAGGCATATATCAACAATAATAAATAACAGATAATGGTGTCAGATGTCACAGGTGAACAGATACAGAAAATGACATATATATAACAATGTAAATAACTAATAGCAGCATATTTCAATTGACATTTCAATTGAAATCAAACTTAATAAATATAAGAACAATAATCGTGAGTGATTGCTCACCTTTTGAGGCTAGAGAAATTTGACACGGAAATGAACTACGAATCCAGAGCAAAGTGAGATGGGTACGAATTTGATGAAGGAACAGGCATGACAGACCCAAAAGCTGATAAAATGGGAATCGATGAGAACCGATCAGAATTATTTTGCTATAACTGAAAATATATGCATTATTTATATATTTCAAAAATCATTTGTTTACAAATATATATACTTAAAATAAAAATCAATACACATAATTCAAGTAAATATTTCAAAGAATTTATATACATATACTTATTATAAATATGTACATAAATGTTTTATATTCATATTCAAACAGTCATACTATATAAAGTTTTTATACAAACCCCTTATACATTTTTTTTTCCAACAGTATACGTATTCAAAACCAACTCATATATATATAACTAACATATACTTACATATATAACAAACAGATTTCAACTTATTTTTCCCACTTTATAAACTGAAAAGAAACATATTTGGATATAAACACATGAGTTAGTCATATAAAATAATCTATAAAATACATATATAAACTGACAAAATATATAACTCTATCTATACTATAATATATACCTTAAAAGAAAGAAAGAAAATATATACAAATACATGACCATATGTATACGTAACAACAAATTGCACTGGTCCAGACTTACTTTATAAAACCAATATAACTCACATAAATTTGTATATAAATCAATTAGATTTTTATTTCTTAATAGATATACTTATTTCTAAATATAACAAAAATGCGGGCTACGGAAAATCGAAATGCATAAAATATTTATAACCACATATATAAACTTATACAAGAACTTAACGGATCGACTATAATATTCATACAAACAAGTATATATATATACATCAAACAGACATTGTATGCTCTTTATATAACTAATACATATATAAACAACTTTAAAAAATCTGACTGTAAACAAAATCTTAAAACAAAATATATATAATACTTACATAATAGTTTCAAACACTAGATCTGCATATACAATATCACGCGCCAACATATAGCATGTACAACGTATTATAAAATATATATCAATCAAACTTGTATTAACTATCTATATAAAATTTATACCACTAACAGATTATACAACTAATATACATACTTTATAACATTCTATATAAACTAGTATATATATTTTTTTGTATATATTCTCACCTATCTCAAAGCAACAAAGGAGAAGAAAGGGAGGAATACTCGGCACTAGCAAGGTGTGAAGGTGGGCGGAGGAAAAAGGTTTGGGAAAAACTGAGGCGGAACTCGGCTGCTGGGTGGAGGCCGGAGTCAGGGAACCGAGACAGGGTGGCGGCACGAAGGCTTCGGCCATGGGGATACAGCCGGTGGTGCGGAAGGACCGGTTCAACGGCATAGAGAGGCGGAGGGTGGTGAGGCTCGGCCGGACCGGCTGCTAGGCACGGGTTGGATCAAGGGGGACCGGCTGCCAAGTCGTATGGAGGAGGGTGGATCACGTGAGGTGTTGCGAGCTTGGGCTCGGCAGGAGCTGATGGGGAGAGCGAGTGGAGGTGTTTCAGGTAGCAAAGAGGAGGGGAAGGCATGGATCTAGGTGGATGTTGGGTCAGTGGGTTGGGCGTGGGGGTTGGCGTGGTGGTTGGCACGTCGTGGTGGTGAAGGAGTGGAGTTGCCTGGGGTGGTATGACGTGTGAGAAGAGGGGAGATAATTGCTGGAGAAGAAAATGAAGAGGTTGGATTTTAGCAAATAAAGTGAGAAGATAAAGGAAAATACTACGGTACAGAAGCCACTTATCATAAATCAAATATTGAACAGATCAAAGGGAAACCAAAGGACAGAAAGAAAAAAAAGGATCGTGGAAAGACCAAATCAACGTAATATATTGAAATTATAGAAAAAAAATATAGTCGAAACAAGAATTCGGGAGTTAATGAAAATGAATGCTGTTTGATAATTTACGGTGGGAAATAAAAGGTCAGGGAACCAAAGATTTTTAATATCGGTATCGGTACGAAATCGTTTCACAGATTTCACCAGGTACCGGAAACCGAAACACAGAGGTGAATATACCGCTGAGATTGGCACTACGAGACGATCAAAACGGTACACCGATATTAGTGGCACGATCATCCGGTCAAAAGTCGATAATCGGTACCGAAAATGTTGCTATTTTGCCAGAATTAAGATAAACGGAGCAGTAGAAGTCCAAATTTGACTAAACGAAGAATGATGTTTCACTCAGAAGATGATTTAGAAATTTTCTATGTAAAAATATTTAGGTTTGGAAAACATTTTATTATCACCAATTTTAACTGATTAAATTGAAGTAAATTTACGCGCGAAATAAATTTTCATATTTTCGGATGAAAATTTACCAGTTGCTATGTTTAATTAGACGCATTCCAAATATCAAATTTATATTTCAAAATTTTATTGTTTAAAATTTCACACAAATTCAATTAATTAACTAAATAAACCACTGAAATTTACGGGTCGTTACACTTGATGACCAATCTTGTTCAAACTAAAAGGTGTTTTCTTTCTATTATACACTTGATATAACGTGTTATATTAATTAATTAATTTAATTAAAAGTATATTTGATAGAAAATCCATAAATGGTATGTTTTGTGATAGTAGTTTAAAAGTGTTGTAACCATGAGTAATTCATCACAATGAAAATAAATATTCTATTTTAAATATTCCTAGTCAAAATGTATCGAGACCGGATATCGATAAATTTTTTGTGAGTAGATTATGTAACGCTCTTCAAATGTTGGGCAATGTATTACTCATGACTACTGGGGGCATCTAGGGATTATGTACTGATAGTTATTGTATAACTATGGAATGACGCATTCGATAGTTTTCTGTTGGTTAATATAACTAAGGTCAAGTAGAGAATATCAATGTGGCTAATTTACACAATTCTCTCGACTTGAGAATACAGTTGATCTTCAATGTGGAACCTCCGCTTTAATTATAGTTAAATTATGGCACGATGTCCATCAAACGACTATAGTGGGGTCAACTGAAAGCATTGGAAGTGAAACACTGTTCAAGAGAGGATTCGTCTCCTCAATTATATAAGGTTAGTATCACGTTCAGTTGATGTTAACTCAAAGTCAAAGTCTCTGGTTAGAGCAGTTCAGTTAATAATAATTGTTATTATTAAACCAAGAACATTGTATTTGGATTATAAAGTTGAATATGGATGATATTGGAATTTTGACCATTACCAATTTCCATAAGTCCTAATATGATATAGTTTTGACGAAGAGAATTGGTGTAAATAATTATCACTATCAAGTACCGCTTATAATAAGTAAAATTGGATTTCACCAAAAGATGTGTAAGCGATAAATTCAGCCAAAATGTCACACCACCTGCTAAGTGACGTGTGAACATTAATATTTGAATAGTTCAATATTAATCGCTGACCGAATTTACACCTTTGAGTTGCATAACCGTAATGATGAATACTCTGAATGAACCACATGATTTAATTTATTTATAAATTGTTGTAAATTAATTAAATTAATTAATATTTATAAAATATTAATTATTAAACTTCATTTAATTTGTTTGAATTAGTACTTAATAAAGTGCGTCTATAAAAGTTATAAATGCGCGTAATGATATTCGATATCAATAAAATATTTAAATTGGATTTAGATAGATTAATTGCTAAGTGTTTTTTGGAATTTTTCATTGAGGCTCACATGCATGATGAAAAAAAGGGATAGGTTTCAAATGTGATTTGAAAATCTAAAGGAGGAATTAAAAAAGGAAATAAATCTCCTTTTTATGAATCACATAAATATAATTTATGAAATAAACTTTCTCCTTTTCATTTTAGTTTATTCTGCCGAATATATGAAGAAGATAAAAGAGGATATAGTGATTTAATTTTGAAATTAAATAAGGAAGTTTTTAAAGGAGGAAATTGGAAAGGTTTTAGTGTCTTCTTTTTAAAATATTCTCTCTCTCATCCTCATTCACGTTTTGTTTTAGACAGACAATTTTTCCTTCTTTCTTTCTTAAGATTTCCTCCTCTCCTTTAATGGCCTCCATGAAAATAAAATTTTCATAAAATAAATTCAAACAAAACAAATAAATTCAAGGTAGTTCTTGTCTCTTGATCCTTGCAACATCTGGAGGCTGATTTCTAAATCTAGGAGATTTGATTCATTATTCAAGGTACGATTCATTGGCTACATCTAAAGGAAAAATTCAATGTTTCAAGGTGTACTTCAAGGCTTTGGAATTAAGGTATGATCTTTTTATTCTAATAATTTTGATATAATGTCTTAATGAATAAAATTGAATATCATAATTTATATCTATATAATATTCTCTCTTTTGATTTGAAAATGGTTTATGTAGTTCGAATTGTTTATTATATGAATTGATTGGTCTTTTTTTAAATTTAGATAAATCAAAACTAAAACTTGTTTATGGTTAGACAATATTTTAATTTTAGATCTATGTTTAAACATTCAAATCAAAGTGTAATTCTTTTGATTTGAATGTTTATATGTTCTTATTATTTGCATTTGTATTATAACAGAAACTTACATATGATTAAATGATGTTTTGATAATAAATTGGTTACAATAAATTTCTGAATTTGCTACCCTGTTTGACATCATAATTATCCTTCTTTAACTATTCAAAGGATTTTAACATATTGCTTAGTTCATTATGTCCACCTTTTGTTTTATAATAATAAAAAAAATTATTTATTCATATAGGTTGAATCTCCTTAGATTTGAAAGTTTATTTGTTCTTATTATCTGCATCTTATTGTAAGTGAAATCCACACATAATTGAAGGATGTTTTGATAATAAATTGATTACAATAAATTTATAAATTTGTCACCCTATTTGGCATGACTAATATCTTTCTTTAAGTATTCAATGATTGTTAATATATTGCTCAATTTAGTGTGTTTCACTTTTGTTTAAAAAAACATTTTTTCATATAGGTCGAATCTCTTGATTTGAATGTATACACATATATTTTTTTAACTAATTTAAGTTTACATAAGTTCATAAATACACAGAACATTTTAATGTAATATGGTTTATTTTGAATTAATTAAGAAGTTTTGGGTTAATCTTTATATACAAATAATCACATCTGTACGTATGTTACATATAAAACTTAATGTTTATATTTCAAATTGTATAATTTAAATGCTTTATTAATGTCAAAGGGTTTTAAATGAGGCAGTATTATGTGCATACGAATTATTGTTGGTTATTCCTATTCTTATGTCATAATGATTCATTAATTTCTAATTGAATGCTTCATAAATCAATTTTGTCAAGAAGGAGAAGATGAATCAATCATTATTGTCATCTTTTTTTTCTTTCCTTTTTGTCCCTTATGTGATTGCCTTTAAACTTATTATTATTTATTCGTATGCATCATGTTATCAATTGATCATACTTGCCTTATGTTTAACTATTCTGTCAAACAATTAGGATGAATATATTTGATATATTAGAACCTTATTTTTACATCCCATTCTTGATTGTTTTAGAATTAAATTAATAAAATAAAATATGGTATTAAATAAAATACTGATTTTATTTAAAAAGAAATTTAGATAAGATCTAAATACATTTAGACTTCATAGGCCCATTAAAGATTCAAAAATGGTTAAATTTTTGAAATTCACCAATTTCTTCCACTACGGGCTGGCCTGGTTCCTTTAACGTATATAAATAAATAAATATATATATATATTTACATATATACATATATATTCACATCCAATGTTGGCAGCACACATATACATGGATTCATGATATTATGATCTAAACTAAGCATATGTATTTCAACATAATTATCATATAAATATATAAAATCATAAATAGAGTAGTTACCTTGACAATAGCCTAATTAGTACATGTTGAATGCTAAATCAATCGGCTCCTTTGAATCTGTATTCCAATCTTCTAGAGAGAGCTACCTGCTGAAAGCACTATGCACTATTGCTGAATTTGATTATGTGTTTTTAAAGCTTGAATAAATAGAGGAGGGTGGCTGCAAATTTCAGCCAGAAATGGAGTAGAGTTAAGGCTAAAAAAGAAAGGCAAATGAGGGATTAAGCCTTCTTAAATAGCAGAGTGATAGAGGAGCCAAAAGTGGATCCGGATCCACTATTTCCTCTTTCCATTTCAAAACCTTCTGAAAAACATCCAACCCTTATTCCACCATGTATAGCTTGCCAAACCTCCCCCTTAATGGGCCTCCATATCGCTTTAATCCCGATTAGAAATTATACATTTAAATCTAATTTAAACATACATCAATATCTTATATCGATACATGTATATACAACTTCTATATACGCACTATTTTCATTACTAATCAACGCAAATCAAATATAATTTTATAATTAATATATCATAAAGATTAATTAATTTAAATAATTTATAACAATTGTAATTTAACTAAATTAGTTAATAGTTGGAGTATTAAACATTTCGATTGTGTGACTCTTCGGTGTAAATTCTATCAGCAATTAGTATTAAATAATTTGAAAATCGACGTTTACACGTTACCTTAGCTAGTTATATGATGTTATATCCAAATTTTTCACTTACTGTAACGACCCGTATTTTTACGGATCGAAAGATCGTAAAACTGTTATTTTTAGGTTGTGAGTGTTGTTAGAACGTCCAGAGTTAGATCGTTCAGAGTTTAAGTCGGCCAGAGCTTGAATCATCCAGGGTTAAGTCGTGTAGAAGTTGGGTCGTCCGGAAGTTGGGTCGGGTGGTAGCTTAGGTCGGGTGGTAGTTAGGTCGGGTGAACGACCTAAGAGGTTGAAGCGACCTAAGGAGTTTTTGTGTTGGGGCTTAGGTCGTGTGGAAGATTAAGTCGTGGAGCGACCTAAAGAAGTTTGCGACCTAAGGAAGTGGACGATCTAAGGGTTAGCGACTTAACAAGGTTGGCGACCTAAGGAGGGTTGGCGGTCTAAGAAAGTGAGCGACCTAAGGTAGATAAGTCGGTTGAGCGACTTAAGGAGTCGGCGACTTAAGGAGATAAGTTGGTTGAGCGACTTAAGGTAGATAGCTTAGGTCGTTTAGTTTAGGTCGTTGTGACCCTGCGTGTAGTTAGGTCGTTAGACGACCTAAAGGCGTTAAGTCGTATCTCAGTTAGGTCGTAGGTCGCGCATTAGTGTTGAGTCTTAGGTCGTGACATTTTTAGACCATGGATGCGCATATGCAGTAGGTCGTTAGGTCGCGTAGGTGTTAAGCTGCACATGTTTTAGGTCGGGGGATCTGCTAGGTCGTAAGTCGAGAGGATTGTTAGGTCGTAGGTCGGGAGAGTTAAGTCGTGGACGACTTAAGGGGGCGGACGACCTAAGGATTTCCAGCCTATAAATACACGGTTCTATTTCACTTTTTGGGATCCAGATTTTGAAGCGACGAAGTGCTGTCATTTTGAGAGCTCGAGAACTACACTTCTTCACTTCTTATCTCTTCTTAAATTTAGTACTTCCTTCCATCCAAGATCGAAGATCCAAGAGCTAAAGTTGAAGATCACATTCTTCGAAGAGAGATTTCATCGTTTGAAGTGGAATTTTGACAGGTCAAGTTAGATCCTTCGCTGTCCAGATCTGAAGTGTGTTGCTTTTGAAGTGTTTAGGTGATTTGGTGAGTGGTGGTTATCTCTCACACGGATCCAAAGGAGTATATCGGATCGGTGGCTTGATTATGTGTTAAAAATAGTGATTTCATGCATTTTCGTAGACTTAAGTATAGATCCATTGTTCATGATGATTTGACATCCATTTTACCACATGTTAATCTATGCAAGGTCATTCATCAAGTTGTAGAGATATTGCCCATGTTTCATGCTTGTTAGATTTGGACTCTTTATTTACAAAATTGCCATTTTAGCTATAATTGCTTTTAGATCTTGTTTGCATGATTGATTACTTGGATTAATGATTGATTTGATTGATTGTTATAAATTAGTTGATTAGTTGTTGGATTTAGACAAGATGGTCGAAGACGATTCAAAAGCTAAGGGAAAGGCTCTTGAATTTGAAAAGCTGCTCGTGGCATATGTGGCGGATGATGAAGCTCGTATGGATAGATTTGATGATGATGATGAGATGAGGTTTTGCTATGATGTGATGTAGCCTTGGTATAATCCAAACGGGATCATTCCAAGCATGTTGATAACTCGAGGGATGGTTTGAGTTCGTTGATAATGGATGGCTCGAGAGGGGTTTGAGCTAGTATGAGAATAGTCGTCGAGGAGGATGACTAGAAGGCTGAGATTTCATCGTTGTTGAAGGTTCTAGCAGACTCAAAGCAAGAGTACGCTGGGCAGATTCGATAGTCCCAAAAGACTACAGTTGGTAGTCGAGTACTCTGGACAGATTCGATAGTCCTAGGCACGGGCTGCGACGACGTGCGGAGTTCTGTCTATAACCGGGGTTACCATTAGCCCTTGACGGATGGCTGAAAGAATGTGCCGGTCATTCAATTAACGGTGGTATCGAAGCAATGATAACAGTGATAGCCAGAGTCATGGATGTTTGGTTGTATCGTCATTCGGTCTCAAGAGCGATATTTTCTGGGTGCTTATCTGATCTTGGTTTAGGCCTTGGGGGTTTGTACTTGGAAAACATCGACCTTGACTCGAGTGATAATTGCTTTGCTTTAAATGTTTGCTTTACTATTTTTACTTCTGCTTAGTGTGTCTGGGGGCTATCACTGTAGAAAGAGGTGGAGTGGGTGGGTTGGGTTCCTATTCCTTTTACCTTTATGCTCTTTTGGTATGTTGTTAGTTAACTTACCGCTCACTAAGACTGTTGTCTGACTCAAGGTTTTATGTTCAACTCTTATTACCTTGGGCTGTTCATCCATTTTGGGATGGGCAGACTAGGTAGCAGGTGACAGGTGCTGTTCTTAGTTTCCAACGATGCTGATGACGAAGATGAGCTGGAGGCTTGCATATTATTTTCTTATTATATGTACTGGATGTTCCGCTGCTTGTATATTCTCTGAGTGATATGTAGTGAGGCTGGATGTATTGACTATTCAGATTTTTGTATCAAACTACTATAAGGCTTATTTGATGTGATTCTGTTCTGTGTAGCTTCACTATGTATATTTTACTCTATTGTATTTTATCCATGCGCTGTGAGTAATACGATAGATTCTGTTGTTTTTTAATTACCTCTGACAATCATCCATGGCTGCCTGGCACACTTTTCAGCGCACTATTTCTATGTTTAGTGCAGGGGTCATGGGCGGTCGTCACATTTGGTATCAGAGCCTTGGTTAATCGATTTTACCCAACGCTCGCTGACGTAACTACGTATGAGAGACGTAATTGTATTTTGATGGATGATTACTATATATAATATAGTAGCTTAAAAGGATTTGAGTTCTTTATGCAGTTGTTTCTCAAGGTGTGCTGATCATTTCTTTTATAGATATTAAGAATGAGTCGAAGAGGGAGACCAGCTGCTAGGGATGGCCGTGCTGCTGAGGGGGCTGTTGATTATGCTACTATGTTCGAGGCTATGATGACTTCGATCATGAGGAGGATGCCAGCTCCGGGGCCAGCAGTTGATGTTTGAATTCAAGTTCAAGCTCCAAGACCGGTGGATTTTGCTAAGCTGTGTAAAGACTATACTGCTCTTGGAGGAAAGGTTTTCTTGGGAACAGAGTCAACCATTGAAGTCCAGAGATGGATAGATGCTTGTAGAAGAATCTTTGGTGATTTGGGAATCGAGGATGCAACTAGAAGGAAGCTCGCATCAAGACAGCTTCAAGGGAGAGCTTCTGACTGGTGGAACTCTATCACCATTGATACTCCGGAGGAAGAAATTACTTGGGAGCAATTCCAAGCCAGATTTGAAGCTAAGTTCATTTCTACAGCTCAGAAATCTGTTTTGTTCAAGAAGTTTGTGGAGCTCAAGCAAGATGGAAGACCAGTTCTTGAGTATGTTTCTGAGTTTGAAGCTTTGTCCAAGTATGCCCGGTCGTATATTGAATCTCCTTATCAGAAGAACGAGAAGTTTGTGACAGGCTTGGACATTTATCTTGGAAGGCAGTTGGTGGATCATCTGGACGATCCATTTGAGAAGCTTGTGGAGAAAGCTCTCAGGCACGAAAATCTGTTTCCTAAAGAAGGATCTGTTGTTGCTGTGGCCAAGGAAGAGTCTAAACCACAGCATGGTGGAAACAAGAAGAGGAAGCAGCAGCAGTAAAAGGGTAAGGATGGCCAGAAGAAGCCGAAGGGCGAAGTGACCTGCTACAATTGTCAGCAGAAGGGTCATTTCTCCAGAGATTGCAAGAATCCAAAGGTGCCGGTGAAGTGCCACAACTATGACAAGCCGGGGCATATTAAGAAGAATTGTACAAAACCGCGGAAGGACAAGCAGATTGTGCAAGCTTATGCTTTGGGGGCTGTTCCATCATCTTCAAAAGCTCCTACTGCGAAAGAGAAAGGAAAGAGTGTGGTGGTACAAGGTACTCTTTCCATATGTGGTGTTCCAATTAGAGTGTTATTCGATACTGGGGCGTCGCATTCTTTTGTTTGTAATGAACTTGTATGCCGGTTGGGTTTAAAACCGGATATTGTTGATAGACCATTGGTTGTGACTAATCCAGTTGGGGGTTCGTCCTGTCTGTGTATGCTATGCCGTGGTTTGGTTGTATCGAGTCATGATTGCTCTTTTGTTTGTGATTGTTTTGTTCTGAACTTTGCTGGGTTCGGAATTATTTTGGGTATGGACTGGCTTAGGAAGTATGCGACAAAGGTTGATTGTGAAAGGTTGGAGGTGACAGTCGAGAATGTGGAAGGGCGAAAGGTTGTGATACGATGTAAGCATGAGGAAGGCGTCTTCATGAGCTTCATGTATTCGCTGGTTGTTCCACGGGATGGACTGTCATCGGTGCCAATCGCTAATGGATTTGAGGATGTCTTTGATGAGGTCAAAGGGTTACCGCCGCGTAGAGAGATCGAGTTTCGTATCGATCTGGTTGAAGGAGCCAGACCTGTTGTGATGCCTCTTAGGCGGATGGCGCCTAGGGAACAGCAGGAGTTGAAGGTGCAGGTTGATGATCTTTTACAGAAAGGATTCATTCGGCGTAGTGTGTCCGAATGGGGTGCACCAGTTGTGTTTGCAACCAAAGCAGATGGATCATTGAGGTTGTGTGTGGATTATCGTGAGCTGAATAAAGTGACTAAGAAGAACAAGTATCCATTGCCAAGAATAGATGACTTGTTCGATCAACTTCACGAAGCTAAGGTGTTTTCTCAGATGGATTTGGCAACGGGATTTCACCAGTTAAGAGTGGCTAAGGATAGTGTGCCGAAAACTGCTTTCAGGACACCATCCGGTTTCTTTGAGTGGCTGGTAATGCCGTTTGGATTGACCAACGCACTAGCATATTTTGTGGATCTTATGAATAGAGTGTTCAGGGATCAGTTGAACAAGTTCGTACTTGTGTTTGTGGATGATATTTTGATTTATTCCAGAACTGAAGAAGAGCACATGATGCACTTGCGTATTGTTTTGGAAATCTTACGGAAACATCAGCTGAAGGCTAAGTTTTCAAAGTGTCACTTATGGAAGAGCGAAGTGAGGTTCTTAGGCCATATTATCTCTGGAAATGGAATAGCGGTTGATCCCGCTAAGGTGGTAGCAATCCAGGATTGAGTTAGACCTAAGAATATATCTGATGTGAGAAGTTTTCTTGGATTAGCAGGATATTATCGTCGATTTATCAAAGACTTTTCCAAGGTAGCTGCACCATTAACAGGATTGACGAAAAAGAACCAAGTATTCAGATGGGATGCTAAGTGTGAGCAAGCTTTCAGAATCTTGAAAGAGCGATTGACAAGTGCTCCTGTTTTGACTATTCCAAGTGGAAATGATGAGATGGTGGTTTACACCGACGCATGTGGTACTGGACTTGGAGCAGTGCTGATGCAGAAGGGTAAAGTTGTTGTGTATGCAAGTCGACAACTGAAGCCGCATGAAAGGAATTATCCGACTCATGATTTGGAGTTGGCAGCGATTGTATTTGCTCTGAAGATGTGGAGACATTACCTATTGGGAGTTCGATTCGAGTTGTTTACAGATCATAAGTCGTTGAAGTATCTTTTCTCCCAAAAGGATTTGAATCTTAGGCAGCAACGATGGCTAGAGTTTTTGGCATCATATGATTTTGGTATAGCCTATACTCCGAGAAAGGGTAACGTAGTGGCATATGCGTTAAGTCGAAGACATGCAGGATTGGGAGCCATGTTTTCAGAATGGAAGAGTCTCGAGTATTTAGCTGGATTTGACTTCAGGCCCAGATGTGAATTGGAACCTGAGATGTTGGCAAACTTATCGATAAGACCGACTCTTGTAGAAAGAATTGGCGAGAGCCAAAAGCGAGACGATAAGCTTGTCAAGATTATCCGTGATTTGGAATTTGGATTGGACCCAGAAAAGGATAAAGGATTCGAGGTCGATCGAGAGGGTTGGCTTCGGAAGCAAGGACGACTAGTTGTTCCCGATATAGATGAATTGAGAAATGAAGTTCTGAAGGAAAGTCATCAATCGAAGCTGACAATTCATCTAGGTGGAAATAAGATGTATCAGGATATGAAGAGAACCTATTACTGGGAAGGTATGAAGAAGGATGTTGGAAATTTTATTTCCATGTGCATAAACTGCCAGTTGGTAAAAGCTGAGCGAAAGAAGCCCAGTGGATTGCTTCAGCCATTAGAAGTTCCTACGTGGAAGTGGGAGCAAATATCGATGGATTTTATTGATGGGCTACCTAGAACAAGAACGGGAAATGAAGGGATTTGGGTCATCGTAGATCGTCTGACTAAGAGTGCAAGATTCATTCCTGTTCGATCAACCAGGACTGCATCAAAGTTGGCTGAGCTGTATGTTAAGTGGATAGTTCGACTTCATGGTATTCCGAAAAGTATAGTGAGCGATCGAGACCCATTGTTCACTAGTGGATTTTGGAAGAGCTTCCAGGAAGTTTTGGGAACTGAACTGTGTTTGAGTACAGCTTATCACCCCCAAACAGATGGTCAGACCGAGAGAGTCAATCGAGTTTTGGAAGATCTCCTTAGAGCTTGTGTTTTAGATTTCGGAGGATCATGGGAAGATCACCTTCATTTGGTAGAATTTTCGTATAATAACAGTTACCAGTCAAGCATTGGTATGGCACCGTATGAGGCATTGTATGGAAGACCGTGTAACTCTCCGACATGTTGGTTGGAAACAGGGGAAAAGTTGATACTTGGGCCAGAAATGATTCGACAGACTTCGGATTGCATAGATATCATTCGGCAACGAATGAAGGCAGCCCAAGACCGACAGAAAAGTTATGCCAATAAGCGTCGTAAGGATTTGGAATTCGACGTAGGTGATATGGTTTTTGTGAAGATTTCTCCACTGAAGAATGTTATTCGATTCGGGAAGAAAGAAAAATTGACTCCGAGATTTGTTGGACCATTCCCGATCATCGAGCGAATTGGAAAGCTCGCCTATAAATTGGAGTTACCAGAAAAGATGTCGGGTGTGCACAATGTTTTCCATGTATCGTATCTACGGAAGTATGTGCACGACTCGAATACAGTAGTTTCTGCAGATAGCTGTGAAGATTTTGAGGTTGATCTAGTTGTTGAGAGACCTCGTAAACCGCTTCGTGTTGTGGGAACTGACACGAAACAGCTTAGGAGGAAGGTAGTTAGGTTGCTCAAGATACAATGGAGTGATGATGTTAACGACTGTACATGGGAGGTGGAAGAGAGGATGAAGGCAGTTCATCCTGAACTCTTCGAGGTATGGCCATAAGGTGTCATGTCATCTCACGACATTGTAACTTGTTCTGGTTTTAGAATTCTGCATGTTAGGCTAGTAATTGGACGCATGGTTTGTTGATTGCTATGGATGGTAGGCATGTAGAATAGTTTTTGATTGCTCTTGTTTGTTTGGAATTTCGGGGGCGAAATTCCTAAGGGGGAGAGAATGTAACGACCCGTATTTTTACGGATCGAAAGATCGTAAAACTGTTATTTTTAGGTCGTGAGTGTTGTAAGAACGTCCAGAGTTAGATCGTTCAGAGTTTAAGTCGGCCAGAGCTTGAATTGTCCAGGGTTAAGTCGTGTAGAAGTTGGGTCGTCCGGAAGTTGGGTCGGGTGGTAGCTTAGGTCGGGTGGTAGTTAGGTCGGGTGAACGACCTAAGAGGTTGGAGCGACCTAAGGAGTTTTTGTGTTGGGGCTTAGGTCGTGTGGACGATTAAGTCGTGGAGCGACCTAAAGAAGTTTGCGACCTAAGGAAGTGGACGATCTAAGGGTTAGCGACTTAACAAGGTTGGCGACCTAAGGGGGGGTTGGCGGTCTAAGAAAGTGAGCGACCTAAGGTAGATAAGTCGGTTGAGCGACTTAAGGAGTCAGCGACTTAAGGAGATAAGTTGGTTGAGCGACTTAAGGTAGATAGCTTAGGTCGTTTAGTTTAGGTCGTTGTGACCCTGCGTGTAGTTAGGTCGTTAGACGACCTAAAGGAGTTAAGTCGTATCTCAGTTAGGTCGTAGGTCGCGCATTAGTGTTGAGTCTTAGGTCGTGACATTTTTAGACCGTGGATGCGCATATGCGGTAGGTCGTTAGGTCGCGTAGGTGTTAAGCTGCACATGTTTTAGGTCGGGGGATATGCTAGGTCGTAAGTCGAGAGGATTGTTAGGTCGTAGGTCGGGAGAGTTAAGTCGTGGACGACTTAAGGGGGCGGACGACCTAAGGATTTCCAGCCTATAAATACACGGTTCTATTTCACTTTTTGGGATCCAGATTTTGAAGCGACGAAGTGCTGTCATTTTGAGAGCTCGAGAACTACACTTCTTCACTTCTTATCTCTTCTTAAATTTAGTACTTCCTTCCATCCAAGATCGAAGATCCAAGAGCTAAAGTTGAAGATCTACATTCTTCGAAGAGAGATTTCATCGTTTGAAGTGGAATTTTGACAGATCAAGTTAGATCCTTCGCTGTCCAGATCTGAAGTGTGTTGCTTTTGAAGTGTTTAGGTGATTTGGTGAGTAGTGGTTATCTCTCACACGGATCCAAAGGAGTATATCGGATCGGTGGCTTGATTATGTGTTAAAAATAGTGATTTCATGCATTTTCGTAGACTTAAGTATTGATCCATTGTTCATGATGATTTGACATCCATTTTATCACATGTTAATCTATGCAAGTTCATTCATCAAGTTGTAGAGATATTGCCCATGTTTCATGCTTGTTAGATTTGGACTCTTTATTTACAAAATTGCCATTTTAGCTATAATTGCTTTTAGATCTTGTTTGCATGATTGATTACTTGGATTAATGATTGATTTGATTGATTGTTATAAATTAGTTGATTAGTTGTTGGATTTAGACAAGATGGTTGAAGACGATTCAAAAGCTAAGGGAAAGGCTCTTGAATTTGAAAAGCTGCTCGTGGCATATGTGGCGGATGATGAAGCTCGTATGGATAGATTTGATGATGATGAGATGAGGTTTTGCTATGATGTGATGTAGCCTTGGTATAATCCAGACGGGATCATTCCAAGCATGTTGATAACTCGAGGGATGGTTTGAGTTCGTTGATAATGGATGGCTCGAGAGGGGTTTGAGCTAGTATGAGAATAGTCGTCGAGGAGGATGACTAGAAGGCTGAGATTTCATCGTTGTTGAAGGTTCTAGCAGACTCAAAGCAATAGTACGCTGGGCAGATTTGATAGTCCCAAAAGACTACAGTTGGTAGTCGAGTACTCTGGGCAGATTCGATAGTCCTAGGCACAGGCTGCGACGACGTGCGGAGTTCTGTCTATAACCGGGGTTACCATTAGCCCTTGACGGACGGCTGAAAGAATGTGCCGGTCATTCAATTAACGGTGGTATCGAAGCAATGATAACAGTGATAGCCAGAGTCATGGATGTTTGGTTGTATCGTCATTCGGTCTCAAGAGCGATATTTTCTAGGTGCTTATCTGATCTTGGTTTAGGCCTTGGGGGTTTGTACTTGGAAAACATCGACCTTGACTCGAGTGATAATTGCTTTGCTTTAAATGTTTGCTTTACTATGTTTACTTCTGCTTAGTGTGTCTGGGGGCTATCACTGTAGAAAGAGGTGGAGTGGGAGAGTTGGGTTCCTATTCCTTTTACCTTTATGCTCTTTTGGTATGTTGTTAGTTAACTTACCGCTCACTAAGACTGTTGTCTGACTCAAGGTTTTATGTTCAACTCTTATTACCTTGGGTTGTTCATCCATTTTGGGATGGGCAGACTAGGTAGCAGGTGACAGGTGCTGTTCTTAGTTTCCAACGATGCTGATGACGAAGACGAGCTGGAGGCTTGCATATTATTTTCTTATTATATGTACTGGATGTTCCGCTGCTTGTATATTCTATGAGTGATATGTAGTGAGGCTGGATGTATTGACTATTCAGATTTTTGTATCAAACTACTATGAGGCTTATTTGATGCGATTATGTTTTGTGTAGCTTCACTATGTATATTTTACTCTATTGTATTTTATCCATGCGCTGTGAGTAATATGATAGATTCTGCTGTTATTTAATTACCTCTGACAATCATCCATGGCTGCCTGGCACACTTTTCAGCGCACTATTTCTATGTTTAGTGAAGGGGTCATGGGCGGTCGTCACACTTACATATTAAATAAAATCCAATTTTACTTATTTTAAGCTTTATCCACTAATGATAATTATTTACCTCAATTCTCTTCGTCAAAATTATATCACGTTATGACTTATGGAATTTGGTAACAGTCAAATTCCAATATTGTCCACATTTAAATTTATAGTCTAAACACAAAGTCTTTGGTTCAATAATAATAATTTTTATTTACCAAACTACTTTGGCCAAAGACTTTGAATTTGAGTTCGCTTCAGTTGATGATGACAGTAACCCCATATATGCGAGGAGAAGAATTCTCTATTGAGTAGTGTTTCACTTCCAATGCTCCTTTTCGACCCAACCAAAGTTGTTCAATGGACACCATGCTACGAATTAACTATGATCAAAATAGAGTTTCCACATTGAAGCTCGACGGTATTCTAAATTTGAAAGATTTGTAAAATATTATCACATCGATATTTTCTGTTTGACCTTAGTTATATTAATCAACATAAAACTATCGAGTCAATCATTCCATAGTTGTCCAATAACTATCCGTACTGTAACAAAATGGATTTTCGACTCTTGAAAATCGACATTAATACGTCCACTATATTGTGTGCCAAGCATTCAAGTGCCCAAAAAATGACCGTTAAGGGTGAAAGAAGAAGGTAGAAGATAAGAAGAAACTAACAATCATAGAATCTCACAACCCAACGGAATAACATATATTAATCAATATAATACTTGACAAAGTTATTTCCAAAATGATACATCAGAGTCATAATAACACAAATTCTTCCCTGGGATAGTTATAACTGTTTGTCCTAACATATCAGATACAAAATACATATGATACAGTGGAAATAAGATAATAACCAGCTATCGGTGAAGCCTCCTGCTCCGAGCTCCTTCTAATGCATCCGTGCAAAACCTGAGCTACTTGGCTGCTCATACAAATTTGAGCACCCAAGAGTTTTAGGGAAAGAAAATAAAACTCCGGGTCAGACATGGCTCTGGTGTGAGTAAACTGAAACAACTAAATTATTATGTTTAAAACCCTTTTAAAATCAAAGGTATCTCATAAGACCATGCCGCACATAAACATGGATGGGTTTTTACCTTACGATAACTTAAACACTTTTATATAAAATCCAGTGATATTATGATAATGTCTAAAGGTTCAAAGTAAATATATAAAATAGCTGAAATATTTACATCTCAATCGAACATATTTGGGCACAACTAAAAACTTACGGCACTTATTGGAGAATGGATTCCATACTATGACAAGGCAGCGAGGTACCACCTATCACGGTACACGTCTAGAAAATGTACCGTGGACCTCGCCAGGATCCCATGTCTACACAAGACTGGCCTACCCCTTACTGGATAGTACCAAAAATGTCATCACCCCGGTTGCTTTGCAACCCTTTTTTATTGAGATCTCATGCACAACCAATCCATAAATATGTATATGTGTCTAGAAAGGTGATGACAAACCCTAATGGGAGCGACCCACTTAGCCCTGCTGCATCTCCTCTGTTCTAGTCATTTCCGGTTGATGAGGCTTGAGGCTACGTTTAACCTTTTTGAATAGCAATCCTACTTGGAATGCTAACACTGCCCTCTAGGCAGTAATGCAATGCCAGCATTCATCCATACAAGTTGTCCATGATAAGGATAAAGCTAAGGCACTACATCTACTACATCCATTTTGGAATTACCCTTAGGGTTAGAAGCAAGCAGCCCTTGCACTTCAATGCTCCATCTTCGATTCCATATTCTTCAAGATATCTTCAGTTCGAAATTCTTGAGTTAGATCGAAGTGTTTTTCGGATAACATATCTGATTCGGTCTCTTTGAAACAACTTTCGATAATTTCCGGTAAACTCAACCCCGATTCTTTAGGAAATAAGCAGATAAAAGATAAGAGCGGAGTTCACCTCCTAGCCATTTATAGACGGATTTCTTTATCGTTTATCCTAAAAGAACGAAACGAGATTTGTACGTATAGTACATCATCATTGGGGATGACTGTGCCATATAAATTACGTGTTTCCTTTAGATATTTCCAAAGTTATGTTTTGGTCCAGATTTTTGATAGTCAGTTATTTAACTATCAAATAAACAATCTTTCAAACATTGATTCAATTCCATATGGGATCCACTAAGCCTTTATTAATTAATCTTTAATTAATAAAATCACTTTACAAAACTTGATCAAAAGATTTTTACACAACACTATTTCCAAATCCCTTACTTCCCCTTTTTACTTGGAAAATATTTATACTTAACTTAAGGGTATAAGTATATTATCAAAACATTTGGAAAATTCCACCTTTCAAATTCCTTTTTTTAAAAACATTACTTACTATAAATCGATCCACTTATCCATTATAAAAAGTTGCCTTTTTAAAAGCTCACTTCATAATTAGAATAACTTATAAATTTCCAAAGTCAATTTATAAAACACTTTTATAAGTCTACAAGTCAATTTACAAAACCTCTTTACAAACCTCTAAAATCATTTATAAAACATTTCCCCATTTAAAACTTCCTTGATAAATCTTCTTTTAGAAAAACCCTTCACAAAATATCTTTTGCAATGCATCCTTTTAAATCACTTTAAATAAACCTTTTTACTTAGTAAAACCCATTTTTATAAACAAGTTATTATTTATAAATACCTTTATAAAATAATAATATAACTTGAAAATCATTTATAAACTTTAAACCCAAATTGATTAAAGAATTGAAGTTAATTCAAAAGCATACTTTATAAATTCAAAAAGAGATTAGCAATCCCGTTGATACTTATTTAAGTTACCATTTAGTTTCAATTTAATTCCAAGTCACTTATCAATTATTTACATAGGCCAACATACATGTAAATCAAATCCATTATCAAATAAGGGAATAAGATATCAATACAATTCAACTAGCATATACATATCCAAACAACATAATAGCAAAATAGTGATTTGTCCTGCTAAATAGATGTCTAAAACAATTCAATCAATTTATAACAGAACGGAAATTTATTCTGCTAAAACACATGTCCACACAAACAACAATTACATTATAGCAGAACATAAATTTATTCTGCTATCAGATGTCTAAACAATCAAACAATCAACTTATAGTAGAACGAGGATTTATTCTGCTAACACATGTCCACACAATCAAACCATTTACATAACTCATTCACAATTGTTTATCTACTTAATGGTATCGACATTTGAATCCCTTGTGTTCAAAACCATCTTTGAAAAAGATGTACCTTTAAAACAATTTGATTCTTGGAAAATAAGGATTAAAAACTTAAAACGCCATTTTAAAATGATTAATTATAAGTTAATCTTTTTAAATCATAATTAATCTTTATTAAATTTGAACTTAATTGAATTATAAATTAATAAATAATTAAACCTTTAATAAATAATTTATTTATAAATTAAACCCTTAATTAATCCTTTCTTAATTATTAAATAATAATTTAAAAACGTTATTAATAATTAGCTATTAATTAATCTCAATTAATAAATAAAATAATCTTTAATTAAAACTTAAATAATAAGTTAAACCTAAAATAAATAATTTATTATAAATTAAAACCTTAATTAATTTATAATTAAAAATAATTAACATTATCTTAATAATTAATTAATAATTATTAAATTCTTAATTAACTTTCCTTAAACATCATTGTTAAGTTTCTAAAACATTTGTAAAACACAGTTAACTGTAAAAAACCAAATTTTGCAAAAATCGGATTTTTTAACGAAACTGCATCCATAGCGACCATCCTTAATGGATACCCATAATTTGAAATGTTTCTAAGTTAACTTTAAAACTTATCACCTTATGAAACTCACTTACTTTTCCAAACATAAAGCAAGTATTTATATAAAATAAAACAAAGTTTAAAAACTTTAAATTGGTCTGAGTTTTAAAAACAATTTACATAACTTCCATAAAGAATTCAAGTCGTCGTTAGCATACAAATGTGATGTTTTTCTTAGCATAACTTCACGATGGAAATCACCACTACATAACATACAAAACCTACCTCATCATATCCAATTTTTCACATACAACCTCTATACAAGATCCAAACACATAACCTAATATACAAGATCAAAGCTCACACATTTACAACCAATTTTTAAGCTAAACTTCATTTTCAAGTCTAACTTCCAAACACATACAACAACACACTAAATCCAACAATTCACACACATTCCATACAAAAATTTATCAAAATGTATAAAAGTTAAAACCATTAACTTTAAACCAAAGTTTACTCATCAAAATTCTACAAAACTCTTTTGAAACTTGAAATAACTTTGCAAATTTGACATAGGACCCTTGCATCTTGAAATAGGCTCGGCCATGATAAGAACAAGGATGTATGGGCTTGACTTGGAGAGGTGGAGGTACTTCGGATAAGGTTGAATTCACAAAACCGGACCCAAAAATTAGTTATATTCTCTTGGATTTTTGGCCATATTACACTCGAAATTTTGAAAAGTGCTCAAAAGAAAAGTTTTTGGAAATTCTTTTCTCTACAATTTCAAAAAAAGTGTGATGATCCGCAAATCCATACCCCTTGAGTCGATAATAAATCACACATGTCCGACCCAATAAGTACATAATGACGGAAGGTCATGGAAAAGAAGAGAGAGGATGAGAAGCAAATAGAAACAACAACACAGAATCTCACAAATCGCAGCAGAACAAAATTATATAATAACATATCTTTATACAAAGAAACTGTAACTGTGATATACATACAATCATCAGAGTACAACAATCAATTTGGACAGTTATAATAACTTGTCCTCACAAATACTGAATATACAGCATGACTCACATGGCGGAAATAACCAAGTATGTATAATACGCCTAAGAATCCTCCAGCTCGTCTCCTTAGCTCCATAGCATCCTAATCTAAATCTGTAATACTCGATCTGACCCGAGCATTATAATAAAATAACACCCGAGTCAGTCTGGAAAACCAATGTGAGAAAACACATTCAATTTTAATTATTACTATTATCAAAATCCTTTCGAAACAAAGGTATCTCGTAAGACCACGCCACAAATAAATATGACGGGTTTTACCTTATGATAACCCAAAAATTTTATATCATAACCATTTGATATTATAATAGTGTCTATACAAAATAAACTATAAAATAGCTGAAATGCTTACATCTCACATTTCATCATATTTGGTATACAACTAAAACCATATAGGCTCGTAGTGGATATTGGATTCCATACAATGACAGGGCTATAGGGGTACCGCCCGCCATAGTACACCTCTAGAAAAATGTACCGAGATCGAACCTATCGATCCCTGCCAACACAAGACTGGCCTATCCCTTACTGGATAGTACCAGATATGATCACCACTAATGGGCCCCCGAAACGCATACAAATGAAAGTGATGATAGATGTACACTCTAGATGAGTGATGATCATACCCTAATGGGAGCGACCCACATAGCCTTGTTGCATCTCCCCTGTTTTAGTCACTTCCGATTGATGAGGCTTGAAGCTACGTATTACCTTAAGAATAGCATTCATACTTAGAATGCTAACACTGCCTTCCAAGTGACAATACAATGATAGCATTCATCCATACTTGTTCTGGGTCTGAACAAACTGAATCTCCAAAATCACCGTCTTCATTATCTTCACGATATCATAATTCGTAACGCACAAATCAGATCAAAGTGGTTTTCGGATAATTAAATCTGATCCCGGTCTCTTCAAAACGATCAACGAATTTGGCCAAATTTGATAGTCGGTTATTTAACTATCAAATTACACACATAAGCAGTCACTAGGCTATATTAAAAACCTTTGAAAACATTTGTTTCAAATATCTTTACAAAGATATATATATATATATATATATATATATATATATATATTCAAATCTCTTCCAGTATATTCACTATTAAAAACAATTTCAAATACTTAAATCCATAATAGGGTATTTACGAACCATATCAATACTTAGAAATATTTCCAAATTCCATTTTATAACTCATTACTTAGAAAATATTTCTATATAAATCATTCCGTAGTTAAAATATTTCCAAAACCTTTCATTCCGATACTTAGGAAAATATTCCTAAGTAAAATTGCCAAAATCATTTTATTCCAATACTTAGGAATATTCCATTAATTTCATACTTCTCAAAAACCTTTACAATTTATTTGTAAATTCCTTAACTCATTTATGTCGGATTCTATAAGTTTTCGGAATTCATTAATTAATTTCCTTTAAAATTTTCAAAATCGACTATACCTGTCTATAATTCCAACTACCCATTCCTAACTTCTTTTATGAATTTTAATTCATTTTCGAACTTTCTGTATTTAAACACTTTGGGAATTTCCTTAAGTTCCCAGAATTTCATCATAAGATTTCCTCGTATAAAATCACATTCATTAATTAAAACTCGATTTACAAATCTCGAGAGTATTTATAACAAACTTCAATTAATTTCCAAAACTCTATATTATAAAATAAGTATTTTTAAAGAATAGTAATAAATTTTCAAACCATTTTAGTAATTATTAAAATATCAAACACTTTTAAATAGACAAAGATAACAAATTTTAGATTTATAAATAAAAATAATCGATGTACAAGCTTATTTTAAAATTAGAATTCATTTCAATTAAAGATTAAATATTTGAATAATCAACTTTCCAAAATGTTTCAATGCTAAAAATAGTTTTTAAACTACATAGTTTAATAAATAAATAAAAACTCTTTTTAAAACAAACTTAATTTCTCGATAAAAAATTATTTTTAAAACTCAATCATAACCATTTTACATTTATAAATCTCTCTCAATTTAACACAAATCGATTTCATTACTAATTTCCCAACTATTTCCAATTTCCAAAACAAGATTCACTATCTCTTTCTAAGCTGATTTTCATAACTCGATATAAATTCATATTGTGAATTTATATTCTCAATTTATCGAGTGATAATCACTTCACATTATTTGTACCATTGTTTATAAATTTTATAAACTCATTTCCAGTTTCACTTGTTTATAAAATAATCTCATTTATAAGGTTTCATTTATAAACCCATCCCTTCATAAATCCTTTTTATTTTTCAAACCTATTTTAAATATTGATTTCAACACCTTTTCCATATTTCAAAATACCGCTTTAAATCCATTGTCCAAAATTTCTTTATATAGATTATTTTAAAATCTCTATTTAAACATTTAACAAATAGTTAAGTACAAACCCAAAATCAAATCATTGTTTTATCCAAATCAATTTTCTTTAAAATAATCCAAAATTCGATACAAATATTTCCATTCAAAAATTCGATTTCAACTTCCATTTAAAATTTTAGAAATATCATAAAAATCTCTTTTTCCAAATTCCTTGTATAAATTAATTTCAAAAATATTTATTTGAAAACACTTTGCAAAATAGTCAAGTGCATTCGAAATCAAATTCATTTTTTTTTAATTCACACGCATTCCATATCGAATATTCCAAATCGATATAATTTTTTTTATATCCACAAATTGCCTTTTTAATTTCTTTTTAAAATTCAAAAATGTTCTTTATGGTATTAAAAATACCAAAATAAGGCCAGCGCTACTGTAGCGTCCAATAAGTCAAATCACACAATAATCCATAACAGATTATTCAATCCCATCATATATCACTATATATGAAACAAATCAATATATTTTTGAGGAATCCAGTTGGATCCCTCCAACCTGTTTCCCTGCATCCACAGATGTTATATAACATAAAATACCAATCTCGCTTTGAGGCGAGATATCGCGGTAATATAGGGTCATCCGCTATTATGCGGGACGCAAAGTGTCTCATCCACTCCAATCGGTAGGAATATACCTAACTACTAATATATATAATATAACATTCAACTGATAATAATTTATAAATTCATCCAATCAACCAATAATTAATTTTCAACATGATAGATTAAAACTAGTTATCCAAAATGGGTGAGATTTACTCACCTTGATTTTAGTAGTCACCAAAACGTTTCGTTTTTGAATTAAAATTGAACTGACATTCAATTTTAACCCAAATAATCTGACAAGCTCCAAATCTGTCCAAACCATTTCATTTCGAAGCCCTCGTCATCATGATCGCAATGCAAAAGGTTTCATCTTAATCGGACCTCATATGAGAGAGTTATGAATTTTATAAGTTATCGATATTTTTAAATAAAATAAAAACAACTTTTATATTATTTACAAGCTTACCCTCCAACCTTTCTTCTCCCCATAAATTCAAATGCACAGAGACACGGCCATGGCCGTGCACAACCGTGTGCACACCCAAGCTATTTTCACGTGACGAAATACCCCTCCGACTTCACCAATGGCTATCTCTCCTTGCTCTCCACCGGATGGTACCCAAGAATCGAAGCTCCTAGGCTCCCTATGATTCGCAACCTGCTCCTTCCCCTGGCCATCTGTACGTGATCTAACTACCTCAGACAAAGTCGAACCCCACAAAAATCTGGTCGGAGGTGCTAATCGACTTGCTAAATCCAAATCCAATCACTGAATCACCTATCTCCACCTAAATCGGTCATTAGCCCAAGCCCTAGCTCCACCAAAAACCTGTCGAACCCCCAACTGTAAACGGCCGCATCCCCATCTTGAAGCCGAGCATCTCTAAACGCCTATCATCTTGAAGATCTCCTCCCCACAAGCCCAAAGATATCTACTTCAGGATTTCTCGACAATTGGATTTTTAGAAATCGAATTTTAAAAGTTTGGAACCTTATTTTTTTCCATGTTCACTACGTTTAAAATAAGAGAGGAATGGAAAAAGGACAGCGTATAGGTTGGCTGTAGGGTGGCTTATGGTCATATCTGATTATAAATATATTATTATTTAATTTCAAACTCCGATCGAGATGTGCCGTCAGGCGTTCCTAATGTTATACCCCTATTCCGAATGCAATGGAATAAGTATTGGAACCTAATTCGATCGTATGGAGAAGATAACTTTTTGAACCCAATTATAATATTAAATTTTCGATATTAAATCCAATGGGGTTCTATCCTGTACGACCAAACGGTAAATCCAAAGGCTATGAAATTTGAAATCCAATAACAGTACACTATTACGGATCCAATGGAACTGGCTTCGTTGAATTCCGAGACTGTGCCCCGGATCGCTATTTTAACACGTCGATTAAATCGACGATTTCAAAAATTGGCGAAATCACTTGAAATCCCATTTTTAAAAACTTACTAACTCAATTCTAATTCAAATAATTTATATCCATATTAGAAATCATTTTTGATTCATATTCAACTCAATTTCAATTATTCACCATTTCTATATTACGATAAATCGTTATATTTGAAATTTAAATTCATTCAACAATTTCAACCGAAATCTTCATATTAAAAATCAACTTATATTTCAAATCAAATATTTAAAACCATTTAAATATTTAAAATAAAATGACGGAAAATCCGGATCATTACAAAAAGAATCAATCAATTTTGAATTTTTTTAGGAAGATATGGTGAAAGAAGGAGTGCTAGTTTCGGACTAGAAAATCTAAGTCCGAAAATGGGTCTGGAAAAAATGTATTTTTGACATAGATAAGGTCAAAATTTGAAGAAGTAGTACAAATGGAAGTTGTAGCCACTGGAATTTTACACGGTTTAAAAAAATAATTCCCCGTTTGAATTAGAGAGAGGAAGATATGATAGAAAGAAAAGTAGGAAAAATTAAAGGAATGGAAGGTTATTTATAAACAAGAGAAAAAGAGAATTACCTATTTACCCTTGTACTTCTACCTTCCACGCTATTTTGCCACCTCAACACCCTCTACCACACATGCCATTTCTGCCTGCCACCTTTTCCGCCCTCATCATGTCAAAGAAAACATGTTTAAACATGTTTTGTACTCGGGTCGCCCAAGTGTCAAATCATGTCTAAGTATGTTTCTTAAGGCATCTTTTAGTATATATATGTATATACTTAAGTATACATAACTATGTGTATACCAATATATACTAACTAATTTACATTTTGAATGTGTATAAACTTAAACTAGAGTTCACAATGTTTTCGATAACTTTTAGCTGATGGAAAGTCAAAATTTGGAAAATGAATTCCGGTCATATTTTCGATTTTTCTTCGAACTAAATATTTTTGTAAAAAAATATTAAAAACTATTTCACCATTCTAATTTATCGTTTAAATGAGTATTATTTTCATTATAAAACCTATATATTGGATATTTAAAATTAATTAAATATTTGCAAATCAAAGCAGTGAAATTCTAGGTCGTTACAAGTACATAACCACTTGGTGCCCCCAACAACCATGAGCAATACACTACCCAACGCTTGAAGAGTATTATATACCCTAGTCTCAGCAGATCTATCGATATCAAGTCTGGATACATCTTGATTAGAAATATTTAAAATGACGTGTTTATTATATTGTGATAAATTGCTCATGATTACAACAAATTGTAATTACTATCACAAAACACACCATTTATGAATTTTTCTGTTGAATATACTTCAGTTAAACACTTAATTAATATAACATATTATATCAAGTATATAATAGGAAGAAAAACACCTTTTATTCCGAACAAGATTTTGTTATATAGTTAATAATTTATGGTAAATACATAATTGCCCTAGGCATACCCCTAACTCTATCATTCTCTCACTTGCACTTGAGGCCAATTATGAAATCTCTACTCCATCCCTTTGAATTTGATAAGAACTAATTGAGCCAGTCCCTTCATTAGTGGATCTCCTATGTTGTTTTAATAATCTACTCTGTCAGTCAACTTTCTCTGATGTTGGTAAACTGCATTTATCATGTAAAACTATTCGGAGTATATTTTCGACCTCTAGTGAGCTCTTATCATAACATTGTTAACATAAAACAATGATGTAGTATTTTCAATATTTGGAATCACCCTTAGCTCGGTTATAAATTTATGCATTTATATTTGTACATTACTTTTATTTTGGCCTTATTCAAGGCGATGTACTTAGCCTTTTCATTGAATCATCCACAACCTTTTTTATAACATTTTCAAATTAAAGCTCCTTGATTCAAGTTTGAACATGAAATGTATTATACTCGGTAGCATTTATGAAATTTGAGTCTGAATACACCTTCATAAGGAGTTCATTATTTCTATAAACATTTTTCTAATATTTCATAAATACTCGAGAATACAATAAATTACAATTTAGTAATCCTAAATTGAATTTGATATTTACTTCATGCATCGAATACATAAGGAAATTACAATGTTATAGATAATACAACTTGTGTGATAATTCATATTGCTAAAGCAAAAGGAAACCATCTTACATGTTCCATATTAAACGTTTTAATAAGATGCCTTTGCATCTTATTGGGGATATTTCCAATATCCTTTTATACTGATTGTAAAAAAATGTTTTTCAATATTTGATATATTTATCAAAATACTTGTTCAACTTTAATGCTACCTCCATATCCATTCATAAATCATATCCAAATACCTACAAACTTAATATCGATTCCATTGACTTCGAGACACTTTGGTTGTTATGTGCAAATAGTCTATTCAAAATCATTATCTAAAATTATCCATTTCAACACATATACACTAGAATTCAAAATCATACTACATGATAATTTTGTGAGCGAAATCCAAATTAACTTGAGCACGTGAATGACGAATCTGTTGCGCTAATTTCAACAATTTAACATTATAACGTTAGTCTTATCAACATTACTCATTATGTTCCAACTGCATTAGTCTTCTCTTAAAGACACATTTGTGACCGATGTATCATACACCTTCCGGCGCAACTGTCAAAATCATATTTTGATAACGTACTTGGAATCCTTTTGAATTTGTGCATCATACCATATGGAAGAGTCAATACTCCAAATGGTTTAATTGACAACTGAGGATTATCTATTCTCGATGCTGATAAGAAACTCATAGTTTCTCTTTAGTGTGTGAGAATACTTATTAGACACTCTAATTAGTTATGTTCATTTAGGTTTGGTTAATTTCATCTCATCCCATAAAATATGTTTCATATTTGGATCATATAAAAATCCATTTTACTACCAATGATTCTAAAAGTAATTCCTTCGCTATGAAGTTGGTATTTCTTGAAACAACGATTATTTCTTAGTGCAATGGAATAAGTATTCATAAAAACTTTATGAATTGCCTTATACATAAAACTAATTTGGTTTAGTTTATGATGCTTGTGTTCAAAACATAAATTGGTCATCTAATGACAATGGTTTCCAAATTCCTTTTGGGGTGATCCATACAAAATCCCTCACGTACAATCGTTACGAATCGTCTTTTGACTCGCACAATCTGCTAATTCCTTGAACTAGGATATGTTAGGTTTCTTATATACCCTTTTCTTGTATGACATTGTAAACTATTCTTCAGATGAAAATGATTTTAACTTTGTGTGCTACTTTAAAATACATGACCTTATAGAAAGAAGTTAACTCACATCACTAATCATCAGTACTTTGTTCAATAAAGTTTGATTCCTTATCGATACATTTTTAGGTACATTTGGAATTTTTTCCAATAGACTCACATATTCAATCAAATCAAATCATTTTAATTTCTATTGCATGAAATTTCATTTATTTCAATTTTATATTCTATAAACTTGTCATAGACATGCTACATGTATATTAAATACACATGCTCATGTTTATGATAAATCAACTGTAAGTTAATCAAGTATGTGGAATCGTTCTGATATTATTAGACCTACGATTACAAACATCTATGTGTATCGATCTTAAGAGTTCATCAACTCTTATGTCGCTCCCATTGAATGCGTGCTCCGCCCTTAATTGTTTGAGATATAATTCACTAATACCATATTGTTCATAATCATATAATGAAAAAAAATATTTCCCAAAATTATGGCTTAGTCTATAATTCCAAAATAATTGCAAGTAATTTTAAATACTTCTAATTTCCCAATGCATCACATTTATTATGAAAACAAATGCCGCTGATATTTTTTTATTTTATAACGAGTATTCATAATATTCATATTGAATAAAACTATGTCTATTTTTCAGTTAACATTGAAAACAATTATTGTTTTATAAATAACGTTTGATGTGCTTTACAGAAACAATTTTTGTAACTTGATGCAATTAATAAGTGTTATATGGCATGCTCCCACAATTTCTGCCATTATTATAATGGTGTATGAAATATAGAGCTCCATTCAACCACTTAATACAGACGATTTATTTCATCTATTGTAACCAATTTACTGTTGAGAGTTTTTAGATCAAATATCTTGAATTCAAAGAAATAAATCTCGTAGAAAACAATTTTTATGTTTGAAAATACATTTTGAAATAGAAATCATATTTGTTTTTATTCTAATTTTAAGTATCCGTTATTATTTTATAGTTCTCATTTCTGATGTTTCTTTATGAAGCAAAAGTTACCATTCACTCTGTTCATCTCAATTGCATCTTAAGTTACATCTACTCTTGTACATTCGCTTCCCTTTTTAAATGGTCGAACCATTCAAAGGGAACCCTTACTACAACACCATTATGAACTCTTTACAAAGTAGCATTTGGTCATCCTTAACTTTTAAGAATATCAAATAAGTTGCACCTTACGTAAACTGATTAAACTGATATTTCAGTGATTGATTTCTTAGATCTATCTTGTAGCTTTTGGTCTAATGTTACACTTAACACAACAAGATCATGATTTAATCAATCATATTATATACATGATCTCACACTATGGTTTACTTGCTTATTTTAATGAATTAATTTCATCGAGGCTTCGTACATTATGAATTGGGACAGTTCACCATATAACATTTATATGTGATTGGAAATAGATCGGATATTCATGTCCTTGTTTTGCTTTTAGAGTTCGAACTCATTAAAGACAATACACGGCCTTGGGGAAGTAAGCACGTAAGTGACCAAGTTATGAATATATCTAGTAATTATATAATTAGGTGCTTACATAGCTCAAAGTGCAAAAATCTATTGGTAAGTATATTTTATATTTCTGTTTATCAATCTAAATTCAGTTAATTAGTACATTTTAATTGATAAACATTTTATCAATTATATTAATTGCACAAACTTATCAATGCATACTTTATATAGCAGGCGTTCTTACAATATTAGAAAGGTAAAATTTTATCATTTCATTTTTCTAATAAGGCTCCCACTTATCTTTTATATTACCCTAATGATGAAACATAGAAGTCTTTCGACTTCATTACTGGTATTAGGACTCGTATGCCTTAGGATTTTAACCTTGAGGAAATCTCAATAAATTATACTTTAGCATACAATGGATAACTCCTTATTGGTTGTATTATATACAACTCCTAACCTTGCGATCTTTTTCCTAATCCCATCTTTACCTTGAGGAAAGCTCGATAAATAAAGAGAGATTATTCATTTATACCTGCCATTTCACGATGGTCTAAGTATAATGCACATACCCTGAGTAAAGTTCAACAAATGTGTGAAGTCATCTTGCCTTGTCTATTTTATATACTAGTAATAATACACATAATATTCCAAGCTTAAGGAACGCTCGAGAACTAGGGAATATACAAGCAATCTATTAACATATAAATTTTAACGACCTAGTATTTCGAACCATTCAAATCGACAATCATCCACTCATGTCAGACTTGAATTGCTCAAAACAACAGATTGTTAATTTATATTTGGCAAAACTCAACATATACAGTAAATAAAATCAATCACAGAATCACAGACATAGAGTTATACAACAATAAGTAGCGGAAATAGATAAATAGTAGTTCATGAAGCTATCGTATAAACATCAGAGTTTAAAACAAGATACAACAGAAATCTCAAAAACAAAGTAGTCACTAATATAAAGGCAACCGACAAGTCTGAACCACTGGAAATAACTGCAAGCTGAATAGATAGATAATCAAGAAAACTCCAAGCTCCAAAGGAGAGTCTCAAATGCTGTGACACTCAGTCTGACCCGAGCATAAAGCAAAACATAAAACACTCGAGTCAGGATTAACATTCTTATACTAGTAAATTCAACTCAAGTGAAATGTCAACTAAAATACAATATAACTTAAAGGATGTTTTGGATACCCATTCTCTAAGGATCCGTTAAACTATCTACATACATAGTACAATACGCTACGTATATAATGTCTATAGTAAAGTAAACTATTAAAATAGCGTTAAGGCGTTACCCATATCCCACTTAACACATTTTATATAATGTCGTAGTCTGTACAGTACTGTAAACTCCACCGAACCGGTGGGCTATCAGGGAGCACTCCATAGGTATGACACAAAACAAACTCATAGCAGGCGCGATAAGGCATGTGACAAGGCACGCGAGGCAATGCCCATGGTAGGATTCTACCGTTTTGCGGATTCGGACTGTTGGTAACGAATAGTAGCTACTACCGCCCACCTCGATACATACTCCCAAATCAAAGGTGCACCCAATCAAATCACAAAGTAATAGAATGGTATCGAAGAAATGTGCCCGATCGGAGGAATGGCCTCACTTGGCCCGGCATGGCTCCTGTTTTAGCCACATCAAGCTGACTCACGGGAGTCAGGGCAGTGTTAATACCTCGTATAGAATTTTCACCAAACCATCCTACTTCGTTCTGGATGTTAGTCCTTGAGATGATGGTTTTGATGACAACAACCTTAGAATAAGATTATAAAATATAAATACTAACATTATAGTTTAGATATATATGTATATGCAGGATTTAACCATGCAGGTATCAAGATTGAAACTGTACAGTATAGAGATTCAAGATATCAAGATTGAAGACTCATGAGTATCAAGAATATCAAGATTATCAAGAGTTCAAGATTTCAAGATAAGTATTGAGTCTAGAATTATTTTAAAACTTCATAATAGCACTGAAATCTTCACTCCATTTTTCTTTTGGGATGGAACCCATTTCTACCTTTTTAGTGGCTTACAAACCCACGACAAGTAGCTTACAAACCTACGACAAGTGGCTTACAAACCCACGAACATCCTGGTTTTGTACAAGTTCTCGAGTCCTGATATGATGAGATATTCTGCAGGAAGAAGCTTGCAAAACTACTTCAAAATGATTTTCAAAACTACTTCAGAATGATTTTCAAAACTGCTTTTCAAAATTTTTTAGCCTTAAAAATTATCTTTCCAAATGATTTTCAAAAAGATGTTTTAGCCTTAAAATATTCTTTGTTTTTGTTTTTAATAAACACTTGTTTTTAAACTTTGTTTGTTTTAAACTATCTTTTAATTATAATATATTTATACTTAGATTTAAATATTAAATTATAGTAAATTTTTTATATATTATTCTCTATATTTATCTATGTATTTTATCTATAGTCAAGTATATTTATAAAGTTTAAATAGCTTTTAATATAAGATAAAGGTTGTTTTCAAAGAAAATCAAATCATCACAAAATGCTTTGGGATGTCGACATGCCCTAGTACCCCATGTCGACATAGTGACAGTTAAATTCAAAAATTTGAATTTCAAAAGAAGTGTCTATTCGTCATAACCTTTCACGAATGGACATGGCTGTTGTTCTTCTATAAATAGGAGTTCGTTTCAAAGAATTTAACATTAGATTTTCTGGTTTTTCACTTCTCTTCTTCTTCCACATTTTCTTATTCAAAATCCTATCATCACTCAGCCGAAATCAACATTGAATCTAACTAGATCATCTCTGGTTTGATTCTCTATCACTATCTCAACAAGATCCCAGTGCTATTCAGAGTTATAGGCTTCTTTGTAATCTATCTAGCGAGAAAAGGTGTGATTGTAGCCTTGGAAATCAATCAAGCGAGAAAAGGTGTGATTGTAGCCATAGAAATCAATTGGGTGAACTTGTTGCCCCAGAAATCAAGTATCTCTAGCCAGAGGATTGTGATTCTGGAGGGTGTACCTCGTAGCCTTGAAATCGAGGGTTGTAATTGTTGAATTGCTTTTGAAAGGAAATCCGTACTTAGTTGTGCGGGACTGGATGTAGGGTAACTCCGAACCAGTATAAAATCTGGTGTGTTCTTTCCTTTACTGCATTTACTTTATTTCTGCATCTGTGTTTGATTCTGTGATTATATCTGTGTCTGAATATTACATACATCTGTGTACAAATCAACAATAACTCAAAAAGATTTAGTAATTTCTAATAAACACTATTCACCCCCCCCCCTCTAGTGTTCATCCTAGCCTTAAGATCCATATTCCGCATTCCTCACATTTGGAATCATAGTAAGGTTTTCAAAAGTTTCATAATCTGATTTTTGAAAAAGTTTTTTTTTAAATGGCTATGTTTAAGAAATTTGTTAATGCATGTTTAGAAATATTCAGATCATCATTATCTCTTGAGTCTGCATATAATCAATATTCAAATGCAAGTTGTCTACTAAGATTGTTTGATGTGCAGGATTCATGCTTTATGGGAGTTGAGGAATCAATCCAGAATAAACAAACTGTGCAGATCAAAAAGAACAAATGGATACTCGATAGTGGATGTTCTAGACACATGACTGGGAATCCAGATATGTTGAATGATATAATATACAAAGACGGAGGACTGGTTAACTTTGGAGACAATTCAAAAGATTATTTGATCGGCATCGGCAAAGTCGGTAACTCTGGAACTCCTATTATTACTAATGTTTTGCTAGTTAAGAATCTGAAACACAATCTGCTAAGTATAAGTCAACTATGCGATAAAGGATATAAAATTAAATTTGAAAAAGATAAGTGTCACATTGAAGATAATAATTCAACCATAATATTTGAGGGAATTAGGAAAAAGAATATTTATATTCTTAGTATGAAAATTTCAAATGATAACTTGTGTCTTTTGGCAAATGCAAGTGACCCTTAGATTTGGCATAAGAGATCTGGGCATTTGAATTTCAAACTCTTATCTAGACTATCAAAACATGATCTAGTAAGAGGCCTCCCTAGAATGAATTTTAAAGTAGATAGTCTATGTGATGCATGTCAACTAGGAAAACTTAGAAAAAGCTCCTTTAAATTAAAAAATATAATTTCTACTTCAAAACCTCTTGAATTACTTCATATTGATCTATTTGGTCCATCTCAAATTCTATCAATAAATAATAGTAAATATGTTTTTGTAATTTCAGATGATTATTCTAGATTTACATGGACAATATTTTTAAAACATAAAAGTGATACTTTTGAATATTTTAAGAATTTTTCAAAAAGGGTTCAAAATCATCTTTCTCAAAAAATTATAACCATCCGTAGCGATCACGGTGGTGAATTTGAAAATGAAAAGTTTGAAGAATTCTGCACTAAAAAGGGAATAATTCACAATTTTTCATTTCCAAGAACTCCACAACAAAACGGAGTAGTAGAATGTAAAAATAGGACGATTCAAGAGTGTGCGAGAACTATGCTTTCTGATAGTAATTTACCAAAGTACTTTTGGGCAGAAGCAGTTGCTACCGCCTGTTATATTTTAAATAGAATTTTAATTAGACCTTTAACTGATAAGACATCTTATGAACTTATTTACTCAAAGAAAGCTAAGGTATCTTATTTTATAATTTTTGGAAGTAAATGTTTTATTTTAAATACAAAAGATAACTTAGATAAATTTGATCCTAAATCCGACAATGGTATCTTTATCGGATACTCTAATAGAAGTAAAGCATACAGAGTATTTAATTTAAGAACTAATACCATCGAAGAAACAATGCATATTTCATTTGATGAAAATTTCAAAAATTTTGAAGAAATAAATGATGAAGGGGATTTAATCACTCAAAACCAAGAGTCAACTGAAACTAATAATGAATTAAATCATCCTAATAAAAGGATTAAACTTTTAAAAGATCACCCTATAGAAAATATACTTGGAGATATGCAATCTGTTGTTAAAACTAGAAACCAACTAAGTCAAATGAGTAATTGTGACATCCCAGATTTTTGGCAGTATTATTTTAATCAATATTTAATTGAATAAATTAAAATACAACTTATTATTTTAAAACAAATATATATATATATATATATATGTAATTGGGGGAAACTATTGTTTGGAATTAAAATAACGAGTTTCTAGAAATTTTAAACATGAAATCTATCTTATTTAACTTTATTAATATGTGATTTAAATATATATATATGATATAGTCTGGATAATAATGGTTCAAGTAAAATAAATTTTATCAATATTAAATTTAAGTATATAAAAAAAATTATGTTAAAAATAAGTATTGGTGTGAGAATAACTATCTTAAAGGTTAATGTTGTGTAAACTATAAAATGAACATATAAATACATTCTAGAACACATATGTATAAGATAGTAAAATAGGACAAGTAGCATTAATGCAGCACATAATTTATATCATTTCAGCCTCCTTCACCAAGAAAAATCTCTGAACAATTTGGAAAAAATCTCTGATCAGTACAATTCTATCATGTACAAACAATTCAGCCTCTGTACAATCTTCTTTTTATATACATTCTTAATTCATTCGTTTATGAAAACCTGAGTATCCTTTAAAACAACAACAAAAGGATAAAATACAAAACAGCCATTACAACTTGAGAAAATTAAGTACAATTCAATTTCAAAGAGGATCAAAATCAAAATAGAGGAAGAGGCAAGGCAGGAACAAAGCCTGGAACAAGAATCCAAGCAGCAGTATCTCGGAAGGGGTAAGTAAACATTAAATGTTAAAAACAGTTTTAAATTAAAATTTTACTTGATGCTTGTGATAAAGTTATATGGGATGCTATAGAAAAATTGCATGAGTATTCTTTACTCTGTGAATATGGATATTTTTACCAGTATGTAAAATATTGAAGTCTGTGATGATTTTTGTTCAAACAGCAGAACAAAAAACAAAGGGAAAGGAGTCAAACATCCTATTACATTCAAATTTGACCTTAATTTTTGGATAAAATGATGATGGTGGTATAATATATCTTTTAAAAATAGATTCAGGGATTTGTATTAAGTAATTATCTCAAGATTTTAAAAAAACAAAAAAAACAAATATATAATGATGATTAAGTCATTAATTAAAATAAGGGTTTATCTTAGAAGATAATTAAGTTTCCATTGATTTGAGATCGATTAAGTAATTAGAGATTAAATAACGGGTAATTAAGGATAATTAAGTGACAAATTACTCAAGGTAATAATAAACGATTGACTAATTAGAATTAAGTAAGATGGATGATTATTGGATGAATATTTAATTGGTTTGAGATTTATTAATAAACAAGATTTAAAGGTAATAAAGTAATTACTTTAATTTAATTTTGGTCAAGTAAATCAATTAGAGACAGTATGGGTAATTAATCTTGCTTTTGAATAAATTGAATGATATTTTGTGTCTTAGATTAGTAAATATCTCTGTATGAGTCATGAGATGCTATGTGATATAATATTGTGGGTTCAAACAACAACATCCTGCATTTTAATAGTATGGAACTTGAATCTAGTAAAGATTACTTAGGGATCAATTTGTGACCCAAAGATGACTCGAACCAGTTATGGACTCGTAGTAGAGAAAGGTTACCCGGGATTTCAATTATGATTTAAAGCTTAATATTTCATGATATATGAGTTTGCTTACGCTGGGTTCCAGCCTGACCCGGGTGTTACTTTGATGTAATGCTCGGGTCAGACCGAGTGTTACATATTTTTCAGGTAAGGACCATCTGGAGCTTGGAGGCGAGCTGGATGGCAGGAACGTATGGAGTGTTTCCGCTATGATATATTGTTGTATATTTGGACATGTTGATTCTATATGTCCAGTGATTGTATATATGCTGTGACTCTGATGTATTTAAAATGTAATTTAACTGATACAGTTTGTATAAATGGTATTATATGATATTATATTTGATCCGCTGCGAATGTGAGATTCTATGACTTATGTTTTTTTTCTGTTTCTTCTTTTTCTATCTTTTTCTTCTTTTCCTAACTATTTGGAATTTTCGGGATCGAAAATTCCGGGTCGTTACAGTTGGTATCAGAGCCAGGTTAAGCGAGAACCTTGGCTCTGGTGGGTATACTCATAAGGATAGAGTCAATAGTACCCTTGAATGAGTTGAGTGTTTGTATATATATATGAGAGTGTATTTGTTATTTTCATATATAAGATTTTAAATGATTTTATGCAAAAATATATTTTGATATATATAAAGCAATATTTTTTTTACTGATAAATGTTAAAGTTATTGGTTGTTAAATTATTGGAAATAAATTAAGAAGTAATAGAAATACAACCAAATTAAAATTAAATAAAGGTAAGTTGAAATGGATTCAAACCGGAGGGTAAAATCCTGAAGATTTGTAAGAGTATTTTCAAAATGCAGAATTAAGTTACCTTGATTTTATTATCCATTAAATTAGGGGATAATATACAGTGAATTGGTTTCCAGATATGATAACCTTGGTTAATATCATAAATGGTTGTTGTATGTAATAGTGGAATGTGTATTAATGAGTAAGCAAAATAAAATGTGTTAAGGATATAAACTTAGATGAGTATAACTTGTAAATTAGAACGGATTTAAATTGTGAAGTTTAAAACCTAAGTTAGAAACATTTGAATTGTTTCAAAGTGTTAAAAGGAAAGAATAAATAATATTATTCAGAATATATTTGAATGTGATCTTATTTTAAAATAAGAAGTTGTTTGAAACCTTAAAAGAGATCTGTCTTAAAACCAAAGGTGGTTTAAAATTTAAAAGTATAGCCTAGTGGGCTAAGAAATAAATATGTATATACGTATGGATACAAGGATGATTTGAAATAAACTCTAAAGTGTCGAGTTTTGATTCTACCTGAAGTGTGATGTAAAAACCCAAAGTGATATAATTTTTGAACTTATGAGTGGGAAAGAATTTTGATAGAAATTTGAAATTTGAAGTGGGAATTTAAATTTGAGTAAGTTTGACGGGATTAAATTAAATTTAACTTAAAGGAAGTTAAATAAGTTGGAATAAACAAACTGAATTGGAAATTTCAAGATGAAATTGAGATTTAACTTGGGGAAGTTAAATGGGTTGATTTGGTAGGGAATTATATGTGATCTCAAATAGGTTTGAGATCTGGAATGGGTAGTGGATGATGAATGTTTTAAATAAATTGGATGTTTATTTATCTTAATGTCATCCTGTTATTATCAGTGATTATGAGACCGTGAATTGGATTGTTTAAATGAATTAAGAAGTAGATTGAGGTAATATCTATTCTATTATTGAAATTAAATGGAATTAAACTTTAATTTGAAATTACTTAAGTATTTTTATTTTAAAGATAAAAATTGAACTTGTGAAAATGAAATCACTTTGAACATTAAGATTTGAATGTTTAAAATGAACATGTAGACTGAAATGGTTAAAGATTGGTTCCAAGATCGAATTTGGGTAATAAATTGAATGTCAAAGATTAAATTATTTAAAAGGGGGTTTGAATTATTATTTGAACCTAGAAATAAGTTTATGTAGAAGTAAAGGTTAATTTGATTTATGGGATTAAATCAACATTTGAAATAATAACTCGAATTTGTATAATTCGAGATGGTTTAAAGATGAGATTCAGATTTCATTAGTTCAAATTGAATTTAGTTTGAAATAACTAGAATTGAAGATGGATAAGTATAAAATTCAAAAGGGAAATCTGAAATTGGACTAATTTGAAATAAGATTGAGGATTGAATGAGTTTAAAATCAATTGGGAATTGGGATTAATTCATATAGAAATTGAAATAATTTGAAATTGAAGTGGATTCAATTTGAAATTAGTCTAAATTAATTTGGATAAGTTGGAATTGTAATTAAAATGAATATGATTAAAATCAAATGGAATTTGATTTGAATTTGGAAAGAAATTGTGAATAATTCAACTTGAATTGGGACTGGATCAATTTAATGGGAAATTGATTAAAATGGAGATTGGGAAGTTGAACAGTTTGGCTCTGGACTATTTTCAAAATAAATTGTTTTAATATAAATCTAATTTTTTTCAAACTATTTACTACACGACTTTTCTTTTTAAACCTAAAACTATCTTAAGCTTGTTTTACAATTACTTTTGGAACTATTTTACAATTGTTTTATAAACTAATTACTATTTTTCTACTATTTTATAATTGATTACTATTTTTCAACTATCTTACAATTACTTAACTATTTTACAGTTATTTTACAAACTAATAATTATTTTTCAACTACTTATTTATTTTAAGATTTTCCAAGCTATTTTCAAAATTTAACTGGACAGAGTTCGAACTGTTTATGATTGGGATAAGGATTAAAGTGATAATCCAATGGGGAATGTGAATAGAAAGGAAAATTGATTTGACTAATAATCAATGAAAATAGATACGTAGGATGTGCGTATATTATTCTATTCGCATAGTGGTTTGATCCAGATTCGAGCACAGAATTTTGAGATAGTATTATCGATCCGAGTTGGGATTTTCGCTCGATTTTCGACGGCGAACCTGGATATGGATTTTTGATTAGTTCTGGATATTCTCTATCATAGTTGTGACTATGCAAGGAGAATGACGGTTTCTGATCAAGAAACCAGATCTGAGTCCGCACTAGGAAGTCGGGTGGACAATACTAGTTCGGAAGTGAAATTGTGTGATCGAGTGAGCGATCAGATTAATATTGCGTATGGATGATATGTGGACATCATACGAGTTTGAATGAAATTGTTATTGAATTGGAGATAAGGACAATATGATTTTTGAAATGGAAGTAAATTTTGAGAAATATACAATAAATAAAAGTGAAAATGGAATATCTTTATGGTTAAAATTTACTTTATCAAAGTAAATAATTTGGCAAATGACTTTATAAGTAATCTAATTTGAATATTTGATTTGGAATAAACAAAGTTATATATCTTTGTTTTATATGGTAAACTCCCCTTAATGAATCTATTGCCAGGAGAAAATGATTTCTGAAAGTATTTGAAGTATAAAAAAAAAGAATTTATACGAGTATGAATTGAATCAAAGATTTTCCAAGATTATTATATATATGTATATATAAAAAGGATTTGTGGAAATGATTTTGAGGAAAGGTTTTGAGAACCTATGGCATTTGGAAAGGCTTTTGATTTTTGGGTAAAATCAATATTGGAATTTGGAAAAGCCTAATATGAGAATTATCGATTTTGAGAATCGATTTTGTGTAAAGGCATTTATATGAGATTCATACTAGGTGTATGATTTGGGAAATACTATATGTGTATAGTATAAAGTGTTTTGAGATTGGCTCTAGGGAAAAAGGCGCTCCCTTGAAATGAACTTCTCAGGAGTGCCACAGGGTGGCACTGCCTTGAGCCTCTAAGGGGGAAGTTCTAAAGTTGATCCTGTGAGGAGTCCGGACAAAACTAGTTCCTGAGGATTATTTGTGTAGCGAAAGTCGAGGGGCTGGTGCCTACAGGGGCATTTGGGTTATGCTGTGACGACAGTGTAACTCGATGTCACTGCGATAACTGCAGACCATAGCGAAAGTCGTGTGTGCCGCTGAGAGCCAACAGTCTATGTTTGATTTTACATCGGTAGACTGCGACCTATGTACGAGTGGAGAAGTTTCATTTTGACAGCGAAAATCAGAGGCCGCTGAGAGCCTGCAGTTACATGGACTTTTGCTGTGACGGCAACGTAACCCTGGAATGTAACTGCGATCTGTTGTGGGTTCCATGGTGTAATCAGTTACATGGACTTTTGCTGCGATGGCAACGTAACCCAGGATGTAACTGCGACCATGGATGGGTGTGATGATTTCCAGAGCATTTTCACCAAAGATATTTCCTCTATTTTCGAAAACCGTTTTCTATATTTTCAATAAAATTATTTTCCAAAGTAATTTCACTGGATGTTGGAAACGAGTTTACCAAGTACTTATAGATTTTCAGTCCTACGCTTGATCAACGTATGACCGAATTTCTGTGAGAACAAGGATGATTTGTCGAAACATCGAGTTATAAAAGTATTTTTATAAAAACTATTTTAGTAATATTATATAGATTTTTAAAGTGATTGTAAAAAAAATGATCAAAGAAATTTATCTGATTTTAAGTATTTTAATAAATTCTGGCTTCGTTCCTTTTCGAGGACGAAAAGTTTTAAGGGGGGAGGGATGTGACATCCCAGATTTTTGGTAGTATTATTTTAATCAATATTTAATTGAATTAATTAAAATACAGCTTATTATTTTAAAACAAATATATATATATATATGTAATTGGAGGAAACTATTGTTTGGAATTAAAATAACGAGTTTCTAGAAATTTTAAACATGAAATCTATCTTATTTAACTTTATTAATATGTGATTTAAAAATATATATATGGTATAGTCTGGATAATAATGGTTCAAGTAAAATAAATTTTATCAATATTAAATTTAAGTATATAAAAAAATTATGTTAAAAATAAGTATTGGTGTGAGAATAACTATCTTAAAGGTTAATGTTGTGTAAACAATAAAATGAACATATAAATACATTCTAGAACACATATGTATAAGATAGTAAAATAGGACAAGTAGCATTAATGCAGCACATAATTTATATCATTTCAGCCTCCTTCACCAAGAAAAATCTCTGAACAATTTGGAAAAAATCTCTGATCAGTACAATTCTATCCTGTACAAACAATTCAGCCTGTGTACAATCTTCTTTTTATATACATCCTTAATTCATTCGTTTATGAAAACCTGAGTATCCGTTAAAACAAAAACAAAAGGATAAAATACAAAACAGCCATTACAACTTGAGAAAATTAAGTACAATTCAAGTTCAAAGAGGATCAAAATCAAAATAGAGGAAGAGGCAAGGCAGGAACAAAGCCTGGAACAAGAATCCAAGCAGCGGTATCTCGGAAGGGGTAAGTAAACATTAAATGTTAAAAACAGTTTTAAATCAAAATTTTACTTGATGCCTGTGATAAAGTTATATGGGATGCTATAGAAAAATTGCATGAGTATTCTTTGCTCTATGAATATGGATATTTTTACCAATATGTAAAATATGAAGTCTGTGATGATTTTTGTTCAAACAGCAGAACAAAAAACAAAGGGAAAGGAGTCAAACATCCTATTACATTCAAATTTGATCTTAATTTTTGGATAAAATGATGATGGTGGTATAATATATCTTTTAAAAATAGGTTCAGGGATTTGTATTAAGTAATTATCTCAAGATTTAAAAAAAAAGAGCAGTAAACTTTAAAATTTGGACAAAAATCAAATGTCTTGAATTCATGAAATGAACCCATGATTAGATTCGCGGTAGTAAATGCTGAATTTAGGAATTTACAATATAAATTTTAGTCAAGTATTTGGCGAGTTATCTCAAGATGTACGCGATTTGGGAATTCGAAGAATTTCGGTGATCGACGTGATCGAATGGAATGTCGTTTGGCCTGGAGGTGGCCAATGTGGTGGGGTTCTTTGGAAAAATGGAGGTGGATTTTTATAGTGTTCGTAGTGGCCAGGGGAGGTTGAACTAGAGTTTCCAGTGAGTTTTGGTCGTGGTTGCTGTCGAGGCAATGGTATAGGCTAGGGAAGATCGGAGATGATCGCGACAAGGGGAGATCGACGGTGGAGGTCGAAGTGAGGTTTTAGTCAAGGCGGCGTGGTTCCAGGTAGATAGGATCGTCGGTGGTTAATGGATTACCGATGATGTTTTGGTTCCAGTCGACCTTGAGTGCTCGATTTTGGTTTGGAATTGTTGTGGATGCCTGGGCGGTGGGAATTGATGGTATAGGTCATCGTCGACTTATCGGAGGCAGTCTCGGTGGTCGAAGCGCCACCGCGGAGTGGTGCACGTGCACACGAGTATCAGGCTTTGGGTTTGGGTTCTAGCTTTGGCGAAGAAGGTTAGGGCTCGGGTGAAACTCGTGTCTTCGTATATTCAAACTCGAAGCAGGTGAGTGGGAAAGGGGACTCGGGGTGAACGTGGGTAGTTTGAAGTAAGGCTTGGGTTTGGAGTGTTTTCGAACCAGTTTCTTTCAAATTTCTTAAGTGAAACAGATTCGATAAAAAAAAAGAAAAAAAAATATCAAACAAGTTCTTCCAAAATGTAGAGTATCCTACAAGTTTCAAATATAGTAATTAAGGGTTTTTAAGTTGTTAAATAATCTATTTAATAGGGAGATGTATAAACAAGTTTAAAATTCAAAGATTTTGAAAGAAATTAGATTATCAAAGAAGTGGGTAACTTTGAAACATGTTCAATCTCGATAAATGTTCAAGTATTTTAATAGTTTCGTTTTGGTGACTTTAATTATCAAGTTAAATGCTATTTATTCTAAAACTTAATTAACTAATTTAATTAAGGAAGTTAATCATTTAGGAAAAAAACAAAAAAAAAACAAATATATAATGATGATTAAGTCATTAATTAAAATAAGGGTTTATCTTAGAAGATAATTAAGTTTCCATTGATTTGAGATCGATTAAGTAATTAGAGATTAAATAACGGGTAATTAAGGATAATTAAGTGACAAATTACTCAAGGTAATAATAAACGATTGACTAATTAGAATTAAGTAAGATGGATGATTATTGGATGAATATTTAATTGGTTTGAGATTTATTAATAAACAAGATTTAAAGGTAATAAAGTAATTACTTTAATTTAATTTTGGTCAAGTAAATCAATTAGAGACAGTATGGGTAATTAATCTTGCGTTTGAATAAATTGAATGATATTTTGTGTCTTAGATTAGTAAATATCTCTGTATGAGTCGTGAGATGCTATGTGATATAATATTGTGGGTTCAAACAACAACATCCTGCATTTTAATAGTATGGAACTTGAATCTAGTAAAGATTACTTAGGGATCAATTTGTGACCCAAAGATGACTCGAACCAGTTATGGACTCGTAGTAGAGAAAGGTTACCCGGGATTTCAATTATGATTTAAAGCTTAATATTTCATGATATATGAGTTTGCTTACGCTGGGTTCCAGCCTGACCCGGGTGTTACTTTGATGTAATGCTCGGGTCAGACCGAGTGTTACAGATTTTTCAGGTAAGGACGTTCTGGAGCTCGGAGGCGAGCTGGATGGCAGGAACGTATGGAGTGTTTCTGCTATGATATATTGTTGTATATTTGGACATGTTGATTCTATATGTCCAGTGATTGTATATATGCTGTGACTCTGATGTATTTAAAATGTAATTTAACTGATACAGTTTGTATAAATGGTATTATATGATATTATATTTGATCTGCTGCGAATGTGAGATTCTGTGACTTGTGTTTTTTTTCTGTTTCTTCTTTTTCTATCTTTTTCTTCTTTTCCTAACTATCTGGAATTTTCGGGATCGAAAATTCCGGGTCGTTACAGTAATGTAGCTTTTATATCAACTATTGAACCCAAAAATCCAGAAGAAGCATCAACTGATGATTCATGGATTTTGGCTATGCAAGAAGAATTAAATCAATTCACTAGAAATGATGTTTGGGAACTTGATCCTAGACCTGAAAATAAAACAATAATTGGAACTAAATGGGTTTATAAAAATAAAATGAATGAACAAGGAGAGGTTGTTAGAAATAAAGCCCGGTTAGTCGCTCAAGGTTATTGTCAAGAAGAAGGAATAGATTTTGATGAAACCTTTGCCCCCGTAGCAAGATTAGAAGCCATTAGGATTCTACTTGCTTTCGCAAATCATAATAATTTCAAATAATTTCAAATGGATGTTAAAAGTGCATTTTTAAATGGTTTTGTAAAAGAAGAAGTATTTGTTAAACAACCACCACTTTTTGAAAATGATAAATTTCCAAATCATGTTTACAAACTTAAGAAAGCTCTATATGGTCTAAAGCAAGCTCCTAGAGCCTGATATGATAGACTAAGATCTTACTTGTTACAATCAAATTTTGAAATAAGTAAAGTAGATAATACTCTTTTTATTAAAGGAAATAAAAATGATATTCAACTAGTACAAGTCTACGTAGATGATATCATTTTTGGATCAACTAATTTTGAAATGAATAAAGAATTTTCTGAAATAATGACAAAAGAGTTTGAGATGAGTCATATGGGTGAATTAAACTTCTTTTTAGGATTACAAATAAAACAATTAGATAATGGTATCTTTATTAGTCAAGAAAAATATGCTAAAGACCTAGTTAGTAAATTTGGTTTGACTACTGCGAGTGGAAAACCCACTCCCATGGCAATCAATGAGTACCTTAGTAAAGAAGATCTCTCGAAAGACGTAGATCAAAATTTTTATAGAGGAATGATTGGATCACTACTCTATATCACTGCGAGTAGACCTGATATCATGCATAGTGTCTGTCTCTGTGCAAGGTATCAATCCCAACCTAAAGAAACTCACTTAAAAGCTGTAAAACGTATTATAAGATATGTTAAACACACCTTTGATTATGGCTTATTTTATCCTAAAAATGATTCGTTTGACTTAATATCTTACTGTGATGCTGATTATGCTGGTTGTAAATCAGACCGAAAAAGTACAAGTGGAACTTGTCACTTTTTAGGGCATTCTCTGATTTCCTGGTTTAGTAAAAAGCAAAACACAGTTTCTCTATCAATAATTGAAGTAGAGTATATTTTTGCTACTTTGGCTTGTTCTCAAGTAATATATATGCAATAAACTTTAAAAGATTTTGGTTTAAATATCTCAAAATCACCAATTTATTGTGATAATACTAGTGCAATAAATGTATCCAAAAATACTACTCAACATGCTCGAACTAAACATATTGATATCAGACACCATTTTCTGAGAGATAATATAAGTAGAGAAGTAATTACTCTCGACTATATCAATTTTGAAAATCAAATTGCTGATATCTTAACAAAACCCTTAAATGAATCTACATTTACTAAATTAAGAAGAGAATTAGGTATTTATTCTTTAACTGAAATATAAAATATAAATAACAAAGTATAATTAAAAATTAAATCAAAATAAATCAAATAGTAAAAATATTGAGAACTATGTCGACATCCCCCCTATACCCATGTCGACATATAACGTTTTTTAAATTTTAAAATTTTTTCCCACCAAAATTCAAATAATTGGTTATATATTCTTCTTATTTTTGAAATTTTCTTCATTCTCTCTGTTCTCTTTCTGTTCTATCTTCTGAAATCAATTTATCAATGGCCTCCTCTTCCAAATCAAACATAAAATCAACCTTTTCGTTCCCTTCTCCTACCTCTGGTCCGTTCCAACGTACTACATTCGCCCGAGTGACAAAAATGGAGGATTCTCTGAAGGATGCAATTCAGTTAATGACTGAAATTCAAATGGTGCAACTCTGAATGCCAAAAGAACAGGAAAGGCAAGGGAAAATCCTTATAAATTTACAAAAATTTCTAATGGACAATCATGCTAATCCAATCTTGATTGACGAGGACTCTTCAGGAGATCATGAACAAGAGGAAAGTGAAGAAGAAGAAGAAGAAGAAGAACCAATGGAAGAAGAGCATGCGGAAGACAACGACAAAGTCATTTGCGTTGGCGAAGTATGTTTTAACAAGGACGGAAACTTGGTTGAACAACGTGGAAATTTCTGTTTCCATTATCCAAATTGTTCGATCCATAGATCTCCAATTGTCAAAGATACTCAGTAGTTTCTTCTTTTTCGTTTTTTTATCGTTATGTGTATATTTGTCACGTTTTACGAAAATGTAAATATAAACATATATATATATATATAAATATTGTGTGTTCTTATATATGATTCCTACATATGTTATATATAAGTATTATATAGGTACTTGGTTAGGAATGTTAGTAGTTTAGGACTAAGTTTTAGGTATACAAGTAAGTATTGATGATAACACTATCATCATATAGGATATTAGACTAAGAGTTATATAGTTTAGAGTTAGTTTGTTTTTGTTGATGACAAAGGGGGAGAAATATAAAATAGAAGAGTTAGGCATAGATTAAGGGGGGGGTTATTAGATTTAGGGGGAGTTATTAGGATAGAAGTAATATTTTATAAATAAAGGTTGTCATCATCAAAAAGGGGGAGATTGTTAGTCCTTGAGATGATGGTTTTGATGACAACAACCTTAGAATAAGATTATAAAATATAAATACTAACATTATAGTTTAAATATATATATCTATATGCAGGATTTAACCATGCAAGTATCAAGATTGAAGACTGTACAGTATAGAGATTCAAGATATCAAGATTGAAGACTCATGGGTATCAAGAATATCAAGATTATCAAGAGTTCAAGATTTCAATATAAGTATTGAGTCTAGAATTATGTTAAAACTTCATAATAGCACTGAAATCTTCACTCCATTTTTCTTTTGGGATGGAACCCATTTCTACCTTTTTAGTGGCTTACAAACCCATGACAAGTAGCTTACAAACCTACGACAAGTGGCTTACAAACCCACGAACATCCTGGTTTTGTACAAGTTCTCGAGTCTTGATATGATGAGATATTCTGCAGGAAGAAGCTTGCAAAACTACTTCAAAATGATTTTCAAAACTACTTCAGAATGATTTTCAAAACTGCTTTTCAAAATGTTTTAGCCTTAAAAATTATCTTTTCAAATGATTTTCAAAAAGATGTTTTAGCCTTAAAATATTCTTTGTTTTTGTTTTTAATAAACTCTTGTTTTTAAAACTTCGTTTGTTTTAAAATATCTTTTAATTATAATATATTTATACCTAGATTTAAATATAAAATTATAGTAAGATTTTATATATATTATTCTCTATATTTATCTATGTATTTTATCTATAGTCAAGTATATTTATAAAGTTTAAATATCTTTTAATATAAGATAAAGGTTATTTTCAAAGAAAATCAAATCATCAAAAAATGCTTTGGGATGTCGACATGCCCTAGTACCCTATGTCGACATAGTGACGGTTAAATTCAAAAATTTGAATTTCAAAAGAAGTGTCTATTCGTCATAACCTTTCACGAATGGACATGGTTGTTGTTCTTCTATAAATAGGGGTTAGTTTCAACGAATTTAACATTAGATGTTCTGGTTTTTCACTTCTCTTCTTCTTCCACATTTTCTTATTCAAAATCCTATCATCACTCTACCGAAATCAACATTGAATCTAACTAGATCATCTCTGGTTTGATTCTCTATAACTATCTCAACAAGATCCCAGTGCTATTCAGAGTTATAGGCTTCTTTGTAATCTATCTAGCGAGAAAAGGTGTGATTGTAGCCTTGGAAATCAATCAAGCGAGAAAAGGTGTGATTGTAGCCTTGGAAATCAATTGGGTGAACTTGTTGCCCCGGAAATCAAGTATCTCCACCCAGAGGATTGTTATTTTGGAGGGTGTACCTCGTAGCCTTGAAATCGAGGGTTGTAATTGTTAAATTGCTTTTGAAAGGAAATCCGTACTTAGTTGTGCGGGACTAGATGTAGGGTAACTCCGAACCAGTATAAAATCCGGTGTGTTCTTTCCTTTACTGCATTTACTTTATTTCTGCATCTGTGTTTGATTTTTTGATTATATCTGTGTCTGAATATTACATACATCTGTGTACAAATCAACAATAACTCAAAAAGATTTAGTAATTTCTAATAAACACTATTCACCCTCCCTCTAGTGTTCATCCTAGCCTTAAGATCCATATTCCGCATTCCTCACACTGGAATCTCCACCACGTACACAGTTGGTAAAGCGGTTTACGGTATTAGCAGAGAGTATGATAATATCGGATCCCGGTCTCTTTAACAACCAAACTCTTATTTCACACCGTGGTCGTTTTATAGTTTCAATCAGTTCATACTTCATATCAAAATATCATATCCATTTCAAAATCATATCACTTTAGAAATCATATTTACTTTAGAAATCATTATTCACTTCTAAAATCATATTTATTTCCAAAATCTTAACCACAAAATAGGTTAAACCATCATATCAAAATATTCGCATTTAACTCCATTAAATCTAAATCATAACAATTCCAACTTAAACAGTTTAAATATTGAAATTAGTTTATATACATTGAAATAGTTATAAATTGAAAATAGTTTATATATTTAAAAATGAGTTATAAATTAAAATAGTTTATATATTAAAAAGAGTTTATATACTAAAATAGTTTATATCAAAATAGCTCAAATTAGAATTGTTTCCTCTAATTTCACAAATCAATTCAAATCAACCTTAGTTCCAAAAATACAATTTAAAACAATTCTCAGTTCAACAACTTCAATTAAAAGGGTTAAAGGTTTCAATTCAAATTCTTATTAAACCATTTTAATTTATATCGATTTCAAATCCAGGTTGAGTTGAAAATTTAAACCACTCCAATTCAATAGGTTTCGAAGTTCAAATATTCAATCAATTTACAATATCTCAATTTGATAAAATCATTTATATTCAAAATTCAACATAATTTTATTTAAATTTGAAACAATTAATCAGTTTTAATAACACTTAAATAAAATCTCAAATTACAAATTTATATCAATATTAAACATTCAATTTCAATTTTAATTAATTTAAAAATATGTCCCAAATCGCATTTTTTATAAGCATTTAGATAAAATCTCAAATTACAAATTTAAAACAAAATTAAATATTAAAATTTTATTTAAATTTTGAAAATATTCATTTAATCACCTTTAACTAAATCAGGTATAAATCATGCCTTTCAAAATCTCAAAATCAATAAGTTTCCAATCAATCCTTATTTATATTCAATTCTCAAACAAATTAAATTACAAATTAACTTAATTCATCTTCCCAACCTTTATTTTTTAAAGTTATTACAATCTATTTTTTTTTTAATAGTAATATAAATTTAAATAAATACTTAAACATATTATATATATACAAATTAAATTTTATTATTATTAAATTTATTTTATATAAAATCTTATTATATATATTAAAAAATAATAATAAAATTATAAGTAAAATCTTAAAATTCATATTTTCAAAACTAACTTATAAATTTAAAATTTCCAAATATATAATTTTAAAAAATCTAAATTTTACACATATATAAAATAAATTTTTATATTATATTTTAAAAATTAATATATATTTAAAACCCTAATATTTCCTTTCAAACCTTGTAAATCAGTTTTCAAAAATAGACCAACGGTGTCCGTATATAATTTTCTAACATATGGTCAAGTGATACAGATATTTATCATTTCAATCCGTAATAATTTAATATTTACAGGTATATATCATTTCAACCAGCAATCCCAAAATTTCAAAATCAATGAAAATCGCTTGGGTTTATCATTTCAAACCATAACGATTTTCCCCTAATCTATATGTTCGTTCGGGTATATATCATTTCAACCCATAGGGATTTCTAAACCAATAGGGAACCTGCAGAGTGAGAGTAATAAAATCATATAACATATCAACAACCGGCATATCTCATCAGTAATAAATTTAAATATAATATATACAATAGGTTATGGTGTCATATGTCATAGGTGAACAATTGCAGATAATGGCATATCATATTTAACAATTAAATAACTTAACAATTCTAATTTAACAGTATATTTCTATCGTCATTTCATGTGAACTAAATTTACTAAATATAAGAACATTAATCATGAGTGATTGCTCACCTTTCGAGGCTAGAGAAGACAAGATAAGCACACGAATAAGCGACGAATCAAAGCAACTAACTACTGCGATCAATTCTAGACCGCGGCGAAACCAAAAGCAAAGCATGATAGACTGGATTCGATGGAAATAAAATATAAATTATATTATTATTTTCTTCTCTAAAAATCAATATTTAATTAAAACACATACTAAGGTAAAATCTTCATATTATATTTTCAAATCGATATTTATAAAACACATATATATAAAATCAAACTATCTATATATCATTATTTTCCTTTTTTTTAAATCAATACTTACAAATCAATTTTTAATAAATTATATATATATATATATATGTTTTAAAAATCATTTCAAAAATCCATTCCAAATCATGAATTTAAAATAAATGAACATATTATATATATACATTCAGTTCAGAATATTTACATTAATATAAACATAAACATATTATATGCACAGTTTCATATATATACAAGTTTTGAGCATATATTGACTTTCAAATGCATTGAATTTTCTATAAGATTTATAAGTCATGCAGACCTTTAAGTACGGAGGAAGGCTGAGCAATATACGGCCAGGACCGTGAGTAGGATCTCACAGCAATTATATGCGAATGCCTTTATAAATATATATATTCTTTTTTTCTTTTTCTTTTTTAAAGGAGCCTGTTGCTTGGGAATCTAAGTCTGGGTTGAGGAGGTTGTGGTGTGGCTGGACTGAAGCGGAGGTGGGTTTGGATTATGGAAAGGTGGTCGATCTGGGCTGCTGTGTGGGCTGCCGAAGTGGAAGGAGAGAGAAAGTGTGATATCCCGGGTTTTTGGACAATTTAAATTTAAAAATCAGTATTGATAATTTAATTGAATTGATAATTTTCCTTTATAATTTTAATTTAAATTGGTAATTTAATCCTTTATAGGCTAATAAATATTGAATCTGGAAATATTTAATTTGGTAAAATTAGATCTTTTCTAATAATTTAAAATGGATAAAATTTATCTTTTAAAGCTAATAAAATTTTATTCTATTTATAATATATATTTTGCTATATATATATTGTGAATAGAGAATCTTTGTTTAAATAAAAGATTGTATTTTCAAATTGTAATATAATTGATTTGAAGTTGTATTGAAATTTAATAAAATAATTCTCAAATTAATGTTAAAAATATTTTCTACTTAAATATATATGTATATTTGTATATATTGAAGTTTTGGTTTGAAAATTAATAAAAGTGTTTCAAATTCTAATATATATATATATATATATAAAAATTGTAATTTGTAAAATATAATTTAATATAATACCTTTTCAAAAGCTATTTAAAAGTTAATCATATATTTCAAAATACTTAAGGTAAATATTTATTTTGTTTAAAAGTATTTTAGCTCTAGTTTAAATAAGATTTAATAAAAGATTTATTTTATCTTGTTTTCTTTTAAAAAAAGTACTAAACTAAAATGGGTATAAGTGTGTATATAGGGTTTTAAATATTTCTTTTTAAATATCTATTGAATTAGAATAGTTTGTAAACATATAAAAGACATACAAAAACATATAAATAAATATAACATAAATTAATATAAAATCACATAACATAAATAAATTACTAATTTCATTTTTAGTAAATAATAAAACATAATTACTCTTTGTAATTAGGATTTAGATCTAATAATCCATTGTTTTAACACTTGTAAGGACGAGAAGGTATTGTTGTGACATTTGTCTAATTTATAAACAAGTGGCAAAATTTTATTTTCTCTAAAATTTAATTAAATTAATATAATGTTGTAAAAGAGATCTGGTCTTCATTTTTTTACAGTTCAATTTTTCTTCAAACATTTTCTCTTCTCATCTTTTCAAAAACTGAAAAATAATAATATACAAAACTTGGGAAATCAAAATCAATGGGAACAGCAACTAAATCAAACCTGGAATTTCAAATCTACAAACAAGTAGAAGATCAAGCAACTAAATTAGATTCAACTTCAACCTGCAACAATTCAACTAAATAATCAAGCAAAGGCAGTTTCAACAGCAAAGGAAATCAAAAAGCTTGTTTGCCAGATTAAGAATATTCAAGCCTGGAAATAAAATCTGCTCTGCTTTGTTCTCTGTTTTATAACAAGTGAGTAAACATTTTTAAAAACCTATGATTTAAACTTTGATGTATGTGATTGATTTTGTTGTGATGATATATTACTTTATATGAATGTTGGTTGTGAATGCATGTTGAAATATGAATTGTATGTGTATATATAAGCTTCCTGAATAAATACATCTTCTCTGTTCTTACTTACAGAGTTTAATTTTCTAAAGAAAATTTCATATCTCTGTATTCATGCAAATTTAAGCTTGGATCCTTGAATACAAAGTGATTATAGCAGTGTATTGTTGATCATAAAAATAGTTTCATGATTTTAAATACAACAGAAAATTTTAAAGTAAAGGATTAACAGTGAAACTAAGATTTTGTTAAAAATCAACTTCTTTAAATTCTAATTTGAATTACATGAATGAAATCATGATTGAAAATGGTGAATTTTAATATACATATCATAATTTTTAAATTGTTAATTCATGAGAATTTTCGTAATGTACGTTTTGGGTATCTTTGTTGATTGCCGATGATCGGCGTGTTGATCGGAGCTACTATCTGGGTCGAAGCTAGCTTGAGTGTTGGAGATAATGGGAAAAATACGATCGAATTTTTCTAATGTCTGAATTGATCGAATTCGATCAAACTAGGGTTTTAGTTGCTGTTTTTTTTTTGCTTCATTGTCGTGCTATTTGCGAGATGTATATTTGATCGAAGGCGATCGCGTGTTGATGGAGGGTGGCGTGGTGATGCTGCGGTGTTATGGACGAGGTATCTGGGTTTCTGATGACCGTGATCGGCGGCGTGAGGGGAGTTTGTGGGTCGAGTTTTGTTCCAGTAGGGTAGTGGGATTGCTCGTTTTTGTTTTAGCACGAGTTCGACGGCGTTGAAGGGGTTGGAGTGTTTCTTGGGTGATCGTCGATTTGTTGATGATCTCGGTAGGGATCGGAGGAGGCTGGAAGCACTGTGCACGTGCACGTGTATGTTCGTATGTCTGGGTTGATGGCATTGGAGAAGACGAGTTCGTCTCGGTGATGGTTCGAGTATTTGGGGTTACGACTCGAAGTAGACGAGCATGGGGATAGACTCGAAGACGACTCGGGGTTTTAGTGGGGTTTACTCGGGTTGTTTTACTTAAGTAACCGGTTTTGAGATTTTATAGCAAATTATATCTTGGTTTTAAAATATAAAGTATGAACAAGTTTTTAAGTATTAAAAACAAGTTTTAAGATAAATAATGGTTTGATTGGATTAAACATGTTTGGAAATGATTTTCAAAAATTTAAGTATATAAAATTAAATGTTTGAATTGTTTTGTTAAAGTAAATTTTATTTCAAAATTGATTTTTAATTTACTTTTAATAAAGTAATTAGTGAATAGTTAATGAATTAATTAGAGATGATTAATTAGTTAATTAATTAATGTAATTAATTTTAGATTAATTAATTAGCCTAATTAATTTAAGAAAATCAATTTATGATTAAATGAGTAAATTCCTTAATAAAGTAATTAATGGATAATTACTTAAAGTAATTAGGAGGAGTAAATTACTCATGGAAGTAATTAGCTGAAGTAATTAATGGGTAATCACTTAATGTTATCAATTAAGGAATTAATTAATATAATTATTTTAAAGTTAATTAATTATGAAGTAATTAATTAATTAAAGTATTAAGAATTATTAATGATGGAATTAATTATTGGTTAAGAAATTAATTAAGAAAGTAAACAAGATTTTTAATGGAAGTAATTAGAAGATAATTACTTATGTAAGTAATTAAGAATTAATTACTTAATTTTAGTTTAGTTAATTAATAATGTGATTAATTAAATATGTTTAATTTAAGATTAATTACTAAGTGTAATTAATTTAAAAGTAATTAATTAATAAAGTAATTAATTAGGGATTATTTGTTAATTTAAATTGATTAATAATTACTTAATGAAGTAATTAAAGATTAATTAATTAGATTAATTAATCAAGGTTAATATAATTAATTAAGAAGTAATTAATTAAGATAAGTAATTACAAATTGTTAATTACTGTTTATGATTAATTAAAACTAATTAATGAATGAAGTGGTTGATTAAAATTTATTATTTAATTAATTAAAAGGTTAATTAATTAATAAGGATTATTTAATTAATTAATCAAGGTTGATTAATAAAAGTAATTAATTTATGAAGGTTCATTAATTATTGTAATTAATGATAGTAATTAAAGATTAATTACTGTGTATGGTTAAGGATAATTACTTGAATGTAATTAAAGTATAATTAATCAAAGGAGATTAATTAAGGAAGATCATTTAGATGTTTAATTAATTAATTTGTAATTAATTAATGATAATAAGCAGGATTAAGATAATCCAAGTAATTAAAGAATAGTAATTAATTTAATTAAAGGATAATTAAATTGATTAAAGGGTTAATCAATTCTGCTTATGGATGATGATTGATATTGGGTGATTGGTTGATATTGGATGATTTGTATGTCTCTGATATATATATGATATATGCTGCTTTGTGAGATGAATGTTGATATGAATTATCTATTGTGATAATGTTATTTATCTATCTGTTTATATCATTCAGAATATAAGTTTAAATGTTTAAACCTTTAAACAACTTGGCCTTAAAAGATACGTTTTGGATTTCGATGAGACCGGGATCGGGTTTCCGTATACCGGAATTCCAGGTCTGGAGACCCGAATACCACATCGATCCAAATTTACGATAGGTCGTGAATCTCAAGTGAAGATGAAGATTCAGAGTGCAAGGGGTATTGTCGTTAACTCTGAGGGTGATTCCAAAACGAGTGTAACGAGATAATGCCTTCGGTTTCGTTCGAACCCGGAACGAACTTGTATGGATTGAATGCTTTCAGCACATCGTCAGGCGGACGATGAGCATTCTAAGTGATATGTTCTGATTAAAGATAATCGTAACCTCAAGCCTCATCAACCGGGAATGGCTAAAACAGGGGAGGTGCAGCAAAGCTTCGTGGGTAGCACCCACTGAGAGCAAGATAGATCCCTGTCTAGAGGTCCCTTTTCTTTTCGGCTTAGTGTGTGGTTGGTCGCGCCAACTACGGGGTTATCTTGTTCGGGATTATCCAGTAAGGGATGGTTCCGGCTTTGTGTTGCAGGGGAGCGGGCGTACTCCTCGGTACGGTGATCTAGGCCACGTACTGTGACGGGCGGTACCCCAGTAGCCCTGCCATTGTATGGAATCCAAACTCCAATAAGTGCCGTACGTATTAGTTGTGCCCAACTATGTTGGAATGTGAGATGTAAGCATTTCAGCTATTTCTGTATTTTACTTGAAAACCCTAGACCCTATTATAATACAATCAGATTTCCTATCAAACGTTTTAGTTAGCGTAAGGTAAAAACTTACCCATGTTTATTTGTGGGAAGTCTTACGTGATACTTTTGTTTTCAAAAGTTTTCAAAGTTAAGCAATCTAACCGTTTACTCACACCAGACCCATGTCTGACCCAAGTGTTTATTTTCTGTTTTATTAAACTCTTGGGTACTCAATATTGTATTGAGTAGTCGAGGGATTCAGGTTAGCTTTGACGAATTCTGGAGGAGATTTGGAGCAGGAGGCTTCACCGTGTAGATATATGATGATTCCGCTGTGTATATGTTGTGTCTGTATCTGTGATACTTGAGTTGTATGAATTAGACAGATGTTTATAACTGTCTAATATGTGTTGTATAAGTTGTGTAACTCTGATGTATATGATACTATGTAATATTTTATATGATATATTATATTTCATTCGTTCCGCTGTGAGTTTCTGATGTTGTTATTCTTTCTTCTTTTCTTTCTTTTCTTCTTCTATCCCTTTCTTTCTTAATTCACGATACGTCTTTCTGGGCATAGAAAGCCGGGTCGTGACAGTTGGTATCAGAGCAGTAGGTTGAGTGAATACCTAGGCTCTGAAGTGGTGTCTATCTTGAGAGCGCGTAATTTTTAGTTATATAAAAATGATTTTATATTGTGTTAATTGATCGGTTGAGTGGTATATGGATTCTGGTCAATACGAGTAGCTAACGTTATTGATAGGGATCTCTAAACACTTGAACCAGGCCAATGGACACAATATTGTTTTAAAGAGGTAGATGAAATAATTTTACCCAGAAATAATTTCTATATAAAAAATATATATCATTTTAAATATATATATTTATGTATTTCTACCTATTTATTGGGTTACCTGTTCGGGTTTTCCAATATAAGTTATAAAGGTAGATAAGGTGGTAGTGTGTGTAACACAATTACCAATAGTTGGAGTTTGAATGTTTGAGGTTGGAAGTATATATCGAGACTGTAAACCCAATATCGTCTCGAGTAAGTTGGCAGTATGGAGTAAGGATGTCTCGGATCTCTGAAGAAAATCCTTTTCAAGATTCGGAGTCCATTATTGGAATGTAAGATTGGTTGAGCTCGGGTGAGCAGATATTCTAGAGTTGAATCTATCAGTTGTGCAGAAGTAAGTGATGGTAGCTTGGCGACTTCAGGAAGGAGCAGTTGTGTGATAAGACGCAGTATCTATGGATGTTCCCGAAGGAGATTTTCTTTTTGGAACAAGATTAAGAAGGTATTGGAGGAACAGTTGATGTCTACCGCAGGAAAGACTCGACTGTATAGGAATTCTCTGATATCAAGTAAGAGAGTTTTGTCTATTTTGAAGTATGGGACTAAGGTCGATTAGTTGTTCTTCGGACATGGTCTCATTGTTCCCTTAAGAAGAGTAAGTTATTGGCGATTGGTTTGGAGCCCGAGTTTCTTTTGGATGTCTGCCATCTCGGAGATTCGTTGAGAGGTTTGTTGATGGTTTTAGTTTTGAGAAGCCTTTGGATTAGAAGTTCTTGGTTAGCTGTGATAGCAGTGCAGCTCGGAGTGTTCGGTGTGCTGTCGAGATAGAGTTTGGAAGCAGCAGTGTGGTTCGTTTCTTCGATGGTTCCGGAATCTTTGTGGTTCTTCTATCAGCAGTCCGAGTAGATGGTGAAGTTTTTCTTGAAGGGTTAACCTTGTTTGGAAAAGCTTAAGGCTGTTTTAATTGGTAAAGAGAGAACAGTTTCTTTGGAATCTGAACTAGGTAGGATCGCAAAAGTGACTTGCGATTAGTTTGGGAATTTATCTTGGGTAATCTTTTGTTTGAGATTGAGGTTTCTCACGTGGAAGTAGGAGCTACTGAAGTAGTCGGCGATTTTTCTGGATGTTTTCGAGGAAGTAGAAGTTTGTCTGCATTTGGAGTTTGAGTTCCGTATCGAGTTGGTTCCAGAAGCGATACCTGTGGTTAGTCTGGTAGTAGGATGGTTCTTAGAGAAAGAAGAGTTGGTGTAGCAGCTCAGGAATTTTTGGAAATGGATTGGTTAGATATAGTTCTCAAGTTGGATTCTGCTGTAAGGTTGTGTGACCGGGTCGGATGGGTCACTAAGATTTTTAGGATCTGAAGATAAGGATATAGAGTACATCTATTTTGGTTATTTCAGATGGGAGAAGTATGTTCAGTCTTCTATTTGCTTGTGGAGTAAAGTTTGGTTTTCAGCAGATTTTGGAAGTTCATCTTGTTGATAGGATTGAGAGATCATCTTGTGCTTGGTTCAGATTTGTTTCAAGAAGCATCAGCGAAGGTTAAGCTAATCAGGAAGAGATGAGGTAGCCCAGGAATCGTCTAGTGAGTTATGCAGATATGAGACAAGGAGTTTGGAATTCGGAGTGGGAGATTGGAAATTGTTTAAGTTTTTCTCCAATTAAAGAGCTATAAGATTTGGTAAGTCTGGAAGTTAGCACTGAAGTATTTTGGATTTTCCTGTGTTCTCGAGAGAAGTAGTTCTTTGATCTACAGGATTGAATGGCCAGTTTGGATAGCTGGAATTCATTGTATTTCACGTATCTCTGAGGGAGTACGTGTATAATTCATCGCTGGTTATAGGATCTGCAGTTCAGATGGATTTGGAAGTTTGAGCTGGACTTGGGTGTGATATGATATTCTGTTCAGATTAGTGGATCTAGAGATAAGGAAAGCTCTGGATTATGGGGTGTAGTTTGTTTAGATTCTGTAGAGCGGGTCTTCCGGTGATTTATATCCGGGGAAACTCTAGATAGTGTTAGTAAGATCTATCCTGATTTGTATTAGGATAGTTAGTTAGGTTTGTTTGATTGTTTGATTGGTTGCTTTGGTTGTTAGGAATTGGATGATAGGTATGCTTTGCTGTTTTAAAATCTTGGCTGGATTATTAAATTAACTTTGCTTTTAATTTCGAGGACGAAATTATTTTAAGGGGGGAGGAATGTGATATCCCGGGTTTTTGGACAATTTAAATTTAAAAATCAGTATTGATAATTTAATTGAATTGATAATTTTCCTTTATAATTTTAATTTAAATTGGTAATTTAATCCTTTATAGGCTAATAAATATTGAATCTGGAAATATTTAATTTGGTAAAATTAGATCTTTTCTAATAATTTAAAATGGATAAAATTTATCTTTTAAAGCTAATAAAATTTTATTCTATTTATAATATATATTTTGCTATATATATATTGTGAATAGAGAATCTTTGTTTAAATAAAAGATTGTATTTTCAAATTGTAATATAATTGATTTGAAGTTGTATTGAAATTTAATAAAATAATTCTCAAATTAATGTTAAAAATATTTTCTACTTAAATATATATGTATATTTGTATATATTGAAGTTTTGGTTTGAAAATTAATAAAAGTGTTTCAAATTCTAATATATATATATATATATATATATAAATTGTAATTTGTAAAATATAATTTAATATAATACCTTTTCAAAAGCTATTTAAAAGTTAATCATATATTTCAAAATACTTAAGGTAAATATTTATTTTGTTTAAAAGTATTTTAGCTCTAGTTTAAATAAGATTTAATAAAAGATTTATTTTATCTTGTTTTCTTTTAAAAAAAGTACTAAACTAAAATGGGTATAAGTGTGTATATAGGGTTTTAAATATTTCTTTTTAAATATCTATTGAATTAGAATAGTTTGTAAACATATAAAAGACATACAAAAACATATAAATAAATATAACATAAATTAATATAAAATCACATAACATAAATAAATTACTAATTTCATTTTTAGTAAATAATAAAACATAATTACTCTTTGTAATTAGGATTTAGATCTAATAATCCATTGTTTTAACACTTGTAAGGACGAGAAGGTATTGTTGTGACATTTGTCTAATTTATAAACAAGTGGCAAAATTTTATTTTCTCTAAAATTTAATTAAATTAATATAATGTTGTAAAAGAGATCTGGTCTTCATTTTTTTACAGTTCAATTTTTCTTCAAACATTTTCTCTTCTCATCTTTTCAAAAACTGAAAAATAATAATATACAAAACTTGGGAAATCAAAATCAATGGGAACAGCAACTAAATCAAACCTGAAATTTCAAATCTACAAACAAGTAGAAGATCAAGCAACTAAATTAGATTCAACTTCAACCTGCAACAATTCAACTAAATAATCAAGCAAAGGCAGTTTCAACAGCAAAGGAAATCAAAAAGCTTGTTTGCCAGATTAAGAATATTCAAGCCTGGAAATAAAATCTGCTCTGCTTTGTTCTCTGTTTTATAACAGGTGAGTAAACATTTTTAAAAACCTATGATTTAAACTTTGATGTATGTGATTGATTTTGTTGTGATGATATATTACTTTATATGAATGTTGGTTGTGAATGCATGTTGAAATATGAATTGTATGTGTATATATAAGCTTCCTGAATAAATACATCTTCTCTGTTCTTACTTACAGAGTTTAATTTTCTAAAGAAAATTTCATATCTCTGTATTCATGCAAATTTAAGCTTGGATCCTTGAATACAAAGTGATTATAGCAGTGTATTGTTGATCATAAAAATAGTTTCATGATTTTAAATACAACAGAAAATTTTAAAGTAAAGGATTAACAGTGAAACTAAGATTTTGTTAAAAATCAACTTCTTTAAATTCTAATTTGAATTACATGAATGAAATCATGATTGAAAATGGTGAATTTTAATATACATATCATAAATTTTAAATTGTTAATTCATGAGAATTTTCGTAATGTACGTTTTGGGTATCTTTGTTGATTGCCGATGATCGGCGTGTTGATCGGAGCTATTATCTGGGTCGAAGCTAGCTTGAGTGTTGGAGATAATGGGAAAAATACGATCGAATTTTTCTAATGTCTGAATTGATCGAATTCGATCAAACTAGGGTTTTAGTTGCTGTTTTTTTTTGCTTCATTGTCGTGCTATTTGCGAGATGTATATTTGATCGGAGGCGATCGCGTGTTGATGGAGGGTGGCGTGGTGATGCTGCGGTGTTATGGACGAGGTATCTGGGTTTCTGATGACCGTGATCGGCGGCGTGAGGGGAGTTTGTGGGTCGAGTTTTGTTCCAGTAGGGTAGTGGGATTGCTCGTTTTTGTTTTAGCACGAGTTCGACGGCGTTGAAGGGGTTGGAGTGTTTCTTGGGTGATCGTCGATTTGTTGATGATCTCGGTAGGGATCGGAGGAGGCTGGAAGCACTGTGCACGTGCACGTGTATGTTCGTATGTCTGGGTTGATGGCATTGGAGAAGACGAGTTCGTCTCGGTGATGGTTCGAGTATTTGGGGTTACGACTCGAAGTAGACGAGCGTGGGGATAGACTCGAAGACGACTCGGGGTTTTAGTGGGGTTTACTCGGGTTGTTTTACTTAAGTAACCGGTTTTGAGATTTTATAGCAAATTATATCTTGGTTTTAAAATATAAAGTATGAACAAGTTTTTAAGTATTAAAAACAAGTTTTAAGATAAATAATGGTTTGATTGGATTAAACATGTTTGGAAATGATTTTCAAAAATTTAAGTATATAAAATTAAATGTTTGAATTGTTTTGTTAAAGTAAATTTTATTTCAAAATTGATTTTTAATTTACTTTTAATAAAGTAATTAGTGAATAGTTAATGAATTAATTAGAGATGATTAATTAGTTAATTAATTAATGTAATTAATTTTAGATTAATTAATTAGCCTAATTAATTTAAGAAAATCAATTTATGATTAAATGAGTAAATTCCTTAATAAAGTAATTAATGGATAATTACTTAAAGTAATTAGGAGGAGTAAATTACTCATGGAAGTAATTAGCTGAAGTAATTAATGGGTAATCACTTAATGTTATCAATTAAGGAATTAATTAATATAATTATTTTAAAGTTAATTAATTATGAAGTAATTAATTAATTAAAGTATTAAGAATTATTAATGATGGAATTAATTATTGGTTAAGAAATTAATTAAGAAAGTAAACAAGATTTTTAATGGAAGTAATTAGAAGATAATTACTTATGTAAGTAATTAAGAATTAATTACTTAATTTTAGTTTAGTTAATTAATAATGTGATTAATTAAATATGTTTAATTTAAGATTAATTACTAAGTGTAATTAATTTAAAAGTAATTAATTAATAAAGTAATTAATTAGGGATTATTTGTTAATTTAAATTGATTAATAATTACTTAATGAAGTAATTAAAGATTAATTAATTAGATTAATTAATCAAGGTTAATATAATTAATTAAGAAGTAATTAATTAAGATAAGTAATTACAAATTGTTAATTACTGTTTATGATTAATTAAAACTAATTAATGAATGAAGTGGTTGATTAAAATTTATTATTTAATTAATTAAAAGGTTAATTAATTAATAAGGATTATTTAATTAATTAATCAAGGTTGATTAATAAAAGTAATTAATTTATGAAGGTTCATTAATTATTGTAATTAATGATAGTAATTAAAGATTAATTACTGTGTATGGTTAAGGATAATTACTTGAATGTAATTAAAGTATAATTAATCAAAGGAGATTAATTAAGGAAGATCATTTAGATGTTTAATTAATTAATTTGTAATTAATTAATGATAATAAGCAGGATTAAGATAATCCAAGTAATTAAAGAATAGTAATTAATTTAATTAAAGGATAATTAAATTGATTAAAGGGTTAATCAATTCTGCTTATGGATGATGATTGATATTGGGTGATTGGTTGATATTGGATGATTTGTATGTCTCTGATATATATATGATATATGCTGCTTTGTGAGATGAATGTTGATATGAATTATCTATTGTGATAATGTTATTTATCTATCTGTTTATATCATTCAGAATATAAGTTTAAATGTTTAAACCTTTAAACAACTTGGCCTTAAAAGATACGTTTTGGATTTCGATGAGACCGGGATCGGGTTTCCGTATACCGGAATTCCAGGTCTGGAGACCCGAATACCACATCGATCCAAATTTACGATAGGTCGTGAATCTCAAGTGAAGATGAAGATTCAGAGTGCAAGGGGTATTGTCGTTAACTCTGAGGGTGATTCCAAAACGAGTGTAACGAGATAATGCCTTCGGTTTCGTTCGAACCCGGAACGAACTTGTATGGATTGAATGCTTTCAGCACATCGTCAGGTGGACGATGAGCATTCTAAGTGATATGTTCTGATTAAAGGTAATCGTAACCTCAAGCCTCATCAACCGGGAATGGCTAAAACAGGGGAGGTGCAGCAAAGCTTCGTGGGTAGCACCCACTAAGAGCAAGATAGATCCCTGTCTAGAGGTCCCTTTTCTTTTCGGCTTAGTGTGTGGTTGGTCGCGCCAACTACGGGGTTATCTTGTTCGGGATTATCCAGTAAGGGATGGTTCCGGCTTTGTGTTGCAGGGGAGCGGGCGTACTCCTCGGTACGGTGATCTAGGCCACGTACTGTGACGGGCGGTACCCCAGTAGCCCTGCCATTGTATGGAATCCAAACTCCAATAAGTGCCGTACGTATTAGTTGTGCCCAACTATGTTGGAATGTGAGATGTAAGCATTTCAGCTATTTCTGTATTTTACTTGAAAACCCTAGACCCTATTATAATACAATCAGATTTCCTATCAAACGTTTTAGTTAGCGTAAGGTAAAAACTTACCCATGTTTATTTGTGGGAAGTCTTACGTGATACTTTTGTTTTCAAAAGTTTTCAAAGTTAAGCAATCTAACCGTTTACTCACACCAGACCCATGTCTGACCCAAGTGTTTATTTTCTGTTTTATTAAACTCTTGGGTACTCAATATTGTATTGAGTAGTCGAGGGATTCAGGTTAGCTTTGACGAATTCTGGAGGAGATTTGGAGCAGGAGGCTTCACCGTGTAGATATATGATGATTCCGCTGTGTATATGTTGTGTCTGTATCTGTGATACTTGAGTTGTATGAATTAGACAGATGTTTATAACTGTCTAATATGTGTTGTATAAGTTGTGTAACTCTGATGTATATGATACTATGTAATATTTTATATGATATATTATATTTCATTCGTTCCGCTGTGAGTTTCTGATGTTGTTATTCTTTCTTCTTTTCTTTCTTTTCTTCTTCTATCCCTTTCTTTCTTAATTCACGATACGTCTTTCTGGGCATAGAAAGCCGGGTCGTGACAGAAAGGTGGTTGGCCGCGGGGATTTATGGTCTGAGCTCGGAGAGTTGCTGAGCGGATCGATGACTAGGGTCTGCGGCTATAGGAGGTGGGAAGGGGAGATGAGGCAGAAGGTCAGAGGGGATGTTGATGGGCTGCCATGTGGTTGCTCGGTACGGGCTCGGTGATGGTAAAGATGGGAATCAGAGATGGCGCGGTGGTTCAAGGCGGAGATCGGAGCAGTGGCTGTTGCGATGAAGCTTGGGTCAGGGTGTAGAGGCTATTGCATTGACGTGAGGAAACAAGGACGTGGGCTATTCGGCAAGGCTGTTCCTGGAAGGGAATGAATTTAAGGGAGAGTGGGTTGAAAAAAGAAGAATATGAGTAGCCTCTCTCAAACAAATGCATGCAACCATAAAATATAATTTATATCACTGTTTTTAAAAGTGACAGATCGAAGTGGAAGATTGGAGAGAACAAAAGAATGAACAACCAATGGAAACAACAATTATAATGAATCGGTAAGAATAGCAAAGGTAAACCATTGAATTCACAAAATAATAAAGGCTAGTGAACGTAGGTTTTCTCATGGGAACAAATGATTGACATAGGTAAGCTCAAAACGTTCAAAACGGGTACCAATACGCTAACCGTTTTGATGATTTCGCCGAGTACCAGACACTGCAATGCAGAAATGAATATACAGCGGAGATCAGCACGAAGAGACGAATATAATGGTACGTAGATATTAGAGATATGACCATCCAATCAGAACTCGATTTTTCGTTGCCGAAAATGCTGTTAAAACGCCGTAAACAAGATAAACGGGGCTAGAGCGGTCCAAATTTGGCGAAAAGAATTATGACGTCTCACTCAGAAAATGATTAACAATTTTATTCTGTAAAAATATTCATATTTCAAAAATATTTTGTTTTCATCAAATTTTAGTTGATTTTAAATTGAAAATTGAAAATTACACAACAGAACAAACTTTTATGTTTACCAATGAAAATCTGCCATTTGCTATGTTTAAATAGACGCATATCAAATATCAAATTTTCATTGCAAAATTTTAATTATTTATTTTCTAGAAAAATTCATTTAATTACGTTATAAAAATCGTTAAAATTCCCGGGTCGTTACACTCTCCCCCACTCAAAACTTTTCGGTCCCGAAAAGGAACACGATATGAGAATAGAAGTAATGGAAAGGAAAGATAGATTCAAAATACATAATACCAAATACAATAATAAATTCAAAACCATATAAATTTCATTTTTGGACATCTTATTACTTACATTTATATTGTATATTATTCAATTTCATATTCTCATAAACATTTTTACTTTTGAATATTTCAGGAAAGTTATATATGTTTTAGAATGCAATTGAGTAATATGCAAATTAATTTTATCCTAGTTCATCTGTTTTAAGCTATTTCAATTTCATTTCTCATTTTAAACAATCCAATTATTCAAAAAATTTGCTTTATTTTAATAATTGAAAACTATTTCTTAACATAAAACTTAAGGGTTAAATTTCTGGTTTCAGTTCAAACCATTTTGAATTAAATATATACATATATATATTTTATACATCAAATCATATCAAAATTAAAATCAAATCCATTTCCCGAAACAAAAATGTTGTAAAGCTACTAAGTGGTCTCTCCACTTTGAGACTCGAAAATGAATGTCGATGATGTTGCAGTCATCACCGAAATTATTTTCCAGCAACAAAAGAGGAGAGTACCGACTTACTTCTTTTAAAAATTCTTTGGAAAATTTTCATTTAAAAATACTTTCAATTAATATATTTTCAAAACTTTGAAAACCAAATTTAGAAAAGCACCGGAAATTTAATTCTCAAATCTTTAATTTAAATTCATTTCATTTCAAATCAAATTTATAACCCATGTTTATAAAATTCCATCTTCTTATATATAACAAAATTAATTGTTCAGGGAATGTTATCAAAACAATAACTGATAATCTAGTATTATTATTTCTAACAACCAATTCATTAAACTCTCAAATTTCAGAAAATTGTACTTTTATATATATAATATAATCATACATAAAATTATTTCATTTTCGAAAACAATATTGTGTCAGTTTGCTCTATTCAAGTGTTTTGGAATTCCTATCGATAGCGTTGGCCAGACGAATCGATCAAAACCCAAAAACAAACTTAACAACTCAAACAACACAATATAAAACATTTTTATATTAATTACTAATACGTTCTCTCATAGGATGATTCAAGAATGGATTTTAGAACAAGGATAGAGATTCAAATTCAGAGGGACCCTAATCAAAGAGAATTTCTAACTAAGAAGATAGGCTCGAAAGGAAGATAAGATAGTTAAATTTCAAAAGAGGACAGATGGACAGACTTATATTAATCGCAGCGACCTTAACCGGGTCAACCGAGACTTAGAAAAACAAGAATACCATCAACGAAAATCAGGACACTAGTGGAGAACATCGTGAAAACGTGATTCATAGGGTCCACAAAGAAGGCAGGAGCATTGGTTAGTCCAAAGGGCAATGACTAACCATCCATAGAAACCATTCGTCCAGGAGGAAGGACAACAGGTCGAACTACAGGAATAAGATCGAAGTGGAATTCAAATTCCCGCTTAAATGGGAGAGATGTGACTTCACCAAACATCAGGATATTTCCTGACTATCGGGGTGGAGTCAAGATCACTAGGCTGAGCATCAAACAAAAGATAAACTGCCTGCATATCCTGAGGCAATCGACATTTGATCACAAGAGAATTACCCAGATCGTCTACTAGAGAGATAGTTCGGGTGTTGCAAGAGATAACAGAATCAAAACCTAGGACATAGAAATCTTCGATGTATCGATGCCTGTTGTTAAGGAGTTTCACCCCTTTACAAATCACACTAAGATTGGCGGGAACGCCGATGGGATCAGCCGCAAATAACGATGAAGTTGACATTGAGATTGTAAGATGGGCTCAAATTTATTGTAGAGATCAACAGAATTTGAGCTATAGGATGCTCCAGTATAAAAAAACACGAATAGGAAAGAACAAGAATGGATTCCAGAACAAAATGGAAGTTCCGAAATTCAAAGAAATCGAATCAAGGTGGATTCTAGCTAAGGATTTCAAGCTCGAACGAATATGATTCTATAATCGATTCCACTCATTCTAAGGTATCACTACCCTACCTCTAATGAGTTTCAACTCCACATGCTAAGTTTTGCCTAAACCAGAGCTTTGATACCAACTGTAACGACCTAGTATTTCGAACCGTTCAAATCGACAATCATCCACTCATTTTAGACTTAAATTTCTCAAAACAACATATTGTTAATTTATATTTGGAAAAACTCAGCATATACAGTAAATAAAATCAATCAAAGAATCACAGACATGGAGTTATACAACAATAAGCAGTGAAAATAGATAAATTGTAGTTCATGAAGCTACTATATAAACATCAGAGTTTAAAACAAGATACAACAGAAATCTCAAAAACAAAGTAGTCACTAATACAAAAGCAACCAACAAGTCTGAACCATTGGAAATAACTGAAATAACTGAAAGCTGAATAGATAGATCTTCAAGAAAACTCCAAGCTCCAAAGGAGAGTCTCAAATGCTGTGACACTCAGTCTGACCCGAGCATAAAGAAAAACACAAAACGCTCGAGTCAGGATTAACATTCTTATACTAGTAAATTCAACTCAGGTCAAATGTCAACTAAAATACAATATAACTTAAAGGATGTTTTGGGATACCCATCCTCTAAGGATCCATTAAACTATCTACATACATAGTACAATACGCTACGTATATAATGTCTATAGTAAAGTAAACTATTAAATAGCGTTAAGGCGTTACCCATATCTCCCTTAACACATTTTATATAATGCCGTAGTCTGTATAGTACTGTAAACTCCACTGAACCGGTGGGCTATCAGGGAGCACTCCATAGGTACGACACAAACCAAACTCGTAGAAGGCACGATAAGGCATGTGACAAGGCACACAAGGTAATGCCCAGGGTAGGATTCTACCGTTTTGCGAATTCGGACTGGTGGTAACGCAAAGCAGTTACTACCGCTCACCTCGAGACACACTCCCAAATCAAAGGTACACCCAATCAAATCATAAGGTAATAGAATGGTATCGAAGAAATGTGCCCGATCGGAGGAATGACCTCACTTGGCCCGGCGTGGCTCCTGTTTTAGCCATATTAAGCCGACCCACGGGAGTCAGGGCTGCGTTAATACCTCGTATAGAATCATCACCAAACCATCCTACTTCGTTCTGGAATCTCCACCATGTACACAGTTATTAAAGTGGTTTTCGGTATTGGCAGAGAGTATGACAATATCTGATCCCCGTCTCTTTAACAACCAAACGCTTATTTCACACCGTGGTCATTTTATAGTTTCAAACAGTTCATACTTCATATCAAAATATCATATCCATTTCAAAATCATATCACTTTCGAAATCATATTTACTTTCGAAATCATTATTCACTTTTAAAATCATATTTATTTCCAAAATCTTAACCACAAAATAGGTTAAACCATCATATCAAAATATTCGCATTTAAGTCCATTAAATCTAAATCATAACAATTCCAACTTAAACAGTTTAAATATTGAAATTAGTTTATATATATTGAAATAGTTATAAATTAAAAATAGTTTATATATTTAAAATGAGTTATAAATTAAAATAGTTTATATATTAAAAAGAGTTTATATACTAAAATAGTTTATATCAAAATAGCTCAAATTAGAATTGTTTCCTCCAATTTCACAAATCAATTCAAATCAACCTTAGTTCCAAATATTCAATTTAAAACAATTCTCGGTTAAACAATTTCAATTAAAAGGGATAAAGGTTTCAATTCAAATTCTTATTAAACCATTTTAATTTATATCGATTTCAAATCCAGGTTGAGTTACAAATTTAAACCACTTCCAATTCAATAGGTTTCGAAGTTCAAATATTCAACCAATTTACAATAACTCAATTTGATAAAATTCATTTATATTTAAAATTCAACTTAATTTTATTTAAATTTGAAACACTTAATCAGTTATAATAACACTTAAATAAAATCTCAAATTACAAATTCAAATCAATATTAAATATTCAATTTCAATTTTATTTAATTCTAAAATATTTTCATAATCGTCTTTTTTATAAGCATTTAGATAAAATCTTAAATTACAAATTTAAAACAAAATTAAATATTCAAATTTTATTTAAATTTTGAAAATATTCATTTAATCACCTTTAATTAAATCAGGTATAAATCATACCTTTCAAAATCTCAAAATCAATAAGTTTCTAATCAATCCTTATTTATATTCATTTCTCCAACAAATTAAATTACAAATTAACTTAATTCATCTTCCCAACCTTTATTTTTTAAAGTTATTACAATCTATTTTTTTAAAATAGTAATATAAATTAAAATAAATACTTAAACATTTTATATATAAACAAACTAAATTAAATTTTATTAAATTAAATCTTATTATTATTAAATTTATTTTATATAAAATCTTATTATATATATTAAAAAATAATAATAAAATTTTAAGTAAAATCTTAAATTTCTTATTTTCAAAACTAACTTATAAAATTAAAATTTCCAAATATATAATTTTAAAAAATCTAAATTTTACACATATATAAAATGAATTTTTATATTATATTTTAAAAATTAATATTTATTTAAAACCCTAATATTTCCTTTCAAACCTTGTAAATCATTTTTCAAAAATAGACCAACGGTGTCCGTATATAATTTTCTAACCTATGGTCAAGTGATACGGATATTTATCATTTCAATCCGCAATAATTTAATATTTATATATCATTTCAACCAGCAATCCCAAAATTTCAAAATCAATGAAAATCGTTTGGGTTTATTATTTCAACCCATAACGATTTTCCCCTAATCTATATGATCGTTCGGGTATGTATCATTTCAACCCATAAGGTTTTGATCTAAACCAACAGGGAACCTGCAGAGTGAGAGTAATAAAATAATATAACATATCAACAACCGGCATATCTCATCAGTAACAAATTTAAATATAACATATACAACAGGTTATTGTGTCATATGTCATAGGTGAACAATTGCAGATAATGGAATATCATATTTAACAATTAAATAACTTAACAATTCAAATTTAACAGCATATTTCTATCATCATTTCATGTGAACTAAATTTACTAAATATAAGAACGTTAATCATGAGTGATTGCTCACCTTTCGAGGCTAGAGAAGACAGGATAAGCACACGAATAAGCGACGAATCAAAGCAACTAACTGCTGCGATCAATTCTGGACTGCAGCGAAACCAAAAGCAAAGCACGATAGACTGGACTCGATGGAAATAAAATATAAATTATATTATTATTTTCTTCTCTAAAAATCAATATTTAATTAAACAACATACTAAGATAAAATCTTCATATTATATTTTCAAATCGATATTTATAAAACACACATATATAAAATCAAACTATCTATATATCACTATTTTTCTTTTTTTTAAATCAATACTTATAAATCAATTTTTAATCAATTATATATATATATATATATATGTTTTAAAAATCATTTCAAAAATCCATTCCAAATCATGAATTTAAAATAAATGAACATATTATATATATACATTCAGTTTAGAATATTTACATTAATATAAACATAAACATATTATATGCACAGTTTCATATATATACAAGTTTTGAGCATATATTGACTTTCAAATGCATTGAATTTTCTATAAGATTTGTAAATCATGGAGACCTTTAAGTACGGAGGAAGGATGAGCAATATACGGCCAGGACAGTGAGCAAGATCTCACAGCAATTATATGCGAATGCCTTTATAAATATATATTCTTTTTTTCTTCTTTTTTTAAAAGGAGCCTGTTGCTTGGGAATCTGTGTCTGGGCTGAGGAGGTTATGGTGTGGCCGGACTGAAGCGGAGGTGGGTTTGGATTATGGAAAGGTGGTCGATCCGGGCTGCTGTGTGGGCTGCTGAAGTGGAAGGAGAGAGAAAGGTGGTTGGCCGAGGGGAGTTGTTGAAACGACCCGCAGTTCCGTACCCCTTGACTTGACATTTATCTCCATCAACTCAACTCAAAAGGAACAGAAATACGAACCATTTGGTTAAAGAAGAAAGAGGTAAAAGAAGAAAATAGGAACAACATCAGAATCTCACAAACGCAGCGGAACAATATATAATATATAAATGACTAATCTTTACACAAAAAGAAACTATATCTGTTTTATACATTACATCATCAGAGTACAACACAATCAAACAAATACTGGACAGTTATATTAACTTGTCCTCACAAAAGCTGACTATACAGCTCATACTACACAGCAGAATATACTTCAAATACGAGTGATACGTCTCGCCATCCAGCTCGTCTCCTGAGCTCTATAGCAGTCCATCCAAAATCTGTACCCTATAATACTCGGTCTGACCCGAGCATTATAATAAAATAACACCTGAGTCAGTTTGGAAAACCAGTGTGAGAAAACACACTCAATTGGATTATTAAAGTTTTCCAAACCCTTTGAAATCAAAAGCATCTCGTAAGACCACGCCACAAATAAACATGTCGGGTTTTTACCTTACGATAGCCAAAACACTTTTATCAAACCCGTCCGATATTATAATAGTGTCTATAGAAAGTAAAATAGAATCTAGCTGAAATGCTTGCAAGTCACGTTTCAGCAATAGTTGGGCACAATCAAAATCGTACAGGCGTGTAGGGAGAATGGATTTCCAACAGATGACTAGGCATTAGGGTACCACCTATCACAGTACCTGGTCTATATTAGTGTACCGAGGATTACGCCCAATCCCCTGCAACACAAGACCAGGACTACCCCTTACTGGATAATCCCGAGTAAGATCACCCCACGATTGGGATCAGCAACCGCACCACTAAGCCGAATATAAAAAGGGACATCTAGATAGGGATGACCTCACCCTAATGGGCGCTACCCACATAGCCTTGCTGCATAACCCCTGATTTTCAGTCATTCCCGGTTGATGAGGCTCGAGGCTAAACGTTACCTTTTTAGAACATTTCACTTAGAATGCCCATCGTCCACCTGACGATGTTCCGAAAGCATTCATCCATACAAGTCCGTCCCGGGTTCGAACGGAACCGAAGGCACTACTCCTACTACATCCATTTTGGAATCACCCTTAGGATTAGTAGCGACTAGCCCTTGCACTTCACTGCTCCATCTTCGACTCCAAACTCGTTTTCCCCACGAAAACGTACAAACCGGATCGAAGTGGTTTTCGGGAGATAAATCCCGATCGCGGTCTCTTCGAAACGATCAGCGCATTGGCCAATATTGATAGTCGGTGATTTAACTATCAATTAACATTCACAAACGTCCATCAAATCTTTAAATAATTTTCCAAATTATTTATTTACCGCACAAATATCTTCGCAATATATATTTCCATTTTCAACCCTTTTGAAAACGGTTTCAAAAACCGTCTTTCTCTCATGGAGTAAAATCCCCAAATATTTTCTATTTCCACTGGAATCACCAAGTACAAACACTTTAGATTTCTAAAATAATTTAAAATACTATATTATAAAATATACTTTAAACAAAACATTTAAATTAAAACTACTTTAATACTTTATTCAAAGATATATTCTTTAAGAATATTTAAAATAAAGCTACTTTATAAAACTAAATTTTCATCTTTTCAAATATAATACCAAGTCACCTCTAAATAATTACTACTAGAATAAATTTGAAAATAATACTTACTTTAAACTCAAACATTTAAAAATAATAAATTTTCTAAAACATACCTATAAAACAACTTTAAAACTTTTAACTTATACTTAAAAATTTGCTTTGAAAACGTACTTGGCTATCCAGGGAAATATACTTCTCTTTCACATCTTTAAAAATAAATCACTATTTATTTTTAATCACATTTACCCATTCTTTTTATATTCCCACCTTGAATTTTATCCTTCCAAATATCCACTGATATATTACTTCACTTTTATAAACCCAGTTTATAAATTCCATAATCTCATCTTCCTTTTAAAATTCCAATTCCAAACATTTAATCAATTTTCAATTTGATTTTCAAAATCAACCTATTTTATAATAAATTCCTTTATTTACTCAATATCATTCCAAACCCTATTAATTCCATTTATTCCAAACTTACTTCTTAATTAGGATTTAAAATCTTATTTAAACTGGAAATACCAATTTCATAAAATTCCTTTTATTTCTTCCTATCCCACTTAAATTCTGAATTTAAAAATAAATCTTTTATTCCTTTAACGTGACATCACTTAAGTTTAATTTATTTATTCCCATTTATTCAAAAATCCCCTTTTCCATACTTGGAATTTGATTTATTAGAATTTAATATCACTTTTATTCTTTTCCAATTCATTCTTTACTTTATTCAAATTCTCTATAATTATTCTGCTTAAAAATTTCCTCTTTTATTTTCTTCCAAAAATCCAATTCAATATATTTTGGTAGCTCAGTGCACCGAAATATATTCAAACAAACCATAGCATTCAATATTCCAATTATCAATATAATTAATCACAGAATATTAGATAATCTAAATAAATTTTTGAGGAATCCAGTTGGATCCCTCCAACCTGTTTCCCTGCATCCACAGACGTTAGCACAATGCCAATTCCACTTCGAGGTGGAATATCGCGGTATATGGGATTATAAAATATCATCCGCTATTATGCGGTGCATAGGGTCTCATCCGCTATATAATGCGGGAAATCAATCACTCCAATATATATATATATATACTATCATATATAATATCACATCCCGTCAATTCAATCATTCAACCAATAATTTAAATTTAACTATTTTAATTTAAAAAGGAAATCCAAATGAGTGAGATTAACTCACCTTTGATTTTGTTTGCAATCCAATCCAAACCGGCTTGTTTCTTTTCAGATCTCAAACCTTGAATAAACATTATATGATTTTATTAATATTTGAACTAATCGAATGATCAATTATTACTTAAATAACTTGAATAAATCAACTTATCATTTATTAATTTAATTTACTAAATTTCAGATGATCGTTAACCAACTTAGTTTACATTTTCTTTTCTGCCCAATTTATAAATTCAAAGACAGGTTATATATATATATACTAATTCCTCAATAAATATACCGATTACTTAAAAGTTGACTGATTTCCATATATAAAATTATATATATATATATATATATATTTATCCTGGCCAAATCATTAATTTCAGAGCCGAGTATATGTGTTTCATGATTACTCAAATAAACTACTAAATACCTTACTGTTAAATTTGAAATCAATTTTTCCCAGACTAAAACATAAATTTTATAACAGTTTATATATATTTCTTGAATTAATCTAAAATATCTAATTTTCTATATAACCCTTATAATTTTTCCCAAAATCTTATATAAATTTTCTGTTAATTTCTGTATATATATAAACTTAAAATCTGCATATATATATCCTACTGTATATATTTTTCTGCTGTTCATTTACATTCTTCTTATTTTTTTATAAAAACACATATATATCTCAAATCAAAGAAAATACCTCACTGCCGATTTCCAACTCGAGATCGAATCGATCTCCATCTCTGCCGCCACCCCGACGTCCACTTGTGCCGCCAATACCGGTCTCACCCACGAGCCTCCCACCATTTACGAACACCACACAAGCCCCTTATGCTCGCCACCCTCCTCGCGTGCCTCGATTTGGCTTCGCGAATCTTCCCCTTGCCTGCCTCCACTAGCACGAGCTTCGCACGAACAACGGCGAGCTACGATTCGAATTGGAAATGGTGGCCGATGCCGACGTCACCGCTTCGCCCAATCGCTCCCACAATCCCACTCGCCGCTCGAAACCCCTTGACGTGACTAACTCCGACTTCGAACTGGAGATGAGGGGCCGGCTCGAGTCAGATGAATTTGCTAAGGAAAGAGGCGTTCGATTCTTTGAGAAAATTGAGCTGATGATCTCGATTTGAGGAATAAGGAGAAGACATCACTTCCATGTTCGATTCAAAAGGAAGGGGTTTGCGGTTAAAAATTTTGAAGGCTATATTTTCCGATGGCTTCGATTCGAGATAAGGTAGGAGGCTCGGTTCTCACATAATATCGAACTGATCTTTGGGAAGAGAATGCTGCGTGATTTATAAAGAAAACGGGGGAACAAGAGGAGACTTTACGTGCTCGAATTAACAAGCTATAGTGACTTGAAATGGAAAGGAAAAAGCTCTGATGTGAAGTAAATGCAACTGGGAATTGACCAATATAAAATATATATTTTTAATTAGATTCAAATCGTCACGAATTTGCAACTAAAAATCTCGATCTCCTATCGAGGCATGCCGCTAGGCATTTATAATGTTATACCCCTATTCCGAATGCAATGGAAAAGGTTTCGAGTTCTAATTCGGTCGTATGGAGAAGATAGCTTTTTGGACCCTGTTATTATATTAAATTTCGATACAGATTTCAACGCGTTTATATATCGTATGGCTACACGACAACTCCAAACACTCCAAAAATTGAAATCCGATAATAATACAATATTACGGATCCAATGGAACTGGTTTCGTCGAATTCCGAGACTGTACCTCGGAAGGCTATTTTTAAATTCAATTTAAACGATATATTTTTAAAACTGAACAAACCACTTCCAAATTCAAATTTAAAAGTTCTATCACCTTCAGTATTATTAATATGAATTTTCCAAGCCTTTAAACTATTTTTAACAGGCTTAAAACTCCAGATTCAACATTTTACCAAATTTTTTTAATTGTTTAATTCAAAAATTAATTATCTAATAAATAGTGATATTTGAAATTCAGGCTAAAATTCACTTTTGAATATTTAAAACCAATTAAATATTCCCATTTCAAACATCCAAAATTCTGGGTCGTCACATTCCTCCCCCCTTAAAAGAATTCCGTCCCCGAAATTACTAGTTAAGAGGAATGATCTATAACCCATTAACTATTTCCTCAACCCAAATAGTTTTTAACAACTTGCCACAAATCTTTTTATCAAAGACATACTAACCCTCCTCTAACTTTCCAAACTTATTCATAAGTTCAAACAATGTTACTTACTTATCAATTCAAATTTAAATTTGAAACCAAATTTTTGAATTATCAAAACTTTCTCAAAATTTTTCTAACTCCCTAAATTTTCAAAATTTTTTGCCAGCGTCTCCTTTGCGCGGCTAGCTCGGTACAACTACAAAATGCCTCAACAGGCCCCCAGATTTCTAAAAGAAAACAAAAGCCAAGTGGCTAGATCAGAAACCCATCAAATTTCATACTGAAATTTTAAATACATACCTTATTGTCGAGCAAATTCAAATTTATCTTCGAAATCAAAATCCAATTCCATTTTCCTATAGCCTTTATAATCCATGTATACTTTACTTAACAACAATGTCAAAATTTACTTAGTGTATTCCCAATACCAAATTTACCTAAGAATTTCACCATTCATTTCTTAAATTTAGTATAAGCATTTCATATACTCATATTATTACTCTACCATTTTAGTCTTTGTATCCACTTATTTTAAAACTGGATTTCCAATTTCATATGAATTCATGAATTCAATTTGCTTCATTTTAGATATTGAATTCTATTTACCTTATCTCAATTTCAAATTTGAAATCATTTGTCGTTACTAGAAATTTTCAAAAATTCCAAATTTTTTTCTAACTCCCAAAATTTCAGATAATTTTGGCAGAGTCTCCTTTGTACAGAGGAGCTTTTGCAATTTGACAAGAGATATAAATATATATACATCGACCCACACGGTCGGAAAAACAAAAACAGTTCATATTTCCTATTTTTATTGCGTAGGCATACCTTATTTAGCATTTTTAAGCAAGCGGATTATTATTTTAGCATTTTGCATGACCCAATCCAGCCAAACGGCTTCCCTGAACCTGTTCTTACTCAATTTAAATGTGTAAGTGCCAAATATATGAAATTTATTAATATTTCACTTACTTTCAATGGCTAAACACATGCATTTTATAAGCAACATACACCAAACACTTTCCATGAGCAATTTATATGATTGCAAAACTAATTCAATTGCTTTCAATCAATTCATATGTCATTTCATTCAATTTTAAGGGTTTACAATTCAATTTCTTACATTCAATTCATTTTTAAACCAAACAAGCTCGTATTTAATTCAATTGATTTCAAAATCAATTTTATTTCACTTCTATCAATTCATTGAATTTATTTAATCTCGTTTCCATCAAACGATAATTTATTTCTACACAATTCGACTATATTCATGTGAATAAATAATTACTTAAGCTTATAACCATTTTAAATTGATTCCAACTCAATTTGTATTTAATTCCTTCCATTTAATTCATTCTCAACCATTTTATTTAGCTCGACACATTCCATGCTTGTATACTACTAACCATTCCCAAATTAATTCAACCCAAGCTTTTATTTAATGGTCTTCCATTCTTACTCGAAGTCGAGCTTCTAATTATTCTTAACTTAAGTTAATTTACTTCAATTTATCCCAACTTCAAGCTTAAGTTCACTTCTAGTTAATTTGATTCTCATCTAATCAAATTCCATTTAATTCAGTTAGCCCATCCATTTTAATTTTAATTCACATTCTCAATTTATCAAAATAATATCCAAGCACATATTTAACTCATTTATACTCAAATTGGATTTTATTTGAAACTCAAATCATTTTCTATTATAATCCAATTCCATTTCATTTGACAACATTTCCACTTACAATTAATTCATTCTCAATCCCAGTTGAATTTTATTTATAACCCGAGTTTATATCACAATTCAACTTCTATTTTACCAAATTGGGTTCCATTCCCAAATCTCACCAACATATTCAATTTCTAATTTATTCCAATTTAGTTTACTCCCACTTCCAATTCAATATTTGATTTCTATTTTCAATATCACTTCATTATTTGACTTGAGTTCAATCTAATTTATAATCCGAGTTTAGATTCCTATTTCACTTTCCAAAATACCAAATAAATTTTATTCTGGTTTATTACTTCACTTTTAGACTTATATAAGTCATCCACTTATTAATTTTTTCCACTTCCATTTTGAATTTAATTTTCTTTAATTTTTAATTTATTTCCAAATCAATTTAAATATTGAATTCCATTTTATTCTAACATATTCAAAATTTTATAAATTATCAACCCATTTATATTCTATAACAATCTCAAACCAACTCCACATTATTTAAACAATTTCACATATTTCAAAAGCATTTTTAAAATCAATCATATCCAAAATCCTTTGGTATCAAATTATCTTTTGAATTTTAAAACCAAACTCAGTTTTAAAGACATTACAATATAAACAATTTGGTAGCAATTCCTCTTTTGGAAACTCGAAAATGAACATCGATGATGCTGCAGTCACCACCGAAGTTATTTTCCAGCGACCGAAAGAGTTTAGTGCTTTTACTTCTTTCAAAAATATTTCAAATATTTTTAAATTCTAAATCTCACCAGATTTCAAATCCTATTCAAAAATATTTTCCAAATAATATCACCATTATTTCTTCAAAATCTTTGAAATTCATTTTCAAACTCAAAGGAATTTAAACTTCCCAAAATCCCAAATTTCAAATCCATCCAATTTATATTCAAACATTACTCTGGAATTTTTATTTCATTTCCAATTATAAATCACATTTATAACTCACGTTTATAAACTTCATTTGTATATGAATTTATTTCTTCACTTTTAGTTATGATTTCAATTTCTTATTCAATTTCCTCACAATAGTGACAATAATTAAATATTATCACTTCCTACCATCCAAGCAACCATATATATCTATAATAATTTCTGAAAATTATTTCTTTTATATACAAAAATAATTTGGGTAAAATTATTTCATTTACCCTATCAAAACAATACTGTGTCGGTTTATCTTGTTTAAGAGTTTAGAAACCCCTATCGATGTCGTGGCGTCCCACATATCGACCAGAATCCATAAACATTCAACCGATAAATCAACACAGTATAAAAACAAATTTTATATTCACTAACAAATACGCACTCGTACCTATTAATACACTCAAACTCATTCTAGAGTATTATGGACTCTATTTTCAAATGAGTAATCCCCACTAGAGCCAAGGTTCTCGCCAGCCTAAGCTCTGATACCAACTAAAACGACCCGCAGTTCCGTACCCCTTGACTTGACATTTATCTCCATCAACTCAACTCAAGAAGAATGGAAATACGAACCATTTGGTTAAAGAAGAAAGAGGTAAAAGAAGAAAATAGGAACAACATCAGAATCTCACAAACGCAGCGGAATAATATATAATATATAAATGACTGATGTTTACACAAAAAGAAACTATATCTGTTTTATACATTACATCATCAGAGTACAACACAATCAAACAAATATTGGACAGTTATATTAACTTGTCCTCACAAAAGCTGACTATACAGCTCATACTACACAGCGGAATATACTTCAAATACGAGTGATACATCTCGCCATCCAGCTCGTCTCCTGAGCTCTATAGCAGTCCATCCAAAATCTGTACCCTATAATACTCGGTCTGACCCGAGCTTTATAATAAAATAACACCCGAGTCAGTCTGGAAAACCAGCGTGAGAAAACACACTCAATTGGATTATTAAAGTTTTCCAAACCCTTTGAAATCAAAAGCATCTCGTAAGACCACGTCACAAATAAACATGTCGGGTTTTTACCTTACGATAGCCAAAATACTTTTATCAAATCCGTCCGATATTATAATAGTGTCTATAGAAAGTAAAATAGAATCTAGCTGAAATGCTTGCATCTCACGTTTCAGCAATAGTTGGGCACAATCAAAACCGTACAGGCACGTAGGGAGAATGGATTTCCAACAAATGACTAGGCACTGGGGTACCACCTGTCACAGTACCTGGTCTAGATTAGTGTACCGAGGATTATGCCCAATCCCCTGCAACACAAGACTGGGACTACCCCTTACTGGATAATCCCGAGTAAGATCACCCCACGGTTGGGATCAGCAACCGCACCACTAAGCCGAATATAAAAAGGGACATCTAGACAGGGATGACCTCACCCTAATGGGCGCTACCCACATAGCCTTACTACATAACCCCTGATTTTCAGTCATTCCCGGTTGATGAGGCTCGAGGCTAAACGTTACCTTTTTATAACATTTCACTTAGAATGCCCATCGTCCACCTGACGATGTTCCGAAAGCATTCATCCATACAGGTCCGTCCCGGGTTCGAACGGAACCGAAGGCACTACTCCTACTACATCCATTTTGGAATCACCCTTAGGATTAGTAGCAACTAGCCCTTGCACTTCACTGCTCCATCTTCGACTCCAAACTTGTTTTCCCTACAAAAACGTACAAACCGATTCGAAGTGGTTTTCGGGAGATAAATCCCGATCCCGGTCTCTTCGAAACGATCAACGCATTGGCCAAAATTGATAGTCGGTGATTTAACTATCAATTAACAATCACAAACATCCATCAAATCTTTAAATAATTTTCCAAATTATTTATTTACCTCACAAATATCTTCACAAGATATATTTCCATTTTCAACCCTTTTGAAAACGGTTTCAAAAACCGTCTTTCTCTCACGGAGTAAAATCCCCAAATATTTTCTATTTCCACTGGAATCACCAAGTACAAACACTTTAGATTTCTAAAATAATTTAAAATACTATATTATAAAATATACTTTAAACAAAACACTTAAACTAAAACTACTTTAATACTTTATTCAAAGATATATTCTTTAAGAATATTTAAAATAAAGCTACTTTATAAAACTAAATTTTCATCTTTTCAAATATAATACCAAGTCACCTCTAAATAATTACTACTAGAATAAATTTGAAAATAATACTTACTTTAAACTCAAACATTTAAAAATAATAAATTTTCTAAAACATACCTTTAAAACAACTTTAAAACTTTTAACTTATACTTAAAAATTTGCTTTGAAAACGTACTTGGCTATCCAGGGAAATATACTTCTCTTTCACATCTTTAAAAATAAATCACTATTTATTTTTAATCCCATTTACCCATTCTTTTTATAAATTCCCACCTTGAATTTTATCCTTCCAAATATCCACTGATATATTACTTCACTTTTATAAACCCAGTTTATAAATTCCATAGTCTCATCTTCCTTTTAAAATTCCAATTCCAAACATTTAATCAATTTTCAGTTTGATTTTCAAAATCAACCTATTTTATAATAAATTCCTTTATTTACTCAATATCATTCCAAACCCCATTTATTCCAAACTTACTTCTTAATTAGGATTTACAATCTTATTTAAACTGTAAATACCAATTTCATAAAATTCTTTTATTTCTTTCTATCCCACTTAAATTCTGAATTTAAAAATAAATCTTTTATTCCTTTAACTTGACATCACTTAAGTTTTTTTTTAAATTTATTTATTCCCATTTATTCAAAAATCCACTTTTCCATACTTGGAATTTGATTTATTAGAATTTAATATCACTTTTATTCCTTTCTAATTCATTCTTTACTTTATTCAAATTCTCTATAATTATTCTGCTTAAAAATTTCCTCTTTTATTTTCTTTTCCAAAAATCCAATTTTATATATTTTGGTAACTCAGTGCACCGAAATATATTCAAACAAACCATAGCATTCAATATTCCAATTATCAATATAATTAATCACAGAATATTAGATAATCTAAATAAATTTTTGAGGAATCCAGTTGGATCCCTCCAACCTGTTTCCCTGCATCCACAGACGTTAGCACAATGCCAGTTCCACTTCGAGGTGGAATATCGCGGTATATGGGATTATAAAATATCATCCGCTATTATGCGGCGCATAGGGTCTCATCCGCTATATAATGCGGGAAATCAATCACTCCAATATATATATATACTATCATATATAATATCACATCCCGTCAATTCAATCATTCAACCAATAATTTAAATTTAACTATTTAAATTTAAAAAGGAAATCCAAATGAGTGAGATTAACTCACCTTTGATTTTGTTTGCAATCCAATCCAAACCGGCTTGTTTCTTTTTAGATCTCAAACCTTGAATAAACATTTTATTAATATTTGAACTAATCGAATGATCAATTATTACTTAAATAACTTGAATAAATCAACTTATCATTTAATAATTTAATTTACTAAATTTCAGATGATCGTTAACCAACTTAGTTTACATTTTCTTTTCTGCCCAATTTATAAATTCAAAGACAGGTTATATATATATATATACTAATTCCTCAATAAATATACCGATTACTTAAAAGTTGACTGATTTTTATATATAAAATTATATATATATATATATTTCCTGACCAAATCATTAATTTCAAAGCCAGGTATATGTGTTTCATGATTACTTAAATAAACTACTAAATACCTTACTGTTAAATTTGAAAACAATTTATCCCAGACTAAAACATAAATTTTATAACAGTTTATATATATTTCTTGAATTAATCTAAAATATCTAATTTTCTATATAACCCTTATAATTTTTCCCAAAATCTTATATAAATTTTCTGTTAATTTCTGTATATATATAAACTTAAAATCTGCATATATATATCCTACTGTATATATTTTTCTGCTGTTCATTTACATTCTTCTTATTTTTTTATAAAAACACATATATATCTCAAATCAAAGAAAATACCTCATTGCCGATTTCCAACTCGAGATCGAATCGATCTCCATCTCTGCCGCCACCTCAACGTCCACCGGTGCCGCCAATACCAGTCACACGCACGAGCCTCCCACCATTTACGAACACCACACAAGCCCGTCATGCTCGCCACCCTCCTCGCGTGCTTCGATTTGGCTTCGCGAATCTTCCCCTTGCCTGCCTCCACTAGCACGAGCTTCGCACGAACAACGGCGAGCTACGATTCAAATTGAAAACGGTGGCCGATGGCGACGTCACCGCTTCGCCCAATCGCTCCCACAATCCCACTCGCCGCTCAAAACCCCTTAACGCAACTAACTCCAACTTCGAATTGGAGATGAGGGGCCGGCTCGAGTCAGATGAATTTGCGAAGGAAAGAGGCGTTCGATTCTTTGAGAAAATTGAGCTGACGATCTCGATTTGAGGAATAAGGAGAAGACATCACTTCCCTGTTCGATTCAAAAGGAAGGGGTTTTCGGTTAAAAATTTTGAAGGCTGCGATTTCTATATTTTCCGATGGCTTCGATTCGAGATATGGTAGGAGGCTCGGTTCTCACATAATATCGAACTGATCTTTGGGAAGAGAATGCTGCGTGATTTAAAAAGAAAAAGTGGGAACAAGAGGAGACTTTACGTGCTCGAATTAACAAGCTACAGTGACTTGAAATGGAAAGGAAAAAGCTCTGATGTGAAGTAAATGTGGCTGGGAATTAACCAATATAAAAAATATATATTTTTAATTAGATTCAAACCGTCTCGAATTCGCAACTAAAAATCTCGATCTCCTATCGAGGCATGCCGCTAGGCATTTATAATGTTATACCCGTATTCCGAACGCAATGGAAAAGGTTTCGAGTTCTAATTCGATCGTATGGAGAAGACAGCATTTTGGACCCAGTTATTATATTAAATTTCGATACAGATTTCAACGCGTTTATATATCGTATGGCTACACGACAACTCCAAACACTCCAAAAATTGAAATTCGACAATAATATAATATTACGGATCCAATGGAACTAGTTTCGTCGAATTCCGAGACTGTGCCTCGGAAGGCTATTTTTAAATTCAATTTAAACGATATATTTTTAAAACTGAACAAACCACTTTCAAATTAAAATTTAAAATTTCTATCACCTTCAGTATTATTAATATGAATTTTCCAAGCCATCAAACTATTTTTAACAGGCTTAAAACTCCATATTCAACATTTTACCAAAAAAAATTAATTGTTTAATTCAAAAATTAATTATCCAATAAATAGTGATATTTGAAATTCAGGCTAAAATTCACTTTTGAATATTTAAAACCAATTAAATATTCCCATTTCAAACATCCAAAATTCCGGGTCGTCACAGTTGTGGTCTGAGCTCGGAGAGTTGCTGAGCGGATCGGTGACTTGGGTCTGCGGTTACAGGAGGTGGGAAGGGGAGGTGAGGCAGAAGGTCAGAGGGGATGTTGATGGGCTGCCATGTGGTTGCTCGGTACGGGGTCGGTGATGGAAAAGATGGGAATCGTAGATGGCGCGGTGGTTCAAGGCGGAGATCGGAGCAGTGGCTGTTGCGATGAAGCTTGGGTCAGGGTGTAGAGGCTATTGCATGGACGTGAGGAAACAAGGACGTGGGCTATTCGGCAAGGCTGTGCCAGGAAGGGAATGAATTTAAGGGAGAGTGGGTTGTAAAAAGAAGAATATGAGCAGCCTCTCTCAAACAAATGCATGCAACCATAAAATATAATTTGTTTTTGTTTTTAAAAGTGACAGAACGAAGTGGAAGTTGAAGAGAACAAAAGAATGAACAACCAATGGAAACAACAATTATAATGAACCGGTAAAAATAGCAAAGGTCAACCATTGAATTCACAAAATAATAAAGGCTAGTGAACGTAGGTTTTCTCACGGAAACAAATGAATGACACAGGTAAGCTCAAAAGGTTCAAAACGGTTACAATACGGCTAACCGTTTTGACGATTTCGCCGAGTACCGGACACCGCAATGCAAAAATGAATATACTACGGAGATCGGCAGGAAGAGATGAATATAATGGTACACAGATATTAGAGATATGACCATCCAATCAAAACTCGATTTTTCGTTGCCGAAAATGCTGCTAGAACGCCGTAAACAAGATAAACGGGGCTAGAGCGGTCCAAATTTGGCGAAACGAATTATGACGTCTCACTTAGAAAATGATTTACAATTTTATTATGTAAAAATATTCATATTTCAAAAATATTTTGTTTTCATCAAATTTTAGTCGATTTTAAATTTTAAATTGAAAATTACACAACATAACAAACTTTTATGTTTACCAATGAAAATCTGCAATTTGCTATGTTTAAATAGACGCATACCAAATATTAAATTTTTGTTGCAAAATTTTATTCAAGAAAAATTCAGTTAATTACGTTATAAAAATCGTTAAAATTCCTGGGTCGTTACATAAATGATAGATGACAACTTTATATTAATGGTTCATAATCTTTAATATATTGAACTGAGTGATATAGACTTATGGAATAATGTATTTCTTATGGAATACGCTCATAATTCAAGTGTCAGACACATCAGAAATCATGGTATACATACTATAGGTATGTGCTTATTCTTTAAGTCTATTTATGGTTTCTTATTGTTCCGCCTTTAATTATATATTCGTTTTATATAAGTTTAATTATTATATAACTTCTATAATTTGATTTACTTATATAATAGTCTTATATATAACATTATATTAATTAAATATTATTTAATTGATTAAATTAATCTAATTAATTAACATATTAATTAAATTTTTTCTTATTTAATTAATTAAATTAATTAACAATTTAATTAATTTTTATATTATTCAATTAGATATTTTATATTAAATATTTATACTATAACATTTATAGTTATACATATATATCTTTAGATATTGGTATTTTTTATTTATTAATTAAATTTTAAATAATATATTTAATTAGACATTTTAATTAATTATTAATTTCAAAATTTTCTCATATATACGTAGATATTTACATCGTCATAAACAATTCAAGATAATGTAATATATATATATATATCATTATATTATATATATACACTTTAATAATTAACCATTTATTTAATTTATTAATCTAATTAATATTTAAATTTTCTTAAAATATATTTATTATATTTTCAAAACACTTTTGAAAATTTATATTATAACATTTATAACATATTTCTTATTTAAATTTAACTTTTAAATTTTATTTTAATTTCAAATTTTTTTTGAAAATTAGCCCAAGACTCAAATTTAAATTAGGTCTTTTCTATTAAGGATAACTTTTTGGGCTCACTTCACCTTTCGGGCTGGGCTGGGCCGGTAGGCAAGTAGGGTGGGGTACTTATTACCTAGCTTAGATAGTTCTTTTACTAAATAGATAAGCTTAATTAGTTAGCCCTAACCAGACTAGTTTATATCGCAAAGGTTATTGGGCTTTGATACCATTGTTGGAACTGGTTCAACACGTACCTGGTTAAATTGGTAGATTAATAAAAAATTGTCATTTGAATCTTATTGGGCCTCTAAAGTTTAAATATACTTAGATCAGATCTAAACTAATTTTAAATAACATTATTATTTTATTTAATTTGTATGTAAAGTTTTATTTTGATATTATAATTGTATTATACAATATAAAGATGTGTATCATATGTACATATGTGTGTACGTACACATGCAACTTATACTGTGTACATGGTTTAGCATGTCCATATATAAATGCTGGAATTTACATCGCAACAGACAAAGTAACCCCTCTGTATACATATGTGTCGTCTAACACATACACAGACATATACATATACATATATATACATGCAAACATATACATACATACACACATATATATAATTTAATATGGTAAAATATTATTTATAATATTATATATAGTTGCATAAATATAACATTGCAGAATAGTAATATTTGTAAATACAGGTATAAACAATTTCTAATTTTAAATTTCCAATTTCATATTTCAGATCTAGATCTAGATTGAAAATATCTTATATATTCAAATCTATTTTATAATAAACTATACTTATAAAAATAATATATATGTATTTTTTAAAACGAAAATAATAAATATAAATGTATATTTATATATTAAAATTAATGTTTAAAAATTAAATATATATATATATATATAAGGATGATATATATATATATCAAAACATAAATAAATAAATATGTATATGTTCATTAATAAACTTTTGGCGAATAGAAAATTATTTTTGTCTATTAAAACATACGATTTTAAATTTTCTTTTATCAAAACATTTTCCATATGGAAATTAGCTAAAATATAAAATTAATATATTTTTTTGAAAGTTTAATTTCATGACATTTAAATTTAGTGTTTATTAAGCATACATTTATATGTATTATAATATGTATATTTTGAATTAAGTTAATACATTATATTTCAAAAATATATTTGTATATTTAATTACCATTATATATATATATATATATAATTCTTTTTTTGATTTTATATTATTATTATGCACGTGATTTAATAAAATTTTATATGTAATATATATATATATATATATATATATATATATATATATATATATTAAAAAGTCAAGTTTTGTTTGAAAATCCCTTTAAAATTTTATTTAAATTCGAAATTTGTTTTTTTGGTCGTGAGCTGTATAAACACACATACACACATATACACACTAGTGTAAACCCGTGCTATGCACACGGGTTTTTGCCAAACAACTAATAAAATAATGCAATATTTTTTAAGTTTGATGATAACATGATTCATCAATCAAGGGCTTTCTTATTGGGAAAGGGGAGAGAGTAGTGGGAAGGAGAAGACTGAGGAGATTTAAGCTCTCGCGTTCGAGATTTTCTGTCGCCATTTTTTTGTGCTTTGTATCTGCTGGGTGTTTTGAGTCGGCAACCCTAGTTAGGGTTTATTTGATATGTGTTTTCGGGTTTGGTTGTTTTATGCCCGTTCCATTTCTTTGTTTTGATTGTATTGGGCCGGGCCCTTATACCTTCTTTCAAAAAAATGTTGTGTCCTTTTATAACATAGTTCCTTTAATGTTCTATGTGGATTGTACTTTGTTAGTGATTAATCAGAGCTGCAAAATCTATTAATTAGAGCTGCAAAATCTATCGCCTGGAACACCCTTTCATCATATTTTTTATATAGATGGACTGCCAACATAGGTAACAGTTTGTTATGTACACTTAATGAAGAAAAATAGAATGCAGTATGTAATTCCCCCCGATTTAGACAGCATTGTCAAAAAAAAACGTAGGTATAAGAGTGATAAATTGTATTTCCATTTGATATGACTGGAAAATTCATTTGTTGTAAAGGTAGAAAACACAATGAGATTAATCAGAGGACAACCGGTATAAAGACTTGAGTACATAGAAAAATGCAGTCTCGAACATAGTATAAACTGTGTTATATAATATGTACATGTTTGGAATGTATGCATGGCATGAGGCCAGTAAACAATTTTTTTAATATTAAGAAAAACAAAAGAAAAGGCAGATGTATAATTCTAGACAAAACTGAGAGCTGTATTTGGTTTGAATCTTCTTTAACTTCGTGTGTAATATGTCAGCAATGTTTGGTAGGTTGCATTTATCATCATTGTCTTTTTGGCTACAAATCCAAATTCTCACGCAGTTGTTGTCTTCGTTCTCTTACTGCAAAAGTGATTTGTCATATTTGGGACACTACTTTGATCCGAACATTTAGGAGATGTTTCATTGTTTGAACTGCAAGCATGCTCTCTTATGGAACTCATAAAAATTCAAATTTAGCTAGCAGTTATAGGCTCATGGTTCAATGTATATAAACTTTTGCACACAGAGTCTTCCAAAGATTGAATGATAACACATACATGAACATGCATATAGGCAATTCCCAAACGCAATTTCATAAACATGAATTAAGGAGTAATTGTAAGCAAATGATATCCTACTCGAGTATAATTCTACTCGATCATAAACATGAATTAAGGAGAAATTCCAAATAAATAAGAAATGACATCCTACTCGACTATATTTCTCAAATGGAAATATTAAAGAAAATATTTGTTTCCATCCCTCTTGGTAATCTAATTCCCAAACGCAATTCCATAAACATGAATTAAGAAGAAAAAATATCTATTTTAGCTTTATTTTCGATGAAGGTAATGCACACTCTAAGAGTTATGAGTTAATTTTAATTAACATCAATAATATATAAAATATCCAATATGTTTTTCTTTTATTTTACAAATTCTAAATTTTTAACTTTATTTTCCAGTAAAAATTTACAATTTATTAAATTTAATAAGAAATACCGTATTATTTTAAAACTCAATATGTATTGGTTTCATATGATACAAAAAAGATGTATTGTATAAGGTTTGAAGTCCCGTTTTCCGTTTCCGTTCCGGTCATTAGAAATTTTAAAATTTCGGTCCCGTTTCGGAATTTCTGAAAATTCCGTTTTAATTCCGGTTTGTGAATTCCGGTACTTCTTTTATATAAATACCAAACAAATATGCAATACTAATGTCAATTACGTTTAATTATTCAAGTTACATAGAAGATAAAAAACATACAACATAAAATTTTAATACCAAAAATTATTTCTCGGAGCATCATATAAATTTTGTCAATCGCTATCTTCATCTTGTGTCGGATTATAATATGCTGAAAAAGCATATTGTTGCATCTGATCCGAACTTAAAAATGTCGTCATCATATTATCAAAGGGTGATGGTTCGTCTTGTCTACTTGATGGTTCAGCAGCATATGGTGGCACTACAAGAAAATGTCCTATTAATAGCAAGTGGGGATTGCACGAAAATTTGTCTTGCTATAGTTATGTATGTTAGGGACATTCTGGGTAAAACATAGCTTGTGTTCACGACATCTTTGCCCTAAACGAAAATTTAGCGGTGAAATATTACGTTTCCCTCCACTTCTTATTCCTAGGCCGCCAAACATTCCTTTTCCCTTGCCTTCCAGTTTCCAAAATGGCCTCTACGAATCTCCTCTCCACTCACACAAATCGTCTTCAATCGTGAATCACTCCTCAGTTTGAAAGCTCGATTCCGCCACCGCTCTATACTTCAAAGCTCTCTGTGACATTCGAAGTCGATTCCTCCCTGAAGCTAAAAACGTGAATCTCAATGAAGCTAAAGCGCGATTCCTCCCTGAAGCTAAAGCTTGAAGAAGAAAGAGAACTTCAACTATCATGAACTTCGACCATTTTAGGTATATTTTTCAACTTCAACAGTTTTCTATTCATCCCTTATTATAAAATATTGTGCTCCAGTCATTACTTATTGTTTTATGTTACTGAAAAATGGTTTTTGGCTATTTTCCTGTTGATTTATCTACGTTCATACTCTGCTGGTCTTCATTAATTTTTATGCTTAATTTGGGATATTGTAGTAATTTATGTAGAAAAAGATGTATGATTTTGTTCTAAGTTCAAATTTATTTTTTTAATGTTCTTCGAGTTCCATTCAGTTGTGTGTCTGAGTTGGTAACCATGTGAGATCAATGTTAGCGATTATTTCCATAGTAGTTGAATATGTTTCTAACAATGTAAATTCTCCACCCTGCATTATTTTTTATATGATGTTGTTTATCAACTCATTTTCCATTTGTGTCGTATATGGAGTCATATATTTCTATATTTTTATCCTCCTGGTCTATGTAGAATGTATAATATGTCAAGTTCATTGTTATAAGTACCCACCTATGTCAGTCAGGCATAATTTTTAGTAAAAACTTATACCAGCATGTTTTGGGGCATCAACTAGTTTGGATTTTCACATAGCGAAAGGTTTTACGTTTGGTTTGTTAAAGTGGTAGGGTTATGCATGAGTTGTTTCTGCTTCGCTTTGTGTGCTACAGAACTCTTGGTTTTTTTCCACTCAATGAGCTTAGCTAAGGGCTTTGAATTATGGTTAGAAGCGAAAGATATGTTATGGGCCTATCAATTTGCAGTATTGAACATTAAAACCCCATTTATACTTTTAATTATTTAATTTTTTAAATGTTTAATTTTGTTTCTAAAATTTCGGCTATGGCATGAGATATCATTAGTCTGTGTTCAACGCCAATCAATCTTTGTATGCAGCAGCGTTTACCCTTTTTTGGTTGTTTACAATTAGTAGTCATGGAGCTTTTTTTGTTTGTTTGCATGATTATAAGTCATCATACTGCAAGTTTCAAAGTGATGTATAGTTGGAAATCCATAGCTAGCGACTTGTATTTTTGGTTGTTATGATGTGCATTAGTTGTATTTTTCTTGAGAGATTAATATCAAGTTATCATTAAGTTTTTATCAATTTATAAATTGGACAAATATGTGTTCACGTTGACAGGCATGGGAGATCCTTATATCTTCCACATATTGCATTTATTAACTTTCAATAGTAAAAATGATAAACTATTTTCTTCATATTTTACCACTTTAATTTGATAATATTTGATATGGTCACTGTTAAGCCTTTTCAACCCAACCGCCCCAACAATTGTTTGTGATAAAAGAAGGAATTTGAGAATGATAAAAAGCTTAATACCATTGATCAATCTAAGTTAAACAATATTAATATCTCTATTATGCCTGCTTTAAAATAAAGATAAAAAACATTGTACTAAACAAAAATCTATATTTAAGTTGTTAACTTTAAGTTCTGATTCGAGATATCCAATTAGATTGCTTGGACCATGAAATTAAAGACTATATATAACTGAAATGTTAGTCAGACATTCAACATGAACATGAAGGAAAATATTCAACTGTTAATGGATGTACACCATAAGCCAGTTGGAAATAATTTTTCCCCCATTTAAGGAACTTCAAATATGATTTTAATGCTTACTTTCATGTACTTTATTGCTTAGAAATTGTTGTACACACAATGTAGAGCTGTAATCAAAACATAACAATGATCTTTATTTAAATATGACTCAATGAAATATCAATTTGTGTTTGTTCTATGTCAAATGAATAAGATTATATTTGATCAAGTTTGACAATGCACAAGTATATTTTGCCCGTTGCATTTCTTTAGAGCATTACTGCTAGTAAATAATGTTTCCAACTGTTATACATTTTTGCAGCCATAAAGAGATTGATGTGAGCCTTCCTGATTGTTGTTATCAATGCAAAGCTCAATGGCCATAATCCTCCAAACAAAGAGGCAAGTCTTGTTTTTGTTTTGCATGTTATATGTTTACAGGACCTGAGCTTCAACAGTGGTTCATGCTTTGGTTAAAGAACAATTGACATTGGCTGTAGTAATATTTATAGAAAAATTAAGGGCATCATAACTTTGAGCTAGCTTAGCTTTAGTTACATCATTGTTGTATTCGGTTTCCCTTTTCCTTTATATTACCTTTTTAATTCCTTGCCGCATCACCGAAAAACAATATATATAATAATCTACTATTAATTTACTAATACAACACCTTTTTACCATAGTGCTGGATTATGGGCAACCGGGATTTACATTGATAGAGTGGTGATGTTTCCACAATATACTTTCATAGTAAGTGAATATGATATTATTCCTTTGATCTTTAGTTTACATAGAACAGGAGATACTTCTGATCTATTAGTCATGAAAATGAGAATGAAAAGTTGAATGATGTTCTGTTATCAAAGACTAAAACAGAAGCAAGTAGAAGATGAAAGAACCTTGAAAGAATTAACAGCCAAAATCAATCGAGTTCATCTTATGCAACAGTTCATTTCGGATGGTGAGACTATAATTGTAAGTTTTTCTGATTAATACTAAATTGGTTTATCACTTTATATATTTCTAGTGAGCATCAATTGACATATGCCATCCAGTTCTAATTCAAATTGGGTGACTTAAACTTGATGTTGGTAAAAAAACAAAAAGAAATAAAGCATTGATATTTACCTTTATATTCCATAACCGATCCTCACATTTAGACCCTTTACCCTTTTTTTCCTTTTAGGCATGGTTGTTGAGTAGCACATTTCTTTCGTTCCGCTAAATCAGCCTTATTTTCATGCAATTGTATGTATTACAATAGTTGGATTATACGCTGATTAGTATTCAGTGATATCCAATCCCTAAAGATTTGGTTAATGTTTAAATTCTAAATGATGTTTAGGCATGGGTGTATATTTGAAACTACTGGTTAATGTTTAAATTCTAAATGATGTGTATGGTTAACAAATCCACAATGTTAGAACTCTTGTGCTATCCTTTAATCTATGCGTACTCTAGCCCATTTTCCTGTTTCATTTAAACACTAAAGCTCTAGTTTTGACAAAATAGGTTGCATACTTAGAATCTAAAAATGTATTAAGTTTATATTTGAGTCAATATGAATCTCCATAAGATTACTTCACATGTAATGTACTAGAATAACTATCTGTAACCTTACTTAAAATAATACAGGAGCACAATCATAACTGCTACTGGTATATCTTTACCGTTATATATTATACCGTTTTATGTTATATACTTATACCATCAAATGGATATAATATTATAGTGTTCATATAAAATTTACAGTTAGTTATGATTAATTAACAATTACAGTTAGACATTGATACACAGAGTAGTTTGTAGCTGCGCTTATTTATAAATGCATTTGCTACTTAAGAACAAATAGTGATATGATCTATTTGGTAATGTATCAAAATCTTTTAATTATGATCAAAAAATCATTCAGGGAGAAGGTTGAATTTTTAAAACCGACCCCTCTCATGAGAACCTCTGGCTTGGCCATTGCCACTACATATAGGGATATTATTAGAATATATTGCTTGATCACTTTTAACTTGCTTCTTCGTGCTTGTCTTCCTGCATATATACGAAGTTATCTGTGACTCTTCTTTCTACTCATTGTATAATAAATTACAAAATATGGTCAAAATAGTGGAAAAGGTCATCATCTGTTATAGGGTAAGTGGTTTTCGATTAAATGATCTAAAGGTGTGATCATGTCTGGTAAGTGGTTTTCAATTTAAATGACTTCTTATATTATTATTCTAGCTCTCCTTGCAATTGTTGCTTCTGTGGCATTTGCTGCTGATCCTAGTCCTTTGCAGGACTTCTGTGTTGGCATCAAAATGCCCGATGGTACCATTTTACATTTGTTTAAATAGATCTACCCGTATTGATAATGAATTGCATAGAAAGAAAAAAACGTGTACCCTTTATTGCAGTATTTGTGAACGGACTAGTATGCAAGGACCCAAAGATGGCAGTACCGGAAGACTTCTTCTTTCAAGGGCTCGACAAGCCTGGAAATACATACAACAACGTGGGATCAAACGTTACTCTTGTTAACGTAGAGAGAATTCTTGGCCTGAACACTCTTGGCATTTCTCTGGCAAGAATAGACTATGCACCTTATGGGCTCAACCCACCACACACTCATCCTCGTGCAAGTGAGATCCTAACCGTGGTTGAAGGAACTCTCTATGTTGGATTTGTCACTTCCAATCCTGACAACAAACTCTTCACCAAGGTAATTAATTGTTTGTATTTGTATATGATGATCATTCATGAAAATAAATAAAGATGCTCGTTAACTTGATAATAGGTCCTTCAAAAGGGTGATGTGTTTGTGTTCCCGCAAGGACTGATCCATTTTCAGTTCAATCCTGGGCATTTGACGGCGGTTGCATTTGCAGGACTTGGAAGCCAGAATCCGGGTACTATTACAATTGCTAATGCGGTTTACTTGTGTTTAAAGAATCGTTGCCATTTTTACATTTTTTGTTGCATAGCTAAATTTGAAATCTACAAGAAAGAAAAGAATAATTCTAAGCATTTCCTTTTTTCCTCTAATCTATATGCATCTACCCATATGTTGATCGCTTGCTATGTATAACCTCTTTCTCCATTTGTGTGTGTATGCTTATATTCGAACCTCCCTATTTGTTTGCTTGTCTGTTTGTCTTTCTCTCATTACCAATATTTATTATTCCGACTAACTATATCCTTCCTTTTTTTCAAATGTTACGTGTACAGTTCAAACTACATGTCCCTTCTCACAATTGAGTTACTTATGTATTATTTTTTAACCGCCTATCTGATTTTTTGGTGAAGTGGGACATAGATGTGATGAAATAGTAAAATATATTATTATACCATAGCACATTAGCTGATATATTTTAGTCCATTACAAAACTGCATTACAACCTACCTGCTTTAAAAAAAAATATGTCACTGCTATATACAAATTTTTTTCCCCTGTTATAACTGAGTAACAGACAACATTTCCAGGTCATTCAACATTTTATAACTACGTATAATCAACCAATTAATCTGCTACAGACAACCTTTTATATTCACTTGGTTTTAAGGAAGTAAGTACTATGATTTTACCTTGCATGATTTATGGAATCTTAGTAGTTGTATGTTCTTTGTTATTTAACGAACTAGAAACTAAAATTCAGAAAATATCGTCGAATCAATAATTAATACCCATACATTGTTTCATTAGGTTACACCATGAAGAACTTCAAATGATGGAAGGATATCTAAAAAAATTTCACTGGGTTCAAGGCTTAGTATGCACATATTCGAAACATGAATCCTTTGCTTATTGTTACATTTGTTTAATAGAGCTCAGCTTGCAAAGGCATATCAGACAGCTGGCATGCTATTTGAAGTGCTTTGTACTGTTAACAAGACTGAGAAAGTCAAAGAAGTTTCTCCTGAGGTTTGTGTGTTTTTCTCCTTGTACTTTTCAACTAGTGTAAATTCAGTTCAGTTATTGTTGCTAGCATATAGAAAAAAGAAGAGATTAAGTTTGAGATTAAGTTTATTGTAAATTTCTTATCTTCATATTATATTTCTTTTATAATTGATTTCATCTTTAACATTTGTTGGCTGCATCCATTATTGTTCTGTTTTCTTCAAAAAATTCTGAGTTGCATGCCCAAATATATGACCATACTCACATTTTAGTTGTTTATATTTTATAATCATAAAAAACAGATGTACACCTGAAAAGTTTCACCTGTCCTTGTACAAAGATATGAAAAGTGTGCATGGTAATGTTGTTTTTGTTTCACCGGAAATTGTACAAAAATTTGTGTCCTATCCTAGTTTGCTGTTTCACCTGAGAGGAAGTGGGTGATTGGGTTTTGCTATTTAAATCATATTTATAACTGAAAATGCAGGTTTTGTTCTTCTGCATTGTATAATGCCTGGTAATAATCCGCTTCTTGTTGCCTGGTAATAATCTCTGGTATAGTCAGATGTAGAATACCTATAACCGGGGAGATTGTTAGAAGTATATCTGCCATCATAATTACGTTGATCTTCATGTTCAACGTTCAAATTTCTATTTCTTTGTCCACTAGAGTCATCTACATCTCTTCTAGAATAATTTTGGATATGTCTTTGAGAATCATCAAAAGTGGAACCAACACCATAACCACTAGAACCAATACCGTCACCACTAGCATTACCTTAATCATAATTTGATGAACTATGATTTTCAGTATTTTCTGCAGATACATTATCATTGTCTGACCAAGGATTATCGCTTGCATTATCAAGTAGTGGATTCTCAGCTTTTCTAGTCCAATCTGCAAGTGGATCCTCCTCATGAAATATATAATCCAGGTCAATAAGTTGATCAGTTATTTGTTGTCGTTTAGCATGTCGTACTCTTAATCGCATATTATAATATACAAATACAAGTTTTTCTAAGTTCTCCATTTTTATTCTGTTTATTAACTTCGTGTGAATCATCGCAAATGTAGTCCAGTTTCTTTCACAATTTGAAGAAGAAACTGTTTGGCTAAGAATACGCATAGCTATGCGTGTTAAATTTGGAGCAGTTTTCTTGCTAATTATTGACCACCACATAGTTGGAAGACACGACTTAACTGCATGTTTCGCTTTTGTTGAACCAAATACACCAAGTTTCACTCTGTATTTTTTCACCTACACAACATTCATTAATAAACCAAGTTAATCTTTGTGCTAAATATAATAACATGAATCATGAGTAGTTTAATAATTTTTTTATTACCTCTTTTGAAATTTCAATTTGCATAGCAATATCAAGTACCATTTTTTCAAGAACATTTGTCCATCCATTTAACACTTCAGCATCGTTTATTGCATTGTCTCCATATTGTATATGAGAATTGAGAAAATAACCTAAAACAATTTGATAGTTTAAAAAAATATTGACATGATATGTACTTTTATAATTGTGAAATAATTAAAAAAAATTACCTGCTGCATGAATAGGTCGGTGAAATTGTCACTACAACAAAAACACCATACTACAACGCCCTTTTTACAACGGGCATTGACTGCGCGTTGTAATAGAATGCTATTACAACGGTCCTTTCAGGCCCGTTGTAATAGATGCTCTATACAATGCCCTTTTTACAATGGGCTATGACTGCCCGTTGTCATAGAATGTTATTGCAACGGTTCTTTCAGGCCTATTGTAATAGATGTCAATTTTACAACGTTCACAAAATGACCGTTGCAATAGATGCCAATTTTACAATGACCATAAACGTTGTAATTCCTGCCCGCCTAAATTTCATGCCATATTTCTCCTCTTTATTACTGCCCGCCTAAATTTCTCTCCACACTTCTCTGAAAACCCGCTTTAGCCCTAAATCCCTTCTTCAACCCACGAAGCCCACTCAAATCCAATCCCCGCTTTAACTCTAAATCCCTGCTTCAACCCTCGAATTCCTCTCAAATCCAATCCGCCACCCACAAATTCCTCTCAAATTTGACGTTCTATTGTTGCAACTCTTGGGGATGGAAGTGCTAGGTGGCTGCTTCTCTGGCACTGCTTGTGGCGGCCTCCGTTATGTTTGGGTTTTCTGCTCCGAGTCCGTTCACTGCTCGGTTATCCTTCTCCCTGTCTGATGGCAAATCTGGTGATCATGATATAAAGGTACCTCCTTTTTTACTTACCATCTAGTTATGTACTTAACGGAGTTTACTGAATTTATATTTTTGTCTTTTTTTAATTCTTTTAGCCGGTGAATTTTACTTGCGCTGTACTGGCTGCACCGCCTCTAGTGAGGTAATTTAGTGATCGAATCTTGCATTCAAACTCCAGTTGTTTAATTGTCTGCTTTTATAACCGAAGTCTTAAATTTCAGAGGTTTTCTTCCTATTGTTTGTTTATTTGTATATCACAGGGTGTATGCTGGCTAATAATGATAGACATGTAGAATAACCTGAATCGAACGTATCATACAGCTTTCATACATCAAATATTTATTCCACCCTAGCTTGCAAAGTAACATTGTAAACCATCTACAGGCTGTTCTACTGCCAGTATGGTAATTGTTGTTGAAAATGTGATACAAGCTCAGAACATGCAAAATTGTGTGTCTTGACTTTTGAGTGTTAATTTAATGTGTGAGCTTGCCAGCTTCTTGTCTTAAATCCTTTTTAAAGATTGTTTAATAACAGTTTAGTTTTTAGGTAGCTTTGATTGAATAGTAGTAACCAAGTGCTTTAATGTTTTCAGACATCCAAAATGATAAACTGTTTCAGTTTTGAAATGCTTTTTATTAATATTTTTTGATACTAACCAATTTTTAGTTTATTAATACCAGAAATGTAAATAGTTGCTTAAAAAGTAATTTTTATACTTGTCAATTCTGTATGTTTTTCAATATTTTTTATGCTTACATCATTTTTGAGCTGTTAGTCAGAAAGCTTTATTGGAATTTGATTAAAGCCAGAGCTGTGAAAGCTTTGTAAAGCCGAGGATGATCGTCATCCACAAATGCATCAGGAGTTTCAACTTTTCCATCATTAGGCGCTGTTATAAACAAAGGAATTGTTATTCTCAAACCCACCTCCTTGCATATTACCCGGTGCTTCACGTTATGAAGTCTCCCGTTGCTCCAAGCCTTCCTTACATAACAATTCATATATAAATGTTTTATTACCAGTTTTTACGTAAAATCCGTCAAGTCAACTCTAAAAATTCATTCTATATTTAATTACCTTTGCGACGTCTCCGAGAAACACAATAAACGAACCTAGAACAGGATCTACAGCAAGATATGACCCAGACTTGTCCATTATCTCTAGCCCACCAATTAGTTCATCTTCTTGAAGTATTGTCAAAAATCCAGAGTCCGTATGTGTTATTACACCCACTGAGCCCAATGATTCTTTATCAAAGTTGTATTTATTTGGTCTTAAGAGACCCGACCATCCTTTAAACGAATATTCATAACCCAGACTATTTTGTTGTAGTGCATGTTCATATTTGGTTTTTTTTTCTATGTAGAATGTTCTAAAGTATTTTGTTCAAATTTTGCATGATAAAGGTCTATGGTTTGTGTTTTATGAAGTAGGTCGCCTGAAACAAATTCACTTAGGTAACTATGATTTTTTTTAAGTGTGAGATTCATTTAGTTCTCAGTTTATGTTAGTTGAATCAGGGCCTCACTCTTTATTTTCAATGCAAAGTTACTAAACCCAAATGAGTATTATAGGATGTACATTTTATTACATGCTGTCATAAACATGAGCCAATATGTATTAGCAGGCACTTGCAAGAACATGGAAAGAAGCATGCAAGGTGTATGATGCATCAATAGAGATTCCATCAGGCTATATTTTTCCACTGAAACCGCTAAATTTTCAAGGTACTTGCATGCCTAATCTTAATCTTCAAGTATTGTTAACTTTCTAAGTTAATGTTAACTCACTTTTAGATACATAGGATAATAAAATTCGAAGAAGAAAAATGTACTACCAACATCATGATTACTGTAAAGTAAAATCGAAATAAAACAGGAGACCATGCACCAAACCATTCGTCATTTGCACATAATAAGTTTAATAAGACTGATCTACAAACCAAAGTTGATGACCTAGAGTCAAATTATATATAAAACCTGCTTTTTTTTAATTTAATGCTTGAACATATCCGTTGATTTAAACTTTTAAATTTTACAGTTTTGTGGATTCATTTACTTTGTTCTAATGCAAGTAGTAGAGATGTTAAGTTTGGCAAAATGGGCTTTAGAGCAACTGGTAATCTCTTTAAACATTTCATGTATACAAATGAAAGTAGCATAAAAGCTTAATGAATATGAATGCTATTTGTACATGTACTTGACTGAAAATACAAACTTGCATTACATGAAATTTACTAATAGTAAAAACTAGGAACTTAATTAGAACAAAGACTTGACAGAAACAATAATTAGAATGTAAACCTAATAAGTTGAGGCTTTGTCCTGTTAACAAAGCAAACAATTCAGACAAATTTTTTTCCAATACTAGATCCAGTACTTTTCTGTTGTAGAAACAAATACTACTTTCTTAATATATAATAAAATACCGTCTTTACCACTGCAATCTCTCATACATTTGAGCAGCAGAACAATTGAATCCATGAATACTATGTTTCAACAAACTATATTTTGTAACTTTATTATGACAATAAGCTTATATGTTCCGAACCTTGAAACTAAAAAGCATAAATTGAATTAAACATGAATTTACAAAAATGCGCATACTGGAAAGTATTACTCTCCACAATTGTCCATTTGTCTGATTTGAGTATTTGCAGTTCACAAAGCTATTTTGTAAATGATAAAAGACAGGAACATGCAAAATTATTATAAAAAATTATTAAAAATGATGGGATGCCCTTTTTTTCAAAATTGGGCTGACTGCCCTACATACCTGGAAATACCCCATACCTCAGGTCTGTTTATTACATTTTCGCAAGGAATTTCATTTGTATAAGATGACATAACTTTTAATGAAATTTATTTGATTTTGTCTTACATATTTTCTATTTGTTATAGGGTGAAATTCATCATGTCATTAATCCTGATCCATATCGCGGTGCATTTGGATCCGATGCTTCCCGTTATGCCAAAGAGGTTGAAGACCACATCACCTACGGAACTTCCGGAAAAGTTGCAGGATTTATTGCGGAAACTTTTCAGGTTTTTGGCAAGAATTTTATTATATTTATCTCAAAAAATTATGATAAAATATGATCATGTTTAAACAGTTTTTTTCCCAACAATTTGTAGGGAGTGGGAGGTGCAGTTGAACTAGCACCTGGGTATTTGAAATTGGTATATGACACTGTTCGCAAAGCTGGTGGTGTATGCATAGCTAATGAAGTTCAGAGTGGGTTTGGTCGTACTGGCAGTAATTAATGGGGATTCGAAACTCAAGGTGTCATTCCAGACATTGTTACAATGGCAAAGGTCTCTGATTACTTATCCTCTTCTTAGATGCCATAAGCTCCTTATAGTATTATGTACCGATCTTATGATACATCATATAACGGGAAATGGATTTACTGCTGTCTTAGTTCTTTGATTACACAAGCTATTCTTTAGGGTTATTATGACAAGGGTAGGACATTGTATGTACTGTTATACTAAATATAGAGTGCTTAATGTAGGGTATTGGCAATGGCTTGCCACTAGGGGCAGTAGTGACAACTACTGAGATAGCTCAAGTGATGTCTCAAAAGATACAGTTCAATACATTCGGTGGAAACCCTGTATGTTCTGCTGGGGGACTTGAAGTGCTTAAAGTTATCGACAAGGAGAAGCGTCAAAGCCATTGTGTCGATGTTGGTTCTCATTTGATTCACAGATTGACTGTACTTCAGCAAAAGCATGAAAGTAAACTCTTTTACACTTGATCTTCTCTTCTATACTGTCACACTAAATATAATGTTGCCCATTGTATTATTTGGCTAGCTGAGCTTAATGTTGAACCAAATTCTCGTGTTATCAAATTTTGAAAGCATTTGTGAATCTTTTTCAGTTATTGGAGACATAAGAGGGAGGGGATTGATGCTGGGAGTAGAGCTAGTCACGGATAGAGAAGAAAAAACTCCAGCTAAGGAAGAAACTGCAGTATTGTTTGAAAAGCTTAATGGTATATGATTGCACCTTTAAGCCTTTGTTATTCAGTTTTGACAGTTGCATAATCTTTTGAGTTTGTTTCCGTTGCATAATCTTTTGAAAAGCTTAAAGGTAAAACCATAATCCCACGGCTTGTGATTTCTGACTTTGTTAATTTCATTTACTTTTTTGAGTTTATTAATTGTGAGCGGAGCAGATAAATATCTTATATTCATGCTTATCCATAGCTATGGATGTCTAATATCGGATAATGGTTTCGGATGCAAATGCCGATGTCACTATCCACGTTCAAAAGTATCCGTTGACAGACCTATTTTAAATTACATTTTGAAAAAATAACTTTATTAGTGCTATTTAAAGTACTCCAAGTATACAATGTCTCTTTTTGTCACATTGATGAAAAAATGATCTCTTAATTGTGAAACAGTTTTGAAATTTCTAATATCCGTGGTTTTGAAATTTAAACTACCAGTTCTTAAGTATTCTTTAGTGGTCAAAACTTAAAAATAGGAATAACTTGTTATGATTCGTTCCATGCACAGCACATACAGTGACCAGTAGAAAGACCAAAGCATAGTAGTAAGATGCTTGTTTTTCTTTCCGAGGAAAAAACAGAGACATCCACCACCACATATGAGCCTTGTTGCTATCTTTCCGAGGAAGAAATATAGATGCAGACTATCAAAGAGGCCGTTGGATCAACCGTCGCGTGGCATAAAGACTCCATCTCTGTGGTATAGTATGATTGTACTTAGAACATGATATTTGTAGCGGACTGTTATGTGTTAATGCTTTATGTATTTGGCATGTAAACTTATCTAACTTTTTGGAGTGTTAGAATTCTATGACTCTAGCTTTTAGTCTTTTTGTATGTGATTTTAATTAGTTTACGACAATATTTAGTATTAGTATGAATGTATTGCATGGATGCTGCTGTAATTTTTTTTTAAATTTGCATTTATTTTGCAACGGGCAATGTGCATTGTTATATGAGTTTATAAAACGGTCAATGCATGTTGTGAAACAGGCTATGCAACTAGTATGGTTAGTCTATTGCAACGGATTTTGGCCGTTATATTATAGTCTATTACAACGGTCATAACCCGTTGTAAAAAGGTATACTGCAACGGTTTTTACAACGTGCTTTGCCTGTTGTAAAATGTGGTGGATCTATTACAACGAGGCCTATTACAACGGGCACATGCCCGTTGTGAAAACCGTATTACAACGGGCATTGCCCGTTGTAAAAAGACTGTTTTGTTGTAGTGTGTCTTTCCCATCTTTTATCGATTATATTCCACCACTTTTGATACTGTCTTGCACCAACATTTTCTTAATCGATTCCTTCACTCGATCCATTGCTTCATACAGATATCTCATCTCCGCTTTATCATCATTGTCCACCATTCTTAAAACTTTTACAAGTGGACTAAATACGAGAATAATAGCAGCAATATTAGCCCAAAATTTATCACTGTGAATCAAGTTATAGATAAGAATTGCTGTTTGTTTTATCTTTAGGACCAAGTTTAGGAATCTTTGCCCTCCACTCCCTCGAATAAATCATTTTTCTTAGATTCTCCTTATGTGTGTATATGGATTCTAATGCAATAAAGTGAGTAGCAAACCTAGTTATTGCTAGCCGGATCAGTTCTTTATTATTGGTTTCTTTTCTCATTATGGTAAGTAACCAACCATGATTGTATATGAATCCTGTTATTGACTAACAATTTGAAATAATCGTTTTTACCTCGATTTCTTTTGAAATATCTTCAAGAATCAAATCGATACAATGTGCTGCACATGGTGTCCAATATAGTTTCCTTTTTTTCCATCAGTAGTTGGCCAGCAGCTTTGTAATTTGCTCCATTATCGGTTACTATTTGCACAATTCTATCTTCTCCAATAAAATTAACAACATTATGCATTAGACCACAAATATACTCAGCACTTTGAAATTTGTCAATGGCATCTATAGATTTAAGAAAGACAGATCCTTGGGTAGAATACACAAGAAAATTTATGATTTTTCTTCTATTCTGTACACTCCAACCATCACACATCAATGTACAACCATACTCATCCCAAAAGTTGGAGTAAGTGTCAATGTGTTGTTTGATTTCAGCACACTCTAAATCTAAATATGTTTTTGATAATTCATGTGTCGTGGGTCCTTTAATTCCAAGACCAGCTTCTTGAATGACCTCTACCATAGTTTCATAGTAAGGACTATTCGCAGCATTGTGTGGGATATGATTAAAGTAAAAAAAAATTGATATTGCACGACCTATGTGTTTTTTTGCATCTTTAATGCCTTTTATTGCAGTTCTAATAGAAGTTTGAGTTCTACCTCCTCGCTTTTGCACATAGGGATCAATTCTTCCAGCTGCTTGTGTTGCTAAATCGTCATCTATTCTGTTTGATTTTGAACGCTTTAGTCCGCTAGATCGTATATCTGTTCCGCTAGATCCTACACCTGACCGTTGTCTCTCTTCGTTCATATAACTTTCTTTACTTTCTTGAAAGACCCCCCGAACCTCTCTATCATCTTCACTTCCACTACTGTCGCACTACGCCATAGATGGCCTATTGCAACGAAATTACAAGGTGTTGCTAGCTACAATGTAACGATAGCTATGCTGATTTTTGTCTATTGCAACATTCACTTCAATGTGTTAGCATAGATATTAGCAAAATGTTGCAGTAGCTATAAATATATTCAAATTAAAAAAATTAATAAAATTTTACACCTCAGCAATCCACACCATCATTTAAAACAAAATCTCAACCATCAATCCACACCTTAGCAATTTCCATTTCCCGCTTTACTTTTCTTTCTCGTTCCCCTCCGTGTGAAAATTAGGGCACGCGATTTTTCTTTCTCGTTCCTCTCTGTGAAAACTAGGGCACGCGATTCCAGTTGCTTTGATGCTCTGATTGATCGAATCTAGTGTGAGAAACGTTCCTGGTAGCTTTCTCCTTCGTTCTCCTTGATTGATTGCTCGAATTGCTTTGACTTCGTCGTCGGGTGCGATGTGATATTATTTGGTATGTATTCTGCCTTCTGGTTTACTTGATTATTCTCGATTTTGGTTACACTCGCACGCTTTTGTCGATGATGAATTGGGATTTATTTATATGCTTTATTTCCTAATCTCGAGTTTAATCTTTCTGTTGGACTTTGAGAAATCTGCTATGTTGGATTGCGATGATGTATTGGTATGTTGGATTTTGGTTCACTGGCTTGATTTTGCTTTGCCGATGATGAATTGCGATGTGATATTATTTGGTATGTTGGATTTTGGTTCACTAGCTTGTTTTTGATTTCTGATCTGAGCTTGTTAGCTCCTTTCTACTGCATTTGTTAAACCAGAACTTGAACCTTTGTTAAACTTGTTCACATGCTTTTTTTTTCTTTTTTTCTTTCTTCTTGTTTGCAACTTAAAACTGAAGAAGCTTTGAACCGGAATGGACTTCAGATATGTATTTTGAGAAGGTTACAGGCTGAGTTCTTCCTTGTTTAAAATGAATTACAGGTTTGGCTTGTTTTACTTTACATTGTTTGAATGAACGAAAATAAGAAGGAGCTAGATAAATAGAACAAGTATGTAGAGCTATGATTTTGCTGGTACAAGATTTTTTTATTTTGATCAGAGATTTTTATCTCTTTAGCTTATCAGGCAAGTTTGGTTTTGGGGCTGAGATGATTTTCAACATTTTCGAATTGACTTAAGTGTGCTAGCATTTAATGTTTTAAGTACTTTATGTCCTATTTAGCTCATATCATATTTTCATGTTCATAGATATTCTTGCCTTGCCTCGCAAATTTTACAGGCAACCCATATACAAAGCCTGGTTTGTAATTATACCTCATGTACATATTTCTATATTAAATTTTGCTTTGTACATCTTGTATGAATTTTATTTTGTTTTAGATTTGTCTCTTTTTGCCTGCGAATCCAGATATTGCTATAGTGTAAATATTTTTATATTTAATTTTGTCTTAGACTTGTTACTTGCATATATATGGTTATGGCACATATATTTCATAGTTTATATAATTCTATAATCTTAGAATTACCTTTTGTGTTCATCTTATATATATATATTTACATAACCGTAAATTTATTTGATATATTTATTTCTATTCTAAACTCCAACTACCAAATACTTCATTTACTTCTTGATTGTTTATTCTTATTTTTAAGCTTACTATCACATTCAATTTATATTCATAACTACTATTTTTATTCTTATATTTATTAACACGATTATTCATTTTACTTATATACGATATTGATAAGGTTTATTTTATTCTAACATTTTCCTAGGTTATAACTATGTATATATATTTTAAATCAAAAGTAATTAAGGTAGGGTTCTATTTCAATTTAAGATAGATATTATTATAATTGTAATTTGAACTCTTTATTATAAATTTCAAATCAGTATTTCTTCCAAATACATTAACTATTTATTAAAATAATACTGCAAAAAATCTGGGATGTCACATCCCTCCCCCCTTAAAACTTTTCGTCCTCGAAAAGGAACGAAACCAGATTTTACTAAATGCTTAAAATCCGATAAATTTTTCTTGATCATTCTTAAACTACTTTAAAAATCTATATAATATTTCTAAAATAGTTTTTATAAAAATACTTTTATAACTCGATGTTTCGATAAGTCCATACTCGTTCTCATAGAGATTCGGTCATACGTTGATCAGGCGTACGACTGAAAATCTATAAGTGCTTGGCAGACCCGTTTCAACATCCAGTGAAAATATTTGGGAAAATAATTTTATTGGAAATAGGGAAAACAGATTTTGGAAATAGAGGAATATTTCTAGTGAGAAGGCTCTGGAAATCATCACACCCATCCATGGTCGCAGTTACATCCTGGGTTACGTTGCCATCGCAGCAAAAGTCCATGTAACTGATTACACCATAGAACCCACAACAGATCACAGTTACATCCAGGGTTACGTTGCCATCATAGCAAAAGTCCATGTAACTGTAGGCTCTCAGCGGCCTCTCGATTACGCTGTCAAAATGAAACTTCTCCACTCTCACATAGGTCGCAGTCTACCGATGTAAAATCAAACGCAGACTGTTGGCTCTCAGCGGCACACACGACTTTCGCTATGTTACCATAGTGTCGCAGTCTACCGATATAAAATCAAACGTAGACTGTTGGCTCTCAACGGCACACACGACTTTCGCTATGGTCTGCAGTAGATCGCAGTGACATCGAGTTACACTGTCGTCACAGCATAACCCAAATGCCTCTGTAGGCACCAGCCCCTCGACTTTCGCTACACAATAATCCTCAGGAACTAGTTTTGTCCGGACTCCTCACAGGATCAACTTTAGAACCTCTCCCTTAGAGGCTCAAGGCAGTGCCACCCTGTGGCACTCCGGAGAAGTTCATTTCAAGGGAGCGCCTTTTTCCCCAGAGCCAATCTCAAAACACTTTATACTATACACATATAGTATTTTACAAATCATACACCTAGTATGAATTTCAAATATAAGCCTTTACACAAAATCGATTCTCAAAATCGATAATCCACAAACTAGGCTTCCCAAATCTCAATATTGATTTTCCTCAAAAATCAAAAGCCTTTTTCAATCCATAGGTTCTCAAAACCTTTCCTCAAAATCACTTCCAAAATCATTTTCACAAAAATCCATATATATATATAATAAATCTTGAAACCTTTTGAATCAAATTTTATACTTGTATAAATCCACTTTTGTACTTCAAATATTCCCAAAACTCTTTTCTTTTGGCTATAGCTTCAACAAGGTGGTTTTTATCTTATTTATCAAAGGTATACAAATTTTAAATTTCCTTTTCTTTCCAAACAAATATTAAATTTAAATTCTAAACCTGCTTAAATTACTTACTTTTATTATAAAGTAAAATTTTAATTAGTAAGATACCCAATTTCCACTTTACTTCCATAAAGTTAAGTTCTACTATAGAAATATCAAATTTTAATTTATTTTATTGAAGGTCATCATATATTCACAAAATATACTTTCAATTTCAAAAATCATTTACAGTTCTTTATCCACAAATTTTCAAAATCAATTTTATTCAAACCGTACGATGTTCACATATCATCCGTACGCAATATCAATCTGATCGTTTACTCGATCACATAATTTCACTTCCGAACTAGTATTGTCCCCCCGACTTCCTAGTGCGGACTCAGATCTGGTTTCTCGATCTGAAACCGTCATCCTCCTTGCATAGTCACAACTATGATAGAGAATATCCAGAATCAATCAAAAATCCATATCCAGGTTCGCCGTCGAAAATCGAGCGAAAAATCCCAACTCGGATCGATAATACTATCTCGAAATTCTGTGCTCGAATCTGGACCAAATCATCATGCGAATAGAATAATATACGTACATCCTACGTGTTTAACTTCATTGATTATTAACCAAATCAATTTCCTTCCTATTCACATTCACTTTAATTTTCATTCACTTATTCACATTTGCTTTAATGCCCACTTGGATCATCACTCAATTCTTATCTCAGTTGGGTATTTAACCAATAACAGTTTGAACTCCGACCAGTTTAGAAATAGCTTGAAATTGTAAAAACAGATAAGTAGTTGAAAAATAATTAATAGTTTGCAAAATAACTGTAAAATAGTCAACTAACATAGAATAGTTGAAAAATAGTTAAATAGTTTTCAAAAATTGTACATAATTGCAAAATAGTTGTAAAATGATAATTACTTTGTGAAATAGATGAAAAATAGTAATTAGTTTATAAAACAATTGAAAAATTCCTTAATAGTTCCCAAAAAAAATAAGTATAAGATAGTTTGGCTTTTTAAAAAATAAAGATTGTATAGTAAGTAGCTTGGAAAAATAGATTTATATTAAAACAATTTATATTGAAAATAGTCCAGAGTCAAAACTGTTCAATTCCCAATTCCCATTCTCATCAATTCAATTTAAATTTCCACTTCCATTTAAATTGACCCAATTCCAATTTTTTAAATCACTCCAATTTCCATTGGACTTGATTTATTCCCAATTCAAGTTGAATAAATTCTTAATTTCTTCCCAAATTTAAATCAAATTCCATTTGATTTTAAACATATTCAACCTTAATTACAATCCCAAATTATTCCAATCACTTTGGACTAATATCAATTCAATTGAACCCACTTCAATTTCAATCATTTCAATTCCAAATTTAAACTATCTCGAATTATATAAATTCGAGTTAAATTCTCTAAGGTTGGTTTAACCCTTTAAACCAAGTTTTAAAACTTTTAAATAATTTAATTTCTGAACTCAAATTTTAGAATTTTCATTTTAAATTATCTTTACGTACTTATTTCAAAATTTACATAAGAGTTCAAAACAATTTTATCTTAAAAATTTAATTTATCACCTAATTTTATCTTCCAGTTTGAAACCAATTCTTAAACAAGTTTAATTTACAAAATCAATTATTCAGATTTTCAGTTCAAAGTATTTCGATATCCTTAATTTTAATTTCCTGTTATCACAATAGTGGATATATTACCACACTTCACTTCTCATTCATTTAAACAAATCCAATTGACAATTCAAAGATTAATAACAATGGGATGATATTATCCAATTTATTTTAAAACATCCATCAAATTCAAACCCATCTTGAGATCACACGACCTCCCAATTCAAATTAACCATTTAACTTCCCAAGTTAAATCTAAATTTCATCTTGAAATTTCCAATTCAGGTTGTTCGTACCAAACTTATTTAACTTCCTTTAAGTTAAACTCAATTTAATCTCGTCAAACTTACTCAAATTTGAATCCCCACTTCAAATTTTAAACTCCACATTAATAATCTTATAAGTTCAAAAACTTATCACCTTGGATATCACATCTCATTTCCCAAATTTAAAACTCAACATTTAGAGTTTATTTCAAATCATCATTAGTATTATGTACATTCCTCATATATACATTTTCTTTACACACCAAGTTATACCTTACATTTTTAAACCACCTTTGGTTTCAATTTAGAACAATTTCTTTTAAAACAATTTCAAGTTCTCTGGACTTAGATTTTAAACTTCACCATTTAAAACCCACTTTAATTTACAAGTCATACTTGCCTAAATGTTTTATTTCCCTAAAACATTTCATTATTAATCACAATAATCATTTTTGATAATAACCAAGATTATCATATCTGGAAACCAATTTATTATTATCTTTGTTCTGAAAACATTTCTACAAATTCAGGATTTTAATTCCAGTTTAGATTCATTTCAAATTTATCTTCATTCAATTTCAATTTGGTTGTATTACTATTACCACTTAATTCTCATTATTTTATTTAATTCCAATAATTTTTAACAACCAATTACTTTAATATTTATTAGAAAGAAACATTGCTTTATATATAGCAAAATATATTCTTATATAAAATCATTTAAAATCTTTATATAAGAAAATAACAAGTACGCTCTCATATATATATATATACACTCAACTCATTCTAGGGTACCATCGACCCTATCTTTAATGAGTAATCCCAACAGAGCCAAGGTTCTCGCTTAACCTTTCAGCTCTGATACCAACTGTAACGACCCGGAATTTTCGATCCCGAAAATTCCAGATAGTTATGAAAAAGAAGAAAGAGATAGAAGAAGAAGAAACATAATTACAACACAGATTCTCACAATCGCAGCGGATCAAAATATAATATCAGATAAAATAACAGTTACAAAGAATACTATATTTGTCAATTTTATTTAATACATCAGAGTTATACATATACACAATCACTGGACGTATACAATCAACATATCCCAGATAACTACAATATATCTCAGTGATATACTCTATACGTTCCTGCCATCCAGCTCGTCTCCTGAACTCCAGAACGTCCTTACCTGAAAATCTGTAATACTCGGTCTGACCCGAGCATTACATCAAAGTAACACCCGGGTCAGGCTGGAAACCAGCGTGAGTAAACTCATCTAACAAAAATTTTAAATCCATAGAACTTATTTAAACCCGGGATGACTCGTACTTTACTACAAGTAAACAACTTATATTGTCAACATTTTATTTTCACAACGAAATATCTAAGTATCCAACTTAGTTTAAATGATCCCTGTTATCCCAAACCAGCCTATTGATTTCACATACCAATCTACAAAGAAATTTAGAAGATTTCAAATCGAAGTGGTGTCGGATATTTCAGATACCCAACTCCGGTCTCTTCGAATCCAATATCCTCTTAACCAAGTTATTCAACGAATACAATTCAAATTTCAAATTACAAGGTGACATCTTTATACTCAATAATTTGTCAATGATAGCTAACCATACTATCATTGACCATCCAACATAACACAACATAATACATTTCTTACCAAAGTACCAACCAATTTGAGGTATTTACCCATTCAATCATTTATAAGCATGATGATTTAGTCACACTATTTCAAATAAAATTTCAAATTAATTTCTTTAATCACCTAAATCCTGCTTACTTAACATTTATTTACTTATGGCCCACTTAATTAATCATTCCTTTACTTCTTGATTTTTTTATCATTATTTAATAAATAAATCTTAAATTATCTTTATACATTGATCTATTTGATAAATCAGATCAATAATTAATTATCCTTAATTAATTTCGTCACTTCGTTATCCTTAAGTAACTTATTTATCAATTCTTACATTAATTATACTAAGTAATTAATTAAGTGCTTGACTGTGAATTAATTAATCCTTAATTAATCGATTAATTAATACTAAATCGTTTACTAATTATCTTATTAAATTTTTCTTTTATTTATCAAAAATCTAAATTATCTTCAAGATAAACATTTCCTTTATTAATGATCTAGTTATCATTAATTTATACATTGGAACACATTTTACCTACCAATTTATTTATTAATTTCAATTCAAATGTATAATATAAAATGAATACCCTTTAACTTGAACAAAGTTTAAATAAAACTATTTACAAACCTTTAAATCATATGTTAAAGACCCACATATCTTACAAGAGATTAAAACCAGATTTATTTCAACTTCAAATTATTTCAAAACAATTTAATTTATATAACTTAATTAATATTTAAGCTAAGATTCAAATCAATTTTGTATCCAGACTAAATTTTTGATTTAAAACTTTGCTTAAAATCATTCTTAGAAATTTTGAACAAACAGGTTTAAAAGAAACCCTGTAACTAATGTTTCACCCGAGCTACCCCTTGGTTGCTTCGAGTAAAATCCTTCCTTACTTCGAGTAACCTACACTAAATACTCGAACAGCCTAGAGTCCCTTCTTCTACTTCAAACCAGACTTCCCAGAACAAATCGTGCACTGTGCACATGCACCACCAGTGCAACCGACTCCGCCCAACTACGACGATCTCCCCATATCTACGGTCATCCTCACACCCCATCTCGATCAACAACCCATCAGTTCTTCCTTGAATTTGAATTCGAGTATTAACCCAACCTGGAACGAGTACAAACAAGAAATCCCAACCTGGGAAAAGCTTCGAACTCAACATGTCGATCGCCAGAACGTCTACGCCTCCAACCTTATCTTCCCCGACCTTCCCACCATCGATTCCCTCAATTTGGTGAAGCTCGATCCATCAGAGGCAATGGGGTGAGCAATCTTTCCGACCAAACAAAAACTAGGGCTACAGACCCTATCGACCAACCACCATCACCACCGACCACTGATCACCCTCCTGATATTTTTTCCTGAACCTTCCATACCCCCTCCACCTCCAGTAATGTTCCCGACCACCCAGACTTCTTTGATCACCAGAAAATGCTCAGAACACAAACCACGTTCAACTCGCAATATCACTCGATTTACAAACTTAAATTTTATGATCTTTCCTTTAAAAATCATAGTTTTCAAAAACGAAATTGATTTTATACCTGAAACAAACAATTATTATGATCGAATCTTTGACATGTATTAGAATCCTACTGTTCATCTTCTTACTGTTAAAACTATCTTCAATTCTTTCCTATAAATATTTTAGACCAGATATCTTGTTATTTCAAACAAGATTTGTTTGTATACCTAGGTCCTAAAAGAATTGAGGGAAGAGATGTGAATTTTTAACAAAGTTTTATAACCTGAAGGATAAGAACAGAGCAACAACAGACATGCACATCAATATATTCTTATATATATACATATAATCATATAAACAATCATGCAATCACTTTTTCACAAATTTACTTTAAAATCACTGCATGCAACAAGACTTAAAACAGATTTAAAAGCTTGTTACTCACAAATCTTGGAAGAACAGAGAACACTGGACAGTTCATCACTTAAAAAGATTAAGTGTAGTAAGTTTTGATTTTTGAACTTGGTTTAATTTGTTTGGATTTGAAACAGAGACTATCTCCTTTATTCAGGTATGCAGACAGTATTACAACATTGAACCAGGCAAATTTTAACTATCTACATATAAACATAATTTCATCATGCAAACAAATTTCATAGAGTTAATTCAATGATTTATCACCAGCATAAATTTTAAACAAGTTTAAGCATAAACAAAAGTAGCAGTTCACTCACCTCTTAGAAGATAAACAGAGACTTCTGCTATGTTTATTCTGCTTTGAAATCCTTTGTCTATTCTTGATCTTGTTTAATTTTTTTTTTCTTTTTTTCTTTCTTCTTGTTTGCAACTTAAAACTGAAGAAGCTTTGAACCGGAATGGACTTCAGATATGTATTTTGAGAAGGTTACAGGCTGAGTTCTTCCTTGTTTAAAATGAATTACAGGTTTGGCTTGTTTTACTTTACATTGTTTGAATGAACGAAAATAATAAGGAGCTAGATAAATAGAACAAGTATGTAGAGCTATGATTTTGCTGGTACAAGATTTTTTTATTTTGATCAGAGATTTTTATCTCTTTAGCTTATCAGGCAAGTTTGGTTTTGGGGCTGAGATGATTTTCAACATTTTCGAATTGACTTAAGTGTGCTAGCATTTAATGTTTTAAGTACTTTATGTCCTATTTAGCTCATATCATATTTTCATGTTCATAGATATTCTTGCCTTGCCTCGCAAATTTTACAGGCAACCCATATACAAAGCCTGGTTTGTAATTATACCTCATGTACATATATTTCTATATTAAATTTTGCTTTGTACATCTTGTATGAATTTTATTTTGTTTTAGATTTGTCTCTTTTTGCCTGCGAATCCAGATATTGCTATAGTGTAAATATTTTTATATTTAATTTTGTCTTAGACTTGTTACTTGCATATATATGGTTATGGCACATATATTTCATAGTTTATATAATTCTATAATCTTAGAATTACCTTTTGTGTTCATCTTATATATATATATATATACATAACCGTAAATTTATTTGATATATTTATTTCTATTCTAAACTCCAACTACCAAATACTTCATTTACTTCTTGATTGTTTATTCTTATTTTTAAGCTTACTATCACATTCAATTTATATTCATAACTACTATTTTTATTCTTATATTTATTAACACGATTATTCATTTTACTTATATACGATATTGATAAGGTTTATTTTATTCTAACATTTTCCTAGGTTATAACTATGTATATATATTTTAAATCAAAAGTAATTAAGGTAGGGTTCTATTTCAATTTAAGATAGATATTATTATAATTGTAATTTGAACTCTTTATTATAAATTTCAAATCAGTATTTCTTCCAAATACATTAACTATTTATTAAAATAATACTGCAAAAAATCTGGGATGTCACAGACATTATTGTATATAGCGTATTCTATTATATAGTAGATAGTTTAACGGATCCTTGAGAGATGGAAAATCCCGTAACATCTTTTAAGTTATTGCACTCACGTTGACACTGGATAGGAGATGTCAAACCCCGTAAACATCTCTGACGCCGTTGCATTCATATTTATTTACGATTGATTAACTTACATAAGGATGTTTTAGTCCTGACTCGAGTGTTTTGTCTTTTCATTACGCTCGGGTCAGTCCTGAGTTTTTCAGCTTATTGAAGGTCTATTCTGGAGGACGAAGACGAAGATTTGGTATACTATTACTATTATTATCCTTGCATCATGATGTCTGCTGCATTATTTTATTTGTTCTGTTGTATATGTATAACTCTGATAAATGATGTATAAATGATAATCAAAAGTATATTAAACAGCTTCATGAACTGTTTATTTGATTATTATATTTTATCTTTCCGCTGCGAGATTCTGTGATTGTTCTTGTTCCTTTTCTCTTCTTTTCTTATTTATCCCCATTAACCATCCGCCCTTTTGAATGGTTTGGAATCGACATGTGTGTTTGATCGTCGGTTTAAACTGTCCAAAAAGGCGGGTCGTTACAATGACCGTTTGTGGTCTAGTTTATAATCAGTCTTCCCTCAGGTCGCCTAGGTCCGTCAGCACCAGGAGTGGTCTATCCTCGCTGGGGTCGGATGTCCCCTGCCTGCCATCCTGCGGGGCTTTCACAAATTGTTGGAGCCTTTTATTCCGGATCAGCTCTTCGATCATATCTCGGAGGTGTCTGCATTCGTTTGTGTCATGACCGTGGGTCTCGTGAAATCTACATAATTTTTCAGACTTCCTATGGCTTTCAGTGAACTCTCTCGGGTTGGTTTTATGTACTGCTCCGAGTCACGAGTGGCTAAGTAGATGTTTTTAGTCGAATCATTCAAGGTGGTATATGTGTCAAATCTCGGGATCTCAGTTGTCTCCTAGAATTCGAATTCTCATCTAGGGCATGTTGCTGCCTTTGCTCTGATTTCTATTCTTGTTCTGTACATTCACGTCAATGTTTCCGGAACTCGCTTCGGACTGTTTCACGACAATGTTGTTTTTGAATTCCTTCGGCCTGATGACATGTTCTATCTCTTTGTCTGGTCCATAGAGCCTCCTCCTTGCGCAAGTACTAGGACACTTTGTTGTAAAAGCGATCCAGGGTGGAGGGAGGCTTTCTTGATAACCATTCTTTGTAATCCGTATCGGTGTGGATTTTTCTTATCAAAGCCATTAAGATGATATTCTTCTGAGGGCCGCTCACCTCAGTTATTGGAGTATTAAATCTCTGTAGAAAATCCTTGAGCGACTCTCCCGGTCTTTGGAATAAGTTAGATAAAGACATGACATTCTTGGGGCAAGTCGTGTGCATCTTGAATTGATCGGTAAATTTCCTTGCCAGTTGGTCAAATGATCGGATGGACCTTGGTGGTAGTCGAGTAAACCACGTGGTCGCTACTCCTTCTAGGGAAGTGGGAAAGCATTTGCATTTGACGGCATCTGTGGTCCTGGCAGAGTCCATGTGCCATTCGTATTTCATGATGTGTTGTCTAGGATCCGTCGTTCCTGAGTATTAGGCATCTTTGGCATGTTGAATCTCCATGGGTATTCTTGGTGTAAAATAGCTTCTGTGAAAGGATTCCAACTAGGGGAAGTGCCCTAGTCTTCGTCAGTTTGGTCTTGGCTTTCTCTCACAAGTCGCCGTACTATTGCCGTCAAATTTGGTCCTTGAATGATTGTTAGGTTGCGGTAGTCATAGTCTACTCCTTGTGCTTGGCCCGGTAAACGGTTCCTGTTCGTGCCTCGTTGTCTAGGCACTTCTGGCTCTGGAGGAATCGTTTGCGTAGCAACTCCGTGTTTGTTCCTTGTGGGCAATTCAACAGCAAACTCTTGATTTCCGACACCCTAGTCAGTCACAGTGCGCACACGCTGCACGCCATCATCGAGTCGAAGAACCGAACCCCAGTGAACGGGTTTCGCATCGACCCCCAAGTGGGATCGGTACCGACTCCCGCGCCTTGGTTGGGGTCGATTCTCAACTCCTACCTTGGCATCCCTGCTTCATGTGCATTTTTCTGTTGCCTTCTGTTCCTCCGGTGGTGATCCGACGATGAGGAACTTCTAGAATCTGAGCATGGTGGCGATAGCTCTCTCCTAGTCCTCCTTCTGTGGTGAGTGTTTAGCTGGGCCATCAAGGTCCTATTCTTTTGAATTTTCTGGTTTAGCTCTGCACGGCTACCTTGGAGCTCTTTCATCATAAGCTCTAGGTCCATCCTAGTGATAACATCGGAAGGGTTCTGGAGATCCCTGGCTAGTTGTGTACCTTCTTCTTGAATGTTCAAATATGTAGTCTCTGCTTCATCAACAGCTCTTGAAGAGGCATCAATGGTTTTCTCTTTCTTGGGGATCATTAGAGATAGCTTCAAATAGAGATGTTCAAATCTGAATGGTGAGAAACTAGTTGAGAAGGGATTGGATCTCTTCCTTGGATTTTAGGCAATACAATAGTAGGCAAGGATCCAAATAGCCTGAGAGTCGGGTTCTCAGTGAAAGCACGGAAATGTTTGAACCAAAAGTTGGAAAAACATCCAAAGATTATGTAAAGAACAAAAGTGAAAAAATATAACAGAAATATAAATGAAACAGAGGAAAGAAAAAAGACAGTCGTTTATAGTGGTTTGGCAAAGCAAGGCCTACGTCCACTTTAAGATTTTATTGCTGATTTACAATTTGGGGGCAAAAGTTCTTGGGACTCGGTACAACTCCAGCACTTAGAATTTCAGAGTTACAAGAATATAAAGTAGAGAACAGCTAGAGCCAAAAGATCTTGAAAAATGAGTTCCACCTTCCTATTTATAGAGGTAAGGAGCCTAAAATCTCACACCAAATATATCCTAGCCGCTAGCCATGATTTAGACCAGTTCTCCACAAAAAGTAGGCGCCACATCATTAGTAAACATGATCGTCAGTTGGGAGTCGTCATTTGGAAGTCATATTGAAACCACAAAATAACTTCGAAAATAGGTTTTTGGTATCGAGTTAGGCATGTAGGCAGAAGATAGGGGAATCCCATTGTTATGTTGTCCTTATTTGGGTTGTTTTGGATTTGGTTGAACTTGCTTGGAGTTCGACCTGAGAAATTTGAATGTTTGCTTGGGGTTAAACCTGAAGATTTTCTGAGATTTTCGTGTTTTGAGTTTCCGTTCGTCTGTTTGGAGTCAAACCCGAGATTTTTGTGTATCTGACCCGAGTCCGCTTGCTTGGAGTCAGACCTAAGTTTTCCATGTATCTGATTTGAGTTTTCTGGACTCGGTACTGATCCCCACAGTGGGGGTCGGAAACGACTTCTGACTTGAAGTTTTTGCATAAGTTGCTCTAGGCCGCGTTTGGAGTTTTTTCAAGACTGCCCTGCTTCGAGTCAGACCTGAGGATTTTGTGGGTTTGCTTCGAATCAACCCTTCCAAAAACTTATACTATTAAATTTTCAACTTTTTCTGCTCGTTTTTTTATATTTCTTGTTTTTTATGGTAATTCCCAAGGTCCTTGGATCATTTATTCGTCGTTCGCTCATCCGATTTGATCGTTTAAGTCTTTTCGAATACTGCCATGTCAAAAGGCTGGATAACATGAATGTTTTTCTTCAGATTATGATATCTAACAGTCGGTTTCTCCATTGTTGTACGATTGTACTAGCAAACTACAGTGAAAGTCTGGTTTCTGTCAAAAGCAAAAAGCTAATATAACAATGGCAGGGATCATGTTTCCTTGTTTTCTGAAAACATGCTTGTTATATAGATGAGCATGATAGGCATTTTATTATGTTTTCGAAACTTGACTTTCGCTTCCATGCATTCAATAGTATGTTCAACATTCTTGCCTTTGAAATTTAATGAAACTTTATTTACTTGCTGAACACAAAATCCATCAATCCCACACATTTGTAATGGAACATTATATTTTCCTCTCTTAAATGAGGGTCATTTCTTTATTTTATTTTTTTTGTAACTGATTATCTATTTCTTTAGAAAAAAATCACGTTCTTCATGAAGAACACAAGTATGATATCGTAGTGCATAGGAAGAGAAGAAATAAAGAAGACAACAGACAATGCTGAGCCTTGGTGAATATTTCTCCAAATGATTGCCTCAAACTTGGGTTCTTCCTCACAATCAGTTTTTCTTTTTTTCTTTGGTCCTTTTTCTTTGGACCAATTTTCAAAGTAAGCTACTTCAAAATAACTATATAACAAAACATGTTTGTTTCCAAACTTATTATCAAAATTAGTTAGTTTGAGCCCAATCAATGATCTCCGTTGGAAAATTCTTTCAACCATCCATCTAGGCATGTCTTGTCACTTCATCTAACAATCCGAACGGGTATCTAGGCACTGATTATACATTAATTGAGGCTTGATGCCTTCTATAAACATTTACGTGCCAATTTTAAGCAGTTTCATGCCTCCTTTGCTGCTTTCAAGCCACCAAAATTTGCAGTTTTGATCAATTAATACTAAACCTAATATTAAAATTTTATCCAAAATACATGAGTTATCAAAAACGTTTAGCTCCTATTAATCACCAATTAATCTCCACCTAAATGATTAATCTTTAATCCATACTTACTGCATAGCGTCCGTCTAACGATTTTTACAACCATGTTGCTCAGTTTTCTCGCAAGTATAATAAGTAAGCCAGTTAGACACATCCTGGTTCAATTCAAGCCGACCTAGCACATCCAAGCCCAACCAGTTCATAAAGTCCCATGCTCAACCTGGCCCTAATCCAACCCGTCTACTCAGTAACACCCAGGCCCATGATCGGCCAGCTCAACTCAATACGGCTTCAACAGATAACTCATCAGACAAAGCTCGACTCAAGTGCGATCCATTCTTGGCCCGTCTTCATCACAGCCCGTCTTCAATCGATCCCAGGCTGCCCGTTTCGTCATCTCACAGTTGGTCCGACACATTCCTTACCACTTGGTCCTTAGCAACATAAAACTTCCTACAACAAGACTCGGCAACAAGCGACTGACCAACACAATCTGAAGAAGCTACTCATCCGCCTTGCCATATAGATATGCGTTGCACCACTTCAAAAAGAAACGGTTTTAGAGCAACATTTAATCATATTACAAAGTGTAAGATTAAGGCTATGACAACCACAAGGGGTATAAAATGCTCTAGGATTAACTTGTAGCACTATTTTGTACACTATTTTTTTCCTTTCATGTTTGAACCATTATCATATCTTTGTCCTCTCACATTATCGATATCAAGATCTAAATCATTCAAATTATCAATAAGTTCATCATAAAGCCCCTTACCGGATGTGTCATCAACCACTAAAAATCCTAAGAAGAACTCTTCGACCTTTGCAATATCCTTTGAAATATCCACACATCGTAAGACTAAAGTCATTTGTTCCTCATGATTAGCATCGGAGTACAATCAAATATAATAGAAAAATATCTTGGTTCTTTAATTTTTTCAATTATTGTTTTTCTAATCTAACTAGCAATTGAAGTATCAATTCATTTTGAATTTTATGACTAAGATAATGATAATGAATTTTTTTTACTTTGAATTCTACGAATATGTTCTTGCATTATTGGATCAAATTTGACAATCATTTCTATCATGCTTAGAAATATACTGTTGTTCTCTTGATAAATCTTTTCATTTCCTCCTCGAAATGCCAAATTATTTTGACCAAGAGTTATGACAATGGTTGCTATTCTCATTAGCACTTGTCTCTAATGTTCTTTATTTGTTCTTGAATACTTTTGTCAATTGTTACATTCATTTGAAATCTAGTTTCCAATTCAATCAATTTCTCCATGTTAACGATGTGGTCAACACTAACTTCATGCATTTTTAGCTTCTCACTAATATTTTTTCAATCTTTGACACCATCATTTGCTAATTGTGTCATCATTCCATCTTTTTTTAATTAACTTGCAACAAAAACAAAACGCTTTATCCAAAGTTTTTGAGCATATTAAGCATTTCCTACCATACTTCTCTCCATTTGATAATTGCTATGTCTATTTGATTTATCTTTGGGATAATCAATATTGTTCTTCTTTATAGGGCCTTTTTGAACAATTAAATCTCTCAATGATTAATTCATGTCTTTCCAATTTATCGGGTCGCTAATGTCAACATAAACCGTACAAATTTTTAGCGGTCTCCTTACTTTGGATGTTCTCATTCTTAATTAATATCTTAATTTTCTTCCTTGTCTATTATAGGAATATCTTCAACTTCATCTTCATTAGTCTCCCTCTCAACAATAAATTCATCTTGTTTCTTGCTAAAAAACTTATCAAGTAATCCTATTTTCCTTTTATTATCATTTTCAACTTTAAGTTTTCTTTTCCTTTTAGAAGCCCCGATTCAAATTTTTTATCCGACATGAGAATAATTGTTGATAGTCCTGTAAATATAGTGAATATTTAAAATAAGTTGGCAAATTTATTTAACAAAAATGCTACACATTTTATTAAAATGAATCAAATCAATTCACGTAGAGCGTTAAAGTACTAATTGTGTAAAATCAATTCATCAAATCTAAATTAGATAAATGTTGAATCAAACTTCAAAATCCCTATTCATTCTATTTCATTTTGATATTAAAGGTTTGATAAATCAACCCATTTTTGTATAAAATCAACCCATTTTGAAACAAACATACGAGGTAATCACTAATCAGGTAATAATAAGAAAGTAAAATAAATTTTGTAAAGGAAAAGATTACCCAATTTTGGAGTTGATTGGTGCTGGAAACCTAGAAATTGGAAATCCTCGTCCTTGTGTGATGCTTGCTAGTTGTTGCGAAAGCCTAAAAACCCTCGTCTCGTGTAAACTAAAATTAGTCGTGAGATGGAAACGTGAATTATTTACCTACTGTCTATTTCTAATGGGCTAAAAAAAATCAGAGGCCCCTAACTTTTTGAGGCACTAGGTTTTGGCCTCAGTTGCCTTATGCCAGGGCCGGCACTTCCATGATAAGGACTTACATCTATGCACTTTTAAAGTATCTTCAATGTTCAAACTTACTAGTAAAAGAAAATACAAAATGAATATGGAAAGTAAATGAAAGTACGACTATCAACTGCTCACTGAGTGCTATGCTGCTTAATACTCATTATTATCGTATGTATTACTTGTGATACTTATAAATAAATAATAGTGCTACATTTAGTGGGATTGAAATGAAATATCTTGGGCGATGTTATGGAATTTGTGTTTTACGGTCTTTTGTTTGAAAATAGCGGAGCCAAATTTATGTTGTGTGCATGATATATATCGTATTCAATGCATATTGGACATTCTGTTGCGTATAGCCTTTACCGTTAATCTGATATGTAAGTATAACAAAAAAATTTGGCATGTAGCAAATAATCAGTGAATATGCAGTAGTTTCAGATAATTCATAGTTTCCAGAATAACAGGTTCATGCAAAAAGTTCCTTAACATATGCTAATTTTGGTATGTAGGAATTTAACTCATGATTGTATGGGATGCTTTCAGAATCACGACTACGAAACATATACCAAAGTCACCATTGCAAGTAAGTTTATATGCTCCCAAAAATATGCATGCTGTTAGTGGCATTATTATATGTTCAAGCTAGAAGTTTAAAGACACTAAATTCTCGATTAGGTTTAAAATTACACAGAGAGAGAGAGTCTCTCTCTCTTCCCCCTTTTCTCTCCCTCTTTTCTGATGTATTTCTATGTTTTATTTTTCTAGAGCAAACAACTAGCAATGGTCGAGGAAATTGAGTGGAAAACTTTCGAGAAAAGTTCACAAAAATGTGGGTATGCGTGAAATCTATTTTTTCAAATCTTTTACAATGATTTCATATGTTATGTTTTCAATTTTTCTACACCACATAGGCCGGGTATACATTCTTTTGATGTATGATATTAATATATGTGTGGGAATATTTTAGTATTGCTTGGTACCAGTGGAGTAGCCAGTAATTTACGCTGATGGTGTCACGATTAAAGTCGTAAATTTTGTACGATTGTCCGACTAGGTCCGAAATTGTAAGATGTCTGGTCCATGCCCGTACGATTTTCATTTAGGACATGAATTAGGACAAAAAATAATGTACGAAAAAAATGTCCATCTAAAAATGTTCGATGTTTTTCTATTGTTCGAACATTATCCATCCATTGTCCGGCTCGTACAAACAGTCAGTGTTCGTCTGAATCGCTTAATTCGTGATATTAAGAGAAACTTACCTGTGTTGGCAAGTTGATAGCATCTATAATTGTTGAAGAGAATGATGGCCGGCTTTGCTGGGTGTGATTTCAGTGCTTTTATTCTGAAGATGGGTAGGGTTTTAATAGAACAATGCAAATTTTTTGGCTTTTTAGAATTCGGGGGGGGGGGGGGGTAACGTGACCTCTCTAGCCCTTATGTGGCTCCATTTTTCATTGTTTTCCGCATGTTGTTAAATATTGGATTAATCCATATAATTGGTTAACAATTATCCAAAACATTTTCATTTTCGTTGATATTCGTTCACAGTCATTTAATTCACAATTAAGGAATGTTTAAAATCAATCCATACAAGCAATATATGTTGTTCAATACTGGATTATTAAATATTAATCTAATACTATTTGAAACTCCAACTATGATATTTGTATAACAAGAATGTAGCATTTTGGGGGTGAATCACTCAAATATAGATAGTGTGATATGCTTATAAAAAATTAAAGTATGTTTTATCCACTGCAATTTGATAATTTTATTAATTCATACATTATATGAAAATCTCACATTACAAAATTATTGAAAAGAGAAATGGTTTCGATTAAAAGATAATAATGTAAAAATGAATAAATATATGATATTATCAACTTTTCAATGTATCTTGTAGTCTATAGGTGCTTTGGTTATGTCTAGTCAATGTTGTCATATTCAAGCATAGGATTAGGTAAAGTTTATCGGTTAAACAATTTTGTTAGCTTCTTCATGTTTTATCATAGTCATTTTGTACGAAAGGTCGAGTTTCTTGAAATTTGCATCTTCAAAATTGCTTATTACCATCATTCATGGAAGAAAAATTATCGAGTGCCACTTTTAACTCAAATAGAATCTCAATGAATCCCGATTCCCAATGGAGTTTTGATGCAGCACTTACCGTATTGAATCGATGCCGACTTACCCAAGGTCATAGACGACCTAACTCTGCCGACCTACCCCTTCCCATTGCCGAGCTACAACTTATCACCCCAATCGCCGACCTAACTCCATTTGCCGACTTATCCCCAATTGCCGAGCTACGACCTAACACCTCTTCCCAAAGTCGCGACCGACCTAAACCCCATGACGCGGAAGCACATCGCAAGCTCCGACCTAACCCTAAATCGTTGCCGAGATAAGATCTATAAGTCGCGGCCATTTCATAAATTCGTTGCCGAGTTATCTGGTAAGTCGCGAAGAAGAAATAGCTCGTTGTCGAGTTATCTGTAGATCGCGAAATTTGTTGCCGAGTTATTCATAAGTCGGAACCGAGATAGCTTCCATTAAATCGTTGCCGAGTTAACCTTAAGTCGCGAAAAGGAAGATTAAGTCGTTGCCGAGTTAAATACTTGTATTTTTTCTTTAATGTTTGGTCTGTTTGTTAAAGTCGCTGAAGGCTTGTAACGTTGTAAATGTTGAGTCGGAAGCCTTAACTCGGAACCGACTTAATACTTGCAATTTTGTTGTTTTCTTTTTTGAGTTGTAAAATGCCTATAAATAGGCCGAGTCTCTCATTTGTAAAGGTTGTTGAATATTGAATAAAATTCTCTTTTGTTAGCTTGTTGCTTTCAATTTCAATTGGTAGTCGAGTGTATCTCCTATCTCCACTAACGTCATTCGAGTGCGCTCGGATCATCGTTTGTTGAAGCCGATTCACGGTATCTTGTGCGCAAGATCAACGTCGAAGAATCGTAGATCTCTTTCCCGGTATCTTCGGATCAACGAGTCAGAGATAGCTAGAGTTCGGTATCTTCGGATCAACGAATTCGGGCATTCCAGTATCCATCATTCCATCGACTGCTACTTTCTTCGATCGAAGATCGTTTTGAATTATCCGCTGCGTCAGTTTGGTATCAGAGCTTGTTTTAGCCAATCATAGCTAAATCGAGTCTTGGAGCCGAAGATTTGAAGTTGTGTTCATCGTGTTCGTCATATTTTGCAACAAAGTTGGAGTTTTCGATCCATTTCATTTTGGATCAAAGTTCGAAAGGTGTTTGAAACTTGAAGTGTGAATTTGTTGAAGTGTTTGAGGAGTATTCAATCATGCCGCCAAGACGAGTTCAACGTCATCGCAATATTAATGCTTTATACGGAAGAGAAGAGGCCGACGAAATGGAGCAACGAATCAACGAGAATTTCAATGAGAAGCTTACGGAAGGGATTGGTCGATTAGAGAGGATGATGTTGGAAATGAGTCAAAATCAGAGAAGGGTTTCACCTGAATCGAGCCATGGAAGAAGTAGGATTTCACCACATTCTAATCGGGAGAGAAGTGTCGATAGTGATCATAGAAGCGTGGATCGAGATTGTGAAAGAAATGTTGATGATCGAGGTCGTGATAGAAATGTGACTGAACGAGATCGGAGGAATGTAGACCGTAGGAATGTTGGTGGAAGAAATGGTGGTGGTCGAGATGTTGGTGGTCAGGATCGACATGGATATACATCGGATGGTGAAGAAGAGTATGATGGTGGTAGTGTTCATGGACGAGGACGTGGACGAGGAAGGAATCAGTCGGAATACGATCACAAGTGGGAATCTGGGATGAAGACAGAAATTCCAGAATTCAAAGGTGGTATGCAGGCTGAAGAGTTTTTAGATTGGATGGCTAATGTTGAAGAAATTTTTGATTTCAAAGAAGTTCCAGAACGTCGTAGAGTGAAGTTGGTTGCTACAAGGTTGAGGGGTAGAGCTTTGGCATGGTGGCAGCAAACTAAACTTACACGAGAACGAATGGGGAAGTCAAAAGTTGAATCTTGGGAGAAGATGAAGAAATTGATGAAAGCAACGTTCTTACCTTACAATTATCAATCTCTGATGTATCAACGTTTGCAGAACTTGAGGCAGGGCACAAAGACTGTTAATGATTATGCGGATGAGTTTTACCAGCTTATTGCGAGGAATGATATTATGGAAACGGAAGAGCAGCTGACATCTAGATTCATTGGGGGATTGAGAATGCAGATTCAGGATATGGTTAATATGTTCGATCCAAGATCTGTGGCGGAAGCACATCAGAAAGCGTTGGCTTGGGAGAAGCAGGGACGACGAGGAGGTGGTGTGTTTACGAATTCCAATAATCAAGTGAAGGGTGTTGGTGGAAGTTCTAATGTGTCTAAACCTATCAGTAAACCAGTGGTGAAGGAGGTTGAGAAGGCAAAGGTTAACAACGGTTTCAAATGTTACAACTGTCAGGAGTTGGGTCATAAAAGCAATGAGTGTCCAAAGCCAAAGAAGAGAGCAATGATTGCTGAGGTTGAGGATGAGGATGAAGAAGCTGAATGCTCTAATTCTTTGCCAGTTGAGGAGGAAGACTTACTGTCGGGAGATGACGGGTATGCATTGATGATGAGGAGAAGTTGTTTAACACCGAAGCAAGAGGAGGAAAGTAGTTGGTTGAGAAACAATATCTTTCAATCTACATGCACTATTCTGGGAAGAGTTTGTAAATTTGTTATTGATGCTGGAAGTTGTGATAATATTATCTCTACAGAAGCGGTGAAGAAGTTGGAGTTGAAAACCGAGAAACATCCTAAACCGTACAAGTTAGCTTGGTTGAGGAAGGGTGGTGAAGTGAAAGTTGGACGTAGAGCTTGTGTGAAGTTTTCAATTGGGCAGAAATACAAAGATGAAATCTGGTGTGACGTCGTAGATATGGACGTTTGTCATTTGTTGCTGGGGAGACCGTGGCAGTTTAATAGAGCAGTACAACATGATGGACGAACCAATAGTTACAGTTTCATGTTCGAAGGTACAAAGATTACTCTGGTTCCGAAGAAACGCCAACAGGAAGAAAACAAAGTGGAGGAAATCGAAGAGCTGAAAACTTTATTGACTTTGAAGGAGTTTGTTAAAGAAGTTGAAGAAGAGCCGGAAGTATTCTTGTTGATTGGACGAGAAAGCAGTAAAGAGATTGAAATTCCAGAAGAAGTTAAACCAGTTCTGAAAGAATTTGACGATGTATTTCCAGAAAAGTTACCAACGGAGTTGCCACCGTTGAGGGATATACAACATCAGATAGATCTTGTTCCCGGTGCTGTATTACCACACAGACCACATTATCGAATGAGTCCGAAGGAACATGAAGAATTGCGGAGGCAGGTAGAGGAATTGCTTGAACAGGGGCGTGTGCAGGAGAGTCTGAGTCCTTGTGCTGTACCAGCTTTATTGGTACCCAAGAAGGATGGGACATGGAGAATGTGTACTGACAGTCGAGCATTGAATAAAATTACCGTGAGATATAGATTTCCAATGCCGAGGTTGGATGACTTGTTGGATCAGATAAGCGGAGCTACTATCTTTTCTAAGATTGATTTGAAGAGCGGATATCATCAAATTCGTATCAGACCAGGAGATGAGTGGAAGACTGCTTTTAAAACCAGAGAGGGTCTATACGAATGGTTGGTTATGCCATTTGGTTTATCCAATGCGCCAAGTACTTTCATGAGGGTGATGAATCAAATTTTTCGACCGTTCATTGGGAAATTCGTGGTGGTGTATTTCGATGATATTCTTATTTACAGTGGGAGTCCAGAGGAACATTTGAATCATCTTAGAGAAGTGCTGATGGTATTGCGACAAGAACAATTCTATGCTGCAACGAAGAAATGCGTGTTCATGACGCATAGTGTCTTATTTCTGGGGTATGTTGTTTCAGAGAAAGGAATACAGGTTGACCAAAGTAAAGTTGAGGCGATCAGAAATTGGCCGCAGCCCAAGACGATAACGGAAGTTCGTAGTTTTCATGGGTTGGCTTCATTTTATCGAAGGTTTATCCCACACTTTAGTAGTGTGATGGCGCCTGTTACAGATTGTATGAAAGGCAAACAGTTTTCATGGTCAGAGGAAGCAGGAATTGCTTTTGGAAAAATCAAGGAATTGCTGACATCTGCACCAATTCTAGTGCTACCTGATTTTCAGTTGGTGTTTGAACTACATACTGATGCATCCAAGGTTGGGATTGGAGGGGTGTTGAGCCAGAAGGGGCGTCCAATTGCCTATTTCAGTGAGAAGTTGTCAGGAGCGAAGATGCGATACAGTACATATGATGTGGAGTTCTACGCTGTTGTACAATCTATTAAACACTGGAGACATTATCTATTTCAGAAGGAGTTTGTTCTTTACACTGATCATGAAGCATTGAAGCATCTGCAAGGGCAAGACAGGATTTCAGCGAGACATGCATCGTGGATTGCTTATTTACAGCAGTTTACTTTTGTCGTTAAGCACAAGTCAGGGGTAACCAATCGTGTGGCTGATGCTTTAAGTAGAAGGAGTCATTTGTTGACAACAATGAAAGTTGAGGTGACTGGTTTTGAATTATTGCCGGAGCAGACTGCAGAAGACTCTTATTTTAAGAAATTTGTTGAAAGGGACAATGAAGGGAAGACTGATGAGTTTATGATGATTGATGGTTTTCTTTTCAAGGGAAATAGATTGTGCATACCGGAGGGTAGTCTGAGAATGAAGATTATCAAAGAATTACACGAAGAAGGACATGTTGGGAGAGACCGTACCTTACAGTTAATTTCTCAATCTTATTTTTGGCCGTCAATGAGGAAAGAGGTGGAAAGATTTGTTGAGAGATGTCATATTTGTCAGGTTTCGAAAGGAACTGCGACTAATGCTGGTTTATATATGCCATTACCTGTCCCAATTAAACCATGGGTTGATGTGAGTATGGACTTCGTGTTGGGATTACCGAGGACACAGCGTGGTAACGATTCCATTTATATGGTGGTTGACAGATTCTCGAAAATGGCACACTTTATTGCTTGTAAGAAAACGGCAGATGCTGTTCATGTTGCTCAGTTGTTTTTCAAGGAGATCTATCGACTTCATGGATTGCCAGAATCTATTGTGTCAGATAGAGATACTCAATTTTTGAGTCACTTTTGGTTGAGTTTGTGGAAAATGGTGGGAACGAAGCTGAAATTTAGTAGTGCTTATCATCCGCAAACGGATGGACAGACTGAGGTGGTTAATCGATCGTTGGGAAACTTGTTGAGGTGTCTTGTTCAAGATAATCTAAAGAGTTGGGATGTGAAGTTATGTCAGGCAGAATTTGCCCATAATCATGCTGTGAATCGAAGTACGGGGTTCAGTCCATTCCAGATTGTTTATTCGAGCTTACCGAAGGGACCTTTGGATTTAACGGTAATACCACAATCAAAGAAGACAGTTAAGAAAGCTGCTGATTTTGTTGAAGGGTTGACGGAGTGCCATAGAATCGTTCAGGAACGATTGGAAAAGACAAATGAGAAGTACAAACAAATGGCGGATAAGAAACGAAGGAGTGTAGTCTTCAAAGAGGGTGATTTTGTTTACGCGGTATTGACGAAAGATCGTTTTCCAGTTGGGACTTACAACAAGTTGAAAGCTCGAAAGATTGGACCAGTAGAAATCTTGAAGAAAATCAATGACAATGCTTATCAGTTAAAGTTGCCAGATCATATTCACACTGCAGACGTTTTCAACGTTAAACATTTGGTTCCATACTATGGGGAGGAATTTGTCGACGGTGACAAGGGTGTGAATTCGAGGACGAATTCCTTCCAACAAGGGGAGGATGATGCAGCACTTACCGTATTGAATCGATGCCGACTTACCCAAGGTCATAGACGACCTAACTCTGCCGACCTACCCCTTCCCATTGCCGAGCTACAACTTATCACCCCAATCGCCGACCTAACTCCATTTGCCGACTTATCCCCAATTGCCGAGCTACGACCTAACACCTCTTCCCAAAGTCGCGACCGACCTAAACCCCATGACGCGGAAGCACATCGCAAGCTCCGACCTAACCCTAAATCGTTGCCGAGATAAGATCTATAAGTCGCGGCCATTTCATAAATTCGTTGCCGAGTTATCTGGTAAGTCGCGAAGAAGAAATAGCTCGTTGCCGAGTTATCTGTAGATCGCGAAATTTGTTGCCGAGTTATTCATAAGTCGGAACCGAGATAGCTTCCATTAAATCGTTGCCGAGTTAACCTTAAGTCGCGAAAAGGAAGATTAAGTCGTTGCCGAGTTAAATACTTGTATTTTTTCTTTAATGTTTGGTCTGTTTGTTAAAGTCGCTGAAGGCTTGTAACGTTGTAAATGTTGAGTCGGAAGCCTTAACTCGGAACCGACTTAATACTTGCAATTTTGTTGTTTTCTTTTTTGAGTTGTAAAATGCCTATAAATAGGCCGAGTCTCTCATTTGTAAAGGTTGTTGAATATTGAATAAAATTCTCTTTTGTTAGCTTGTTGCTTTCAATTTCAATTGGTAGTCGAGTGTATCTCCTATCTCCACTAACGTCATTCGAGTGCGCTCGGATCATCGTTTGTTGAAGCCGATTCACGGTATCTTGTGCGCAAGATCAACGTCGAAGAATCGTAGATCTCTTTCCCGGTATCTTCGGATCAACGAGTCAGAGATAGCTAGAGTTCGGTATCTTCGGATCAACGAATTCGGACATTCCAGTATCCATCATTCCATCGACTGCTACTTTCTTCGATCGAAGATCGTTTTGAATTATCCGCTGCGTCAAGTTTGAGTATGTATATATAATATACATATACATATAATGCAGAGATACTTTGACTTTGGAATTTAGTGGAAATTCCGCCTGCCACACTTAGTATAAAGGTTCATCCACATGCATGTTTTATGGCTTATAAATGAAACTCGTTTCCCGAAAATCAGTTTGAACTGAGTCGAGTAATTGGAACCTCATTTTCAAACCGTGTTCAGCAACTCGGTTTTAAGTAAGTTTTTGTAAATTCAATTTCAAACCCAATCGAGTTTATTGGGAACTCAGTTTCATACTATGGACAAACATATAAATAGTTAAAAAGGTTATTTTCATCTGCACCCGCATTCAAACATGGGAAGTACTCATGAACATTCACCAGTTATACTGCTGTCACTTTATTCCCGTGTGAAACACAAGCTCCCGACTGATACTTTCTTGAGCAACCCTACAGTCACATAACACAATTACATATACTGACAGAGGAATTTTTAGTTATAATCTTGATGCAAGTATGTGAATGTTCACATATTATCTATCTAGACTTATATTCATAATTTGATAGTTGGAAGGCTCGGATGAAATATAAAATAAATTACAATCCCTATTTGTCATAGTTTAACCAACCAAAAGCGTGATTTCAGATTAAGTTAGTAGGGTACTGAGGTTAATAGTTGATCACTTGATGTTAAAATTTTGTTACTTTTTTCCTAGTATGCTAATTGATGATGAGTAGCATCAGTGTCTTCAATCTTGGTATTATGTTGTCTATCCTTTTTTACTATTATCTTTGATTTTGGTAACCTTGGATTAGGCCTGTCAAACGGGTTGGGTTGGGTCAAAATGGGTTGGGTCGAGTTTGACCCAACCCATTTATGACTCATTCTTTTTTACCCATTTATGACCGATCCCACTTAATAAGCGGGTTACCCATTTAACTCATTTAAAGATTTAAACTTAATTTGACTAATAAAAAACAAATAAATATAAAATAATTCTAATTCTAATTTTTATGTTTTGAGTTCCGACAAAAATTTAAAATTCTAATTTTCATCAAAATTCAAATATGGGATGCGGTAGCTTATTATTTTCTAAGTACAACTGTCTGTTCCCTTGGAGAATCACAGTGTGCGTTCACACGATGAAGTATCTGAGTGTTCCATACTGTCCGTAATTTAGGTGAGAGTTAATCGGTCGAAGTCCCACCTGATTCTGAGTTAGAACGAAGGAGTTATTGCAGTCTGAACAAAAAAAATAGCGGCTTCTGCACTAGGCGGAGTTCAAATATGTGGATGTGGTAGCCTGTTATTTTCTAAGTACAACTGTCAGTTCCCTTGGAGAACTATAGTGTGCATTCACACGATGAAGTATTCGAGTATTCCACACTGTCCATAATTTAGGTGGGAGTTAATCGGTCGAAATCCCGCATGATTCCGAGTTAGTACGAAACAGTTATTACAGTCCGAATAAAAAAATAGCGGCTTTTGCAATAGGCGGAGTTCAAATATGGAGATGTGGTAGCTTATTATTTTCTAAGTACAACTGTCAGTCCCCTTGGAGAACTACAGTGTGCGTTAACACAATGAAGTATCCGAGTGTTCCATACTGTCCGTAATTTAGGTGGGAGTTCATCGGTCGAAGTCTTGCCTGATTCCGAGTTAGAACGAAGGATTTATTGCAGTCTGAACAAAAAAAATAGCGGCTTCTGTACTAGGCGGAATTCAAATATGAGGATGCGGTAGCCTGTTATTTTCTAAGTACAACTGCTAGTATCTATGAAAAACTACATTGTATGTTCAAAATTCTTATTTTTCAAATTTATATTATAATTTAATGTTTTTAATAAATGGGTAAATGAGTTATCCATTTACAACTCTTTTAAAAATAGGCCGATCCAACCCATAACTCATTTAATAATATTCATAAATGAGTTGACCCAACCCATTTACAAGTAGGGTAAATGGGTTGGATTATTGAGTTGGGTCATATTTTGACAGGTCTACCCTGGATATTAATGTCGTAAATTGGCAAAGCTTTAATCTTAATAATATATGTGGAAAATATAGGTTAACCAAATTGGCAGCGTGACTGAGTCTATTAGGGCTTCTCTTGACTCAAAAGCGGCAGGTTGGGGAGTAATGGTCAGCCAGCGGAGATACTGAAGACAACTTCATAGCGGATCTCTCTATAGGTTTGGCCAGTGGACTGGTTAGACCATATATCCATATTCCTTGGTTTATTTTATGTTTGATGTTGTAATTCTGATTTGTTGTTAATTTAACAGATCAAAACAGGAGCACCAAGTGAAGTGAGCGGCTAGCTAAGTATATCAGGTAATACTTGATTTTGATGTTTACAAAGAAAGTCGCTTTAGCCTCAACTTGTTTAAGAAATGTTTACAACCAGTGTTTGGATTTTATTTTTCAATCTCTTCTAAATAAATTTATCAACTCCGTAGCTCCCTACACACTTGGTCCCAAATAAAACCAAAATAGAAAGTAGTTTAAATAGAACAAAAGTGGCAAGTACCCAAGATAGTTATTACTGTTATTTTCATGTGTAATGCTAATGCTTTCAATTATATTATAATGTGATCCTTTGCTTATAGCATGTGCATGTTCTTCATAGTTGAGTTGTTTGCCACTTGGTCCCTCCATAGATATACATTATATGTGCAGAGCTTTAGTGGTCTTTAGGTTCTCTACGCCAGTGGCGACTACGGAAAATGCGCCAGCGGCTACTACAGTGGACTCCTCTACTGCAATGGTGTCGGAGGTGCGCCGTTGGCCACGTTCGCCGAAAAAATAGTCTTTAGGTTCTCTACTAGTGGCATGCATTGTATATCCACACCGTCCCTTTTAAATTGTTAGTGTAATCAAGATATGCCAGCTGTGCATTCAAGATTTTACAATTTATATTTATATGAGCATGTTGGCATAAACAATGAGGTTGCTATATATAACAATTACTTCAGTTGCAGGACTTGTTTTTAGTGCTAATTAACATTATTTCTGGACATTTTTCAACCTCCGTTTCACAGATTGCATATAGCTACATTCAGGTATTTACACAAGTGCATAATACAAGTCTATTTTTTCTTTAATTCTTTACTATGTAAACTGTTATATTGAAGTAACCATTTCGTTAACGGTGTTAGCATCATCTATCTGTGGTATACGTGCATAAAATTAGGCAAAATGAGATTATAATTAAAATGGTTACTTGCAGGCATTTGACAAAATGGGCTCTGTATAAGTTCTTTTAACCCGCCTAAGATATATAATATAGTTGCCATATACTAGGCCCTTCTTTGTATTTCACACAATTCTTATTAATTCGTCCCTCTTGTTTAACTTATATTCTATATACATGGACACACACAATTTTTTTTATATCAGTCATCATCCTTGTTGTTTGACTTATATTGTGTGGACAAACTCAATATGTATTATCATAATACACACACAAACACATATTCATGCGAAACTATTCTCCACTATTATATTATCGATAACTTTTATAGAAATTAAGCTAAGTTGGATTATTATAAAAATCAACTAAATTTACAAAAATTGACAACAAAAAGTTAACCATGTTAAGCAAGTTTTATTAAAATTAAACACATCTATGAAAATTAAACACATTTATAGAAACTAACTAAGTTTACGATTTTTTTCTTAGTTAACCAAGTTTTATATAGAAATAATTAACTTTATAAAAATAATTAAGTTTTATACAAATTTAACTAATTTGACTAAAAGTTTATAAAAACTAACTAATTTTAAAAAAAAAATTAACTACGTTAACTAAATTTATAAAAATTAACTAAGTTAACCAAGTCTTATAAAAATTAAATAATTTTCTACAAATTAACGAAGTTTTATAAAACTTAAATAAATTTATAAAAATTAACTAATTTATATAAAAATTTAACTAAGTCAACCAAGTTTTATAAAAATTAAATAATTTTCTAATATTAACAAAATTTTATAAAAATTAAATTTTTTTATAAAAATTAACTAAGTTTTATAAAAATTTAACTAATTTCTATAAAAGTTAACTAAGTTTAATAAAAATTAAACAGGCTTATAAAAATAACTAATTTTATAAAAAGTAATTGAGTTTTTAAAAAATAAATAAGTTAATAAAAATTAGTTATTTTTATAAAGTTGTTTAATTTTTATTAAGTTAATAGATTTAGTTATTTTATAAACCTGTTTACTTTTTAGCTATTAAAACTAATTTTTATAAATTTACTCTGCACTTTTGTGCGGTTAACTTGGTTAACTTAGTTATTTTGTTAATAAAACTTAGTTATTTTTCTAAAACATAAGTAGTTTTTATAAATTTAGTTATTTTTATAAACCTATTTAATTTTTATTAAACTTAGTTAATTTTTTTAGAAATTAGTTATGCTTTATAAAAACTTAGTTAATTTTTTATAAACTTAGTTAGTTTTTATAAATTTGTTTAATTTTTATAAAATTTGTTAATATTAGGAATTTTTTTATTTTTGTAAAACTTGGTTAACGCAGTTAAATTTTTATATAAATTAGTTAATTTTATAAATTTATTTAAGTTTTAAATGGAGGATCCTTATCCACACTGCACCGCACCGCACAGAAAACACTGAAACTAAGAAAATGATATATTTACTCTGCAGTGCGGTGTGGTTTATACAATGTTTATGATTAATGGTATTTCACAAATACTTCAAATTAAAACGCTGAAACTAATAAACATTAAATGGAGGATCCTTATCTGATATAAACGAGGTAAAAATATTTATATTTTGTGATTTAGTCTTTATTTTTCTGTTAAAAGTTAAGCCCCTTTATTTTAAGGATGAGATGTTGAAATGGATGATGATAGGATTGAAATTTTGATGCAAGTACTTTCTTAACATCGTGGAAACTAGTGCGTGCTTAATTTTACAAAATCTGTTTTTTGTATTTGTCCCATAAGAGCTTTCTTTTTCAAGTTCCTCTCAAATTATATTGCTGCGACACCATTTTATGACCAATTTCCCTCTTCATAGTTATATACAACCACTATCAATCGATTTCTAATCAAAATCCTTATTGGTGCAGCTCTTTATCGATCTTATTTTACCACATTTTTTGTATTGGTCATTGTGCCGACCTGCTATTTTAAACCATCAACAGTCCAAATGACAGATTATCATTGGGGTTTTATTCTAAAGAAATATGATACAGAAGAATAAAAATACAGAATCTCGCTGCGAAATATAAAGATATAATAAAATAGCACTTCATGAAGTTGCTAATTAAAATTATCATATCAGAGTTTTAAAATAAAATAACATTGTGGAAATAACAAATGTTCACTAATGATTAACAACAGAAAATAGAGAAATAACTAAAGTACTGAAGTCCACACATCCGTCTTCAGTTCCAAAACAAATAGTTTCCAAATCATTGAAATACCCAAGCTGACCCGAGCATAATTAGAAACACATACTCAAGTCATTCTTATGTAAGTTTACTCAAAATCATGTGAATATGAGTACAAATAACTTAAGTGATGTTACGTGGTTTTCCATCTCTTATGGATCCGTTAAACTATCTATATGCAGTAGATACGATACATATGTAATGTCTATCAGTAATGTAAATATTAAAATAGCATAAAAGCTTTATATTAATCTCCCTTAACACATTTTAAGCATGTAGTCTATGCAGGTCCTGTAACACAAACAGTAACGTCGATAGCTGAAAGTCTATAGTATGGTGGATCGATTATACAAATGACAAGTATATGACTAATTTAAACAATAGTGTAACAATAGTAAAGTATGTAAATAAGAATAATCACACCAGGGATTTTATACTGGTTCGGACCTCCCGTCCTACGTCCAGTCCCGAAGCTCCTCTTCGGAATTTCCTTTCACCAAATAACCCTTACTTCATCCGGAGGAACATGTTTACAATAGCAGAGTTTCTTTTTCAAGAATGTGTTCTCTATTACACGGATTTTGACTATATAGTACAATTGAACTTCCTATATCTCTTGAATGATTGAATACAATATTGTTCGAGAGAGTATGGAAGTGTATGATCTCAGATTTGCAGATTTGATAGCAAGTAGATGATTAGAACAAGAGATGGTCAAGATAGAGAGTCGAGTGAATTAGTTAAGTGCTTTGATCCTTCTTGATTTTCGTCTATATAGTTGTAAAAGGTTGCTTCTAGTAGTTACACCTCTTCCCTTTCAGTCTAGAGTCGTCACTGTTCACTGGTGAAGAGTTGTGGAGGAGAGATGGAGTTGTGTCTCTTCGGAGATGACAGTTGTAATTTGAATTATCTGCCCCGCGCCCAGTTTCAAACGTCTGAATGGTGTTTTCAAACGTCTGAGAACCTATTATTATTTTTGTTCATCTTCTACGTTCAGACATCTGAAGTTCTGCATTCAGACGTCTGAACCTGTTAAGTGATGTTCTCCTGAGTTTATTCTTGAGTGTATCTCTCTTCGATCCTCGTGCAACTTTGTAGATGAATCTCTTCAGTGCTTTAGTCATCGTCTTGTCACAGTAGTGGTTTGTCTTGCTTTGGTTTCTTATCTGTATAGTTGTATGATATATATATATATGATTTCCATTGTATAGTTGTCATCGTCGAAATTGTAAACTAAGGGTTCTAACATTCTCCCCCTTTTTTATGATGACAACTATATAATGTACTTAGATAACAACTACAGAAAGATTCTCCCCCTAAGTATGATCTCCCCCTATAGATGTGCATATTTATTTTTCTCCCCCTTTGTCATTATCAAAAATAATCGAAGAATTATAAAAATAATGTAGAACCAAGTGTGATGTACATACATAATTATATCAAAAAGGTTATGATTACATCATTAAGCACATCAAAAAGAGGAATATTGATAGTCTCTTACCAGAACTTTGATAAGGGAGTTAATTACAATAAAATATTTACCTTATGAAGTCAAGGTAGTTCATCACGAGAGGAGTCTAATTTCCCTTTCCCCTTATCGCCGGTTTTTTGCGATGTGTGAGGAGATTGAGAAGGTGTAGACCAGTCAGAAGAAGGTTGACGGACTTGTTGAAGTGCATGATTAAGTTTGGAAACCACTGAAACGAGAGAGTCTTCAACTTTGGAAAGCCTTGTGGACAACGTGAGATCAAGCTTCGCTATTTGTTTACCAAGGATAATTTGATTTCTTGATAGGAGCACTTGGTTTTGTAAGGTTAAGTGAGCAATATTCTCATTAGCATGAGGCTGAGTTCGTGCTTCCAATATCTCCATATCGGAGTGATATTCAAACGAGGAAGGAGGAGGTGGAGATGGTTGCCTTGGTAGTTCAACATCACCTTCTTCTTCTTCTTGTTGTTGTTGTTGTTGAGGAGGAGGAGGTTGATCTTGTGCATTTTTCCATTCTAGAAAAGTTATATAAGATGGTGGTTCCTCCGGCAAATGCATAAGATTGAAAACATTTGTTCCACTATATTTGATAGGTAACTCCTCAAAAGCAGAAATGTACGATGGGATGTTTAGTGCTTTGAGAATTCGCACAATATAAGCCGGGTAAATGATTGTATGGCGAGATCTATTCCAAAAACCTTTTAGTTCATCGAAAATGAACTGAGCCCAATTGATCTTAGTTCGACCAAATAGTGCATATAGTGCTTTGTGTTCAAGATCAGTAATTTGTTCATGGCTACCTAATCGAGGGATAATGGTATTTATAAGCATTTGGGTAAGGAGCCTAGCACGTGGCCTAAGGAATTTGGATGAAAATTGAGGCATTCGATTTTCCCATAATTGATGAGTGATAGTATCACGAGGTTTGAATCGCTCCTCCATTTCAGATAAATTTTGACCCGTATAAGAGCATTCTAAGAATCTTCCAATTATAGCGGGGTTTATCTTGATTGTTGTCCTATAGACACTCGTCCATAACCAATCTTCATCATTCTCAATAGTCCATACCGATGGACTATCCGGATTAGCGTAAAAAAGATATATAGCTAGTTGATCGATAGAAACATCGTTGGCATTAAAAGAGATAAGGGTTTTCAATTCACCTTGCTTACATATGTCGTCCATATCATATAAAGGAAACTTGATTAGTCTATAGAAAGGTCCTAGATGCATCTTCTTAATCTTCAAGTCGTTAAACCGTCGTATATTTGTTGGATTCTGAAATAACCAATTGTTGATTTGAGTATCAGTCACCATCAATGGTTGAGAGGAAGATCCTTCTCCATGCTCCCTTTTCTTAATTCCCATCTTTTTAGTTCGTGGTGGCATTGATTTAAAGAGAAATTCGATTTTAGAGATTTTGAGAGAGATAATTTTTAATTTGGAAATGAATTGAAGTGGTGAAATAGTGGTTGATCGATCAGGTATAGGGTTTGAAAAATTGTCGTTTCCCATTCCAAACGTCTGAAAAAGTAGATCAGCCGTCTGGAGATGTCTAAATTAGAAACAGAAAGTAAAGTCAGACGTCTGGAATCAAAACTCAAACGTCTGGAAAGTTTTAATGTGAGACAGAGAGTGATTTCAGACGTCTGGACTTGAGTTCAGACATCTGTGAACATATAATTTGTTCCAGATTCTTAGTTCAGACGTCTGGAATCTATTTCCTGAGATGACATTTTGATTATGATATTTGTTATGTTTAAAAAAAAACTTCAGAAAGTTAGTTTTTATAGCAATCCAAATATAAAAATAGGTAGTTTGTTCATGATGCAAAATTCTTGTCTAAATTTTTAAAGGTTTTTAACAAACTAATAAACTTGTGGATATAAGAAATTTTTCTTAGTTTCAAAGTTCATTAAGTGAACAAATGCCTAAGTCTCGTCGTAATTTTACAAAAGTTTGTTCGTTTAATGGTTTTGTAAAGATATCGGCTATTTGATTTTCAGTGTTAACATATTCTAGAGTTATAGTTCGTTTTTCGACATTATCTCTTAAGAAATGATGTCTTATATCTATATGTTTAGTTCTAGAGTGATTTACCGGATTTTTAGATAGATTGATTGCGCTAGTGTTATCACAATAAATTGGGGATTTTTCAATTATTTTTCCAAAATCTTTTAAGGTTTGTTGCATGTAAATTACTTGTGCACATGCTAATGCCGCTGAAATATATTCGGCTTCAAAAGTGGATAGAGAACCACAATTTTGTTTTTTACTAAACCATGAGACGAGAGATTGTCCGATGATATGACATGTTCCATTAGTACTTTTTCTATCCGTTTTGCATCCTCCAAAATCCGTATCGCTATATGATACAAGTGCGAAGGAAGATCCTTTTGGATAGAATAGTCCATAGTTTTTCGTGTTAGATAAATATCTCAAAATACGTTTAACGACTCTTTGATGAGATTATTTTGGTTTTTCTTGAAAACGTGCACAAAGACAAACACTCATCATTATATCGGGTCGACTTGCGGTTAAATATAATAACAAACCAATCATACTCCTATATAATTTTTCTTCAAAATTTTATCCGTTTTCATCTTTATCAAGATGAACCGTAGTACTCATAGGAGTAGGTTTACTAGATGTTTTATTCATACCAAAACGTTTTAATAGTTCATTGCAATATTTTTCTTGATGTATAAAGATACCATTTTCTGGTTGCTTTATTTGTAATCCTAAAAAGAAATTTAATTCTCCCATGTGTGACATTTCAAATTCATTTTTCATTATATTAGAAAATTTTACAAATAAATTTTCATTAGTTGATCCAAATATGATATCATCGAAATAAATTTGAATAACTAAAATATCATTATTTTCTCTTTTAATAAATAAAGTCGTGTCAATTTTACCAATTTGAAATCCCGATGAGATTAAATGAGTTTTAAGCATATCGTACCATGCTCTAGGGGCTTGTTTTAACCCATATAATGCTTTATTTAATTTAAAAACATGATTTGAAAATTTTTCATGTTCAAATAATGGTGGTTGTTCAACATAGACATTTTCTTTGATAAAACCATTCAAAAATGCACTTTTGACATCCATTTGATATAATTTAAAATTGTTATGACAAGCAAAAGCGAGTAGAGTTCGTATAGCTTCTAATCTAGCCACAGGTGCAAAAGTTTCATCGTAATCGATTCCTTCTTCTTGATTATACCCCTGTGCTACTAAACGTGCTTTATTTTGAACTATATTTCCGGTTTCATCGGCTTTATTTTTAAATACCCATTTAGTTCCAATGACGGATTGATCTTCCGGTCTTGGAACGAGTTCCCAGACATTATTTCGTTCGAACTGATTTAATTCTTCTTGCATAGCTAAAATCCAAAAATCATCTTTAGAAGCTTCTTTATAGTTCTTTGGTTCAAAATTTGAAACGAATGCAACATGACTTATTTGATTAAGTTGATTTCGAGTTACTCTAGAATTTAAATCTCCAATAAAGTTATCTATAGGATGATTCTTTAAAATCCTAGGAGGTGAAACTAGAGTATTATTTTGATCAATAGCTTCATTAGTATTGTGAGGTGTGTTAGAAGAATCATTTGGATGTATTTCTTCTTCGTCATTAATTTGTGCAGTTACAAAATTTTCATCAAAAGAAACATGTAAACTTTCTTCTATAATATTTGTCCTTTTGTTATAAATTCTATAAGCTTTGCTACAATCCGAATAGCCAACAAATATTCCTTCATCGACCTTAGGATCAAACTTTCCTAAATTGTCTTTAGTATTTAATATGAAACATTTTGATCCAAATGTTCTGAAATATGATACTTTAGGTTTCTTACCAAAAAACATTTCATAACAAATGGTTTTTGTCATTGGTCGTAGTGTCACTCTATTCAAAACATAACAAGTCGTGGCAATAGCTTCAGCCCAAAAATATTTAGGTAGATTACTACTGTTTAATATTATTCTTGCACATTCTTGCAATGTTCAATTTTTCCGTTCAACTACACCGTTTTGTTGTGGTGTACGTGGAATTGAAAAATTATGATTAATTCCCTTTTTATTGCAAAAATTTGTAAAAAGTTCATTTTCGAATTCTCCTCCGTGATCAGTGCGAATATTTTTAATTTTCAAATTCATTTGATTTTTAATTCTTTTTGCAAAAAGTTTAAACATACCAAAAGTGTCACTTTTATGTTTTAAAAACAAAGTCCATGTATATCTTGAAAAATCATCAACAATTACAAAAACATACTTGTTATGATTTATTGATCTTACTTGAGTAGGACCACATAAATCTAAATGAAACAATTCTAATGGTTGTTTTGTTGAAATATTATTTTTAGATTTAAAAGAACTCCTTTTTAATTTTCCAATTTGACATGCATCACACAAATTGTCTATTTTATAATTTATTTTTGGTAAACCTCTAACTAGTTCATGTTTTGATAATTTATTTATAAATTTGAAATTCATGTGACACAATCGTTTATGCCATAGCCATGGATCATCAAGTTTAGCAGTCAAGCATAAATCAGAATTTTGTTTTATATTCATATTCAAAATATAAATATTTTTATTTTGAAATCCTTCAAATAATAAAATTTTATTATTATCAAATATATTGCATCGATTTTTCTCGAAATTTATTTGAAAACCTTTATTACATAATTGACTAATGCTAAGTAAATTATGTTTTAAATTTTCTACTAATAAAACATTAGAAATAATAGGAGAGTTAGAAATACCGATGTTTATGACTTCTCCAATTCCGATGACATATCCTTTTGAGTTGTCTCCAAAGGTTACGGTGCCTCCATCGATATATTTTATATTTGAGAGCATCTTGGCATTCCCGGTCATATGTTTTGAGCAGCCACTATCGAGTATCCATTTCTCCTTGCTTTTATTTTTGGGTACATACAAAACAAAAATTATTCAATTGGTACCCACTTCTTTTATTAGGATCCTAAATGTTAGGAGGGGAGGGTAGCCATACCCAATTGGATTTGGGTCCTTTAAAAACATAATTATTATTAAATATTACACTTGATAAAAAACTATCAATATGTTTTTGTCTAATTAACTTATTATTATACTTTGGTATCCAAATTTTTATATTTTTAGATTTTACATCTTTACTTAACTTTGGTGTCTTTTTGAAACTTTGATACAAGATACTTTGCTTTATAGTATCACCTTTTTTCTTTTGTGAATTCTTTTCAAATCCCAATCCATTTCGATTACCAGAAGGTTTCAAAATTTTAATTAAATTATCAAGATCTTGTTTTCCATTGTTAAACTTTGAAACATTGTTAGTAATTTTTTCTAGTTTATCCTTTAATTCACAAATTTTAGTTTTTGAAAATTCTATACTACTTTTTAGTTTAATATTTTCCTTAATCAAATTATTATTCTCAAGTTTTAACCTATCTATTTCACTAAGTTGTGTATCATATTCGATAGACTTTTTACACTTTTCTTGTGAAATCTCCAATTCTTCTTCTAAAATAACTTTTTCATCCTTTAATAATCCAATTTCTAGTTCTAATCGATTTATTTTGGCTAGGTGTTCTTTATTCAATTTTTTGATTTGTCTAAACTTATCATCAAGTTCCATACTTAATTCTAATAGTTCATTATAGCTAAGTTTAGGACATACATCATCAATGTTAGCCATAAAACATACATTAGTTTGTTCTCCATCGCTATCACTATCACTATCAGAAGATGATGATGAATCGGAATCGTCCCAAGTGACTTTAAAAGCTCTTTTTTTCTTAAATTTCTCAAATTTGTTCTTTTTCTCATTGTTGCGTTTAGGACAATCCTTCTTCATGTGTCCGTATTGATCACATTCATAGAACTTGATTTGAGATAGATTTGTTGTATTGGACTTCCCTTCTTTTTGGAATTTGGTCATCTTTCTAAATTTCTTAAATTTGTTGTAATTCTTGGCAATGAAAACTATCTCTTCTTTATCCAAATCCGAGTCATCATTCTTTGCTTGAAATGCTATGTTCTTCTTTTCAACATTTTGTTCTTTTCTTACGTGTAAGTTAGCTTCATAGGACATTAAATTTCCTATCAACTCTTCAACCTTGAGAGTAGAAAGATCATTAGCTTCTTCAATAGCTAATACCTTCCTTTCCCAATCCGATGTTAAAGAGTTGAGTATTCGAGAAACTAAATCAAAATCAGTAAACTTAACTCCTAATGCCATAAAATCATGTTGAATAGTTTGAAATCTAGAATACATGTCAACAATAGTTTCATTTTGCTTCATTTTGAATGAGGAGAATTGGTTTTGCAAAATTGAAATCTTAGTTTGTTTGACCTTTGTTGTACCTTCATGTGTAATTTGTAAGGTACGCCAAATGTCAAACGCAGTGGTACATAACATGACACGTGAAAATTCATTTTTATCTAGAGAGCAAAATAAAACATTCATAGCTTTAGCATTGTTTGAGGCTAAGGTCTTTTGTGCATTGGTCCATGTGCTCATAGCAGTGTCAGGTGCTTCATATTTATTTTGTGTAGCAGACCATACTTCTAGACCATTGGCTTCCATAAAAATATGCATACGGGTTGACCAATATGCATAGTTGGAGCCATTAAATAGTGGGGGACGTGCGGTAGATTGATCTTCTTGAAAGATACTTGCCATATTAGTGATTCAAAAACTTGTTACAGTACTTTTGATCAAACCAAGCTCCGATACCAATTGAAAGTCTATAGTATGGTGGATTGATTATACAAATGACAAGTATATGACTAATTTAAACTATAGTGTAACAATAGTAAAGTATGTAAATAAGAATAATCACACCAGGGATTTTATACTGGTTCGGACCTCCTGTCCTACGTCCAGTCCCGAATCTCCTCTTCGAAATTTCCTTTCACCAAATAACCCTCACTTTACCCGGAGGAACAGGTTTACAATAGCAGAGTTTCTTTTTCAAGAATGTGTTCTCTATTACATGGATTTTAACTATATAGTACAATTGAACTTCCTATATCTCTTGAATGATTGAATACAATATTGTTCGAGAGAGTATGGAAGTGTATGATCTCAGATTTGCAGATTTGATAGCAAGTAGATGATTAGAACAAGAGATGATCAAGATAGAGAGTCGAGTGAATTAGTTAAGTGCTTTGATCCTTCTTGATTCTCGTTTATATAGTTGTAGAAGGTTGCTTCTAGTAGTTACACCTCTTCCCTTTCAGTCTAGAGTCGTCACTGTTCACTGGTGAAGAGTTGTGGAGGAGAGATGGAGTTGTGTCTCTTCGGAGATGACAGTTGTAATTTGAATTATCTGCCCCGAGCCCAGTTTCAGACGTCTGAATGGTGTTTTCAGACGTCTGAGAACCTATTATTATTTTTGTTCATCTTCTACGTTCAGACGTCTGAAGTTCTACATTCAGACGTCTGAACCTGTTAAGTGATGTTCTCCTGTGTTTATTCTTGAGTGTATCTCTCTTCGATCCTCGTGCAACTTTGTAGATGAATCTCTTCAATGCTTTAGTCATCGTCTTGTCACAATAGTGGTTTGTCTTGCTTTGAATTCGTATCCGTATAGTTGTATGATATATATATGATTTCCATTGTATAGTTGTCATCGTCGAAATCGTAAACTAAGGGTTCTAATAATAGCTAGTGAGTTTAATATATGTACAATACTAAAAAAAGTGGTAGTGGTCTCGCATAGGGATAATCGTATGACAAGGCACATGAGACAATGCTCAACGCAAGATTTTACCAGTTTACCCTTTCTGGCTGGTCGTAACCCCTAACGGTCGACTGTATCCATCAATCCAAGATCAAGGTGCAGCCATCGAGTTCAAAATCAAGATAGTAATTCGAGGAAAAGATGTCCGCTAAAGGTAGCTAACCTATTGGCCAAACGTAGGCTCTTGTTTTAGTCATTTCAAGTTGACACAAGTGTTGGGGTCATCGATTATCGTTCTCTTACTTCATTCCGACAAGCGTTCGCCAATTCAACATATATCAACCGCATACATAGTTATTAGAGTGGTTCTAGTAAATGATAGAGAGTATGTCATTATCCGGTCCTGGTCACTTTAATAATCAATCGTTCATTTAAAAAAGTATGTCGTTTTGTTCATTATAATTTTTACAAGAAAATCCGTACAAAATTTCAGCAAATGTTCAACATAAAAAGTTCTTCGTTTTACTTTAGGAATTCACAGAAAAAGTTTTAGAAATTTCCAGAAATGTTTATTAATTTTCATAGTTAAATTACATCATATTTTACACTAATTAAATTATAAAAACCTAAAATTTTCAAAAAAATTGCAAATTAAATTTCAGAGTTCTTAAAACACCTTTTCAGAATTTTCAGTACAGTTTCAAATTTTTCCAGATTGATCTAATAATTTTTCCAATTTTCAAATAGCTAATTTCAAAGGTTTAAATTATTAAAATTATTAGATAACCGAAATAAATATAGGTCCCTTTGTTAAATATTTTTCAAATAGTATGTTGGAGCTATAGAAAAAGTTTTAGGTTAATTTTACGTTTTTACAAATTTTCAAAATTCCAATAATCCCATTTTCAAAGAATAAATTATAGAAATTATTAGATGACAGAATTTGGTACAGATTTCTTTACAAAATATTTTTCTTTTGCTATAATGGAGTAACATAAAAATTCTCAAGTTCAAAAAACACTTTTTACAAATCACCTATTTATTCGTATTTAATAAAATAATTTATTTGGAAAATATTCTCAAGTTAAAACAACACTTTTTACAAAGAACCAAATCTAATCGTTTTATTCCCACAACAAATATTCATAATTTTACCTTTACAAATAAAAATGTATCCATCCTATGTCAAACGAGAGCCATACTGTAACATCCCTCTACTTGGAGACCCAAAACTAATGGCTACGGATGCTGCAGTCATCCTGATGCAGCAGCGGAATAACAAAATGATGATTCTGTGAAAGTAGCAATCGATGGAATGAAAAATACTGAATGGCCCAAATTCGTTGATCCGAAGATACCGAATTCTAGCTATCTTCGTCACGTTGATCGCGCACGATACCGTGAAAGAAGATCTGCAATTCTTCAGACGTTGATCAAGCGCACTTGATACCGTGAATTGGCTTCTGCGATCGTTGATCCGAGCGCACTCGAATGCCGAAAGAGGAGATAGGAGATTACACTCAACTACCAATTTTAATGAAAGCACAAAGCTAGCAAACAAAAGTTTTATTCAAATCAACGTTTTTTTACAAATGACCCAACATGTCTATTTATAGACGTACAAATCACACATCACTAGGTCGTTCACGACCTTACAACACACACTTTACAACACAACACTTAGGTCGGCAACGACCTAACACAGAAACGACCTACGACCTAAAATACAATGCACACGACCTAAGACTTACATATTACAACACATCAGCCTCCTTCAGCGACCTATCATAGGTCGTTAATGACTTTAAGCAGAACGCGGCAGCGACCTAAAATCTGAACGACCTAAAAAATACAAGGCAGCGACCTAACTCTTCAGTGCATAAGGTCGAGCGACCTAAAAACATTGCTTCAGGACATCTTCGCGACCTAACATAGGTCGTAACCCCTCTTCGCGACCTAACATAGGTCGTAGCTCCTCTCCGCGACCTAACTTAGGTTGTAACTCGTGAAAATTGGTACTCGAAAGATTGGAGCGACCTAAAGAGATGAGTAATTCGTTAGGTCGTTCTAGCGCCTTTTCTTTTAACTCGTTAGCTCGTTCACATGCCTTAACACCGATTCCGTTAACTCATGAGCAATCTTCCATAGGTCATGAGCGACCTAAATTGTTACTAGGTCGTGAGCGACCTAAGACTTGGCCTGTATCATCCTTACTAGGTCGTGAACGACCTAAAATGTCACTAGGTCGTGAGCGACCTAAGACTTGGGCTGCATCATCCTCCCCTGGTTGAAAAAAATTCGTCCTCGAATTTGTGCTTTGCTCTTCCACAACAGGTTCGTCTCCACAGTTAGGAATAAGATGTTTAACATTAAACACGTCAGAAGTGTACACATTCTCTGGCAGCTTCAATCTATAAGCATTTTCATTGATCCGTTTCACAATCTTTACAGGACCAATCTTTCGAGCCTTAAGTTTGTTGTATGCTCCCACTGGAAAACGATCCTTTGTTAGTACAGCATATACTAAATCACCTTCATTAAATTCAACGCTTCTTCGTTTCAAATCCGCATATCGTTTATACTTTTCATTTGCTTTCTCCAATCGTTCCTGAACGATTTTATGACATTCTGCCAATCCATCAACAAAATCAACAGCCCCTTTAACGGTTCTCTTTGGTTGTGGCACTATCGTCAAATCCAACGGCCCCTTTGGTAAGCTTGAATACACTATCTGAAATGGATTGAAACCCGTACTACGGTTTATAGCATGATTGTGAGCAAACTCCGCTTGATATAACTTCATATCCCAACTCTTTAGATTATCCTTCACCAGGCACCGTAATAAATTTCCCAAAGATCTGTTAACCACTTCAGTCTGACCATCGGACTGCGGATGGTAAGCACTACTGAAATTTAGCTTTGTTCCTACCATCTTCCACAAACTCAACCAAAAATGACTTAGAAATCTAGTATCCCGATCAGAAACAATGGATTCTGGTAAACCATGTAAGCGATACACTTCTTTAAAGAATAACTCGGCAACACGGACGACATCAGCTGTCTTCTTGCAAGCGATGAAATGTTCCATCTTCGAGAACCTGTACACTACAACATATATCGAATCATTCCCCCTCTGAGTTCTTGGTAATCCCAAAACAAAATCCATACTGATATCAACCCATGGTCTAATCGGCACGGGTAACGGCATATACAATCCCGCATTCGTCGCTGTTCCCTTGGAAACTTGGCAAATATGACATCTCTCCACAAACTTTCCAACTTCCCACTTCATCGAAGGCCAATAATAAGATTGAGAAATCAATTGCAAAGTACGGTCTCGGCCCACATGACCTTCCTCATGCAACTCTTTTACAATCTTCATACGTAAGCTGCACTCCGGTATACATAATCGATTTCCCTTAAAAAGAAAACCATCCACCATTACAAACTCATCCAACTTCCCCTCCTTGACTTCATCTACATACTTCGCAAAGTAAGGATCATCAACAAATAATTCAAGTAATACATCAAACCCCGTCACTTCAACCTTCATTGTAGTCAGCAAATGATTCCTTCGACTCAATGCATCTGCCACTCTATTCGTAATTCCCGATTTATGCTTCACCACAAAGGTAAATTGTTGTAAGTACGTAATCCACGAAGCATGTCTTGCTGCAATCTTGTCCTGCCCCTGCAAATGTTTCAGTGCTTCATGATCAGTATACAGAACAAATTCTTTATGGAACAAATAACGTCTCCAGTGTTTGCTAGCTTGCACGATAGCATAAAATTCCACATCATATGTATTATATCTCATCTTTGCTCCCGATAGTTTCTCACTGAAATATGCAATAGGACGACCTTTCTGACTCAACACCCCTCCAATTCCAACCTTCGATGCATCAGTATGCAATTCAAACAACAACTGGAAATCTGGCAACACTAGAATTGGTGCTGTCGTCAAAAGCTCCTTGATCCTTTCAAAAGCAAATCCTGCTTCCTCCGGCCATGAAAATTGCTTCCCTTTCATACAATCAATAACTGGTGCCATCACGCTACTGAAGTGTGGAATGAACCTTCGGTAGAATGATGCCAAACCATGAAAGCTTCTAACTTCTGTAATCGTCCTGGGTTATGGCCAATTTCTGATTGCTTCAACTTTATTCTGATCCACCTGTATACCTCCATCCAAAATAACATATCCTAAAAATAAAACACTATGCATCATGAACACGCATTTCTTCGTTGCAGCATAAAATTGTTCCTGTCGCAGTACCATCAACACTTCTCTCAGGTGTTGCAAGTGTTCTTCTGGACTTCCACTATATATCAGTATATCATCAAAATACACCACCACAAACTTCCCAATGAATGGTCTAAAAATCTGATTCATCACCCGCATAAATGTACTCGGTGCATTCGAAAGACCAAATGGCATAACCAACCATTCGTACAACCCTTCTCTTGTCTTGAATGTTGTCTTCCATTCGTCCCCTGGTCTAATTCGAATTTGATGATAACCACTTTTCAAATCAATTTTTGAAAAGATAGTGGCTCCACTAAGTTGATCCAACAAATCATCCAATCTAGGCATAGGGAATCTATGTCTCACTGTAATCTTATTCAGTGCCCGACTATCAGTGCACATCCTCCACGTCCCATCCTTCTTCGGTACTAACAATGCTGGCACAACACATGGACTTAAACTTTCCTGCACACGCCCCTGTTCAAGCAATTCTTCCACTTACCTTCTCAACTCCTCATGTTCTTTTGGACTCGTTCTATAGTGTGGTCTATGAGGTAACACAGCTCCTGGAACAAGATTAATTTGATGTTGAATGTCTCTCAACGGCGGTAACTCCGTTGGTAGCTCCTCAGGAAATACATCGTCAATCTCTCCCAGTACTGGCTTTACTTTTTCAGGGATCTCAACCACTTCATGACTCTCACGTCCAATCAACAAGAATACTTCAGGCTCCTCTTCTACCTCCTTAACAAACTCCTTCAATGATAACAAAGTTTTCAACTCTTCAATCTCCTCCAACTTGTTTTCTTCTTGTTGTCGCTTCTTAGGAATCAAAGTGATTTTAGTTCCTTCAAACATAAAACTGTAACTGTAAGTACGTCCATCATGTTGCACAGCCCTATCATATTGCCACGGTCTCCCCAGCAACAGATGACATACATCCATGTCCACAACATCACACCAAATTTCATCTTTGTATTTCTTCCCAATCGAAAAATTCACACAAGCTCTTCGTCCAACTTTCACCTCCGCACCTTTCCTCAACCAAGCTAACTTATAAGGTTTCGGATGCTTCTCTGTCTTCAATGATAACTTCTTCACAGCTTCTGTAGAGATAATATTATCACAGCTCCCCGCATCGATGACAACCTTGCAAACCCTTCCCAAGATAGTACATGTTGATTGAAAGATGTTACTCCTCAACCAGCTAGTTTCCTCCTCCTGTTTTGGTGTTAAACACGACCTCTTCATCATCAATGAATACCCTTCATCTCCTGACACATTCTCTTCCTCCTCATTATGTAGTGAATTAGAACAGTCAGCCTCTACCTCATCTTCCTCTGCCTCAGCAATCATAGTTCTCTTCTTCGGTTTCGGACATTCGCTGCTCTTGTGTCCCATTTCTTGACAATTATAGCATTTGAAATTAGTGTTGACCTTTGGCTTAGCCACTTCATGAACAACAGGCTTATTCGATGCCTTAGGAATATTAGAACTACTACCTGCTCCTTTGTTCTGTCCTGTAATACTTGGAAACACACCTCCCCCACGTCTTCCTTGTTTCTCCCAAGCCAACGTATTTTGATGTGCTTCTGCCACAGATCTAGGGTCGAACATGTTCACCATATCCTGGATCTGTGTTCTAAGTCCACCCACAAACCTAGCGGTCAATTGTTCTTCTGTTTCCATAATGTCATTTCTTGCAATCAACTGGTAGAACTCATCTGCATAATCAGTATCCGCTTTCGTCCCTTGCCTCAGGTTTTGTAATCTATGATACATTAATGATTGGTAATTGTAGGGTAAGAAAGTAGCCTTCATCAATTTCTTCATCTTTTCCCAAGCAACAATCCTAGACTTCCCATCCGTTCTCTAGTAAGTTTGGTTTGCTGCCACCATGCCATAGCTCTCCCCCTCAACCCTGTAGCAACCAACTTCACTTTACGATCCTCCAGAACCTCCTTGAAGTCAAATATTTCCTCAACATAAGCTAGCCAATCAAGAAATTCCTCGGCTTTCATACCTCCCTTGAATTCCGGTATTTCAGTCTTCATTCCAGACTCCCACTTGTGATCATACTCCGACTGATTTCTTCCTTGTCCTCGTCCCTGAACACTACCACCTTCAAACTCCTCCTCGAAATCTGATGTATATCGATGTCGATTCTGACCACCAACATCTCTACTACCATCATTTCTTCCACCCACATCCCTTCTATCTACATTCCTCCGACCTCGATCATTCACATTCCTATCACGATCTCGACTGACACTTCTATGATCATTATCAACACTTCTCTCTCGATTGGAATGTGGTGAAACTCTACTTCCCCCATGGTTATCAACACTTCATCTTCTCTAATCGACCAATCCCTTCATTAAGCTTCTCACTAAAGTTTTCGTTTATTCTTTGTTCCATCTCATCAGCTTCTTCTCTTCTATACAATGCTTCTATGTTTTGATGGCGATTAGCTCTTCTCGGCGGCATGATTTGAAACTTCACAAACATTCAATTCTCGGTGTGAACAAATATGATGCACGGCCTTTAACTTCAATCTTTGGCGCGCAAAGCTTCCACGCAAAATTCAAACACCTTTCCTCCTTAGATCCGAAATGATACGGATCGAAAACTCCAAACTTGTTGCAACTTTGTGATGAACGCGATGAACAACCAACTTCTCTAAATGATGTACGGCTTCAATTAACTCCTCAAATTCTTTGAATAAATTGGCTCCAAGACTCGGCTTAGCTATGATTGGCTAAGTCTAGCTCTTATACCAAATGATGCAGCAGCGGAATAACAAAATGATGATTCTGTGAAAGTAGCAATCGATGGAATGAAAAATACTAAATGGCCCAAATTCGTTGATCCGAAGATACCGAATTCTAGCTATCTTCGTCACGTTGATCGCGCACGATACCGTGAAAGAAGATCTGCAATTCTTCAGACGTTGATCAAGCGCACTTGATACCGTGAATTGGCTTCTACGATCGTTGATCCAAGCGCACTCGAATGCCGAAAGAGGAGATAGGAGATTACACTCAACTACCAATTTTAATGAAAGCACAAAGCTAACAAACAAAAGTTTTATTCAAATCAACGTTTTTCTTACAAATGACCCAACATGTCTATTTATAGACGTACAACTCACACATCACTAGGTCGTTCACGACCTTACAACACACACTTTACAACACAACACTTAGGTCAGCAACGACCTAACGCAGAAACGACCAACGACCTAAAATACAATGCACACGACCTACGACTTACATATTACAACACATCAGCCTCCTTCAGCGACCTATCATAGGTCGTTAATGACTTTAAGCAGAACGCGGCAGTGACCTAAAATCTGAACGACCTAAAAAATACAAGGCAGCGACCTAACTCTTCAGTGCATAAGGTCGAGCGACCTAAAAACATTGCTTCAGGACATCTTCGCGACCTAACATAGGTCGTAACCCCTCTTCGCGACCTAACATAGGTCGTAGCTCCGCTCCGCGACCTAACTTAGGTCGTAACTCATGAAAATTGGTACTCGAAAGATTGGAGCGACCTAAAGAGATGAGTAATTCGTTAAGTTGTTCTAGCGCCTTTTCTTTTAACTCGTTAGCTCGTTCACATGCCTTAACACCGATTCCGTTAACTCGTGAGCGATCTTCCATAGGTCGTGAGCGACCTAAATTGTTACTAGGTCGTGAGCGACCTAAGACTTGGCCTGTATCATCCTTACTAGGTCGTGAACGACCTAAAATGTCACTAGGTCGTGAGCGACCTAAGACTTGGGCTGCATCACATCCATAGTTATTAATCCTCGGCGACCAAATACGGTAATGATAGATACATTGATATACAGAAACACATGAATATAGAAATTTTTTAAAACAACAAACAAAGTCCACATTTCATTTCAAAACATATCAAATTCATTATATAATCCTAGTGCGTAGACCACGTTCATACAAAATATACTTATTACAAAATACGCCAAGAGCGACATATGAAAATGCCCCCTTGGAAGATCAGAGTACATAATAAGGCAATAAAACAAGTTTGCCTTTACAACCAAACATAGCGGAAATAAAAGAACTCTAAGTAGCTAACATGCCTCCTACACGTCACTGGAAGCTTTATTCGTCTAAAAGAACACCTGAAAACCCTAAAGCTCAAACTACTCAAAATCAATTGAGTACACTAGAGTTTAAGAAATCTACCATCTCAAATCATTTAGATATCTAGTGAGACAACACCGCTTAGAGGAACGGGTTTTCCCCTCACTAGTATCTTAAAACCTTTATAAAACCATATACCATGCTTTTGCATCCACAGTGGTTAAAACAATTCAAAACAGTATAATATAATGATATGCAAAACAAGTGAATCAATTCTGGATTACCCATCCCATTCATTTTGATGATCTTTCACAGTTATAGTTTCTAAGGTTACTATTAGCCTAATAGTTTTCATGGACTGACTATTAACCGATAAAGTGGTTATGGACTCCCTGTCCAGTTACATTGTTTTTGTGGATCACTAAGAATCTATTGTTAACTCCAATATCTTTACTCTTATCCTAGTTTTCATGAGCTAACTAGGAACCTATTGACTAACTGTTAATATCTTAATCCAAATATAGTTTTCATGGGTTAATTAAAAACCTATTGGCCCCTGCCAATGTCAAATCATAGTTTTCATGGGCTGACTATGAACCCATTGGCCCCTGTCAATATCTTTTGATATACACAGTTTTCATGGGCTTACTGTGAACCTATTGGGCCCGACCAATATCTTTAATTAAGATTTTAACATTTCTTAAGTTATATTCACTACTGGGTCAACCTAGTTGGTTATTCTACCATTCCCCAATGTACCGTTATGGGTTAATTACAATGTGAATGAATATATGAAGAAGCAATCATAACAACAAAATAATACTTTCAAAAATCTTTATTTATGCCATGGTTTTTCCTTTAAAATGAGAATGGGTTATTTTTTTTGAAACCTTAAACGTCACTTTCGAAACCACTGGATGACCTCCTTCAAAAGCATAGAAAACCTCTTTACAGAACTCTAAGTATACACCTTTCGAAGCTCTATAAATCAATCCCTTCGAAACCAAATCATACCTTTCGAGTGTGTCAAAACATTGCTAAATAATCTTTAGAAATATAGCTTTGAAACCAATGAAAGTACCCTTTCGAAAGCATTGGGTTTTATTCTTTAAAAACATATTTTGGGTCAAAATGGTTACACACGAAAGTATCTCTTTTGAAACCTTTAATAAAAATATTTTTAGGGGAAAAATTGATGGTATCGGAACCATCTATTCGAAAGCTCAAAACCTTGGAGTAAAACTTTGAAGGATAGCATCGAAACCCCCTTTCGACACTGCTGCCTTCGAAAACTCCTGAACCCCTTCGAAAGCATTTAAGAAGTGACTTAGCTTAAGTTTAAAACAAGGAGAACCCTTCGAAAGCATTGATGGCTGCAATATACCTGAAAGGTAAAAGAATAGCGGCTGGGTTTCGACCAGGTCAGAACCACCTCTTTCGAAAGCATTATATAAAAACAAAGGAACCCATTCGAAAGCTCCTACTTAAAACATGATATGGCAACCTACTTAGAAAGCTATTTAGAAAAACCCCTTTACAAAACATAGGTTTCGACTACATCAAAACCTTTAGGTAAAACAAAGCAGGCACTTAATATTTGAAAACAGAACTAAGGTTTCAACCCCATCGGAAGTATTGCTTTCGACACCCTGGCTTCCGCCTTTTCTCCAATCCACTATGTACCATCTAAGTGATACCTTGTGTATTGGTTTCGACCAGGTGGGTTTCGGCAGAGTTGGTTTCGACTGAGTCGAGGCGAAAGCATTGGGTCGAATGCCACTTCCAAAAGAGGCGGAACCAACTTTTTATTTATAAACACCTGATTGGTTGCCTTAAAACTTTTCAAATACTTTACAAAATAGCTGCCGCATTTATCAGATCTAAATCAAGGGAAAAAGTAACGTTTAAGCCCTTCCATTAAGCAAAACCAATATTGCCAATAAGTCCTTCCTTTAAAATAATTTATTTTCCATAGCAAATTAATTAAGAAAAATACCCAAAAATCATAGAAATTCACTTTTATCGTGTTATCAAACATATTAAAATTTCAGACCCAATTTCTTCCTGAAATAATCAAAATAAAATTTAACCCAAAAATATCATATTTTCCTTCAGAAATTCATAATAAATTTTTCATAGCTTGGAAAATTACGAAAATTGAAACCCATCTCTAAAATCATGTTTTACCTAACATAATTTTTTCATGGCATTCTAAAATCCATAACAATCGGTTATGACCTAAAACCGTGTAGATTCATATGTATATGAATTGGTTTAAATCAAACACATAATAATTTAAGCATATTATCATCCAACACATCATAAAAACAAATTTAATCTTAAATCTGAAAACATATGATTATAAAAACAAAATAGAGATGGAATGAATTATTATTCACCTTAAATATGATAAGAGCTTTGAGATTTGATTTGAAATTAATCCCCTAGCTTTAATTCCTTAACTTGATTGAATTTCCCTTCCTCTTCTTCCTTATTAATGGCCGGCTCTTCTTAGGTTAAATTTGCGTTTTTGAGTTTTTGAGAAAATGAACGTGAATGGGCAAATAAAAGTGTATGGCCGTGAATTATAAGGTGCGGCTATATTTACTAATATGCCCATGTTTTAATTAATAATTTAAATGTTATTTTAAGTCCATTTAAGGTAAATTAAGCACGGCCTTCTTATAGTTTTATTCAAATCTCAATACCCTTATCATCATTATTCTATTTAATTTATCTAATTAAATCTCTTGAATAATGTTATCAAAAATTAGGGGTGTTACATGCTCCCCCCTTAAAGAATTTCGTCCTCGAAATTCAGTAAGGACTAAATACTAAACATAGCAATCATCTGTAACAACTCCTAACATCCATATTAGCCTATCTGGCTAGCAACTAGCTAAATAAATCTAATATAGATATACCCTCACAACAGATCAGGATAAGCATCTCTAATTTTTCTTCTGTCTCCCAAGTACAGTCTTTCTCATCGTCGCTCCACTGAACTTTCACCAACCTAACTGTCTTGTTCCTTAATCTTTTCTCATCTCTCACTACAACCTGGACTGGTTGTCTAACAAAAGTCAAATTAGGATTTACTATCAAGTCATCCAACCCTGTCGGAGGAATAGTAGTCTCTGGATCATGTACATACTTACGAAGATGAGACACATCAAATAAATTATGGACACCTACCATACTGCCCGGCAATTCTACTCTGTATGCAAGCTTCTCAATCCTCTCTATAATATGGAATGGTCCAACATATCTCGGGGCTAACTTCCCTGACTTTCCAAATCGTACCACACCCTTCATCAGTGACACCTTAATGAAAACCTTATCTCCAACTGAGAACTCTAGGTCTTTACGCCTCATATCTGCGTAACTCTTTTATCTGGACTGAGCTTCCTTCATCCGTTCTTGGATCAACTCAATCTTCTCTGACGCCTCTCTAACCAAATCCGGTCCTAAGACTAATCTATCTCCAGTCTCCAACCAACATGCTGGTGATTTGCATGGCCTTCCATACAAAGCTTCAGAAGGCGCCATTCCTATACTAGTCTGGTAACTGTTATTATAGGAAAACCAACCAAATGTAGGTGATCTTCCCAAGATCCACCAAAGTTTAATGCACAAGCTCTCAATAGATCCTCGAGTACCTTGTTAACTCTCTCCGTCTGCCTGTCTGTCTGAGGGTGATATGCAGTACTCATATTAAGCTTGGTAGCCAATACTTTCTGTAGATTCTTCCAGAATTCACTAGTGAACAAGGCATCTCTGTCACTGACTATACTACTAGGAACTCCATGTAGTCTAACTATGTTCTTCATGAACAACTTAGCTAAAACATGTGCCGTCCTGGTTGACTTTACTGGAATGAAATATGCACTCTTGGTCAACCTGTCCACTATAACCCATATACTTTCATTACCTCTATTTGACCTTGGCAACCCGTCTATAAAATCCATAGATATCAAATCCCATTTCCAAACTAGAATCTCTAAAGGTTGAAGCAACCCACTCGGCTTCTGATGTTCAGCTTTCACTTGTTGACAGTTTGCACACTACCTAACCCACAAGCCAACATCCCTTTTCATACTTTCCCAATAGAAGCTCTTCTTCGTATCCTGATACATCTTAGTTCCTCTAGGATGAATCGTAAACTTGAACCCATGACATTCTCCTATAACTTCTGTAACGACCCGTAAATTTTCGATAATTAAAATTTGTAAATTTAATAAGTTTGTTATTTAATAATTGAAGAAAATAAAAATTTGTAATTTAATAATGAAATGAATACTAAAATGAATTGTAACAATATTAATGTAAGTTAACTATTAACAATTCCTATGAAATTTCAATTAATTGAAATAATGTAAATGTTATAACTTGGTTATAAATTGAATGTAAGTAAATAAATGTAAATATGTATAAACTTATGGACTAATACATAATTAGTGGTAATTTAATAAAATTTGTGTTATATAGGTAAGTTGTAACATTTGTTTACAATAATAAACTTAAAGGTGTTAAATGTGATTTAAGGAAAATGGTGACTGGTATTATTATAAGTTGCCCATTATTTAATATATTAAAATTAATTGGGAATCAATCACAAACAATTCACTTAATTATTGCAGCTATGGTAGATTAAATTGGTAAGTGAAGAATATTAATTCAATAAGATGGAACCAATGTAAATTCTATTCATAATATGATAATTGAGTGAATAAGAAGAATTAAAATCAAGATTTATCAATTTATTGGAATTTAAATTATAATAATTGGATTAATTGCAAATAAATGAAATTAAATATTTAAATATTACGTTAATGGAGATTAAGATGAAATTTGAGAATATTAGTGTAATAAATCATGAACCAATGTTAATTTCACCCATTTGATAATAATGGATTGAATAATAGGATGAAAGGTCAAATAAATGGAATTATTGAAAATTTAATTTATAATTTCTGAATTTAATGAAATTGAAATTAAACACTGAAATTGATGGATTAATCAACTTTAAATTGACATCTAAATTTGTTTAAATTATTTTAAGTGATTAAGAAATAAAAAATGATAGAAGTTGTAAATTGTTAAAATTTAAACGGAAAAAAAGTGATTTAATTAATTAATTATTAATTTATTTAATTAACTTGAAATATAGCCATTTTGGCAACGGTCTCGGATTTCGACGAAACCAGTTTCATAGGATCCGTAACGGTAAATTATTGTAGAATTTCAAGTTTCATAGCGATCAGACTTGTCGTTTGATCGTACGGACTCGAAACACCTAGAAATCAATTTAATTGAAATCAATTGAAATTAATTTGAAATAAGCTGATTTTATCATAACTTCTTCATACGTAGAATTAGGACTTGAAACCGGTTCCATTGAATTTAAATTTTTTGAAAACATCTATTTTGATATATGGGATGACCCATTTTCGTTCCGGAGACAGAACGGTCTTTTCGGATCGTTTATCGTTCCAATCCAAATCAAATCTGTCCATTCATCTCTATTTCAAACCTACCTATAAATAACCCATTATAAACCCTAGGTCATTTCCTATCTCAGTTTGTCTATACGTTCAATTTCATGTGTTCCTCCCTTTCCAGTTGCAGACAAACCCTAATTCCCAATTGCAATTTAAAATCAAATTCAATTCCAAAAATTAAACTCCTCCAAACCCTATCAAATTATATACCGTTTTGAAGCTCTCGACGAGTGCATCTCAATTCAGTGATTCATTTTCCTATTCGATGCATCGTTTGTCTAGAAATTCAAGATGAACCTCGGCCATTCATAAGTCACAATCTCGATCCAACGGTGGATCTTCAGTCTGGCGTCGATCAAGAAGCGTGAGCTCGTAGAGGTTGTCGAGTTGGGCGCATCGACATGATTTGTATGTCTCAAGGATAGCTAGATCGCCAGAAAACGTGGCTTGCTCGACCGTACTTGGCTCACGGCTGTGGTGGTTTCGGTGGACCGGAGGAGGGTCACGGTCGGGGATAGGCGGCCGGATGTGGAGGGGTCAGGGACGTCGTCTGATCGGAGGCAAACGCCTTGGAGGCGCAGCGTTTGGTGAGTTCTTGTGGCGGCTAGGATTTTGGTAGGAAACTGGGAACGTGATTTTCGGTAGAGATGAAGTTGACGTGTCGCCTTGGTATTGGCTGTTTTCTTTTATATATTTTTTATTTTGATTTTTGATTTCAAATGTTCAAATCGTCATATCTTTTGCATACGAGGTTCGATTCACGCGCGATTTCTTGCGCTTGGATCGTAGTAAAATTCCGGACACTTTGACGCTGGTTTGGACGAATTCGAAGACTGTTTGAATTTTGGGTTTAAATTGGATTTTAATTCGATTTAAATTCAAAGGTGAGTGTTTTAACCCACTCACAACTTCTAAAATTTCTTATGTCAGTTAAATTAAATTTTTAATGTGATTAAAAATTTATTTATGACTGTTTGGTATATTATAAATCATCATCTCAGTTAATTTGAATTTATTTGCATTAAATCGTTATTTAATTTATTATTGAATATAAATTGCCAGTTAAATACTTGTTATTGATTATCAGTTCTTTATTGATATTTATTGATTGATTTGGATGATGATTGTGATGGATGTTGATTGTTGATATTGGATGAATGGATGTTTTATTTTATATCGTTATAAACTGCAAGTTCACTATGGGTTGAAATGATACATACCCGAATGATCAATAGATTAAGGAAAAATCGTTATGGGTTGAAATGATAGACTCGAGCGATTTTATGGATTTGATATTTTCGGGATTGCGGATTGAAATGATATATATCCGTAAATATAAAAAAATTTAAAATCGCGAATTGAAATGATAAATATCTGTATCACTTGACCCTAGGGTAGAGAATTATATACGGACACCGGATTGGTTAAATTTAAATGATTTTGAATCCTTAAATTTTGCATTGAGTTAAATGATATTTTGAAATAATGTTTGGGTTATATAAATCGAATTTTTTTATCGAATTTTATATTAAAATCGAATTGTTTTGAAAGATTTGTGAAGGAATAAAATTGAAATTTTATAGTGACTTTGAAATATGAGTGAAGTTTATCGAAATTGAGTTATTAAAAATCGTTGAAGTATAACTTTGAAATATATTGAAATTAGAGTAATTAAATCGATGTTTTAACATGGATTTAAGCGATATTGAATTTAATATTTATTTAGAATTCTGAATCAGAAAATGCGAAATTGGGTTTTGGGACATTGTAATGGTCAAAATGTGTTGGAATGAAATGAATAGTTTAATTTGATATTAATTCCAAATTCATGTTTAATATAATCTGTTTTAAAAAATATATTATTATTTCAAAATTTATAATTATTAAGATTTTCAAAGTATTAAACTATTTTAACCTATTTTAAACCATTTAATTTATTTAAACTAATTAACCTGTTTTAACTTATTTTAAATCTAATTAATCTATTTTAAAGCTATTTAATCTATTTTAATTATATTTAATCTATTTTAAATCTATATTAACTATTTATAATTATTTAAAACTATTTTCTTCTAAATTCCAAACTAAGTAAAATGGATGGGTTATATTCAAGTTCTCGATTTTTATGTGAATATGGTTAATGATGTTATAACCTAAGTTAGGATTTAAATAACATATTTGGTTTAATATGATATGAAATGAGAGTTTAGCCTATTTTGGAAATATTACTTTTGAAAGGAAATATAATTTCGAACTATGATTTCAATGTGATGTAATTTCGGAAGTAAGTAATGATTTCGAAATTGATATGATTTGAATTGAATATGATATTTTGACATCAATTATGAAATGATTTTGGAAATGTAAAAGAACCATCCAGTGTGAAGCGATTGGTTGTTGAAGATACCGGGATCAGATATGGGCATACTCTCTGTCGATACCGAAAACCACTTTGACAACTGTGTACGCGGTGGAGATTCCAGAATGAAGTAGGATGGTGGTGACGATCCTATAAAGTATATACGTGGACCTAACTCCCGTGAGTTAGCATAAGGTGGCTAAAACAGGAGCAATCGACGGGCTAAGTGAGGCCATTCCTCCGATCGGGCACATTTTATCGATACTATATTCTGACTTTGCGATTTATTGGTGGCCACCCTCGATTTTTTGATTCGGGAGTGTGTTCCGAGGTTGGCGGTAAAAGCTGCTATGCGTTACCACCGGTCCGGAAGTGTAATTGGTATATCTACCCTGGCATTGCCTAGTTGTGCCGTGTCACCTACCCTAGCGCGCCTTTTACGAGTTTGTTTTATGTTGTACCTATGGGGTATCCTATGACGGCCCCAGTTTACGGGGAGTTACAGTATTGTATAGACTATTGGCATTATAAAAATGTGTTAAGGGGGAAAATGTAACGCCTTAACGCTATTTAATACTTTTACTTTACTGTAGACATATTATGATAGCGTATTGTACTACATAGTAGATAGTTTAACGGATCCTTAGGAGATGTGAATCCCAAACATCTCTTAAGTTACTGCACTCACGTTAGACACTGGATAGGAGATGTCACACCCCGTAAACATCTCCGTAGCCGTTCCACTCATATTTATTCATTTCCCATTGATTTAACTTACATAAGATCTTTTAGTTCTGACTCGAGTGTTTTGTCTTTTCAATTCGCTCGGGTCAGCCTGAGCATTTCAGGATTTGAAGACCTTATTTCTGGAGGACGAAGACGAAGATTTGTACTACTATTATTTACTATTTTATTCCACTGCATTCAATACTGTTCCGCTGCATTATTTGTTTATCTATGATATGTGTAACTCTGATTCTGTATTGTATAAGTATAATCAAATTTATTTGTAAAACAGCTTCATGAACTGTTATTTGGTTATTATATTTTGTCATTCCACTGCGAGATTCAGTATTTGTTTTTATTTATTTCTCCTTTTCTTATTTACCCCAATAACAATCCGCCCTTCTGTATGGTTTGAGTCGGCATGTGTGTCTGCTTAAAGCGTACAAAAAGGCGGGATGTTACAACTTCCTTCCTCAAGTCCTCTACATTCGGGACACACAACCGTCCCTCCTTTCTCAACCATCCTCTTTGGTCAAGACTAAAGTCTTTTAGATCATCGATCTCATCTCCAATCTCGAGCCTTTTAATCTTCTCGGCTAATACTGGATCCTCCTTCTGCTTAGAAGCAATCCTTTCGATCAACACTGATTGAACTTCTAAACAGTACAACATGGCGGTACTCTGACTAGAACTAACAGTCGATCTTAATTGCACACCACAACTGGTCAAAGCTTCTAAATCCTTCCACTCCGCCAACATAGCTAATACCACATTCTGATGTCTTCGACTAAGACCTTCCGCTACCTTATTTCCTTTCCCAACCAAAATCTTAAGCAACTAAAAACTCCAGCCACCTCTGCCGTCTCATATTCAACTCCTTCCAAGAGAATAAATACTTTAAAGACTTATGATCGGTATAAAGCTCAAACCTCTCCCCTAAGAGATAATGTCTCCAAATCTTCAATGCAAATACCACTACAGCCAACTCCAAATCATGCTCAGGATACCTCATTTCATGCGGTCTAAGCTATCTGAATGCGTAGGCAATAAATTTACCCTTTTCATCAATACTGCTCCCAATCCAGTTCCGAATGCATTAGTATACACCACCAACCCCTGGTTTCAGTTCGGAACTACTAAAACTGGTGCATTGGTCAACAAATGCTTTAACTTAAGGAATGCTTCCTCACATTTGTCGAACCAGATAAACTTCACCTCCTTCCTGGTTAACTTAGTCAAAGACGCTGCTATCCGCGAGAAATCCTTGATGAATCTTCGGTAGTAGCCAGCAAGTCCAAGAAAACTTCTAATCTCAGTCACCATCTCTGGTCTCTTCCAATTATTTACAGCTTCGATCTTATCTGGATCGACTGACAAATCTTTCTCTGAAACCACGTGACCAAGAAACTTAACCTCTTTCTTCCAAAAATGACACTTGGTAAACTTTGCCTTTAGCTGATTCTGCCTCAGCGTCTCAAGTACCACTCTAGGATGAACTTCATGCCCTCTCTCATCCTTAGAGTATACTAAAATGTTATCTGTAAACACTACCACAAAACTATCCAAGTACTCTCAGAAAAATCAGTTCATCAAATCCACGAAGAAAGCATGTGCATTCGTCAATCCAAATGGCATCACCAACCACTCGTACGAATCATACCTAGCCCGAAATGCTGTCAAAGGAATACTATCCTCTGCCACTCTTAACTGATGGAAACCTGTCGCCAAATCCAACTGGGAAAACATTCTGGCTCCACTCAATTGATCGAACAGATCGTATATCCTTGGCAAAGGATACTTGTTCTTAATCATCCTTTCGTTTAACTTACGTTTGTCGATACACATCCTCAATGACCCATCTGGTTTCTTCACGAACACTGCGGCCGCTCCCCAAGGTGAACAGCTTGGCCTAATAAAATTCCTTCCTTCTAGATCCACCAGTTGCACCTTCAATTCCTTCACCTCAGTCTGTGTCATCCTACTAGGTGGTCTACTCGCAGGTTCATCTTCGGGCATAAGATCTATACGAAATTCAACTACTCGTTTCGGTGGTAGTCCTATGACTGGCTCAAAGACATCTGCAAACTCTCTTGCTACTCGAACCTAACTTAACTCATCTCCTATCTTCAAAGCACTAAGCAAAGCACTAGCACTCCGGTCAGAATTCCCCACTGATAATATTACTCTGTTATGGCTGTCATGATGTCTTAGTGATATCTTCCTATCCTGGCAGAATATTCTAGCCTCATACCTACCCAACCAATCCATACCCAAAATGATTCCGAAATCTACAAAATCGAAAACATACAGACTACATGCAAACTTATGACCTAGCGAATCCAGTTTTAACTGGTCACATCTCAACCCTAGAGTTGCATACCCTCCCATTGGGTTCGTAACCCTTAAGGAAGTAACAAGGTAGGTGGGTTCTAAGCATAATCTATCAACCAAACACTAAGATATAAATGAATGTGATGCACCAGTAACAAAAAGTACCCTAACTGTTATACTCTGAATCAAAAATGTACCTTCCATCACAGTCTTTCCTTTATCAGGTGCAGTAGGCCTAGCTGGTCCAATAGCAAAAACCTTTCCTTTGTCCTCCCTAAATGGCTCTGGACACTGATTTTTGTAATGCCCAACTTGATCACAGTTGAAGCACTTCACATTCTTCTTATTTGCAGCCTTCTTCCCATTACCTGACCGACACTCATTCTCATAATGACCCTTCTTGTCACACTTATAGCATGCCTTCTTGGTAATATCTCCCTTCTGGGCTCCTTTCTTTTTAAAGAACTTTATCTTCTTCCCCTGGGAACCCTGATTTCCACTGGCTTCTCTTTAGCACAACTAGCAAGCATCTCCTTATGGTGAATGGCCATTTCCACAACTAAATTATTAGGATCACGAAGATGTGAGGGTCGCCCTAGCAATCTCGGGCCTTAGTCCCCTAATGAACTTCTCGTTCCTTCTGATGACAGTGTCTATAGTAATATGTCCATAACGGGACAACTCCTCAAACTTAGTGGCATACTCAATGACCGACATCTCCCCTGCTCCAGATCCATAAACTTCCTCATCAGCTCTGACTTAGCAAACTCAGACACAAACTTTTGCTCAAATCTCCTTCTAAACTCAGCCTAAGTCAACTGTTCTTCCGGAACTCCGGCAGTAACATTATTCCACAAGTGAAGCACCGACCCTTACTATTGTCTAGAGGCCAACCTTCTCTTTTGCGCATCATCTAAACCCAAAGCAGCAAATATACGCTCACAATGCAACAACCAATTCTCAACTTCAATAGCATTATCCGTCCCCATAAATGGCTTCCCACCAAGACTGGTGTAGTCCCTGCTCAGCCTAGCATAATTATTCCCAACTGGAACTATATGATTAGCTCCTCCAACATTTCCAGCAACACCAGCAGCAGCTCCTGCTTGCATCATATTGATGAAGAACTGATACATCGCCCCCATATCTAGTGGTGGATTTCCAGCACCCACATTGGCATCAGCATTTTGGTTATTAGCATTAGCCGGTCGACCCGAGTTCCTCCTGGTGGTGGGTCAAGCATTTCCATTGGTTGTGGTGCTTTCTCCATCGAGATTTCCTCTTCTGTTTCCTGCTTCCACATCTACTTTCTCATAAATCCGCATACGAGCCTTAGTAAGATACAGAAGAACGGTCTAAGAGAGTAGGGAATACATATTTATATATATATAATTATATATCAAATAGAAGTACGTTACTATAGCGTTAAACCAAACCCCGATCTTGTTATCTGATTCATTGGATTATGTTTGAAAATATTTTAGGTTTAAATTTCTTTTAAGTTTCACAAACCCATGCTCTGGTAACAACTTGTAACATCCCCTATTGGGAGGCCCAAAACTAACTGCTACGAATGGTGCATCATCCATAGTTAGTAATCCTCGACGACCAAATACAGTAATGTTAGATACATTGATACATAGAAATACATGAATATGGAAAAAAATTAAAACAACAAACAAAGTTCACATTCCATTTCAAAACATTTCAAATTCATTAGATAATCGTAGTGCGAAGACCATATTCAGACAAAATATACTTATTACAAAATACGCTAAGAGCAACATACGAAGATGTCCTCTTGCAAGGCAATAAAAAAAGTTTGCCTTTACAACCAAACACAGCGGAAATAAAAGAACTCTAAGTAGCTAACATGCCTCCTGCACGTCACCGGAAGCTTTATTCGTCTAAAAGAACACCTAAAAACCCTAAACCTTAAACTACTCAAAATCAATTGAGTACCCGAGAGTTTAAGGGGAAACAAAAACTTTGAGTCAGACATAAAGCCTGGTATGAATAATAATCTACCATCTCAAATCATTTAGATATCTAGTGAGATTATGCCGCTTAGGGGAATGGGTTTTTCCCTTACTAGTATCTTTAAACCTTTATAAAACCATATACTATGCTCTTGTATCCACAATGGTTAAAACAATTCAAAATAGTATAATATGATGATATGCAAAACAAGTGAATCAATTCTGGATTACCCATCCCCATTCATTTTGATGATCTATCACAGTTATAGTTTCTAAGGTTACTATTAACTTAATAGTTTTAATGGGCTGACTATTAACTGGTAAAATGATTATGGACTCCCTGTCCAGTTACATAGTTTTCATGGGATCACTAAGAACCTATTGATAACTCTAATATCTTTACTCTTATCCTAATTTTCATGGGCTGACTAGGAACCTATTGGCTAACTATCAATATCTTAATCCGGATATAGTTTTCATGGGCTAACTATAAGCCTATTTGCCCCTGCCAATATCAAATCATAGTTTTCATGGGCTGACTATGAACCTATTGGTCCCTGGCAATATCTTTTGATATACACAGTTTTCATGGGCTTATTGTGAACCTATTGGCCCCTGCCAATATCTTTAACAAAGATTTTAACATTTCTTAAGTTATATTCACTACTAGATCAACCTAGCTGGTTATTTTGCCATTCCCCAAAGTACCGTTATGGGTTAATTACAATGTGAATGAATATATGAAGAAGCAAACATAACAACAATATAATACTCTCAAAAATCTTTATTTATGCCATAGTTTTTCCTTTAAAATGAGAATGAGTTATTTGTTTTGAAACCTTAAACATCACTTTCGAAACCACTGGATGACCTCCTTTGAAAGCATAGAAAACCACTTTGCAAAACTCTAAGTATATACCTTTCGAAGCTCTATAAATCAATCCCTTCAAAACAAAACCATATCTTTCGACTGTGTCAAAACATTGCTAAATAATCTTTAGAAATATAGCTTCGAAACCAATGAAAGTACCCCTTTCGAAAACATTGGGTTTTACTCTTTAAAAACATCTTTTGGGTCAAAGTGGTTACACACGAAAGTATCTCTTTCGAAACCTTTAATAAAATATTTTTGGGGGAAAAATTGATGGTGTCGGAACCATCTATTCGAAAGCTCAAAACCTTGGAATAAAGCTTTGAAGGATAGCATCGAAACACCCTTTCGACACCATTGCTGTAACAACCCGCATATTTTACGATTGTATATTTAAATGTTTTATTTAAATATAGCATCTTTAATCGGATTAAAGTCTGAAATGTTACATTTTGTAAACAGTTGAATTGGGACTCGAGACCACTTCCATTGAGTCCAAAATGGCGTTTACATTTTCTGAGTATAAACATCGATATGTTTGGGGTTGATTAGAATTTTGATGTTTTCATTTGGGGGTTTGGGTTTGGGATTCAGCCCACTAACCCAATAAGAGAACCCAACTCCTTTATCAAACACTCTAACTCAACTCCTCTTCATTTATTTCATTCCTCATTTCCTAACACTCAAGCTCAAGAGAAAAATGGGGGAAAAGATTGGAAATTAAAATTCCTAAACCCTAGTTTTATTAGGAAATTCAAGTTCTTGCTCTAAAATCAAAGAGAAGCTTAGGTAAGCATCCTCTTCATCTTCTCCATCTCAATCTCTCTTCAATTTTCAAAATTCCTATAACCTAACTTAGGAAAAACTTCACCTTTGATAATAGATTGAAGATTCTAGAGGTATATTGAAGAGGAATTGGTCTTGCCTTGTTTTAAAACTTCTCATTCATTGTTTTTGGGTTTAAAGGTGAGTTTTTGAACTCACATCTATGTCTATAACTTTAATTGTTGTTAGGTATGAATTCCTAACATTTATGCATGTTCATTTGCTTTTGATTTGAATTGATTTGGTGAATTTTCCAAATTTTGGTGTTTTGAAGTCGATATCTTTAAAGATCCTATCTTGGATATTTGGACGTGTTATTTGGGGTGTATCAAAGAGCTTATAGGACTGGGTTGTCGCTTGGCATAAATCCCTAGCCTCCGTCGCTCGTCCGATCGCTTAAGAATCATTTTGGCCATCATTGGCCTAGGCAAATTGTTACCCAAAAATGGCAACCAGACGTCTGGTTGGAAGGTCCAGACGTCTGGTTAGGGCAGCAGATGAAAAAAAATGCAGAGAATAGAATCAGACGTCTGGTACACCCTTTTAGACGTCTGATACAACTTGTCAGATGTCTGATACAACCTTTCAGACATCTGGAAGGTTTTCAGGGAAAATATATATTTCCAGAACCTAAATCCAGACGTCTGGATTTTCAACCAGACGTCTGGAACTGTTCATTTTGCCTATTTTGGCTGTTTTTAGTGGATTTCCAATTTTAATCAATTTTTGTCGATCCGGTTAGTTGTTATCACTTATTATCGACTTTGATGACTTCTTTCTTTGGATTTTTGGGAATATCCATTTGATGGATTTGATATCGATTTTTATGGTTTTTGATTCACGTTGTCAAATGTGAATTTTTGGTTGATCGATTGTTTCTACAATCGTTTTATGTGATTTGTCAGTTTTTAAAATACAAAGGTTTCTATACTAGTAGTAAATATTCAAACGCTTTCACAAAGATGATTTCAATACCATTTTTAATACAAAACTCGTTTTTAAATCCGTTTTCCAATCTACTAGTATATACAAACCTTTACCTCAGTCGTACGAGAAATCCCATTAAACGACCTAGCAAAACAAGTGGTATAAAACGCTTGCGTTTACTTCGTCGGTTAATTCTTAGACTTGTTCGATTGAACTCTTGTGACAATTTTCGAGTGGAAATCTACAATCTGTTCGTAAATATTTATGTTAAGCTAGTGGTTATGGGACATGAAGCTAAACTCATTTATTTACTAGCTTAGTGTAATTTACACTTTTCATTGATCAATGGTGATCATTTTATGGTTTAGACTAGCGATATGCGATGTCTCTTTGTCCACGTGGGGGACAGTACCTCTTTTTGTGGAGCTTCATCTCATTTTTATAGGCTAGCGACCTACGGGCTTTATAGAGTTCGGTTCATCGGGCGTACCGTTATTTCACTACGTCGTTGTTTCGAATTATTTGAGTTTCAGGTTCATCGAGCGTACCGTTATTGCACTACGTCGTTGTTCCGGCTCATTTGAGTTTCAGGTTCTTCGGACGTACCATTGTTGTACTACGTCATTGTTCCAGCTTATCAGGTTCATCGGGCGTACCGTTATTGTACTACGTCGTTGTTCCGAATTATTTAAGTATTGGGTTCCTCGGGCGTACCGTATTGTACTACGTCGTTGCACCGGCTCTATGGTTAGCGACCCATTTGTGATACACATGTTGGTGATTTTTCATGCTCCCGTTTGTGATAGGCCTCCCCCTTGTGTTTTCTGGATTTCTAATTGTTGATTTCTAGAATTTGTGTTTCACCGATTTTCACGATTGACATTGATATGTTTTGTCAATATTTGGGGTATTGTGAATAAGCTAAAGAATGTGATATTCTTTTTGGATATTTGACAAGATTTGAGATATTGTATGATTTTTATTGTTATTGAATGTATACTTATCACTGTATGACATTATTGTTATCATACATTTTTGTGGTATCTCTTATCCTTTCTCATCTCATATGATATTTATAGCTAGTCTGATCCATTTATTATTTTTCTTCTTAAATAATTGTGACGACCCGGAATTTTTGAGCATTTGGAATTGGATATTTAATTTATTTTAAATATTCAAAAGTAAATTATTAACTAGAATTTCAAAATATCAATATTTATTGGATAATAAATTGTAGAATTTAATTATCGAAATTCGGTGAATTATTGAATCTGCTGTTTTAAGCCAGTTAAAAATAATTTGAAGGCTTGTAAAATCTATATTGATAATACTGAGGGCAGTAGAACTTTTAAAATCGAATTTAAAAGTGAATCGTTCAGTTTTCAAATTTTAACGTTTAAATTGAATTTAAAAATAGTCGTCCGGGGGCACAGTCTCGGAATTTGACGAAACCAGTCCCATTGGATCCGCAATATTGAATTGTTATCGGATTTCAAATTTCGTATTGATCGGAATTAGTGTGTGAGTATACAATATATAAACGCGCTAAAAATTTAATTGATTATAATTGATTCGAAGTTGAATTATAAATATAAGTGAACACTGTAGCAGGGCGTCTTCAACACGCTTCCTTTGCCTTCTCGAACACACCATCCCTTATCCTGTTTCTTTCCGAACACGAGACCATTATCCTCTCAGTGTTTCCCTTTTTCAACACAAGAAATCACGTCTTCAGTGAAAAATCAAATCAAAGCCGACTATCTTCCTTCTGCTCGAATCCAAAATCATATCTTCTATATCTATTTATTCCCTTCGATCTTCAATACATCAAACAAAAACCGATCAGAAGGGAAAAATCGCATCCCCCCTTCGTTTTCCTTCTACCCTCCTTTTTATATTCGTTTCCCCCTTCTCCTGCTTATCAAATTCGACGGCGAAAAAAAAAGGGGCAATTATACAATCAACGAAGTTATTACAAGCACGTCGAAATGACGAGCGTACGCGGGTGCGAAGACTAAGGGTCGAACTCAGCAAGGAGGTCGCAATGGTTTTCGAGGTAGTGGAGTCTCGAGGGGAGGCGTTCGATCGTGAGCGGGGCGCTGAGGGCTTTGAGACGCGATTCAGTCGAAAGGGTTCAACCATGGCCATCGCTAGTAGCTCGCGATCACTTAGGGGTGGCTGAGTTGTTGGGAAACGAGGGAGGGAGGGTGCAGCGAAGTTAGACAGTGGCAATCGGGGGAGACTCGTACTCGAGCTTGAGATGTTGGAGGCAGTGAGGTATTTCTCATGTTCGAGTTGGTAATTTATTTTTCTCAATTTAATATTAAGGTGAGTATAAATATAGATATACAGAAAATTTTATTGACAGTAAGATATTTAAGACAATCCCGTTTTAATAAATATTTGTATTTATGAAAACAGAAATTTGGTTATATTGAAAGGAAACCAGTTAAAATATAATCATCAGTTTAGAATTAAATCACCGGTAATTAATTTAAAAGGAAATTGGTTATTTGATTTGTTTCGAATATTAATCAATGGTATAAATGTTTATACAAGGTTTATAGTCATGGAAACAAGCTGATTGGTTTGGACTGCAAATTTAAAAGCAAAAGGTGAGTTAATCTCACTCAGTTGAATTTAAATTTAAATGGTTAAATTTAAATAATTGATTGGATGATTGCATTGATTGATGTGCTATATATATATATAGTAGTATATAGCAATATATACATATTGGCATATGTATATATTGGAGTTGATATTCCCGCATTTATATAGCGGATGAGACCCTATGCGCCGCATAATAGCGGATGATATTTTATAACCCATATACCGCGATATTCCACTTTGAAGTGAAATTGGTATTGTGCTAACATCTGTGGATGCAGGGAAACAGGTTGGAGGGATCCAACTGGATTCCTCAAAAATATTTAATTTGGTTTAAATATTCTGTGATATGATTGTTGATATCGTGATGATTTATATTGGATAATCTGGTTGGATTGAATTTCCCAGTAAAATGAGTTATCAAAAGTAATTGAATTGAATTTTGGAAAGAAATAAAAGAGTAAAATTCAAGTTAAATAATTCTAGTGAATTCGAATAAATTAAATAAGGAATTGTAAAAGAAATAAAGAAATTTCTAAATTCGAACAAATATGGGAAAAGAGGATTTTGAGTTTAACAGGGAAGAAATAAATCTTTAACTAAAGGGATATTATTTAAATTATAAAAGGATTGATTTTATTGAAATTTAAAGATTTAATTTAATTAAAATATTAATTGAAGAAGTTTGGAAATCCAAAATTTGTATTTTAGTTAAAAAGGTTTCCACTCATCATAAAGAACTAAAAGATGAAAGTTAATGCATTTGAAATAATTGAAGTAAATAGGGAAATTTATTTCAAAATAAAGTAAAATGGAAATCAATTGGAAATTGATTTAAGTGTTTAAAAACTTGGATTTTTAAAGGAGAAGTGAGATTTTGGGATTTATAAACTGGGTTTATAAAGTAAAATAAAATAGCAGAGGATATTTGAAATATAAATTCAAGGTGGAAATTTATAAAGGGATATGAATTGGTTTAAAAATAAATGTTGATTTATTTTTAAAAAGATGGAAATGAGAAGTGTATTTCTCTGGATAGCCAAGTACGTTTTCAAAGTAATTTTTAATATAAGTTAAAAGTTCTAATTGTGTTTTTAAAAGCATGTTTTAGAAAATTGATTATTTCTAAAGGTTAATTTCCAAAGTAAGTATTTTCAAAAATATATTATTGTAGTAATTATATAAAAGTGATTTGCTATTATGTTTTAAAAGGAGATATTTAGTTTATATTTATAAAGTGGTTTATTTTAAAGTATATATTTTTAATAAAGTATTAAAGTAGTTTAATTTCAATGTTATAAGATATATTTAAAATAAAGTGTTTTTAAATTATTCTAAAATCTAAAAGTGTTTTGTACTTGGTGTTTCAGAGAAATAAATATTTGGAAATGTATTCCGTAAGCGGAAACTGTTTGAAATTGTTTTCAAAAGGAGTTTGAAAATTTGGAAATATATCTTGGAAAGATATTTGGGCAAATAAATAATGTGGGAAATTATTTATTGTGTGATGGTTGCTTGTGGATGTTAATTGATAGTTAAATAACCGACTATCAATATTGGCCAAATGCGCTGATCGTTTCGAAGAGACCGGGATCGAGTTTCCGTATACCGGGATTCTAGGTCTGGAGACTCGAATACCACTTCGATCCGGTTTGTACGTTTCGTGTAACGTGTTCAGAGTCGAAGATGGAGCAGTGAAGTGCAAGGGCTAGTCGCTACTAATCCTGAGGATATTTCCAAAATGGATGTAGTAGGAGTAGTGCCTTCGGTTCCGTTCAAACCCAGGACGGACTTGTATGGACGAATGCTTGCGAAACATCGTCAGCGGACGATGGGCATTCTAAGGGATATGTTCTGAAAAGGTATCGTTTAGCCTCGAACCTCATCAACCGGGAATGACTAAAAATCAGGGGTTATGCAGCAAGGCTTCGTGGGTAGCTCCCACTGGAGGGTAAGGTCATCCCTGTCTAGATGTCCCTTTTTATTTCGGCTTAGTGGTGCGGTTGCTGATCCCAACCGTGGGGTGATTTTATTCGGGATCATCCAGTAAGGGATGGTTCCGGCCTTGTGTTGCAGGGGAGCGGGCGTACTCCTCGGTACTGTGATCTAGGCCACGTACTGTGACAGGTGGTACCCCAGTGCCTAGTCATTCGTTGGAAATCCATTTTTCCTACGTGCCTTGTACGGTATTTGTTTGTATTACCCACTTTTGTGGCTAGTATGCTGGAATTTAATAATGTAACAATTTCAGCTATTTTAATAAGTATTTGTGAATAGACACTATTATAATATCAGAGGATTTTATAAAAAGTGTTTTAGCTATCGTAAGGTAAAAACCCGACATGTTTATTTGTGGCGTGGTCTTACGAGATGCTTTTTATTTTTAAAGGATTTTTGAAACTTTAATAATCAATTTGAGTGTGATTTTCTCACGCTGGTATTCCAGACTGACTCGGGTATTGTTTTATATGATGCTCGGGTCAGACCGAGTATTATAGATTACAGGAAATGATGCTATGGAGCTGGATGGCGATACGTACTTCCGTATTTGAGTTATATATTCCGCTGTGTATTCAGATTGTGAGGACAAGTTATGATTACTGTCCAGTTGTATGATATTGATGTGATGTACTCTGATGATGTATTTGGATGATGTATATGTAAACAGATATAGATTTCTTTTTGTGTAAAGATCTGTTATTATCTATTATATTTTATTCCACTGCGTATGTGAGATTCTGTTGTTGTTTTCTATTTTTCTTCTTCTTCTACCTCTTCTTTTTACCCAAATGGTCCGGTTTTTCGTGTTAGAAAAACTCGGATTGTTACAGTGGTATCAGAGCTTAGGCTGGCGATAACCTTGGCTCTGGTGGGAATTTTGAGAGTATTAATAGATATGAGCGCGTATTTGTTAGTGAATATAAAATGGTTTTATATTGTGTTGGTTGGTTTATTGAGTGGCATATGAACCTTCGTCGGCACAGTCTGGACAACTGTATCGAAGGGGTTTCTAAACACTTGAATAGAACAGTTCGACACAGTATTGTTTTAAATAGGGTGAATGAAATAATTTTGCCCAAATTATTTTGTATATAAAAGAAATAATTATTCGAAAATTATTATGGTTATATGTTTGGTTGTTTGGTTGTTAGAAAATGACAATAATGAGTTAGTCTCATTATTGAGTAGAAATTGAAACTTATAACCTAAGTTGAAGAATAAATTTATATAACAAAATGGAATTGAAATAAACTTTTTATACAAATGAGAATTACAAATGTGATTTATAATCAAAGGAGATAAATTCATAAACAAATGAAATTTGTAAATGTAAATTGTAAATGTGACTTATAACTTGAAATAAAATGTGATAGAATTCCAGAGTAATGTTTGGATATAAAATTTAATGGATTTTGAATTTGAAATTTTGGGAAAGGTTTAAATTCCTTTGGATTTAAAAATAGTTTTCAAAGGTTTTGGGGAAATAATGGTGATATTATTTCATGAATATTTTTGAAATTGAATTGAAATCTGGTGGGATTTGGGATTTAAAAATGTTTGAAAAGTTTTAAAGTGATAAAAGCATTAAATTCTCTTTCGGTCGCTGGAAAATAATTTCGGTGATGACTGCAGCATCATCGATGTCTATTTTCGAGTTTCCAAAGAGAAATTGCTACCAAACTGTTTAAAATTGGAAATGATTGTGAACTGGGTTGGTTTTGAAATTTAAAAAAAGAAAATTGTTTGATAAAAGCAGATTGTTTTGGAAATTGGGATTTGAGGTGATATACCAGATGAGTATGAGTTATTCATGGATTCAAAATGGTTTTGAAATAAAACCGGGCAATTGGATTCTGGAAATTCTATTTAAAATTTAAATGTGGAAATTTAAATGAATCAACAATATAAAGTATAGAGTGAAGTTGATTGAAATAAGAAGGGAATGAAAGTTTAAATCTGGGATTATAATTATGAGATGGAAATAACTCAATGAGTAATATAAGTTGGTAGATAAAAGAGTTAGAGAACTTGAAGGTGAATGAATTGTAAAACTTGTATAAAATTGTATCCTGGAATTAAAATTTAATTCGAGTATATGAAGGTGAATAAAATATATTTGAATTTAACTTAAGATAAGTTAAATAAAATTGAGATTTGAAATTGAATTAAATGTAAGTAAGTTGAAGTTGAATTGAATTGGATATAAAGGTAATGTAAAATGCTTATAATTGTGTAAAGAAATTCATATTCTTAAGTTCTTAAGTATAATAATTTGAAATTTGATTATAAAGATGAAATGGACTTAAATGAATAGTCCCAGGTCTTAAGTAAGTAAGTTAAACTTATGAATAGAAATGAAATTGTAAGTCATAAATGGGAATCCATTTCTTTGAACCATTAAGAGTCATAATTTGAAATTGTAATTATCAAATGGAAACGACTAAGATGAGCAATCTTAATTTTTAAATAAATCCAAAACTTGAATTATAAAATAAATTGAACTTAAGATAATTAAGTGAAGTGATATTTGGGATTTAAAAAGCAAGTATTTAATTTTAACCAGTGGAGGAACTAATTAGATAATAAATTAGTTAATGGAATTGAATTGTGAGTTAATGAAATTGGATTAAAATAGTGATGGTTTGAATTGCGAATGAAATCCAAATAAGTGAAAATAAATTGGAAATGGCCTGGTTATTACTAAAATAATTCCAGATGAATTGAGTATGGAAAATAAAATTCATAATGATTGAGTGAATAAACCAATTATATTAAATAAATAATTGGATGGAATTTGATTAAATAAGAATCAAATGAAAGATGGAAATAAAACTTTAAAGGGTTGGTTAAATGGAAAATAAACTTAAGTTATTGACTTAAGTAAATGTTGAATGGAAACTGAACTTAAATAGAGGAGTGGTTTAAATAAGTTGAGAAATAGTTATTGAATGAATTAACTTGGATTATTTTCGAGCTAAATAAAATTCAATTTTTGGAAGTTGGAGATGAATTGAATTTAAGAAAAAAAATTGGAAATGAAGTAGTAAATTGAAGTTGGAATTCATATGAAATGGGAGTTCAATTTGAATATATACACTTCAGTGGTGAAGTAGCAAATGAATATAAGAAAAATTTATATTGAACTTAAGAATTGAAGAATGAAATTCTTAAGAAAATTTGTATTGGAAATATACTTAGTAATTTTGGAAAAAAAAAATAAAAAAAATATATATATATATACTAAGTGAATAGTTGAATGAAGACTAAAACTGAAGTTGTGAAATGGGATAGTTGTGAATAAGGGGATAACAATCAAAAAGGAATGTGAATAAAAGAGAATTGATATAACTGATAATCAATTGAAATTAATACGTAAGGTGTACGTATATTATTTATTCGCATAGCTATTTGATCCGGATTCGAACACAGAATTTCGGGATAGATATATCGATCCAAGTTGGAATTTTTTTTACTCGATTTTCAACGGCGAACCTGGATATGGATTGTTGATTGATTCTGGATATTCTCTATCATAGTTTGTGGCTATGCAAGGAGAATGACGGTTTCTGATCAAGAAACCAGATCTGAGTCCGCACTAGGAAGTCGGGTGGACGATACTAGTTCGGAAGTGGAATTGTGTGATCGATTGAGCGATCGAATGTGATATTGCGTACGGATGATATATGTGCATCGTACGAGCTTAAGTAAGACCAATATTGAAAATTTGTAAAGGAAAGTATAAAATGACTTTGGAATTGTGATGGAATATTATTGCTTAGTAGGATATACAGGTGTATAAAAGCAATGGATAATTGGGATTTTTGATTTTAGAAGATAAAATTTTATGGCCCGACAAATAGTATGTATTTGAATTTCTATATGAAATTTGATTGGGTTTTGATCCAGCCACTTGGCTTTTTGTTTTCTTTTTGAGATTGGGAGGCCGTAGAGCCATTTTGTAGTTGTACCGAGCTAGCCGCGCAAAGGAGACGCTGGCGAAATTTTTCGGAAATTTAGGAAGTTAGAAAAATTTTGAGAAAATTTTGATAATTTAAAATTTGAATTCAAATTTAGATTTGAATTGATAAGTAAGTGATTTGGGTTGAACTTATGAATAAGTTTGGGAAGTTAAAAGATGATTAGTGTATCATTTATAAAAGATTGTCTTGGGGTTGTTGAAACTATTTGGATTTGAGAAAATAGTTAACGGGGATTGAATCATTCCTCTTAACTGGTAATTTCGGGGACGAAATTCTTTTAAGGGGGGAGGAATGTGACGACCCGGAATTTTTGAGCATTTGGAATTGGATATTTAATTTATTTTAAATATTCAAAAGTAAATTATTAACTAGATTTCAAAATATCAATATTTATTGGATAATAAATTGTAGAATTTAATTATCGAAATTCGGTGAATTATTGAATCTGCTGTTTTAAGCCAGTTAAAAATAATTTGAAGGCTTGTAAAATCTATATTGATAATACTGAGGGCAGTAGAACTTTTAAAATCGAATTTAAAAGTGAATCGTTCAGTTTTCAAATTTTAACGTTTAAATTGAATTTAAAAATAGTCGTCCGGGGACACAGTCTCGGAATTTGACGAAACCAGTCCCATTGGATCCGCAATATTGAATTGTTATCGGATTTCAAATTTCGTATTGATCGGAATTAGTGTGTGAGTATACAATATATAAACGCGCTAAAAATTTAATTGATTATAATTGATTCGAAGTTGAATTATAAATATAAGTGAACACTGTAGCAGGGCGTCTTCAACACGCTTCCTTTGCCTTCTCGAACACACCATCCCTTATCCTGTTTCTTTCCGAACACGAGACCATTATCCTCTCAGTGTTTCCCTTTTTCAACACAAGAAATCACGTCTTCAGTGAAAAATCAAATCAAAGCCGACTATCTTCCTTCTGCTCGAATCCAAAATCATATCTTCTATATCTATTTATTCCCTTCGATCTTCAATACATCAAACAAAAACCGATCAGAAGGGAAAAATCGCATCCCCCCTTCGTTTTCCTTCTACCCTCCTTTTTATATTCGTTTCCCCCTTCTCCTGCTTATCAAATTCGACGGCGAAAAAAAAGGGGCAATTATACAATCAACGAAGTTATTACAAGCACGTCGAAATGACGAGCGTACGCGGGTGCGAAGACTAAGGGTCGAACTCAGCAAGGAGGTCGCAATGGTTTTCGAGGTAGTGGAGTCTCGAGGGGAGGCGTTCGATCGTGAGCGGGGCGCTGAGGGCTTTGAGACGCGATTCAGTCGAAAGGGTTCAACCATGGCCATCGCTAGTAGCTCGCGATCACTTAGGGGTGGCTGAGTTGTTGGGAAACGAGGGAGGGAGGGTGCAGCGAAGTTAGACAGTGGCAATCGGGGGAGACTCGTACTCGAGCTTGAGATGTTGGAGGCAATGAGGTATTTCTCATGTTCGAGTTGGTAATTTATTTTTCTCAATTTAATATTAAGGTGAGTATAAATATAGATATACAGAAAATTTTATTGACAGTAAGATATTTAAGACAATCCCGTTTTAATAAATATTTGTATTTATGAAAACAGAAATTTGGTTATATTGAAAGGAAACCAGTTAAAATATAATCATCAGTTTAGAATTAAATCATCGGTAATTAATTTAAAAGGAAATTGGTTATTTGATTTGTTTCGAATATTAATCAATGGTATAAATGTTTATACAAGGTTTATAGTCATGGAAACAAGCTGATTGGTTTGGACTGCAAATTTAAAAGCAAAAGGTGAGTTAATCTCACTCAGTTGAATTTAAATTTAAATGGTTAAATTTAAATAATTGATTGGATGATTGCATTGATTGATGTGCTATATATATATATAGTAGTATATAGCAATATATACATATTGGCATATGTATATATTGGAGTTGATATTCCCGCATTTATATAGCGGATGAGACCCTATGCGCCGCATAATAGCGGATGATATTTTATAACCCATATACCGCGATATTCCACTTTGAAGTGAAATTGGTATTGTGCTAACATCTGTGGATGCAGGGAAACAGGTTGGAGGGATCCAACTGGATTCCTCAAAAATATTTAATTTGGTTTAAATATTCTGTGATATGATTGTTGATATCGTGATGATTTATATTGGATAATCTGGTTGGATTGAATTTCCCAGTAAAATGAGTTATCAAAAGCAATTGAATTGAATTTTGGAAAGAAATAAAAGAGTAAAATTCAAGTTAAATAATTCTAGTGAATTCGAATAAATTAAATAAGGAATTGTAAAAGAAATAAAGAAATTTCTAAATTCGAACAAATATGGGAAAAGAGGATTTTGAGTTTAACAGGGAAGAAATAAATCTTTAACTAAAGGGATATTATTTAAATTATAAAAGGATTGATTTTATTGAAATTTAAAGATTTAATTTAATTAAAATATTAATTGAAGAAGTTTGGAAATCCAAAATTTGTATTTTAGTTAAAAAGGTTTCCACTCATCATAAAGAACTAAAAGATGAAAGTTAATGCATTTGAAATAATTGAAGTAAATAGGGAAATTTATTTCAAAATAAAGTAAAATGGAAATCAATTGGAAATTGATTTTAGTGTTTAAAAACTTGGATTTTTAAAGGAGAAGTGAGATTTTGGGATTTATAAACTGGGTTTATAAAGTAAAATAAAATAGCAGAGGATATTTGAAATATAAATTCAAGGTGGAAATTTATAAAGGGATATGAATTGGTTTAAAAATAAATGTTGATTTATTTTTAAAAAGATGGAAATGAGAAGTGTATTTCTCTGGATAGCCAAGTACGTTTTCAAAGTAATTTTTAATATAAGTTAAAAGTTCTAATTGTGTTTTTAAAAGCATGTTTTAGAAAATTGATTATTTCTAAAGGTTAATTTCCAAAGTAAGTATTTTCAAAAATATATTATTGTAGTAATTATATAAAAGTGATTTGCTATTATGTTTTAAAAGGAGAAATTTAGTTTATATTTATAAAGTGGTTTATTTTAAAGTATATATTTTTAATAAAGTATTAAAGTAGTTTAATTTCAATGTTATAAGGTATATTTAAAATAAAGTGTTTTTAAATTATTCTAAAATCTAAAAGTGTTTTGTACTTGGTGTTTCAGAGAAATAAATATTTGGAAATGTATTCCGTAAGCGGAAACTGTTTGAAATTGTTTTCAAAAGGAGTTTGAAAATTTGGAAATATATCTTGGAAAGATATTTGGGCAAATAAATAATGTGGGAAATTATTTATTGTGTGATGGTTGCTTGTGGATGTTAATTGATAGTTAAATAACCGACTATCAATTGGCCAAATGCGCTGATCGTTTCGAAGAGACCGGGATCGAGTTTCCGTATACCGGGATTCTAGGTCTGGAGACTCGAATACCACTTCGATCCGGTTTGTACGTTTCGTGTAACGTGTTCAGAGTCGAAGATGGAGCAGTGAAGTGCAAGGGCTAGTCGCTACTAATCCTGAGGATATTTACAAAATGGATGTAGTAGGAGTAGTGCCTTCGGTTCCGTTCAAACCCAGGACGGACTTGTATGGACGAATGCTTGCGAAACATCGTCAGCGGACGATGGGCATTCTAAGGGATATGTTCTGAAAAGGTATCGTTTAGCCTCGAACCTCATCAACCGGGAATGACTGAAAATCAGGGGTTATGCAGCAAGGCTTCGTGGGTAGCTCCCACTGGAGGGTAAGGTCATCCCTGTCTAGATGTCCCTTTTTATTTCGGCTTAGTGGTGCGGTTGCTGATCCCAACCGTGGGGTGATTTTATTCGGGATCATCCAGTAAGGGATGGTTCCGGCCTTGTGTTGCAGGGGAGCGGGCGTACTCCTCGGTACTGTGATCTAGGCCACGTACTGTGACAGGTGGTACCCCAGTGCCTAGTCATTCGTTGGAAATCCATTTTTCCTACGTGCCTTGTACGGTATTTGTTTGTATTACCCACTTTTGTGGCTAGTATGCTGGAATTTAATAATGTAACAATTTTAGCTATTTTAATAAGTATTTGTGAATAGACACTATTATAATATCAGAGGATTTTATAAAAAGTGTTTTAGCTATCGTAAGGTAAAAACCCGACATGTTTATTTGTGGCGTGGTCTTACGAGATGCTTTTTATTTTTAAAGGATTTTTGAAACTTTAATAATCAATTTGAGTGTGATTTTCTCACGCTGGTATTCCAGACTGACTCGGGTATTGTTTTATATGATGCTCGGGTCAGACCGAGTATTATAGATTACAGGAAATGATGCTATGGAGCTGGATGGCGATACGTACTTCCGTATTTGAGTTATATATTCCGCTGTGTATTCAGATTGTGAGGACAAGTTATGATTACTGTCCAGTTGTATGATATTGATGTGATGTACTCTGATGATGTATTTGGATGATGTATATGTAAACAGATATAGATTTCTTTTTGTGTAAAGATCTGTTATTATCTATTATATTTTATTCCACTGCGTATGTGAGATTCTGTTGTTGTTTTCTATTTTTCTTCTTCTTCTACCTCTTCTTTTTACCCAAATGGTCCGGTTTTTCGTGTTAGAAAAACTCGGATTGTTACAATAATACTCGGGTCAGACCGTGGTGTTACAGGTGCTCCCACTTGACTTCTTAGCAGGGGCTAGCTTCTGACTTTTGGCTAACTACTTAGCTTAGTAGTTTTTGTTTTTATACATTCGAGATAGAGACTCCTTGATGTATACATATTCTTTTGCTTAGCACCTGTAACTATTCTTTTGTGATGAAGTGGATCTTGTATGACCACTACTTTGATGTACACTTTTATGTGTTATATTTATATCTGTTTCCGCCTTTGTGATATGAATATCCGTGACTGATTTGTGTTATGCTTATTTCTATATTCGTTTCCGAAGCCCACATAGCCACTGTGTAGTAGCTTTGAGTTTGTATTTGATATGTCGGATTTCCTCTTGTAAAGAAATTGTCATACCATCTGACATATCGGTACTCGCACAAAGCAATTACACAAATGGTCGCTCCTCAATAGCCTTATTCTTCATGCTAGTCGACGACATTATCCAGTAATGTCCTTGGCTAGTCTGAGTATAGAGGTGGGGCGTCACAGCTTGGTATCAGAGCCAAACTTTGGAACAATGTAGAATAATCTATCAAGGATCATTGTCCTAAGTCTTTCTTAGGAGTCGTGCCTTAGGATTTATCCGAGTCTTAGGACCCGTTCTATCCTATTTTCTGTTATGTTGCCTTGTTTTATCAATCAAGTTTGTTTGATATTCATTCTGAGAATAACCTTTTTCCTTTTCTTTCTTTCTTTCTTAAAGAAGAGAAATGGTTAGACCAGACCATCCCAGCGCAGTCAATCCAGTGCTACTCCTCAAGATGGAGTATTTATGTCTGCCCAGCAGCTTTTAGATCTTGTGAAGAATGCTCAAACTGTCGGACCCATTCGAAAGCCTACTCATCCTAAATCTGGGTTTGCACGCTTGTGCAGTGATTACACCAACTTGGGTGGAAGGCCTTTCAAGGGTTCCGAAAGCGTTATAGAAGTCCAAGCTTGGATTAGAGCATGCGATCACATCTTTTCCCGCATGAATCTTATTGATCTACATCGAGTCCAAGTGGCTTCTAGCATGCTCCAGGAGAGAGCATTAGATTGGTATGAGCATCTGATCTCGGAAATTATTGAAGCGGATCTTACTTGGGAGCAATTCCGGGAAAGGTTCGAGTTAAAGTTTGTGCCAGAGGCTGAAAAAGTATCTTTAGCTCGATGCTTTATTGACCTTGTTCAAGGTGAATCTTCTGTGACGGATTACGTCGCATCTTTTGAATATCTCTCTAAATATGGGGTCGAATATATTAATACCCCATTGAAGAAAATCAGAGGTTTGTCTATGGGTTGAATAAGAACCTCAAAAAGCCTTTACTCCTGAAACTAGAAGTTTCTTTTGATCAGCTTGTTGATATCGCTCTTCGACTTGAAGAAGCCGATAAAGAAAGTGATGTTGAAGTTGTGGGTGCCAAACAGAACTTCAACAACAAGAAGAAGAGGCCTATTAAGTTCAAGCCTAATCCCAACAAGAAAGGGAAGCAAGCAACTTCGGTAGCAAAGACTCCTACCTCTAGTCGTGGGCAATGCTACAATTGTGGTTCTAAGGACCATTATGCAAATAGGTGCCCAAAACTTCTTTTTTGTCGTTATTGCAAAAATTCGGGTCATCTTTTATCTTCATGCCCCAAACTTCCAAACAAGAAAGAGGGAAAGCTAAATGTTGTGCAAGCCCCTAGTAACACTTCTCTTGGTCAAGTTATTTCTCATTCTATCCTTGATGGCATTATTATATTTCGTGATCTTCCTATTAAAGTTCTTTTTGATACGGGTGTATCTCACTCTTTTATATCAAAAGAACTTGTTGATGCTTTATCTTTGAATGTTATTGGCTTGATGACTTCATTGAGAATTGCAAACCCGGTTGGTGGACCCACAACACTCAGTTTACTTTGTAAAGATGTCGAAATTATTATATGTGATTAGGCCTTCCGAGCCGATTTGCATGTTATGCATTACCTAGGTTTCAGAATGATTTTGGGGATGGATTGGTTTAACCGTTATGAAGCCCATATCCTATGTCCTGAGCGGACTATATATCTTCGACATCCTCAATCTGTTAAGCAAATTTCTCTTGTTCTTAAAGATTCAGATTCCAATTTGGGAGCATCCTTGTATTCTCTAAATCCTCATGATGACGATCATGATGATGAGGAAGATGTCATTTCCCTCATTCACATTTTTCGTGAATTTCCCGACATATTTGAGCCCGTTTTAGGATTACCACCTAAGCGAGCAATTGAGTTCAGAATTAATCTAATCCCTGTAGCTCTACCTATTACTCGTCCTCCTTATCGTATGTCCAATAAGGAAAATGAGGAGATGCGTAAACAATTATCTGAATTGGAAGACAAAGAGTTTATTCGTTCTAGTTCCTCTCCTTGGGGAGCTTCAGCTATCTTTGTGAAGAAATCCGATGGTACACTTAGGCTTTGCGTTCACTACCGCAAGCTTAATGATCTCACCATCAAGAATAAATATCCCTTACCTCGGATTGATGATTTATTCGATCAACTTAGTGGTGCTAGAGTCTTTTCACAGTTAGACTTAGCAACCGGTTTTCATCAGCTCCGTATTGCAAAGGATAGCATTCCTTTGACATCGTTCTGTACTCGTTATGGATCTTATGAATGGCTTGTTATGCCATTTGGTTTGACGAATGCTCCAGCTTATTTCGTTGACCTTATGAATTGAGTTTTCAAAGACTTCCTCGATCGATTTGTTCTCATCTTTATCGATGATATTCTTGTTTATTCTAAAACCGAGGAAGAGCATGAAAAACATCTTCGGATTGTGTTGGAAACTTTTAGGAGCAACCAATTGAAAGCAAAATTTTCTAAATGCCACTTTTGGCAATCTCGTGTGAAATTTTTGGGGCATATTATTTCTGAATCTGGAATTTCCGTGGATCCTTCAAAGATTGAAGCGATTCAAAATTGGAAGAGACCGGAGAGTGTGACGGAAATCCGTAGTTTTCTTGGATTGGCAGGCTATTACCGTCGGTTCATAAAAGACTTTTCTAAAATTTCCGTGCCTCTTACTAGTTTGACAAAGAAGGGAGTTAAATATATTTGGTCAGACAAATGTGAAGTTGCTTTTCAAAAATTAAAAGAACTCATTTCCGATGCTCCTATTCTTGTGATTCCCGAAGGGAACCAAGACTTTATTATTTATACCGATGCTAGTCGTGTTGGTTTGGGAGTCGTTCTTATGCAAAGGGAACGTGTTATCGCTTATGCTTCTAGGCAATTAAAGCATGCTGAGGCTAGATATGCCACTCATGATTTAGAGCTCATAGCTATTGTTTTCGCCCTTAGAATTTGGCATCATTATCTTTTGGGAAAGAAATTTGTTCTCTACACCGATCATAAAAAGTATTTATTTTCTCAAAAGGAACTCAATTTGCGTCAACAACGTTGGCTCGAATTCCTTGCATCTTATGATCTTGATATTCTTTATACTCCCGAAAAGTGTAATCGAGTTGCTGATGCACTTAGTCGTAAGCAACAAGCGGTTTTTTCAATGATGATATCTGAATGGAATGATCTCGAGACTTTATCCACTTGTGAGATTCGAGATCATGAATCCAATTTATGTTCATCTCTTGTTTTGTGTAGCCTTGAGGCTCATCCTTCTCTTTTGGACCGCATCCTTGAATTTCAAAAGCAAGATCATGAATTGGTTCTTCTTAGCCAAAGTTGTAGGGATACAATTGATATTGAAGGTTTGAAAGACATTGATATTGATGCTCATGGCGGTATTCGAAAATTTGGTAGACTTATCGTGCTAAATATTAGTGATCTTTGTAAAGACATTTTAGAAGATTCTCATCGTTCTAAATTTACCATTCATCCCGGTAGTAGTAAAATATACGCGGACATGAAGCGACTTTATTATTGGGATGGAATGATATCTGATATTGCTAACTTTATTAAGCGTTGCATGACTTGCCAACTCATAAAGGCCGAGCATCAAAGGCCCGGTGGGTTATTACAACCTTTGGACATTCTCGTTTGGAAGTGGGATCAAGTCTCCATGGACTTTATTGACGGTCTTCCCCGTTCTCGTTTGGGTCATGATAGCCTATGGGTGATCGTAGATAGACTTACAAAATCCGCCCATTTTATTCCCATTCGGTCCAATCGGACCGTACCTCTTTTGGCAAAACTCTATGTTAAAGAAATCGTTAGATTGCATGGAGTCCCTACTTCTATTGTTAGCGATCGTGATCCATTGTTTACTAGTGGATTTTGGAAGGGTCTTCAAAAAGCTTTGGGAACAAAGCTTAATTTTAGCACCGCTTATCATCCTCAGTCCGATGGACAAACTGAGCGTGTGAATCAAACTCTTGAAGATCTCCTTCGTACTTGTGTTCTTGATTTTGGTGGAAGTTGGGAAGATCATATTTCCCTTGTTGAGTTTTCTTACAATAATAGCTTCCAATCTAGTATTGGTATGGCTCCTTTCGAGGCACTCTACGGAAGGCCATGCCGATCTCCTTCGTGTTGGCTTGAAGCCGATGAGAAGCTGGTTTTAGGTCCAGATTTTATTCGTGATGCCACATAAAAGATTGACCTTATTCGTCATAGGATGAAAGAAGCTCAAAGTAGATAAAAATCCTATGCCTATAACCGAAGAAGGAAATTAGAATTTTCTATGGGAGATTTGGTGTTCATTCGTGTTTCACCTATGAAGGGTGTTGTGCGTTTCAATCGATCGGGAAAATTAGCACCTCGATATATTGGTCCATTTCCCATCACCGAACGCATTGGTTCCGTGGCTTATCGCCTTTTATTACCGGCTCAGTTTTCTGCTATTCATGACATATTCCACGTCTCTCAACTACGGAAATGCCTTAGGGATTCCGATTCTATTCTTGAGCCCGGTGTAATTGAAGAAATTGAGGTTTCACCTAATTTGACTTATGAGCAACATCCTATTCGTGTCATTGCTACGGAGGTTAAACGCCTTCATAATAAAGATGTCCCGCTTGTGAAAGTTCAATGGTCCTCAAATCCTAAGGATTGCTCTTGGGAATCTAGAGAATTCATCGAGCGAACGCATCCGGACTTACTCTCTCATGCTCCTTAAGGTGAACTTCTCATTTCAAAATTTCTTCTTTTGTGTTGATTATGCCTTAGTATGGTTGTTACTTTTTATTTTCTTCTTAAGTATTGCGAGGACGCAATTTCTTTAAGGAGGGGAGTCTGTAACAACCCGCATATTTGATGATTGTATATTTAAATGTTTTATTTAAATATATCATCGTTAATCGGATTAAAGTCCGAAATGTTACTTTTTGTAAACTGTAACGTTTCGACTTTTCGACGCTCGAAAGTCGACATTAATACGTCCACTGTATTAAATGCCGCGCAATCGAATGCCGGAAAACCGAACCATTAGGGTTAAAAGAAGAGGTAGGAGAAAAGATAGAAGAAAAAGAAAGAAGAACAACTACAGAAAACACAGAATCAGAGACAATATCAGAATCTCACATTTCGCAACGGAACAAAATATAATAGATAATCACTAGTCTTTTAAACAAAGAACTATATCAGTTATACAATACATCAGTCAGAGTCAATATACAACTCAATACAACAATGGATAGTTATATAAACCTGTCCTCCTACAGAATACACAGCGGAAATAAATAACAAGTACGGAAGTACGTCTCGCCATCCAGCTTATACCCAAAGCTCCAGAATATCCAGAATATCCTGATAAAAATAACTCTAGGCTGCCCGTGTGGAAAATTATGGGCACCCAGAGTTTAGAAGGGAACAATAAACTCCGAGTCAGTCATGGTGACTGGTGTGAGATCGTAAAACAGTTATTTTCATAAAGAAAATAAAATAGATTCGCAATGCTTTTGGAAAATGAAACTACCATAAGACCTCCCGCCACACACACAATGCAAACGCAGAATTGGAGGAGATTTCTTCTTATGATAGTCAAAGATGCGTACTACTCCAATCATTGGATTATTATTATTAATGTCTAGTGTAGAAAACATTTTGAAAGTATAATATTAATCTTAGCCAGCATAGACATTTCGAACTATGCCTACTGTAGCTACCATCTAAACAATGGGGCGCCACCATAAGTAAATGGCAGGTTCTACAACTAAAACCGTAAAATTTTCGTACTGGGAATTGGATTTCCAACAAATGGTGAGGCTAAGGAACTTCCTTTCCTACTGCCGAATGGGATCGCCTCTGGCTGGACGTCCCGAGAGACAAACTGCTCTCTGCCAAACAAGGCCGGGTTACCCCTGTAACTAGGTAACTCACGAATATGTCATCACCCGGTCCTTTGGGACCTTTATCCGAGCGCTCGTAACCATCATCACACATAATAAATAAGATGTGTCCATATGAGTAAGTATCTGGGCTCCATACCATGATACCTCCCCTTTCCAGAAGGAAATGACATACCCTAAAGGGCGTGACCCTTATAACCTTGCCGCAACAATCCTATTTCGACCATTTTCGGGTTGTTGAGGCCCTGACGAAGTCTCGTCCACAAAGCTACGCTTTTTCACAAAGCCATGCTTTGATCACAAATGATCAAATAAATGATCATCGTCACAGCAACACTCAGCATGCCACATTACCAAATTGGGAATATATTGCTGATAAATTTCAACTACATAACCTCTGAGCTCGTACGTCTCAGAGAAGGGTGTTAAGCTAAGAGAATAAATTCTCCGCCACCAACAGAAATGTATTTGAAAGAAATCAGCTTTACATCTCAAAATGTAATGTCAGACACGTAACCATACAAGTCTATTCCGGGTTCGAACAGAACCGAAGGCACTTCAAAAGAAGTCCTTGCAAATCCGGATATTCACAATCCCGATAAAACTTCCCATCACAAAGGAAATCTCTATACCGTAGCTAACGGTGCAGAGACAATCGATAGGTCATCCTATCGTTTTCACAAATATCCGGTCTTCATCACCGGTCTTCAATACGATCCATATCGTCGTATCATTATTCGGAATGGGTTATCTGACACAAAGGTCCTTCCCCGGCTAAACCGAATAATAAGCGTTTGTTTTAAAAACAATTCAAGTGCCATTTCAAAGGCAATATTGATAGTCGGTGATTTAACTATCAACAATATTCACAATAATCATCAGATTCAAATAATTTTCCCAAATTATTTATTTTCAATTATCTTCACGATATATGGTTTATACTTCAACCATTTGGAAACAATTTCCCAATCATATTCATTTAAACCCCTTAAATAAATCCTTATCGATTTATTTCAAATTTACATCCCAATCAGTAAATTTATTTCCACACTTCATCATTTTGAAAATAAATTTCAAATCACTTTTCCTTACACAAAATATATTTCCAAATCATATCTTTTCAAAAATCAGCTTTAGAACCTTTAATTTTTATTTTAAAAGGCTACTTTGGAAAATATACTAAGCTTTATAGTGAAAATACAATTTCACTTCAAAATGGTCCATTTAAACCAATTTAATAAATCCTTATCGATTTATTTCAAATTTACGTTCAAAATCCGTAAATTTACTTTCACACTTAAAAATAAATCAGCGTTTATTTTTAAAACAAACTTCACTTCCATTTCATAAATTCCATTTTGAATGTACATTTCCAAGTATTCATTTTTTATCCCAAAATCAAATTTCAGATTGATTTATAATTTTATCTCAATATCGAATCAATTACAAATTGATTTCAAAATTCATTTCAACACAATCAATTACAAATTGATTTCTAAATTTATTTCCAAATGCTAAATCATTTTACAAATCGATTTCCAAATTTATTTCAATACTTTATTTCAACCCAAATCAATTCTCATTCAACATCAAATAAATTTTTATATCGATTTCCCAAAAATTTATTTTCCAATACCAAATCAATTATCAATTGGATTTCTAGAAATTTATCACTTTTAAAAATAAATTCCTTAATCTTTTCCAAACCCTTTAAATTTCCATTTTTTATAAATTTTCCAACTTTCGAAAAACACTATTCAAAATCCATATATTAAAATCTTTTCCTATATCTTGGGATTTATTCAATAAGATTTCGACAATCCATTTTTATACTTAAAAATTCCTTCTTTCAAATAAATTCAATTCTTAACAATATATTCACTTAAAACTTTCCACTTTAATTTCAAAATCCAATTTATATTCATTTCTGGTATCCAACGATACCAAAAATACATTCGGCTAAATTATAGCCTTCAACACATTCAATCACAGATATAATCATACACAGATTATAAATAATAAATCACAGAACATATGAAACCAAATTCAAATGTTTTGAGGAATCTTGTTGGATCCCTCCAATCTGTTTCCCTGCATCCACAGATGTTAGCACAATACCAATTCCACTTCGAGGTGGAATATCGCGGTATATAGGATTTTTATAATATCATCCGCTTACTAACGGCGCAATAGGGTCTCATCTGCTATACAGTGCGGGAAATCAATCAATCCAATATATACATATGCCAATATGTATATATTGCTATATATATATATATAGATATATATCCTACTATATCTAATATCACATCCAATAGTAATCAAATCAATAACTGCAATATCAAATTTCATTTGAGTGAGATAAATCTCACCTTAGCTTTTAATTCGCAGTCCATTTTCCTTTTCGACTTGTCTTCTCGATTTACAGACCTTGTAAAAACATTATATAAATTTATTAATATTCGAATTAAATCGAACAACTCAATTTCTAATTAAATAATTTTTTTTATTAACTAACAGTTTTGATTTTAATAAATTTTCCCTTTAATAAAATATTTTATAGTTACCAAAACAATTTAGACAAGTCAATTAAATAAATTTAATCTCTATAATACGTTATTTTAAAATAACTAGTTAAGTGAAAATATGTATATTCATTTATCTTTTGAAATTGTATACTTATAAAAATAATCTATATAGGTTTTAAAATTTCATTTTTTTCATAAGCATCTCTAAATTCCTACTTACATCTATATATAAATTTATATTAACCTAAACAGAATTTTCTTTACATACTGTAACTATTACTTCCAGCTTCCTGAGATGTAAATATAAAATTTAAAAATAACTGAAGATACCTCACGGTAAACTCGAGACCTGCTCGAACAACACGCGACCATCGCAGATGACTCCAACCTCCGAGACAAAAATCCAGTATACTACCGCATCACCCTAGTTGCACGCGAGCTTCTCCATTTTGCGTACGGCCATTGTTTCTGCCTAGCTTCGCTCAAAAACATCGACCAACTTGTCAAACAGCCTGTCACTTCGTAACAGTCCCACTCGCACCCAACGACCCCGTAGCGCGACGACTCCCAATTCAAAGTCGAACACCCTCACAATCTTCGCTGCGGTTGTTGCCATCGCGATTCCACTCGCGAGCTCACCAATTTCGATTCAAACGTGGATCCATTCAATTGAATTTCAACAGAGAATGGAGGAGGAGACTCGACTGAACAAGGGCAGGAAAGACACTAGCTTTTAGTTTTGAATAGAAAACGAAGGAGAGGAAGGGGAATTGATTTCGTGAACTATATTGAGAAGGGGGAAACTCGGCCATTAAAAATTTTGAAGTCTCGGCTAAAATAAAAATAGAACGAGGAGGGGACGCGTGTTGAAAGTTTAAGAAAAAAACAAAACACGTGTCGATGGAGAAAAATTCTAGCTGAAAAGAAAGAACGTGATTCAGCAGAGATAAAGTAGTTGTGGGGATTTGACCAGCTTTTTGGACCGACTATTTAAATTAAATCTCGATATAAATTCAGCGCGTTTACCTATCGTACGCTCACACGACAACTCTAATCACTACAAAAATTGAAACCCAGTAATAATTCAATATTACGGATTCAATGGAACTAGTTTCGTCGAATTCCGAGACTGTGCTCCGGAACGCTATTTTGAAATTCAATTTAAACGATATAAATTTAAAACGAACAAAACACTTCCAAATTCAATTCTGAAAGTTCTAGTACCTTCAGAATTATCAATATAGATTTTCTAAGCCTTGAAAATATTTTTAATCAGCTTAAAACTGAAAATTCAAATTTTTACCCAAATTCAGTAATTAAATTCAATAATTAAATCGCCAAATTCACTTTGATATTCGAATTTTCAAATTAAACTATCATTCGAATATTTAAACTCATTTAAATATTCACTTTTCAAATATCAAAAATTCAGGGTCGTTACAATCTTCCCCCCTTAAAAGAATTTCGTCCCGAAATTACAAGTCAGGAAAAATGCTCCAATTCCCATTAACTATTTTCTTAAATTCAAATAGTTTTAACAAATTTTCAAACCCAAATCTTTTTATTAAAGATTTGTTATCACTTCAGTTAACTTTCCATACACTTTCATAGTTTTCAAACAACTTCATTTACTTCACAATTCAAATTTAAATTTGAATCCATACTGTAAATTATTCAAAATTTTCTCAAAATTTTTCTAACACCCGAAATTTCCGAAAAATTTCGCCAGCGTCTCCTTTGCGCGGCTAACTTGGTACGTCTACAAAACGTCCCTACGGACTCTCAGATCTTAATAGAAAACAAAATGCCAAGTGGCAAAACCAGAATCTCATCAAATTTCATATTGAAATTCAAATACATACCTTTGCCGAGCAAATTCAATTTTTATCTTCGAAATCAAAATCCAATTCCACTTTCCTTTATATTCCTGTATAATTTACTTGACAATAATGTCCAATTACACATTCCAGTTAAATTTTCATTCACTTTTATACTTAGAATATTTCTCAATTCTAAATTTTACTTAAGAATTTCATTCACTCATTTCTTAAGTGCAATATAAGTATTTCTTATATTCGTTTTCACTTTACGAACAAAGTCATATATTCATTTCCTTTTAACTTTGCGTTTCCAATTCCATTGAATTCAATTTACAATTTCAATTCAATTTGGAATTCATTTCAAATCCCAATACTTATTTCAAATAATTTCATTTAGATTTTCATTTCGAATTTTACTTGAATTCCATTTATCTTCTATTTCTGAATATTGAGTTTCATTCACTTTTATCTCTAATTCCAATTTTAAACCTTTTGTCGATAAGTGAAAAATTTTCAAAAATTCAAAAAAATTTCTAACTCCCAAAATTTTCAGAAAATTTTGGCGGAGTCTCCTTTGTACGGAGGAGCTTTTGCAATTTGACAAAAAGTATAAATATATATACATCGATCCACTCGATCGGAAAAGCAGAAAAACAATTCATATTTCCTATTTTTATTGCGTAGGCGTACCTTTTAGCATTTTAAGCAAAGCGGTTATTTTATTTAGCTATTTGTGCAACCAAATGCAGCCAAACGTCTTCCAAAAACCTGTACTTACTCAGTTTAAACACGTCAATGACAAATATAGGAAATCTATTTAACAATTCACTTATTTCAATAACCAATATATAGATTTCATTAGCCATACATCCAAAATAAATTTCAGTAAGCAATTTATCAAGTTTCAATTCAACTTAGATCGCTTCCATCTAATTCACATTCAATTTCTATTCAATTCAATGGTTTATAATTTATTTTCTTCCATTCACTAATTTAATTCAATTAGTATATTCACTTATTTTCAATTCATCTCGAATTTATTTTATCTTTATCAAGGAAATTCAATTTATTTCTACTACTTGAATTTATATACAAATTCAAATTTTTATCTTCGAATTTAGCTTACAACAAAGCTTTAATTTAACCAATTCAATTTCCAATTCATTATTGCGTGAATTAATAAATTATTAAGTTTATTTACTTGAATTCAATCCATTTCATTATTCAATTCCGATTCACTAATTTACAAATGTAGCTTCATTGGTTCACTCACAAATTCATTTCTTTTCAATTTGAATTTCATTCCAATCAAATTTCTAATATTTCATAAGTTATCAACTTATTTTACATTCCATTAATGAATTTATTTTCAAATATTCTCTCTGGAATTCTATTTCCAATTATAAATTTCATTTACAATTACATTTACAAATTCATTCGTATATGAATTCATTTCCTCATTTTTCAATCCATATTTATAAATTTCATTTGTTTAAATGAATTTATCTTCAAATCTTTGGTTATACCTTTTATTTCTTATTCAATTTCAATATAACAATGATAATATTTCAATGTTATTACCTCCTAACAACCAAACATCCATATACTATAATAATTCATAGAAAAATGATTTCTCAAATATACAAAAATAGTTTTGGGCAAAATTATTTCATTTACCCTATTTAAAACATACTGTGTCAGATTACCTTGTTTAAGAGTTTAGAAACCCCTATCGATTACAATTGGCTAGACTGCACCGACCAGAATCTATAAACAATCAACCGATAAGTCAACACAATACAAAACAAATTTTATATTCACTAACAAATACGCGCTCATCTCTATTATTACACTCAACTCATTCTAGAGTACTACTGACTCTATCTCTAATGAGTAACACCCAACAGAGCAGGTTATCGCTTAACCGGATGCTCTGATACCAAATGTAACGTTTCGACTTTTCAACGCTCGAAAGTCGACATTAATACGTCCACTGTATTAAATGTCGCGCAATCGAATGCCGGAAAACCGAACCATTAGGGTTAAAAGAAGAGGTAGGAGAAAAGATAGAAGAAAAAGAAAGAAGAACAACTACAGAAAACACAGAATCAGAGACAATATCAGAATCTCACATTTCGCAACGGAACAAAATATAATAGATAATCACTAGTCTTTTAAACAAAGAACTATATCAGTTATACAATACATCAGTCAGAGTCAATATACAACTCAATACAACAATGGATAGTTATATAAACCTGTCCTCCTACAGAATACACAGCGGAAATAAATAACAAGTACGGAAGTACGTCTCGCCATCCAGCTTATACCCAAAGCTCCAGAATATACAGAATATCCTGATAAAAATAACTCTAGGCTGCCCGTGTGGAAAATTATGGGCACCCAGAGTTTAGAAGGGAACAATAAACTCCGAGTCAGTCATGGTGACTGGTGTGAGATCGTAAAACAGTTATTTTCCTAAAGAAAATAAAATAGATTCGCAATGCTTTTGGAAAATGAAACTACCATAAGACCTCCCGCCACACACACAATGCAAACGCAGAATTGGAGGAGATTTCTTCTTATGATAGTCAAAGATGCGTACTACGCCAATCATTGGATTATTATTATTAATGTCTAGTGTAGAAAACATTTTGAAAGTATAATACTAATCTTAGCCAGCATAGACATTTCGAACTATGCCTACTATAGCTACCATCTAAACAGTGGGGCGCCACCATAAGTAAATGGCAGGTTCTACAACTAAAATCGTAAAATTTTCGTACTGGGAATTGGATTTCCAACAAATGGTGAGGCTAAGGAACTTCCTTTCCTACTGCCGAATGGGATCGCCTCTGGCTAGACGTCCCGAGAGACAAACTGCTCTCTGCCAAACAAGGCCGGGTTACCCCTGTAACTAGGTAACTCACGAATATGTCATCACCCGGTCCTTTGGGACCTTTATCCGAGCGCTCGTAACCATCATCACACATAATAAATAAGGTGTGTCCACATGAGTAAGTATCTGGGCTCCATACCATGATACCACCCCTTTCCAGAAGGAAATGACATACCCTAAAGGGCGTGACCCTCATAACCTTGCCGCAACAATCCTGTTTCGACCATTTCCGGGTTGTTGAGGCCCTGACGAAGTCTCGTCCACAAAGCTATGCTTTTTCACAAAGCCACGCTTTGATCACAAATGATCAAATAAATGATCATCGTCACAGCAACACTCAGCATGCCACATTACCAAACTGGGAATATATTGCTGATAAATTTCAACTACATAACCTCTGAGCTCGTACGTCTCAGAGAAGGGTGTTAAGCTAAGAGAATAAATTCTCCGCCACCAACAGAAATGTATTTGAAAGAAATCAGCTTTACATCTCAAAATGTAATGTCAGACACGTAACCATACAAGTCTGTTCCGGGTTCGAACTGAACCGTAGGCACTTCAAAAGAAGTCCTTGCAAATCCGGATATTCACAATCCCGATAAAACTTCCCATCACAAAGGAAATCTCTATACCGTAGCTAACGGTGCAGAGACAATCGATAGGTCATCCTATCGTTTTCACAAATACCCGGTCTTCATCACCGGTCTTCAATACGATCCATATCGTCGTATCATTATTCGGAATGGGTTATCTGACACAAAGGTCCTTCCCCGGCTAAACCGAATAATAAGCGTTTGTTTTAAAAACAATTCAAGTGCCATTTCAAAGGCAATATTGATAGTCGGTGATTTAACTATCAACAATATTCACAATAATCATCAGATTCAAATAATTTTCCCAAATTATTTATTTTCAAATATCTTCACAATATATGGTTTATACTTCAACCATTTGGAAACAATTTCCCAATCATATTCATTTAAACCCCTTAAATAAATCCTTATCGATTTATTTCAAATTTACATCCCAATCAGTAAATTTATTTCCACACTTCATCATTTTGAAAATAAATTTCAAATCACTTTTCCTTACACGAAATATATTTCCAAATCATATCTTTTCAAAAATCAGCTTTAGAACCTTTAATTTTTATTTTAAAAGGCTACTTTGGAAAATATACTAAGCTTTATAGTGAAAATACAATTTCACTTCAAAATGGTCCATTTAAACCAATTTAATAAATCCTTATCGATTTATTTCAAATTTACGTTCAAAATCCGTAAATTTACTTTCACACTTAAAAATAAATCAGCGTTTATTTTTAAAACAAACTTCACTTCCATTTCATAAATTCCATTTTGAATGTACATTTCCAAGTATTCATTTTTTATCCCAAAATCAAATTTCAGATTGATTTATAATTTTATCTCAATATCGAATCAATTACAAATTGATTTCAAAATTCATTTCAACACAATCAATTACAAATTGATTTCTAAATTTATTTCCAAATGCTAAATCATTTTACAAATCGATTTCCAAATTTATTTCAATACTTTATTTCAACCCAAATCAATTCTCATTCAACATCAAATAAATTTTTATATCGATTTCCCAAAAATTTATTTTCCAATACCAAATCAATTATCAATTGGATTTCTAGAAATTTATCACTTTTAAAAATAAATTCCTTAATCTTTTCCAAACCCTTTAAATTTCCATTTTTTATAAATTTTCCAACTTTCGAAAAATACTATTAAAAATCCATATATTAAAATCTTTTCCCATATCTTGGGATATATTCAATAAGATTTCGACAATCCATTTTTATACTTAAAAATTCCTTCTTTCAAATAAATTCAATTCTTAACAATATATTCACTTAAAACTTTCCACTTTAATTTCAAAATCCAATTTATATTCATTTCTGGTATCCAACGATACCAAAAATACATTCGGCTAAATTATAGCCTTCAACACATTCAATCACAGATATAATCATACACAGATTATAAATAATAAAACACAGAACATATGAAACCAAATTCAAATGTTTTGAGGAATCCTGTTGGATCCCTCCAATCTGTTTCCCTGCATCCACAGATGTTAGCACAATACCAATTCCACTTCGAGGTGGAATATCGCGGTATATAGGATTTTTATAATATCATCCGCTTACTAACGGCGCAATAGGGTCTCATCCGCTATACAGTGCGGGAAATCAATCAATCCAATATATACATATGCCAATATGTATATATTGCTATATATATATATATAGATATATCCTACTATATCTAATATCACATCCAATAGTAATCAAATCAATAACTGCAATATCAAATTTCATTTGAGTGAGATAAATCTCACCTTAGCTTTTAATTCGCATTCCATTTTCCTTTTCGACTTGTCTTCTCGATTTACAGACCTTGTAAAAACATTATATAAATTTATTAATATTCGAATTAAATCGAACAACTCAATTTCTAATTAAATAATTTTTTTATTAACTAACAGTTTTGATTTTAATAAATTTTCCCTGTAATAAAATATTTTATAGTTACCAAAACAATTTAGACAAGTCAATTAAATAAATTTAATCTCTATAATACGTTATTTTAAAATAACTAGTTAAGTGAAAATATGTATATTCATTTATCTTTTGAAATTGTATACTTATAAAAATAATCTATATAGGTTTTAAAAATTCATTTTTTTCATAAGCATCTCTAAATTCCTACTTACATCTATATATAAATTAATATTAACCTAAACAGAATTTTCTTTACATACTGTAACTATTACTTCCAGCTTCCTGAGATGTAAATATAAAATTTAAAAATAACTGAAGATACCTCACGGTAAACTCGAGACCTGCTCGAACAACACGCGACCATCGCAGATGACTCCAACCTCCGAGACAAAAATCCAGTATACTACCGCATCACCCTAGTTGCACGCGAGCTTCTCCATTTTGCGTACGGCCATTGTTTCTGCCTAGCTTCGCTCAAAAACATCGACCAACTTGTCGAATAGCCTGTCACTTCGTAACAGTCCCAATCGCACCCAACGACCCCGTAGCGCGACGACTCCCAATTCAAAGTCGAACACCCTCACAATCTTCGCTGCGGTTGTAGCCATCGCAATTCCACTCGCGAGCTCACCAATTTCGATTCAAACGTGGATCCATTCAATTGAATTTCAACAGAGAATGGAGGAGGAGACTCGACTGAACAAGGGCAGGAAAGACACTAGCTTTTAGTTTTGAATAGAAAACGAAGGAGAGGAAGGGGAATTGATTTCGTGAACTATATTGAGAAGGGGGAAACTTGGCTATTAAAATTTTTGAAGTCTCGGCTAAAATAAAAATAGAACGAGGAGGGGACGCGTGTTGAAAGTTTAAGAAAAAAACAAAACACGTGTCGATGGAGAAAAATTCTAGCTGAAAAGAGAGAATGTGATTCAGCAGAGATAAAGTAGTTGTGGGGATTTGACCAGCTTTTTGGACCGACTATTTAAATTAAATCTCGATATAAATTCAGCGCGTTTACCTATCGTACGCTCACACGACAACTCCAATCACTACAAAAATTGAAACCCGGTAATAATTCAATATTACGGATTCAATGGAACTGGTTTCGTCGAATTCCGAGACTGTGCTCCAGAACGCTATTTTTAAATTCAATTTAAACGATATAAATTTAAAACTGAACAAAACACTTCCAAATTCAATTCTGAAAGTTCCAGTACCTTCAGAATTATTAATATAGATTTTCTAAGCCTTGAAAATATTTTTAATCAGCTTAAAACTAAAAATTCAAATTTTTACCCAAATTCAGTAATTAAATTCAATAATTAAATCGCCAAATTCACTTTGATATTCGAATTTTCAAATTAAACTATCATTCGAATATTTAAACTCATTTAAATATTCACTTTTCAAATATCAAAAATTCAGGGTCGTTACATAAACAGTCGAATTGGGACTCGAGACCACTTCCATTGAGTCCAAAATGGCGTTTACAACTTTTTTGAGTATAAAAATCGATATGTTTGCGGTTGATTAGAATTTTAATGTTTTCATTTGGGGCTTTTGGTTTGGGTTTCAACCCACTAACCCAATAAGAGAACCCAACTCCTTTATCAAACACTCTAACTCAACTCCTCTTCTTTCATTTCATTCCTCATTTCCTAACACTCAAGCTCAAGAGAAAAATGAGGGAAATGATTGGAAATTAAAATTCCTAAACCCTAGTTTTATTAGGAAATTCAAGTTCTTGATCTAAAATCAAAGAGAAGCTTAGGTAAGCATTTTCTTCATCTTCTCCATCTCAATCTCTCTTCAATTTTCAGAAATTCCTATAACCTAACTTAGGAAAAACTTCACATTTGATAATAGATTGAAGATTCTAGAGGTGTATTGAAGAGGAATTGGTCTTGCCTTGTTTTAAAACTTCGCATTCGTTGTTTTTGGGTTTAAAGGTGAGTTTTTGAACTCACATCTATGTCTATAACTTTCATTGTTGTTAGATATGAATTCCTAACATTTATGCATGTTCATTTGCTTTTGATTTGAATTTATTTGGTAAATTTTCCAAATTTTGTTGTTTTGAAGTTGAAATCTTTAAAGATCCTATCTTGGATATTTGGACGTGTTATTTGGGGTGTATCGAAGAGCTTATAGGACTGGGTTGTCGCTTGGAATAAATCCCTAGCCTCCGTCGCTCGTCCGATCGCTTCCGAATCATTTTGGCCATCATTGGCCTAGGCAAATTGTTGCCCAGAAATGGCAATCGGACGTCTGGTTGGAAGGTCCAGACGTCTGGTTAGGGCAGCAGATGAAAAAAAAAGCAGAGAACAGAATCAGACGTCTGGTATACCCTTTCAGATGTCTGATACAACTTGTCAGACGTCTGATACAACCCTTCAGACATCTAGAAGGTTTTAAGGGAAAATATATATTTCTAGAACCTAAATCCAGACGTCTGGATTTTCAACCAGACGTCTGGAACTGTTCATTTTGCCTATTTTGGCTGTTTTTAGTGGATTTCCAATTTTAATCGATTTTTGTCGATCTGGTTAGTTGTTATCACTTATTATCGACTTTGATGACTTCTTTCTTTGGATTTTTGGGAATATCCATTTGATGGATTTGATATCGATTTTTATGGTTTTTGATTCACGTCGTCGAATGTGAATTTTTGGTTGACCAATTGTTTCTACAATCGTTTTTTGTGATTTGTCACTTTTTAAAATACGAAGGTTTCTATACTAGTAGTAAATATTCAAACGCTTTCACAAAGATGATTTCAATACCATTTTTAATACAAAACTCGTTTTTAAATCCGTTTTCCAATCTACTAGTATATACAAACCTTTACCTCAGTCGTACGAGAAATCCAATTAAACGACCTAGCAAAACAAGTGGTATGAAACGCTTGCGTGCGTTTACTTCGTCGGTTAATTCTTAGACTTGTTCGATTGAACTCTTGTGACAATTTTCGAGTGGAAATCTACAATTTGTTCGTAAATATTTAAGTTAAGCTAGTGGTTATGGGACATGAAGCTAAACTCATTTATTTACTAGCTTAGTGTAATTTACACTTTTCATTGATCAATGGTGATCATTTTATGGTTTAGACTAGCGATATGCGATGTCTCTTTGTCCACGTGGGGGACAGTACCTCGTTTTGTGGAGCTTCGTCTCATTTTTATAGGCTAGCGACCTACGGGCTTTATAGAGTTCGGTTCATCGGGCGTACCGTTATTGCACTACATCGTTGTTCGGAATCATTTGAGTTTCAGGTTCATCGGGCGTACCGTTATTTCACTACGTCGTTGTTCCGGCTCATTTGAGTGTCAGGTTCTTCGGGCGTACCGTTGTTGTACTACGTCGTTGTTCTAGCTTATCAGGTTCATAGGGTGTACCGTTATTGTACTACGTCGTTGTTCCGAATTATTAGAGTATCGTGTTCCTCGGGCGTACCATTATTGTACTACGTCGTTGCACCGGCTCTATGGTTAGCGACCATGGGATAACGACCCGTTTGTGATACACGTGTTGGTGAGTTTTCATGCTCCCGTTTATGATAGGCCTCCCCCCTTGTGTTTTCTGGATTTCTAATTGTTGATTTCTGGAATTTGTGTTTCACCAATATTCGCGATTGACATTGATATGTTTTGTCAATATTTGGGGTTTGGTGAATAAGCTAAAGAATGTGATATTCTTTTTTGGATATTTGACGAGATTTAAGATATTGTATGATTTTTATTGTTATTGAATGTATACTTGTCACAGTATGACATTATTGTTATCATACATTTTTGTGGTATCTCTTATCCTTTCTCATCTCATATGATATTTATAGCTAGTCTGATCCGTTTATTATTTTTCTTCTTAAATAATACTCGGGTCAGACCGAGGTGTTATAGGTGCTCCCACTTGACTTCTTAGCAGGGGCTAGCTTCTGACTTTTGGCTAACTACTTAGCTTAGTAGTTTTTGTTTTTATACATTCGAGATAGAGACACCTTGATGTATACATATTCTTTTGCTTAGCACCTGTACATATTCTTTTGTGATGTAGTGGATCTTGTATGACCACTACTTTGATGTCCACTTTTATGTGTTATATTCATATCTGTTTCCGCCTTTGTGATATGAATATCTGTGACTGATTTGTGTTATGCTTATTTCTATATTCGTTTCCGAAGCCCACATAGCCACTGTGTAGTAGCTTTGAGTTTGTATTTGATATGTCGGATTTCCTCTTGTAAAGAAATTGTCATACCATCTGACATATCGGTACTCGCACAAAGCAATTACACATATGGTCGCTCCTCAACAGCCTTATTCTTCGTGCTAGTCGACGGCATTACCCAATAGTGTCCTTGGCTAGTGTGAGTATAGAGGTGGGGCATCACAATTGCCTTCGAAACCCCTAAACCCCTTCGAAAGAATTTAGGAAGTGACTTAGCTTAAGTTTAAAACAATGAGAACCCTTCGAAAGCATTGATGGTTGCAATACATCCGAAAGGTAAAAGAATAGCGGCTGGGTTTCGACCAGGTCGGAACCACCTCTTTCAAAAGCATTATATAAAAACAAAGGAGCCCATTCGAAAGCTCCTACTTAAAACATGATATGGCAACCTACTTAGATAGCTATTTAGAAAAACCCCTTTCAAAAATATAGGTTTCGACTACGTCAAAATATTTAGGTAAAACAAAGCAAGCGCTTAACATTTGAAAACAAAATTAAGGTTTCAACCCCATCAGAAGTATTGCTTTCGACACCCTGGCTTCTGCCTTTCCTCCAATCCACTACGTATCATCTAAGTGATACCTTGTGTATTGGTTTCGACTAGGTGGGTTTCGGCAGGGTTGGTTTCGACTGAGTCGAGGTGAAAGCATTAAGTCGAAGGCCACTTCCAAAAGTGGCGGAAACAACCTTTTATTTTAATGGTTGAATTAATGCTAAGTTTAGTAATTGCTTTATAACTAACCTACCTATTTGTAAACGCCTGATTGGTTGCCTTAAAACTTTTCAAATACTTTACAAAATAACTACCACATTTATCAGATCTAAATCAAGGGAAAAAGTAACGTTTAAGCCCTTCCATTAAGCAAAACCAAAATTGCCAATAAGTCCTTCCTTTAAAATAATTTATTTTCCATAGCAAATTAATTAGGAAAAATCCCCAAAAATCACAGAAATTCAGTTTCATTGTGTTATCAAACATATTGAAATTTCTGACCCAATTTCTTCCTGAAATAATCGAAATAAATTTTAAACCCAAATATATCATATTTTCCTTTAGAAATTCAAAATAAATTTTCCATAGGTTGGAAAATTATGAAAATTGAAACCAATCTCTAAAATCATGTTTTACCTAACATATAATTTTTCCATGGCATTTTAAAATCAATAACTATATATTTTGACCTAAAACCGTTTAAATTCATATGTATATAATTAGTTTAAATCAAACACATAATAATTCAAGCATATCATCATCCAACGCATCATAAAAACGAATTTAATCTTAAATCCGAAAACATATGATTATAAAAACAAAATAGAGATGGAATGAATTATTATTCACCTTAAATATGATAAGTGCTTTGAGATTTGATTTGAAATTAATCCCCTGGCTTTAATTCCTTAACTTGATTGAATTTCTCTTCCTTTTCTTCCTTGTTAATGACCGACTCTTCTTAGGTTAAATTTATGTTTTTGAGTTTTTGAGAAAATGAATGTGAATGGGCAAATAAAAGTGTATGGCCGTGAATTATAAGGTGCGGCTATATTTACTAATATGCCCATGTTTTAATTAATAATTTAAAACCAATTTTAAGCCCATTTATGGTAAATTAAGCATGACCTTCTTATAGTTTTATTCAAATCTCAATCCCATTATCATGATTATTCTGTTTAATTTATCTAATTAAATCTCTTGAATAATGTTATCAAAAATTAGTGGTGTTACACATACATTATTCTAGAAATAAATTTTGGTCACAATAACAATTTTTCCAAACTAAATCAAATCCAGTCACTAGTTTAACATGATATTCTCCCAATGCAACCACGTCTACAGTAGCTTCTTTAGCAACTTGAAATTTCATGCTCCCTCTAGCGATGAGCCTCTCACTTTAAATCCCTGTAATGAATTACATATATGAGTTTCAAATCCAGTATCTAAAACCCAACTAGAAGCACGAATATATAAACGATTTTCTACATGAAAGATGCCTTTAGGGGCTGAATCTGATTCCTACCCCTTTAGTGTCTTTATGTTTATCGAATAAAAAGATTAACAATATATATATATATAGTTTGAAATAATATTTATGTTTAAAGAAAAGTTTTTAAAATATCAGTAAATACTTTTCAAGAATCAATTAACTAATTTACTTTTTATAGTATGGGTGAACAAAATGTGGACTTGATTATGGTTATAATAACATATATGGATAGATGTGTAAACATATGAATACGAGAATTTATACCTTTCACCAAAAAAGTCACGCGGAGAGTCTAGCATGTTGTTTGCTGATAACTTCCTCTTGGAGCTTCACAATCTCCTTATTCTCTTCAATTTGCAAAGTTGAAAAGATGGCTTCACTAATGGTAAGGGATAGACAGCTATGGTAGAGAAGGAGCACTAGAAAAATGTATACATAATTATGGTGGAGGCTGTCCTATTTATAGCCAAGGGTTTGCAACATTTCCACCACCAATCTCTCTTGCCTTGAAGACTTGGTAAAGCCCTAAAAAATATCCCATAATCTAGCTAGCCTTGGTGTTCATTAAACAAGGTCAAATGCGCTTTGACTCCCATTTGAATCACTATTTAATTAATTAATTTCTAGCTCCTAAATCAATCGAAGCATCGTATAACTTTTATACATCATTCTGTTCGATTTTAAGCATGAAATAAATATTTAAAATTAGCCACTAATATTAATACAATATTTGTATTAATTGATAACATTTATAAATTAATTTTACCATTGGTTAAACTCGAAAATAGTTAACAACGCGGTTGTGTTCGACTCTTTGGTGTAAACTCAATCCACAATCAATATTTAAACAATTTAAACACCGAAGCATATAAAAGCTTTACTGAAGCACGGTATGGGGTCAAGTTCAACATTTATAGACTATTTAAGTGAAATTGTATTTCTGATCTAAAACAAGCTCACCTAGTAATGATAATTTGTACACGTATTCTTTTTATCATCACTATATAACTTAATTATCCAGAGTTTAGTCTAAGGTCAAAAACTCTATTAATATCTGTATTAATTATGTAGGTCTCTTTAAAGTTCTTGGTTTAATTCGATAACATTTATCGATTAATCGATTTACTCTTGCCCGAGGTCTTAAATTTAAGTTGACTTACCAATAATGGCGATAGGTGAACTTGTATAATGAAAGAGACGAATCATCTCTTGAGTAGTATTTCACTTCGAGTATTTTATCGTGTACCAACATGGTTGTTATGCCATGTGGTTGATCATAGTCAAATTACAGCCTACCCAAGATCGACAATACTCTCAAGTTAGAAGACTATTGTATGTTATTATCCCGAGATCTTCTATTTTGACTTAGTTATTTAACCTATAGATGACTCTCGTCAAGTCATTCTAGGATTGTTCCAAACAAACACAAGTACATAACCCCTTGGTGCTCCCAACGGTCATGAGTACATCACCATCCATCGTATGGAGAGCATTATGTACACTATGAAAGAGTTAGTGATTTTCCCTAGGGGAAATTATGTAGTTTGTTACATATATATAACTCTATACTCAACCTTGTTCGTAGTAGTGGTGTTTGTTTTCCTTTATATACTTTATTTTTTTATAAACTCTACTCCGAAGAGTAGAGCCCCAACCCAGCTAGTCCAACCAGAACCAGGAATAGGAGGTTAGCCTGCCCAGCAGGAAACATTCATTTCCATACCCATGTTTTTTTGGATTTACGGGAAACACAACTTCCCGCCTGGAGGGAGTAGGGCAGATGGGTATCGAACTCGTGACCTCATTAACAAGTTGCAAGTGGCTCTACCACTGCGCCACTACAGCGTACGCTTTATATACTTTATTATTATATGGTATAATTAATTAATTAATTAATTTAAAGTATATAGTAAGAAAATCCTTAAGTAAAATGTTATGTGATTGTAGTTGCAAATAGTTGCAATCGTGGGTAATTAGTTGTAACGACCCGTAAATTAATCGCTTTGTATTTGAATATCTAAATCATTTTTAAATATTTAAATAATGGATTTTAATAACCAAATAAACATATTTTAAACATTAATTAATGATATTAAAATCATTCTCAAATTTTGTTTAAGAAAATAATTAGTTCAAATAAAAAAAGAAAATATGATAGAAAAATGTTTTCTGAAATTTCGACTTTTCGACCATGGAAAGCCGTCAAAAACATTTTGCACATTGCACACCCATGCGCATATGTCATGTGATAAGATAATCAATATGTTAAAGTTAATAATCAAGCTTAGTTTAAATATAAAACTTGATTTGAAATAAAATGCGCAAAAATATATTAAATAACATTAGGAAATTAATTAAATACCCTAATCATAACCTAAACAAGTACCTAAGGTATGGTGAAAGGGGGGAGGTGTGTGCATGTGTACAAGGTGAGGTGGAGGAGGTATGACAAGCATGAACACATGACAACTTTATATTATTTAAATGTTTAACTATTTTAATCACTTCTTCATTTCCTTTACCTATAAATACCCACCATCTCCACACGTTTTCCACTTTACATATTCATTTCTATCTTTGTTTCTTTTCTCTTCATATACATGAATACTTCCATGGCTTCCAAGAGAAATTCATAAGCCAAAAACTAGTGAATACACTACTAAAAATCAAGTTAAACTCTATATATTTATATACCAACACTCCTCTACCAAATCCAAAGCCACTTCCACCTCAAAACCCCAAGGCAAAGCCCCATATTGCCCAGGCTGAACCAAACCCAACCCATTAAGGGCCCAAAAGTCCTAGTTAAGGTGTAGTGAAGACAGTTCGTGAGTTCTTGTGGTGATCCGTTAAGTTAGAAGTGTTTTTGTGAGTAAAGCTTCCACCTTTGAACCATAAAGCTAAACTATATTCATGCTCAAATTTGTAGCTATTGAATGCTTATAGTATAGCTCTAATGGTTTGGTTGTTGGATTGGTTTGTTGCTTTGAAAATTTGTCGCTTTGGAAAGTTAGTAAGCGAATCTTAAGTTATACGAAAATCTAGTAGTTAAACTAATTGCATTGTTAATAAGTGCTTGTCACATGTTGAATTACTGTAAACTACCGTATATGTATGTTCATCCCCTTGCTTTGTGGTGGTTGTATTGAAAATGTCATATACTCGAATTTTGAAATGCCCATATAGGGATAATCGCTATATCGACACTTTCGGAAAATCACATTTTATCAAAACCGTTTGGTTTCATTATCGTGCTTGGAATTATTTTACAAGTTAAGCAAGTTTTTGATTAATGATGTTTTCAAAAATAATTAATTATTTTAATAACGATTATTTAATTTGATTAATCATTTAATTAATAAGGATTAAAGTTAACTATGTAGCTTATTAACGATGTGTTTAAAATTAACTAATCACTTGGTTAATGATGTTTTGAAATTAATTAATTATTTTTTTCTAATGATGTTTAAGGTTAATTAATCATTTAATAATGATGGATTAAAGTTAAATAATTAATTTACAAACGATGTTTTTAAATTAATTAATCTTTTTAATTAATGACTTTTAAAAGTTAAAAAATCTGTTTGACCTTAATTAATTTTTCCTTAAATAAAGTTCTAAATTAATTAGTCACTTTTAAATAATAATATTTAATTATTATTAAATTGATTTAATTAATATTATTATTAATTAATTGAATTAATGATGTTTTAAAGGTGATTTACCCTTTTTTAATTAAAGGTTATTGAAGATAATTAATCAACTTAGTTAACAAAGTTTTAAAAGTTAATTAATCAATGTAATAAGGATGTTTTAAGTTGTTAAATCCTTTTTAATGATGTTTCAAAGTTAGTAAACTCTTTTAACAAAGTGTTTTAAAGCTAATACTTGTAATGTGAAGCCAAGTATGAATTCAGGTTTTTAAAAGAAAAGGTTTGAATTGTTTATGGAAATGAATTAATTTCCGTAAAGCGATTCACCTGTATGGAAATGATTTATTTGTATAATTTGCACTAAACATCGAAGAAGTAGACTTGTCGCTATTTCCAAAGTTAAGAATAATTGTGGGGCATGACTTTGAGGTAACACTACCTTGACTTGTCTGATATTATTGTTAACCAAGAAATAGTACAAGTTTGAATTCGATGAGTGGTGGTAAGTATAAAAGACTTAATTTCCATACACGATCGTTTTATATCCTCGATAGTTGGTCTCTCAGCTATTAGTTACTTCAGCTTCTTTATTATCATCATTCTAAGACGATGTGTTGCTCCGTTGAGTATTGATATCCTTTGTCGAAAATGACTAAATTCAAAGCGCAGGAGGAAGCCAAGCTATGTGGGGTTGCTCCCATTTAGGTACTTTCACATCTCATCTAGATTTGGATTCAGTAGCGCTATTAGGTGTGAAATATTTGGATACTCGGTAAGGTTGTCGAGGTCCGGCTTGGTATTGTCCGAGAAGTGTCACGGAGTATATAGCTTCTCAGAAGTATATTACTAGAGATATACTTCAAGGGTGGTGCACCTTCTTAGTCATTTGTTAGAGATTGTCCTTTTCTTATTTGATCCGAACCTTCAAATTTATTTCCTTATTTGCATCGGGAAGAATTAACCACTCTTCGTGGTGTTTAATTATTTATCCATTCTTTACGTTTCGATGTTGATTTATGTGGGAGTAAACTCGTTCAATATTCAGCGGCGTGGTCTCACATGTTTGTGTTTAATTTCACACTTATTGTTTAAAAAGTTCTACTCATACCAGACACATCGTCTGACCCGAGTTGTTTGTTTTCCCTAAACTCTCGGGTACTCATTTTATTTGAGTAGTCCGAGAGTAGTAGGTCTTTTATGGGCTCTTTTGAAGACGGCGTCCGAGCAGTAGGCTTTCATCTTCTTAGTTATTTATTCCACTGTATTATCTAGTTTTTGTATGTATTTTGTTTCAGCATATGTAAAGGCAGGATTTTATAACTGCCTAAGTTGTTTGTAGTACTTTTGTGTAACTTTGATAACTCCTTGTTAAGGAGTAACCTGATGTACTATTGACTTTTGTGTTTTAGTTAGCAGTTTCGTTGTGAGGTTTTCTATTCTGTTCTTTATTTTAACCCACGACGATTCATCTTTCCGATGCTTGGGCAACGACACACGAATACCGAGGATGTGTTTAGTGTCGTTCCTAGAGGTCAGAAAGGTGGTTCGTCACATTAGTCGCAAAATAAAATGACTTTTTGTTTTAAATGTTCCTGGTCAAGATGTTTTAAGAAGATGATATCGATTCATCCATTGACACCAGAGTGTGTAACCCTCTTCTAATGTTGGCCAGTGTATTACTCAAGGCTGCTTGGGGCACCATACGGTTACATACCTATATTATTGGATAACCGTGGAATGACTCATCCAAGAGTTTCATGTTGGTCGATAACAACTAGGTCAAATAGGAAATCTTAGTGTAACGATGTTACATAGTTCCCACGACTTTAGAGTACTATGGAACTTCAATGTGAATACTCCACTTTGAATATAGTTAAATCATTGCATTGCAATCCATCAAGCGACTATAGTTGGGTCTGAGTTGAAGCATTGGAAGTGAAGCACTACTCAATAGAGAATTCGTCTCCTCGGTTGTATGAATTTAGTATCATGGTCAATTATAGTCAACTCAAATTCAAAATATCTAGAAGAGTGGTACGGTTAATAATAAATATTATTATTGAACCAGGAACTTTGTTTTTTGGACCAACCAATTTGGATGTCGATAATATTGGAATTTTGACCAATACCAAATTCCATATATCCTTAAGTGATATAATTTTGACGAGTAGAACATGTGTAAATTATCATTACTAAATGTACCACTTAGGATAATATAAAATATGTTTTCTTGAAAAGGTTGTAAGCGATGAAACTGGTCAAAATGTCACACCGGTAGCTAAGGTGATGTATGAACATTAATATTTGAATTGTTCAATATTAATCACTGACTGAATTCACACCTCTAAGTTACACAACCACACTTGTAAATTCTTCAAAAAACCATATGATTTAATTAGTTTATAAAGTGTTATAAATTAATTAAATTAATTAATATTTAAGAAATATGAATTTTGATTTATTTGATGTGTTAGGTGTTGTTAGTAATAATTGGTGTGTCTATAAAAGTTATATATACACATATTTATATGCAATATCGATATGTATTTAAACAAACTTTAAATATATTTATTTACTTAAACAGGCCTTGGGATTTTTGTTCCACATGGGATAAGATCATAGCTGGCTGTAAGAGAGAAAGACATGATCTAAATATTGATTTGGGTTAAATTTAGGAATTAAAGAGGAAGGTTTAAAAGATAGAATTAGAAAGGATTTCATTCTCTTCATAACACAAATCTTCCTAATTAATTCGTACATTGAATATTTTCTCTTTCTTCATCATCTTTCATGGCTACAACATTTTCTTTTTTCTCCATGGATGAAATATTTTCACCCCAAACAACATAAAATAAAATAAAATAAAAATATTTCATTCGATTCTAGCAAGATCTGGTGGTAAATTAAGCGTTCTAGGAAACGATTTGTAAATCAAAGTGTTACAAAGGGCAAGATCGTTTCAAGTTTAGTTTCAAAATCTGTTATATTGTTCATTCAAGATGTTCAACACTAACCTAGTATATGTAACGACCTATATGTTACATATTGGAGGATCATAAAATATTATTTGTAAATTCATATGAGGTCATATGACTCTATAACCTTTGGATATGTTAACTAGTGACATTTTCCACTCATAGAAATATTTTTGGATGGTTTTGACTCTGAAAATCTTGTATGGATTATAACATTTGATAAAAGAAAAATTAGGCTCTAAAACCACTTCCATTGGAAAGGCAAAATGGGTTCCATTTCCTTAGAATGGTCTTATTAAGAATTTGGACTTACCATTTAAAAGTTATGGTCGTTTGAAGTTTTGACATATTTTAGGCAGATTAGTGGGTGATTAGTGCATCCCATTAACCCAACTCAGGATTAGTGTTAATACCACCTTCCTCTAACCGCCACTAATCACTTTTATTCATTTCTAATTACCTCTTAACCTCCATTAATCCAAATTAGACCTAAAACCTACTATTTCCTCATGTTAATTAGAATAATTAAGAGAATTAAGGGTGATTAACAAAGGAGAATTGTAGATCTACTATTTGGAGACTTTGCGATTCGTGTAGGAGCCATTCTACTTCAGATTTGCCTAGGGATTCGTGTGCCTTGATCCAAGGTGAGTGAGTTTACTTCTCCCACTATTATATGTTCATTGGTATAGTAAAAATGTTATTTTTAATATGATTGTCAAAGTTTAAAATGTTTTAAACTCTAGATCTGATATTTATACTTAGAACCAGATTAAAAAGGATAGATTTGAGTTTTAATTCGTTTTACACCATTTGCCAATCAGATCATCATTTTTGGCATATGCTAGATCTAGGAAAATATAATTATTCGAATTGCATTTTTTATGGAGGATATATGTTGTTTGTATGCTATGTGATGATTTTATGCCATTGTTTGATTCGTTTGTTAGTTGTTTTAGTATAGTCAGAATCAGGTCATGTAATGCCCCATTATTTTCAACGTCTGAAATCAATTATAAGTGCCACAAAAAACAATTGCAATTAATTTTTGATGTTAAAAGCAATGGATCGTTTTTTTTTCAATTTAAAATTTTAAAACTACAAAAATGAAAAATAACCTCACAACGGAATCAATCATTAGAATAAATGAACATTAATTTAACAATAAATTATTTTATAACATCATCTTATCAATTTACATTTCAATACATCAATTATCGTTAACTTATGGACAATATAATAATGGTATAAATGAATATACCAAATTAGTTACCTACGATATAGCCTACATCCACCTTTTCATTTCCACTTCTAGTCCTACCAGCAACTTCAGAACTTTACAAATATATATAAAATAAAAGGGAGAAGGTTTCAACTATGTTTGGACTATGCCAATTTCTATACACCCTAGCCTAAGCTAAGGGATCTGGTAGCTATTGCATAGAAAACAACTGCCAACATACCCCTTTTGAAGGATCAAACCCACGTAGTTCTATTTTATGTTCTTCTCGTGCATTCAAAAACTTGTTAGTACATAACAACCATAGCACAAGCAACCAATGTAACCAACGCAATCAATGCAACCAATGCAATCACAGTAACCAACCCAATCAATGCAAGCAGGAGACATTACTCCTACTAAACCATTCCAGTCAATCATCATAAATATGGGGCAAAAACAATAATAGCACATTTAGCCATTAAACATTACAAACATTCGACAACACACAATGTCGACCTCGAACATCAAATAGGCTAATCACAGCATATACTTTTTTTGAAAGTGGGTAAATTTTATTAAGGCATTTTGCAGCCCAAAGAGATGGCTTAAATAGCAGCCCATACAAACTCATGTATCAGTAGTATGACTAAGCAAATACAGACAATACCCACTTTACAATAGTTCAGAGAATATTAGACTATACTTTCCATTACAAATCTTACATTTCCTCCTTCGAGAAAATAACTTCATCCCACCTATGGCGGCCGATAATCTGAATTACACCTGCATCAGTTTCCTACCCCTTCCCGCTGTCGATCCTCTCCTACAACATCGCCTCTTGCTAGTGCCATGTTTCTGGTAAGCCTATTTCTCCTTATTCACTTTGAAGTCAGATTAATCTCAAAATTGGCAAAGGCGCTGACTTTATCCTTTTCGCTCTCTTCATGTTGGAAAATTTTTCGATTTCGTTCTCTCTAAATGCTCCAAATAGCTACAATGAGGGCTATCTTCCACAATTTGGATTCAAGGTCTATCGGGTTGCCAGCAGAGCTCAGGTATTCTAAGATAGCATGCACATTGTTGTATGAAATATTTAGTTGACTTTAGCTCTGCAATTGTTCCAAATTCTTTGGCATACTCACATTCGAAAAAGATGTGTTTGTGCATTTCAGTCTCTTTTTTGCATAATACGCATGCAGTGCCTTGTGTAATCCCCCATTTGGCCAGTCTATCTCTGGTAGGGAGCCTGTCGAGCGTTTCCTTATAAGTGGTTAATGCCATTTTGGGATAGTTAGCCCTGTCCTGGATGATTTTATGCCATGCAGTCTTTGGGTCTTTGCATTTAACTGCCTCCCATGCCATTTTAGTTGAAATGATTCCACGCCTATATATCATTTTGTCTGCTAAGGTACAGTGGCATGTACTCAATTCGCCTTTTTCTGTTTAGGGTTAATTGGGATAGAGTCACATTTCCAGTAACTATCCTGAATTAAAGCTTCCACCTTTCGATTGGGACACCCGTAAGTAGAGTATGAATCCCATCCCAATATATCAATGAGTTACTTACCTTGGGTCTTTCCACAAATCTATCTCCTTACCATAAGTTATCTCTCTAGTGCAATTTTCAGCCTGCTTGTTTCTAATTTTCATCATAGCATTCCAAGTAGAGGATGAGTTATTACCAACAACCATCTGCCAAAAATTACCTTTCAGATACCTCTGCCTTATCCGTTTAGCTTATAGACATTTCGAGTTGATGACCTTTCATCCTTTCCTCAGAGTATGAATAGTCATCATATCTCTTAAATTTTTGAATCCAACTCCACCTTCCTCCTTCGGTCTACATAAGTCCTAGTATTTAATTTTATGAACCCCTCCTTTCCATATGAAATCAACACACTTTGTCAATTTTATCTATAGAAGCATCAGGAAGTTGGAAGGTTTGTAGCCAAAAGTTAACTTTAGCATGAATAACAGTGTGAACTAACTCATTTATACCGACAAAAGAGAGTAATCTCGAGCTCCAACCTCGCAGCTTGTCTCTTATCTTAGTTATCAACTCCGCGCATTCATGGTCAGTTATTTTGTTAGAGGAGAGAGGAACTCCAAAGTACTTGACTGGCAACTGCTCCTCCTTAACACCCAGTCACAACATACACACACTTATATATATTAATTATCAACTATTAGTAATACACCATCCATGTAAGTATAGATCAATCAAACATATACTAAACCACTATATTAGTAACACAATACCAACAATAAACCAAAGTTAACTAGACACACATAGTAATAATGGAAAAAATATCGCACACACATCCAAACGCGCTCATCAGCAAAAACAACATATGTGATAAATTAAATCAACATTAATCATACGTTACATCCATCCAAAGCATTATATTTATGACCATTGTTTTCTCTTAAGTTTAAAATCATTTTATTAGTTTTTATTATATAAGCACCCTTTTATTTGTCACAAAACAAAAATAATTCTTCCAAAAACGATAGTATACATCAAAATACTTTATTGTAATCTCATCTTCTATTAAACATCGTATTTTCCACATAAAAAATAATTTACATCAAATTACTGTTCAAAGAAATAATATAGTTATTTATATCAAAATAATAATAATATTTGATCTCTTTAATATTCTCCAAAACAAGTTTATTACTATTTATCTCAAAACAGTGAAATTTCACAAAACCATATTATTATTTATAAAAACTCATTTTATTAGATAATAATAATAAACCTTCCCATTTCTGTTAAAATATAGTTTCCGTTATTATTTATGAATTTTCCAGAAATTCATAAATAATAACCTTATTAAATATCTCCCATTAATTTCATTCTATTTTATTCAACAACTGTTATTTTAATTAATTACATTCAATAATACGATAATCAATAATCAATTATCAACAAGGCACAACATATCCAAATATTCACAATACCCAAATAATTATCAATATATCACAACACATATCAATAATTATAATTTTCATTAATGAATACGTATTTAATATTTCAAATTTAGTTAATTAAACAAAGAAGTCTTACCAATATTATTTTTCCAACAGTCTCCAAACTCAGCAAACCCAGTGCCATATCGTTTGGAATTCGCCAATAATCCAATCAAAGAAACTATACATGAATCAGAGTTCGTACGCGAAAGATACTAAGGTTAGAAGACATACGACATTATTAAATAAAAATATATACACCATTGTATACCATACCGTATACCTCCTTACCCTCTTTCTGCATCGTGTCCGAACCTAATTCTGCACCCAATCCCCACCATCGCACGCCAGATAAGGCCACCAACCTCCAATCTAACCTTACCACTGCAATGTTGGCACCACCACTGACTTGGACCACCTCGCCTCCACACCTCTATCGCCACCGGTGTGCCACCACCACAACCCATTTTTGTCCCTTCCCTCACCAATTCTGGCAAACTCAACAACTTCCAACCCGATCCAACCATACTAATAAGCTCCTCTCATCGTCTTCTACAAGCCTGTACCCTTTGATCGCTGAATTACCGTCATTTAACTATCGATTACCAAGCCTTAAAATGGATGGCCGTAGCTTAATTACCAATTTCCAACCACCTCGAATGTTATACCCAAAAATGAATGCATGTCATATGTTCCATTCGTCGAGAGCTTTCCAACGGTATATAATTCGATAGGGTTTGAACACTTCAGGATGTAATCACCTTTTAATTGATTTATTAATCATCATCAGAGGTAAATTAGGTTGATTTTAGGATAAGGGAAGAAAACTGAGAATAATATTGATAGCTAGGGTTCCGTAACCTCACTTATACAGTCATTTGGCAAGGTTATGAGTTATTTATCTAGTTTAGCCTGAAACGGCTACGTATGCTATTTAAACGCTAATGCTTCTATTTCACAAATTGTAACTCCAAATGCATCAAAACTAAATATTAAATTGATCATCCTGGAACGACGCAATGGTTATAAACACAGTACTTAATTCACCCTTTTCTAAATTCAGTTTTAATTTGTTTAAAATTTTGCAGTGTCAAATTTGCGGGCCGTTTCATGTTGTAATGACCCAAAATTTAATCATTTTAAATATGGATTTTATAACCCAAAAATACCACTTTTTAATAATAACTAATGATGGTAAAATGATTTTTAAATTGTCTTTACAAAAATAATTAGTTCAAAAGAAAATAGAAAATGTGACCGAAAAGCTTTTTTCAAAAATCCTGATTTTTTATCATCTAAAAATTGCTTAAAATGTTGTGTGAACACCTTAGTACACTTAAATACATACTTATATAAATAATGAGTGTTTAATTGAGTATGTTAAAATTATAAATATATGTATTCTTAAAGAAAAGAAGTGATGTGACAATTTTCAAAAGTTTAAAATTAAAATAAATAAATAAATAAGAATAAAATGTCACATTCATACTTATACATAAGTACATTTAGGCGTATTATATGATCGATATTAGACCTCCCCCTCATTTCGACGTGTAAAAGAGAGGAGGAAGTGATGGAGTGATGACGTGGCATGATATGAATGGAGGGCATTTGTACTTGGGTCATTTTGATAATTTTATGATTCCATTTTATATAAAACTAATTCAAAATTTCTCTCTCCTTCACCATTTCATTTTCCATATTTTTCAAAGTTTTACACCTTTTTCTTAAGATTTTCAAAGTGTTTTAATGGCTTCCATTTTAATTTAAAAGGTTAAAAATCAAAGCTTTTCCTTTTAAATCCTTCTAAATTAATTTGTTTACACCTTATTCCTCTTCTACGCCACTTCTTCTTTCAATTTCAAGCTTACACACCCATATACCATAAGGCCAAGCCTTGTTTTCCCCTAGGCCAAACCAAAAGTTCCTCCCCAAGGTTCGAAAGCAAGTCTTTTTCAAAGGAAAGCTAAAATCTAGGCTCTGTTCAAAGTTCTAGTAAAGTTTGGTTTGGTTATCTTAGCTTTATGTGAGTAAAGCTCACTAATTTATTTAAAGTTTCTAACTTTAATTATGATGCATATATTGTTGTTGATTAGTTGTTAAATTAGTTGCTTGTTTGGGAGAATAATAGTGTTGGCTTGGATGTATGTATGTGTGGTTGAATGAGTTGACATATAGTTTTAAATTGGATGTTTGAAAGCCAAGTTAGTTTGCAAGTTGTAATCTTTCATTGTATATGTTAAATCACGTCATACACACACACATACATATACATATACATATACATATATCTTTAAGACCTTTCTTTGTTGTGATAAACTAAAAGAAAAGCTAGCATTTTGAAATGTAAAAGCGACTTGAGATCGTTTGGAAAAACAAATATCGTTTATTAGTTTTTAATTACTAAAAAGATTTCAAGTTTTTAGGTTTGTTTTGTTTTTCAACAAATTTTTACTTATGTTTTATAAGGTAAGTAAGGTTAGGAGTAAAAGGTTTGGAAAACTTAACCTAGAAACTAATTCTCGGTTACGGCATCCATAGCGATAGTCGATATGGCTGCAGTTCGAGAATAGTTAGTGTTTTAAACTTAAAGTGGTTTCTTTTTGAAATGTTTTGAAAACCTTCTTCAAAATACTAATTAAGTAGAAAAGTTAATTATTTTGAAATTAAATACGAGTTAATTAATTAATTAATTATTTAATTAATTATTTAATTAATTATTTAATTAAGAATAATTATTAATTAATTTGTAATTAAGTTAAGTAATTAGTGTTTAAGTATTAATTAAATAAATTAACTATAATGAATTAATTAAGGAAATTTTAATTAAGGATTGATTAAGTTAAAGGTCAATTAATAATTAAATTTTATTTAATCAAGTTAAATTATTTGATTAATTGTTATTCAATTAGGGTTAATTAATAATTAATTACTAATTAAATAGGGTTTAATAAATTAGTCTAATCGAATTTAATTAAGGGTTAACTTAGTTTGATTAAGTTCTTAATTAGAGTTAAGTATGGTTTAATTAGAATTAATTATGGATTAAATTATGATTTAATTATTAATTAATAAAGGTTAAATTTTAAACTCTATCAATTATTTTTAAATTGGCTCTCTTTTATAAGTAGACTGATTTTAAATCAAGGGATCTCTTGCCTATACCATTAAGTCAGCCTAATAAATATGAATGCTTTATTGATGACTTATATTTAGTAGAATAAATCTTCATTCTGTTATAACTTAATTGAATAGGGTAGTGTGGGCATCTGTTTAGCAGAATAAAACACCGTTCTGCTATTATTTAATTAGATAAAAATATGGATGACATCTGTTTAGCATCATAAATCTCCATTCTGTTATAATTAAATTAAGTAGATTATTTAGACATCTATCTGGTAGAATAAATCTCTGTTCTGCTATTATATTCTTTGGACATTGAATCGAATGTTAGTAAATTAATATTTAATAAGTGATGTTTCTATATGTGCATAGTTGTTATTTGCTTTTGTATATATACTCTCATACTTAAGTTCTGTGATGTTTGAATGGAAATGTTATTCCCTTTGAAATATTTTTAAATCTTGTGCATGGGTTTTTTACAAAGATAATTAATTTTTAAAATAAAGATGAGATTTAAGTTACTTGATTATTTTATCAATGACATTTTAAAATTAATTAATCATTTTAAATAATGATAGTTAAGGTAAATTAATTATTTAAATAATGATGCGATTAAGATTAATTAATCATTTTTAATGACATTTTAAAATTAATTAATCATTTTAAGTAATGATGTTTAAGGCTAATTAATTATTTAATTAATGATAATTAATCATTTTGTTAATGATGATTTAAAATTAATCAATCACTTCAATAATAATGTTCTAAATTTAATTAATCATTCCAAATGACCATGTTTAAAATTAATTATTCTAATAATGATGTTTTTAAAGTAAATAAGTCATTTAAACAAGGATTTTTAAAGTTAATTAATCTCTTTAAATAGTGTTGTTTGAAGTAATTAATCGAGATTAAATCTAATTGACTATTTTAAATAAAGATGTTTGAAGTAGTTAGCCATTTATTAAAGTTGATCAATCATTTTAATAATGGTACTAAAGGAACTTATTAGTATTTAAAGTTACTAAATCATTTTGATAAAGTTGTTTAAAGTTAATATTTTTAATGTATAACCCCAGCTCAAGTTTGGTTTTAGAAGTAAAAGTTCGATTCCGTTATGGAAAAGTAGTTCTGTAAATGATATCGCTTATATGGAAGGGATTTAGTCATACTTTTAACACTAAACATTGAGGCATGGACTCGTTTCTATCTCGTAGTTTAAAAATGCTGTCAAGGTGTAACGAGCTACCTTTTTGCCCTCGAAAGTCGACACGGAACACTACCTCCGCGTTCAAATGTTAAGCATCCAATTGACAAAAGGGAAGATTGTTAGGTTAAATAAAAAGGAGAATAGAGAAAATCAAAATCTCACAGTGGAATCGACAACATATAATATAATAAGGATAATAAAAACTGTCACTCCAAAAATACATAGTATATCAGAGTTAAAAAGCAAACCTTATTAGCTGGACAATTATAAAATCCTGACCTTACAATTGCTGATATGGGTACTACATAATACAACGGAAAATAAAACACTACGATAGGTGAACCTCCAACTCCTCTCCAAGAACTCCTTAACATCAAAGCCAACCTAGTAAAATACTCGTTATGACCCGAGCATTATAATAAAATAACACTCGGATCAATATGGGAATACCAGCATGAGGAAGCTCAAATAATGGGGAACATATAAAGTTATGTGAGACCATGCTGCTAACGCGAAATGGGTTTTTACCTCACAAGAATAACATCCATACATGAAAGAGTAGAGAATGACAACATGAAGCAAATCTAATAAGAATGGGCATAAATAGTATTAAAAATCAAACTTGAAAGAATGAAAATAATAATCCGAGCAGAATCCAAATTTGACAGAATGAATAAAACAAGGTAACTGTCTAAACTTGATAGAATGGACAAAACCTATGATTAAACATCATCAAGAGTGGTTGACTCATCCTGTTGCAATTACAGAAAAAAAATTCAAAGGTTCGAATCAAATAAGAAAAGGAAAGTTTCCAACAAATGACTAGGAAGGTGCAACCCTTGAAGTATACCTCTAGTAATATACTTTTGAGAAGCTCATATACGCCTTGACACTTCTCGGAAATGTACCAGCCGGACCCCACCAAACCTTACTAAGAATCCGAATATTTAACATCTAAATTGCGCAAATGAATCTGGTCTAGATGAGATGTGAAAATACCCTAATGGAAGCAACCCCACATTGCTGGACGTCCTTTCGCGCTTTGGGTTTGTCATTTTTCAACAAAGGATACCAAAGCAAATCGTTTTTAAGGTGATGATACACCTGAAGAAAGCTGAATCCGATAATTAATAAATCAACTATTAGGGATAATTAATATGATCGTATATGGAAATTAAATATCATATATCCAACACTAATCGTCGATTCCAAACAAGTGCTATCCCTCGATTAAAAATGAAGCCAGGCAACTTGAGGTAAGGTTACCTTTATGCATCGCCTTGACGACATTTTTAACCTTCAAGATAGAAACGAGTCCAAGCCTTAATGTTTAGCGTTAAAAGTATGGCTAAATCCTTTACATACCAGCGATATCGTTTACGGAATTATTTTTTCCATAACCGAATGATTTTTACTATTTAAAACCGAACTTTTTCTTGATTTCCATATTACAGATATTGGTATAACATTTTTAGAAATACCTTTTGAAATGTTCTTTTAAAAGACAAACTTTATAATACTAAGTGTATGAAGACGAGGGTCAAAAACAAATGTCGTTAAAACATTGTTTACTATAGACCCAAAACAATTTATACTTAGCTTTATTTATAGATAATTCCTTTTAAATGATTTTCTCATTTATAAAACATTATTTATAAATTTAAAACAATGTTTGTCATCCTAAAAGATAAATAAACAATTTAAATACCATTATAAATTTAAAACAATATTAACTACTCCGAAAAATAATTAATCACATTTATAACCTCTTTTAAATAGACAAATCAAATATTTTAAATAAAATAGTTACTTATTTCCAAAACACTTTTATATCATTATTAAATTAACCTTAAAATCTTTATTAAATCAGTTTATTAACTTTAAAACACTTAATCGATTAATTAACTTTAAAACACTTTCATTATATTAGTTAATTTACTTAATCACTTTTATTAAATCAATTAATTAACTTTAAATATCATTAATTGAAAAGATTTATTAAATTCAAATAATCATTAATTAACATGAATAATTAATCTCAAACAGAATTAATTAATACGATTAAGAAAATTAAATTCCATTAATTAAAACAATTAATTAAGTTTAAATATTCATTAATTAAGTGAATAAATTAAATTCAAACACCATTAGTTAAAACAATAAATTAAATACAGACATCATTTGTTAAAATGATTAATTTACTATAAAACATTAATTTAAAATGATTAACTAAATTTCAAATATCATTTGTTAAAAAATTAATTAAATTTAAAACAATCATTAATGAAAATGATGAATAAAAGTTTAAAATCGTTAATTAAAATGATTTAATCAAATTCAAATCACATCAGTCAAATAGATTAATAAATTTCAAAACATCATTAACTGAAAATGATTACTTAAATTCAAATATCGTTATTTAAAATGATTAATTACTTTTAAATATCATTAATTAAAATGATTATTAATTTCAATTATCGTTAATTAAAATAATTAATTACACTCGAATAATCATTAGTTAAAATGATTAATTAAATCCAGTCTCATTTAAATCAAAAGAGATACCAATTTTAAAAACCATTAATTAAATTGGTTAATTAATTTCAAAATCATTAGTTAAAACAATTAATTAAATTTAAATTATCATTAATCAAAATGATTAATGAATTTTAAAATTATGTTTAGTGAAAACACAAGCTCAAGTTCAAAATACACATGACATGGTTTTAGGGATGACAATTAATAAATGATGGTATAGTGAAATTGCTACAATGACACTTAACAAATTAAATGGAATATCAAGATTTATTTTCAATTAAACATCAATATAACAACATAAGGATGTAAATAAATAATTATTGGCTTCAATTTTCCCTGCAAAACAATGGTTATAGATAATATATATAATCATATGGGTTCATAACAATCAAACTAATATGTCATCCATTTTCCAGACGGAAATTGATCCAAACATTAAATTAAACAATTTGACTAACAACCAAGCAACTAATAATAGTTTATAGCATCATAGATATGATATAGTAAAATTTTGGTGTGAGTTAAACTCACATTTATTTCAGTTTTCGCCTAAGCGTTTTGATCTGAACTAAAACCGAACGACCATTCGATTTTAGCACAAATTTTCACTTGCTCTAAATCCTACCAAACCAACTCCATTGTGAAGATAATGTCCATATGAGTGCAACGCAATGAACGACGTTCGAAACCGACCTCATACACAAAAGTTATTCGATTTATAAGATTGGAGAATTAAATAATATAATTAATTCATTAATCTTAATTAAAACTAGTTACCCCCAAAACACTCTTCTTACCTAAATTAAGGCCACTATGCATGAACAGATATATGTGCATAAAATAACCCACTGTTGCACCTTCCCACAACCCATCCTCCTCAATATACGATGAAACGAAGCTGCACTAGCTCCACCGTCTTCCTCTTCTCGAGCTCTTCCTCTCCGACCATTCAAATCCAAACTCGGCCGAGCCTTTTAAAATGCAACCCGCTACTAGGTCATTCGATGCCCAAGACAACGCACACCCCAAACGATGATCGGACATCATCAAAACTCGCACATTAAAGCTCCTTGACCAGACAATCGCAACGCAACCAACGACACACCCAACTCCTCCTGAATCCTTCACAAATGCTAACCCTAGTCCTCACCATTTTTCTGACTTAGGCCAAACGGTTATTGCATATGCCAAAATTCACATCAAATTGAATATTTCTTCAAAACAAATCCAAAGGACCAAATTTTGGAATTTTTCATCGAGTGTGTGTGTGTCTGTGTGTATTTGAATGTTAAAGTTTTAATTTCAAAAAGGGTAAATGCTTTTATGGTTATAGGCATGTTCTTAAATAGAGGAGAAGAGGTATGGGAGTAGTATGGGTTAGGTGATGGAAGTATGAGCTTTGAATTGATGGGTAATTATTATTTTATTTGACAATATTCGTCATTACAGATCCAAAAATTTCGAACTCCAATCGAAGCATGCCGACCGGCGTTCTATACTAAATACCTCTATTCCGAACTCAGTGGAACTATTTTCGAGACCTAATTCCAAAGTATACGGAAGTTAGCTTTTTAAATAAAATTATATTTAAAATTAATTGTTAAGCGTTTCAAGTCTGCACGACCAAATAGTACGTCTGATCGTTACAAAACTTGACGGCGTACAACAATTTATTATTCCGGATCTAATGGCACTGGTTTCGTCAAATCCGAGACAGTGCCCCGAAATGATAATTTCACAAAATTAAATATCATTATATATTTTTCAATTCAATTATTGATATTTATCTGATCTATTTACTATTGGAAATAAATTTACAAATTGAATTCCTCAATATTATTAACTAATTAAAAGGAGTTAAATAAATAAAATTATTAAATCCATTTAATTAACATTCAATTCACAATTCAAATATTTAAACATTCCCTATAATTGAATATAAGTTATTAAATTCCAAAATCCAGTTATTTAAATATTTAAAATTAATTGAACATTTAAAATCAAATGACCAAAATTTTGGGTTGTTACATTCTCCACTCCTTAAAAGAATTTCATCCCCGAAATTCCCAAGGAAGAAAATGTTTCCAAACCCTTAAGTTATAAAACTATTAATTTAAATGAGTTATTAAACTTATCAATTAAGTCTCAAAATTTTACGGAAGACAGTGTCTCCTTTGCGCAGCTCGATCAGAACAACTACAAATTGCCTCTACGGCCTCTAAGCCAGCCAAAGAAAACAATAGCCAAGTGGCTACCCATAATCGGGGCATAAAATCTTCAACCAATTTAAATTTCTAAATCTATAACGTCCCTTTTTGCGTTTGGTTTATATTTTTGCAAGTAGTTTATTATCTCGATGCAAATGCAGGTGTGCAAGAAATCAAGTGGCAATTTCTTGCTTACATGTACTTACATAATCAAAAAGGGAATCAGGCTGACAAAAGCAATATGATGTAACTTTACATGCAAACTAGCACGATAAAAATCTACATGTAACTCTAGTATAAAATAAAGCTACATGCAATTGACAACAATATCACAGTCATAGGCGACCAAATACAGAGAATATTCTGTAATAAATGCTATGCATCCAATAATTTCAAACGATAAATTTAGATCTAAATGCCCAGTTTTTAAATTCAAAAATTTATTTTCCAATTTCTCAAACAGGAATTAAATCAAAGATCAAAAAAATAAAAATGACAAGGAGTGGATACCTCCTAATAAAGTATGGTGAAACTCTAGAATCAAAATAACATGGAGAATCCAGTGGTATTCCGGTTCCTCCAGAAAACATCAACTAGAGTGAAGAAATATTATTTCTTTCCCAAATTTATTTAAAAATATCCTTTTCAAAATCACCAGGATTTAGGTTCTAATAACAACAAATCAAAACCCTTTGTCTATAAATTTAAGCATTATAAACAATGGTATATAAAATCACACAATCGGTTAATCAAATACAATCAAATCAATCAAATTCCGTATAGGAATAAACTAACACTATCAATCAATCAATCAAATTCCATAAGGGAAAGCATATCACTTAGCATTGTTCAAAATGTCAAATGATTAACAAAAAAATCTTAACTTAGGTTCAAAACATTATTGACTATCCAAAAATATAGATAATTATCTAAGTGTACCATTTGCTTATTAGCCTTTGGTTATTGCTTAGACGATTATACAAACTCACTCGGACAAAATGGAAAGTTATACTCTAAATTTTATTAGTTTCTCAACTACATTAATTTTTTTTGAATCGCTTAAACTTGCATTTAGTATTTTATTCAATACTAAAATTATTTATGAATTATTTCATAAATTTTCAACTAAGTTTAAAATTATTTTATAAAGTCATTTCTTTATACAACATCAAATAATAACTTATTCCATTTTATTTACTTGTATAATACTCTTCTATATCCTAAGATTACACACAAATTTGATTTTACTTTTCACAATTTAGGTGAAAATCTAATCAAAATTTGGGTCTTTTAAAACCTAGTTAACTTCTCGACCTCTTTAACTTATCGTGTTAAAATGGAATATATTTATTGGTTCACCCAATCAACAAATAGCTTACACTACTTAGATGTTTAAAACAAAAACTATGGTTTTAATAAAACAATGTTTATCAAAACCTCCCTATCCACCCGTTTTAAAATTTTGAGTCATAATACCCCCTTTCTATCTAAGTGTTTAAATTTTCATTTATCAAATTACCCATTTATCAAAACTACTTTTTATTGGGAAATCAATTCCCTTTAAGGGAACTTAAGATGTAAATACCCGATTTTTAATTTCAAAAACTCATCTTTGAAAGCATACTACATATATTTTTATGTGAAATAACTTCAAAAAATTTATCTATTAAAACTCACTTTGGATGTGTTCGGATTTGAACTCATTTCAAACTCACAATGATAAAGAAAATAATTTACTAAGTACCCTACAACGTTCGCCTAAGCAAACATCCGATCGTCACTTAGAAGATTATTCAGATTACCACAAAACTAATCGAGATGATTTCCTCCAACTTACCATAAAGAAAATGCATTCCGTTTTAAATTTCGCTTCCCAAAATATTTTTACTTTTAAATACTTCCAAAAATACTACTATTTCGTTTTCTCAAAATCCTTCTGAAATTATTTTCAATAATTCCAAGATTTAGATTCAAAAATCCTTTTTAAAACACATTTTATAACTAAATTTGTATGAAGTTTCCTTTATATATATTCATTTCATATTATAACAACTCTTCTTTATTATAATAGAATTATCTCAAATATTTATTCTCCAAATGTCTTATCCTACCATTTAGATTATATTAAACAACTTTTATTAAAATTAAATTCTTAACTCACGATTATTAAAATGTTAATTTTTAACTTAACATATCCTCCGAACACTTTATAGTCAAACTGTGAAAATTAATTCACAAGGGGTTCGTTTTACAAATTTAAACAATAAATGCTTATAAATAAGCTAAATATAAATGATCAACAATCAACAAACAATAGCCAATGCTCCTAATTTAATTAAGCACAACCGACCGCACAATATTGATAATAATTAAATATAATCACATTCAAACAAACACACACTAAAACTATTTAAAGTTTTTAAAATTATTCCTTTATATATAAAATATAATCCTAGGCAAAATATTTCATTAGTTAAATTTTCAAAAATCAATATCATGTTTGTTAGCCTTGTTCGAGTGTTTAGAAATCCCTATCGATCCCGTGGCGTCCCAGGTCTTGACCAGAATTCACCAATACTCAATAGACCAATTAATACAATATGTTTTTATAACATAAACAAATATGCTCTCCAATATATAATACTCTCAAACTCATTCTAGAGTGTCACTTACCTATCTCAAATGAGCCAGACCTTACCAAAGCCAAGGTTCTCTCTTAACCTTACGCTCTGATACCATGCTGTAACGACCCGCCTTTTTACCATCAAAAGTTGTCACCGAACACTACCTCTGCATTCAAATGTTGAGCATCCAATTGACAAAAGGGCAGATTGTTAGGGTAAATAAAATAAAGAGAACAGAGAAAATCAGAATCTCACAGCGGAATCGACAACATATAATATAATAAGGACAACAAAAAACCATCACTCCAAAAATACATAGTATATCAGAGTTAAAAAACAAACCTTATCAGCTGGACAATTATAAATTCCTGACCTTACAATTACTGATATGGATACTATATAATACAGTGGAAAATGAAACATTACGATAGGTGAACCTCTAGCTCCTTTCTAAGAACTCCTTAACATCAAAGCCAACTTGGGAAAATGCTCAATCTAACCTGAGCACTATAATAAAATAACACCTGGATAAGTCTGGGAATACCAACGTGAGGAACTAAAATATTGGGGAACATATAAAAGTTCTGTGAGACCACGCCGCTAACACGAAACGGGTTTTTACCTCACAAGAATAACATCCATATAGGAAAGAGTAGAGAAAAACAATAGGAAAAATATCCAGTAAGAATGGGCATAAATAGTATTAAAAACCAAACTTGAAAGAATGAAAATAATCCGAGCAAAATCCAAACTGGACAGAATGGATGAAACAAGATAACTTTCGAAACTTGATAGAATAGACAAAACCTATAATTAAACATCATGAATAGTGGTTGACTCTTCCGTTGTAATTATAGAAAAACAATTCGAAGGTTCGAATTAAATAAGGAAAGGAAAGTTTCCAACAAATGACTAGGAAGGTGCGCCACCCTTGAAATATACCTCTAGTAATATACTTCTGAGAAGCTCATATACTCCGTGACACTTCTCGAAAATGTACCAGCCGGACCCCGCCAAACTTTACCGAGAATCTGAATATTTCACATCTAAATTGTGCAAACGAATCCGATCTAGATGAGATCTTAAAATACCCTAATGGAAGCAACCCCACATAGTTGGACGTCCTTTCGCACTTTTGGTTTAGTCATTTATCGACAAAAGATATCAAAGCTCAAAGAGCAGCAAATCGTTTTTATGGCGACAATACACCATGAAGAAAGCTAAATCCGATAATTAATAAATCAACTATCGGAGATAATTAAAATGATTGTATATGGAAATTAACTATTATATATCCAACACTACTCGTCGATTCCAAACAAGTGCTATCCCTCATTGAAATGAAGCCAGGCAAGTTGAGGTATGGTTACCTCTAGGCATCGCCTTGACGACATTTTTAACTTTCAAGATAGAAACGAGTCCAAACCTCAACGTTTAGCGTTAAAAGTATGACTAAATCCTTTCCATATAAGCGATATCGCTTACAAAATTATTTGTTCCATAACCAAATCGAATTTTACTTTTTAAAACTGAACTTGTGCTTGATTTCCATATTAAAAATATTGGTAAAACACTTTTAGAAATACCTTTTAAAATGTTATTTTAAAAGACAAATTTTACAATACTAAGTGTATTAAGACAAGGGTAAATAACAAATGTCACTAAAACATTGGTTACTATAAACCCAAAATAATTTATAGTTAGCTTTATTTACATAATTCCTTTTAAAGGATTTTCTCATTTATAAATCATATTTATAAATTTAAAAACAATTTTTATTATCCCAAAAGATAAATAAACAATTTAAATACCTTTATAATTTAAAACAATATTAATTATTCCGAAAGATAATTATAATCTCTTTTAAATAGACAATAAATTATTTTAAATAAAATAGTTACTTATTTCCAAAGCACTTTTATCACATTAGTAAATTAACTTTAAAATCTTTATTAATCAGTTTATTAAATTTAAAACACTCAATCAGTTAATTAACTTTAAAACACTTTCATTATATTAGTTAATTTACTTTAATCGCTTTTATTAAATCAATTAATTAACTTTAAATATCATTAATTGAAAAGATTTATTAAATTCAAATAATCATTAATTAAAATGAATAATTAACATCAAACATCATTAATTAAAACGATTAAAACATTTTAAATACCATTAATTAAAACAATTAATTAAGTTCAAATAATCGTTAATTAACTGGATTAATTTAATTTTAAACACTATTAGTTAAAACGATAAATTAAAAACCAAACGTCATTTGTTAAAATGATTAATTTACTATAAAGCATCTTTAATTTAAAATGATTAGCTAAATTTCAAATATCATTAGTTAAAACAATTAATTAAATTTAAAACAATCATTAATTAAAATGATTAATAAAAGTTTAAAATCATTAATTAAAATGATTTCATTAAATTCAAATCTCATTAATTAAATAGATTAATAAATTTCAAAACATCATTAACTGAAAATGAGTAATTAAATTCAAATATCATTATTTAAAATGATTAATTACTTCTAATATCATTAATGAAATATGACTATTAATTTCAATTATCATTAATTAAAATAATTAATTAAACTCAAATAATCATTAGTTAAAATGATTAATTTAATCCAATCTCATTTAAATCAAAAGGTAAACCAATTTTAAACACTATTAATTAAAATGGTTAATAAATTTCAAAATCATTATATAAAACAATTAATTAAATTTAAATTACCATTAATCAAAATGATTAGTGAATTTTAAAATTCTGTTTAGTGAAAACATAAGCTCAAGTTCAAAATACATACGATATGGTTTTGGAGATAACAATTATAAATGATGGTATAGCGAAATCGCTATAACAACACTTAACAAATTAAATGGAATATCAAGATTTATTTTCAAATAAACATCAATATAACAACATAAGGATGTAAATAAATAATTATTGGCAAGAGACCCCTCGGTGTCTCAATTTTTCCTGCAAAACAATAGTTACAGATAATATACATAATCATAAGGGTCCAAAACAATCAAAGTAATATGCCATCCATTTTCCAAATGGAAATTCAACCAAACAATAAATCAAACAATTTATCTAACAACCAAGCAATCAATAATAGTTTATAGCATCATAGATAAGATATAGTAAAATTTTAATGCGAATTAAACTCACATTGGTTTCAGTTTTCGCCTAAGCCTTTCGATTTGAACTAAAACCGACTGGTCATTCGATTTTAGCACAGATTTTCACTTGCTCCAAATCCTACCAAATAAACTCCATCCGAAGATAATGTCCACACGAGTGCAACACAATGAAAAACGTTGGAATCCGACCTCGTACGCAAAAGTTATTCGATTTACAAGATTGGCGAATTAAATAATATAATTAATTCATTAATCTCAATTAAAACTAATTACCCCCAAAACACTCTTCTTCCCCAAATTAAGACCACTGTGCATGAACAGATATATGTGCACAAAACAACCCATTATCGCACCTTCCCACGACCCATCCTCCTCCAATATACGACGAAACGAAGCTGCACCACCTACATCGTCTTCTTCTTCCCGAGCTCTTCCTCTCCAACCATTCAAATCCAAGCTCGGCTGACCTTCTAAAACGTGACCCCCTGCTAGGTCATTCGATACTCAAGACGACTTGCACCCCAAACGATGATCGGACATCATTAAAACATGCCCACTTAAGCTCCTTGACCAGACAATCGCAACGCAACCAACGGCATGCCCAAACTCTCCCCAAATCCTTCACAAATGCTAACCCTAGTCCTCACCATTTTACCGACTTAGACCAAACGTAAATCGCACATGCCAAAATTCACCTCAGATTGAAGATTTCTTCGAAACAAATCCAAAGAACCAAATTTTGGAATTTTTCATCGAGTGTGTATATATATATATTGAATTTTTAATTTCAAAAGGGGTGAATGCTTTTATTGTTTCAGGCATGTTTTTAAATAAAAGAGAAGAGGTATGGGAGGAGTATAGATTAGATGATGGAAGTATGGGCTTTGAATTGATGGGTAATTATTATTTTATTTGAAAAAATTCGTTATTACATATCTAAAAATCTCAAACTCCAGTCGAAGTGTACCGACTAGCGTTCTATATTAAATACCTCTATTCTGAACTCAATGGAACTATTTCCAAAACCTAATTCTGAAGTATACGAAAGTTAGCTTTTTAAATCAAATTATATTTAAATTAATTGCTAAGCGTTTCGAGTCTGCACGACCAAATGCTATGTCTGATCGTTACGAAACTCGACAGTGTACAACAATTTATTATTCTGGATCTAATGGCATTGGTTTCGTCAAAATCCGAGACAGTGCCCTGGAATGATAATTTCACAAAATTAAATATCTTTTTATATTTTTCGCTCCAATTATCGATATTTATCTGATTTATTTACTATTGTAAATAAATTTACAAATTGAATTCCTCAATATTATTAACTAATTAAAATGGGTTAAATAAATAAAATCATTAAATCCATTTAATTAACATTCAATTCAAAATTCAAATATTTAAACATTCCCTATATTTGAATTATAAGTTATTAAACTCCAAAATCCAATTATTTAAATATTTAAAATTAATTAAACATTTAAAATCAAATGACCAAAACTTTGCGTTGTTACACAGGGCAATGCCTAGAGGTAACACTACCTCAACTTCCCCGGCTTCATTTTCAACCGAAGGACGACACTTGTTTGGAATCAACGAGTAGTGATGAGAATATGAGATTTAGTTTCCATATACGATCATTTTTAATTATCTCCGATAGTTCATTTATCAACTATCGGTTCAGCTTTCTCCTTTGGACATCGTTGGTTTTAGACGATTTGTTACTCTTTTGAGCTTGTTATCCTTTTGCACAAATAAATAAAACCAAAAAGCAAGTGGGGGCCAAGTTATGTGGGGTTGCTCCCATTAGGGTATATTCACATCTACTCTAGGTTAATTTCGGTAATATGCAAAAGTTGGTGGGGCTCGGCTTGGAGTTCCCAAGAGGTGTCACAAGAGAGAATGACCCTCTCAAAGTATATTGACTAGAGGTACACTTTTTGGTAAGGGGACGCACCCTCCTAGTCCTTAGTTGGAAAGTTTCCCTTTCCTTTCCTTTGATTCCAAGTTTTTTAAATTTACCACATTTTTAATTACATTGGGAAGTGACCGTAGCCCTTATCGATGTTTAATTATTTGTGCCCATCCCTTATGTTTGGGTATTTATCTTGTCTATGTTCATTTATTATTGTGTGGATTGTTTAACTGATTTGTTTCCCATTTCTTCATCTATGATTGTTATTCTTGTGAGGTAAAAACCCGTTCCCCATCTAGCGGTGTGGTCTCATGGAATTATTATATGTTCACCCCATCACTTGAGTTTCTTATGTTGATATTTCCAAACTGATCCAGGTGTTATTTTGTTTTAGCGCTCGGGTCACACCGAGCATATTTTTCCAAATTAGCTTCAGATGCTTTTGAGTTCAGGAGACGACATGGATGCCCAAGACTTATCTACGTATTTATTTATTTTTTCTCTATATTGATTGTTGTATTTTTCAGCATTTGTAAGGACATACTGTTATAACTATCTAGACTGATAATAGGATAGTGTTCTCAGATGTTGTGTATAAATAAAGATAATCTCTTTTTGTAAAGATTTTGTGTATATTATATACTATTCATCACGTTTTTGTGAAATTCTATTCTGTCTTTTCTTTCGTTAGCCATAATGACCTATCTTTTGGACACTTAAATGATCAGCACATGAATACTGGGGATGTATGAAATGTCATCTTTAGGTGTAAGAAAGGCAGTTCATTACAAATGTCGTCATTGGAACAATAGTTATCTCAGCAATTTGTGTCTAGCTATTTCCCCATTGAAAAGGCCAGGTTTTAATTCAAACTCAAACAAAAACCATTATAATTATTTCATTTCATTTAATTTTAAGGAAATATGTTGGAATAGAAGTAACCTTCTTATATTCATTTGATATGCAATTTATGAAATATTTTGGTAACTTTAGAAATTATAAAATTAATATATATAATCCCGGTTCATAAGATCATAAAAACAAGATAAATAACATAAAACTCTAATTTTCCAAATCATGGATTATTATGAAACCATATTACAGAAATTACACAAAACCCAAAAAATCCATAATTTAATAAATTCATAAAAATTTTACCCTAGTTCTGATAGACTTGGATGTTGTAGTGACTTTAAGGCTTCTTATTGACAAGGCTATGGTTTTTGGCAAGGTTGTTGTTGCTAAAATGTCTATGATTGTTCATAAGGCTGAAAGTGATGAAATAAAGCCTGAACAAATCAGAGAAATGAAGGAACAAAGGCCTGTAAGGAAAAGCATCGTGATCTATAATAGAGAAACAAAACCTGAAATTAATTCAACGGAAAAGAATTAGGGTTTCACTCTCGTTTTAGGAGAAATGAGAAATGTTTTATGTGCTATAATGAAAATTGGAGGGAAAGCGGCCGCTAAGTAAAAATTAATGAAAATAAAAGAGCCGCATAAAAGAATATCAAAAATGCATTTGATATAGCATTTTATTAAGAGTAGTCTAAATGCACCGCAGTACAATGTTTAATTACCGTTTCATTCGACAGTATACTACCAAATGAAATTTAGTTGAAAAGAAAGAAATTTTTTAGTTAATTCGGCTGTATGACACCAAGCTACTTCACAGTCACTCGGCGCTACACTGCCAAATGAATTTTCTAGGTAAAATGGAGTACCTAATGCAGTGATTTAACACCACTCTTTATTTATCTATTTACTTTTAAAAAGGTAAAATTATATCATCTTGGTTCAAAATGTTGTCCTCCATTGTTATTATTAGCAATTTTTCTTATAGTAACCAAAACTACGATGTTTTTTATTTTATTTTAGGGTTTTTATTTGAGGAGTTATGATTGGATTTAGGGCTTAGAAGCTTAGGTGAATAGAGGGAAACAAGTGAAGAAAACAAATGTGAATAATAAAATAAAGAGATGAAGGCTTAGGTCGTTGCCTCTATAGACATGTGGGGCATGGCCCACTTATGAACTTTTCACTCTTATATTTCAAAAATTCATTTTCTTCATAACTCAAAATCACTAACTCCAAAAGTGTCAATGTTTATACTTCTTCAACTTTGAAATGACATTCCAGACATAATCAAAGGGTCTCAAGTTTCTAATTTCATCATCTCCAAATGTTGAATTTTTCATCCTTTAACAGACCAAGTCCTAACATTTGCCTTAAAATCCTAAATTCAAAACATATTGATGCTTATACCTTTATCTATCAAGAATGATATTCTGGACTCAATGGAAAAGTCTCGGGTCCTAATTCGTCCATCTTTAGGAGTTGACTTTTCGAGCCATCGATTAAATCAACTATTCATGACTTAAATCAATTATTTAAATCCCTAGGTGTTAAAAATATAAGTTGTTATATTCTCCCCTCCTAAAAAGAATCTCATCTCCAAAACTGCAAGGAGCTGGGCGGGAAACACAACTCATATATCCTTAGCATATGCAACAACGTAACACCGCTAGCATACAAGCATATGCACAACCAAATAACAAGTGCATATCCTTAGTGTGCGCAAAAACTAGATGTGCATATGCACAACCAAACAACAAGTGCAATAAAAACCAAAGCTCACATAAGCATAACGACTAATCAAACGAGTCCTATTCTGCATACCATACCTATCAATAAATTGCAAATCAACTATCAATCACCACCATGCACACAACACGCCTAGCATACTCATCATAATCATAACAAAAGTAAACACAACATACACATTACAATCATAGCAACAATAAGCAATCATTCACGACTTTGCATTGTCTACAAGCACTCAAAACACATTTCGTGAACATAAGCAGTACAACTCCACTAAACCAATCTTGGAGACATGACATGCATGCTCAAAAACGTATAATGGTGTGTTAGTTAGTCTGAACGATCTAACCATCCACCTAAGGGACCTTACTTAGTTCCAAATGTGACGTTCAGTCCACTCACCTTTTCCATCAGGACTAATCTAATCCCTACAACCTACACTAGCAAGTCCTGGCACTTAGACATCTAAACCATAATTAGCTAGTTCCATTATGGCAATTCCATGGTGAGAAAGATAGATGTACATAATACCAAAATGAGGTGCATACAAATACCATCATTTACACTCACCCTTCTATTATATGGTATGGAAATGACCATTTACCATTACCCAACTATCTCAAAGGGACAAAGTAACAACAACTTCCCTGACCAAATAGACAATCGTCGTAGATGACCAACTGTCCATATCAACAGTAGAATATGATGTTACCGAAATGATTATCAATGTAACCCAAGTAATGCTAACATAGCATTGCCAAAATATATGTGGTGTAACAACAATCGATATATGGTCTTGATGTAACAAAAACCAAGTAACATACCATTTAACAATCGATACCAAGGGTAATGTAACAACATTCACCTTAACACCTATCTTATGACGCATGCTCTACATGCAAAACTCTTAGGCATAATTTACCTTCAAAAGGTTGCATAATACCGTAGATATTGCCACCAAATTGATTGATCCCAAATAGGATACATCGCGCCTATCAAACTTGTAGTCTATCCCTAGAGGATTCTCATACAACTATGACCAACTACTATTAGACCAATTGATTCTTATATGAGGTAGTCTATGTGTATCGAGTTTATAATCTATCCCTGGGGTTGCACCCTTCGGTGAACATTAATGGCTACAGATGGAATAACAATTGTTGGAACTAGGCCAGTCCACAACAAAGTTAAAGAGAATTTTCAAAAGTTACCTTTTTTGATATATTAGGCCTATGAAGTCTAAAGAGATTTTAGATCCAATCTAAAAGGTGTTTTAAATAAAATCCTTTATTTTATTTTATTAGTTTGAAAGATTTTGAATTTGATATAAATTTTAATGAATGAATGTGTCAAATACACCCATGTGTGTAGTATTTATTTATTAGAATAAATTTGAGAAGAAAACCTTTTGTTTCCTACTCCAATACTTGTACAATCAATTAAGGGAATAAACAGAATTAATTGGATAGAGAGAAACCTTTCATTTCTCTCTCTCTCTGATTAGATTGATAATTTGTTAAATGTCATTGATTATCAATTTAAACTGGCATGAAAAGTGAATAAATCCAAATATACTAATAGTGTACACCATGTAAGTGCAACATATAACAAGTGTGCACGTGTGTGTACAAAACATATGCAAATGTCATTTATAACTAAATTTACATAAGCCTTTGTTGTCCATGTTTTGAATAACAAAATATATTGTGACGCCCCACCTCAATACCCACGCTAGCCAAGGTCACTACGATGTAGTGCTGTCAACTAGCATGGAGAATAAGGCTGTTGAGGAGCGACCATCCATGTAATTGATTATCACACGGTGGCTATAAAATAATCTTCGGAAACAAACATAGAAATAAACATAACACAAAGAGGTCACAGACATCCATATCACAAAGGCGGAAGAAGATATGAATATATAACTAACACATGAAAGTGTACATCAGAGTAGTGGTCAAAAAGTTCCACAATAATACAAAAGAATAGCAACCTGTGCTATACAAAAAGAATACAACTATGAGTCCATATCTCAAGTGTATACAACAAAAACTGCTAAACTAAATAGTCAGCCAAAAGTCAGAGTAGCAAATCCCGGAAGGAAGTCAAGCAGAAGCACCTGTAACATCTCGGTCTGACCCGAGTATTATTTAAGAAAATAATAAACGGATCAGTCTAACTATAAATATCAGATGACATGATATAGAATAAAAGATATGGCATAAACATAGAATATCCATACTGACATACTACTATAAGTATGAAAATGATGATCAACAGGAGATCAACCGATGAGAAATGATCAATATCACGGGAATCTTCTCAAAGATCCAAAGAGGGCATCATACCCTAAACTTGTACTCATAACAAGTCAATGACATAAAAATCCAGAAATCAAACAAGAAATCCAGAAATCATAAAAAGAGAAAGAGGCCTATCACATGATGGTCCGAAGACCATGGGGAGCTACCCCATATGTGTGAGTCGGAATCACACTGATTGAGGCCTAGGCTAACCAAAAAGCAAAAAGGTATGTGTGAATGGAATCACACAAGTGGTGTCTAGCCTAACCTCGCAAACAAAAAGATATGTGTGAGTCGGAATCACACTACTGCGGCCTAGACTAACCTTGCGGACAAAGAGATGTGTGTGAGTCGGAATCACACTACTGCGGTCTAGTCTTACCTTGCAAACAAAGAGACATCGCACAATTGCTAGTCTAAATCATAAAATGATCATCATGATCAGCGAGAAGTGTCAATCACACCAAGCTAGTAAATATATGAGTTTAGCTTCATGTCCCATAACCACTTGCTTAACTTAAATATTTACGAACAAGCTGTAAATCTTCACTAGGAAATTGTCACGAAAAGGGTTCAATCGAACAAGTCCAAGAGCTAACCGACGAAGTGAACGCAAGCGTTTCATACCACCCGTTTTACTAAGTCGTTTAAGTCGATTTCTCGTTCGAGTGAAGTAAAGGCTTGTATATACTAGTAGATTGAAAATCGGTTTGAGAAAACGAACTTTTGATATTTAAAATAGTGTTGAAATCGCTTTGATGAAAGAGTTTTGATATTTACTATTAGTATTGAAACCTTCATATATCTTTAAAGTGACAAGTCATAAAACGATTGTAGAACAAATCAATTCACGTTCGAAGACGTGAGTAAAGTCCAAAGAAGTCAATCCCAAAACCATCAAAGTAGAAATTTTGATAAATGTTTTTCAGAAGAGATTGCCTACGTACGACTTAGTGAAGGCAGGCTGGTCAGGCGACTTAAGTAAAAGTAGGTCATACGACCTAGCAGAAGAACAGGTCGAACGACCTAAGGGAAAACTGCTCAAACGACCTAAGTGCTAACTCGCGAGCGACCTAACGAAGTGCGCGACCTAACAGTGAGGCGCGACCTAAGGATGTGCGCGACCTATCAGTGTTACGCGAGTTAAGGTGATTCGCGACCTAAGGGTACGCGACCTAACATGGTTCGCGACCTAAGACTTAGTGGGATCGAGCGACCTAAGGGATAAGGCCACACGACCTAACAGTTAAAAGGTCCTACGACCTAGAGAGAATGCGCGACCTAACTGGGTTCGCGACCTAAGATAGGCGAACGACCTAACTGGGTACGCGACCTAAGGAGGGTGCGACCTAAGGTCTTGCGACCTAAGGTCTGCCTGGGGGTTTATAGGTCGGCAACGACCTACGACTTAAGGGCGAGCGACCTAAGGATGGTGCGCGACCTAACTGGTTCGCGACCTAAGGAAAGTGTGACCTAAGGTCTTACGACCTAAGGAAAAGAAAAGTCTTACGACCTAAGGAGTTAACTCGTGAACGACCTAAAGCCTTTAACTCTTGAACGACCTAGGCCTTTAACTCGCAGGCGGCCTAAGACTTTAACTCGCAGGCGACCTAAGACTTTAACTCGCAGGCGACCTAAGACTTTAACTCGCAGGCGACCTAAGACTTTAACTCGCAGGCGACCTAAGACTTTAACTCGCAGGCGACCTACGACCTATGGATGAGCGACCTAACTCCGAACGAGCTAAAAATGGCCAGAACGACCTAGTAGCAGTTTTTTCACCAAAATCACTAAAATTTGGAATTTTTCGCCAATCCAATCCAAACCAAATGCAACAAACATGCTAAAGTGATGAGGAATCATTCCCAACAGTCCAATGACGATTATAGGCAAGATGTGAGATCAAAAATCTCACCTTTTCCACGAAATTGATGTTGGAGAGCTTAAGAACGAAGCAAGAATCAACCCCTAGCTTGAATCTATGTTCTTCACCTTGAATTCGGAGTTTGATGTTGAATTTACTAAAGATCTCGAGCTTGGAATTTTAATTTCTCTTTCCCCCCACCATTTTTGAAGAAGCTTGAAGTGTTTGATGAAGTGATGAAGAGAAGAGGGGGGTTGGGCTGAGTTAAGAAGGTGCAGTCCCAACCAAAGTCACAAGTGGGAAAAGTGACGAAAATTTCACTATCTCCAAACATATCGAAGTTTACACTCAAAAAGATCGCAAACGTCATTTTGAACTCAATGGGGGTGGTCTCGAGTCCTAATTTGACCGTATGCAAAAAGTAGCTTTTCGGACTAACATCCGACTAACGATAAAATATTTAAATATAAAATCGATAGATATGCGGGTTGTTACATATATACATGTGTGTGTTTGTGTGTGTGTACGAATATTCACAAATAATAATCAAATATACGTTAAATTCAAAATAATATACTTATGTAAAACATGGAATCTTATATGTTTACTATTTAAAATCAATAACTTGAAAGATGGTTTTGACTTGTAAAAGAATTCAACATTAGATTTGTAATTTTTCCACTAAATTCCTTCCATGATTTTCTAATTAAAATAATATAAGTATGTGCTTATATATATGTATGTATGTCTGTATGTAAATAATAAAAAGCCATATTTAATTTAAAATAACATACAAAATGAAACTTATAATGTTATATGGTTTACAACTTAAATTAACAATTAGAAGTCTAAATTTAGTTTTTGAATGAATATAACATTAGATCTATAATGAAGTCCTTTTATAATTTTTCATTGAAACAAAGTAAATAACAACAAAATATATAGTAATCAAAATAACAAGACTGCACATGAAACTTATACTCAATTTCATAAATGATTTAAAACAAATATGTATGTGTTTCACTTATATCTATATAATATATATATATATATATCAAAATATTCCATTAAATAAAATTAGATCTAGGTCTAAATTTTTTTTGAACTTTAGTTTCTAAAACAACATTAAACAAAATTGACAACACAAACATATATATATATATATATATATATATATATATATATTTGTTGGAAAAGTATATTTTTTGGAAAAGATGTGAAATCCAAACTAAATTAACAAGATGTAACCTATGATCATAATATGATAAGAAGAGGATGTAAGCTATTTCAACATGGTGTAATATAAAGTAAAAGTGATTGAAATTACCTTTTGATGATGCCAAAAGATCACACCTTAAATGATGAATCAAGAGCTCCGAGATCCAGAAATCAACTTTCAAATTTTGCAAAGATCAAGAGGATATACCATCTTTTATAAATTAATTTGATTTTAATTTTTTTTGGAAACTTTTTAGACATGTTTTCATGTTAATTTCGGCCATGACTCATTTGGGAAAAAGGAAGAGAGAATGGCAAAAGGAATGAACGAATAATGAAGGTAATCAATTTTTAGTTAAGGCAAAAGATTATTTTCATTCCATCACTTACTCCCTTACCCTTACAAATACAATTTGAACCCTTTCCTTTTCCTTCATTTGGCTTGCCAAACATAGATGCCACATGGGTGTCAAACGATCCCAAACCCACTCATCATTTATACCATTTAAATCTAATTTAAACAATCTATCGATATGCACGTTTATAACTTTTATTTACGCACTTTATTAAATGCTAACGACATTCAAATCAAATAAAGATTTAATTGATATTTCATAAATATTAATTAATTTGAAAACAAACTTAGTATTCATTCTATTTGAATATAAGTTAAATGTTTTATTGACATCGTATACCAATACGTACATTTATAACTTTTATATATGCACTTTATTAAATACTAATGGTATTTAAAAAAATTAGATAAAAATTAATAATTAATATTTCATAAATATTTATTAATTTACAACAATTATAAATTAATTAAATCATGTGGTTCATTCGGAGTATTCATCATTTTGGTTGTGTGACTCTGATGTGTAAATTCAGTAAGCAATTGATATTGAACAATTCGAATATTAATATCCACACTTCACCTTAGCTTGTGGTGTGATATTTTGGCTGAATTTATCACTTACACATCTTTTGGTAAAATCCAATTTTATTATAATAAGATTTTCCTGGTAGTAACAATTATTTACACTGATTCTCTTCATCAAAACTACATCACTTTGGACTTATGGAATTTGGTAATGGTCAAAATTCCAATATCGTCAATATTCAACTTTATAGTCCAAACACAAAGTCCATGGTTCAATAATAAGAATTATTATTAACTGAACTACTCTGACAATAGATTTTGACTTTGAGTTGACCTCAGTTAACCATGATACCAACCTCTATATAACTGAGGAGACGAATCCACTCGACCAAACTATAGTCGTTCGATAGACCCTATGCCACGATTTAACTATAAGAAAGGTGGAGTTTTCATATTTAAGATCAACGGTATTTTTAAGTCAGAAGAACCGTGTGAATTAGTGCAATGACCCACAATTTTGTACATATCAAGTTGACAATAAACCACACATATCCAACCCATTTTGAAAAAAGTGGATAGTTATGGGGAAAAGAAAATAAAGGCAAAGAACAGAATCTTACATGAATAAAATAGCATATATTATTTCAACATATAATCTTTAAAGTGAATTTTTTTAAATACATTTATCAGAGTTTAACTTAACATCAACATGCACAGTTGTACATCTCTGTCCTTACAAATGCATAATACAATAGTATATAAGTGTGGTGGAAATGGATAACAATCTTCATAAGAATCTTCTAGCTCCATGCTCCGAGCTCTTTCAAAATGCTCTAAATTAAACCTGACTACTAGGCTGCTTGGAAAAATAAGGCACCCCGAGTTTAGAAGAAAGAAAATAAACTTCGGGTCAGTCATGGGACTGGTGTGAGAAACTCAAAATATGAGTATTTAAAAACAAAGGGTATCTCATAAGACCATGCTGCACATAAACTCAGAAGGGGGTTTTACCTAAAGATAACTAAATCGTTTCTACAAAAAATCCAGTGTTATTGTTTTTAATGACATTCTTTGAAAACCTTTCAAATAAACATATTCAAACAGCCAAAATTGTTACATTGGTTAAATTTGATGGCATAATAGGTTTACAACTAAGTCTGAAGGCACTTATTGGAGAATGGATTTCCAATGAATAGCGAGGTAAGGGACTACCTCCCGTAAAGTACATTTCTAGAGGAATGTACTGTGGCCACCAACAGATGGTCCTCTGCGAATTAAGACCGGCCTACCCGAGACTAACAGATGGTACAGATAACACCGAATTTGATGTCACCCTGGCCATTCCCAACCTCTCCGAGATGTCTCATAGCATACACCACGTAATTTAAACCCGACGTTATAACGAGTAAAAATAAATAAATCTAGAAAGGTGATATCATACCCTAATGGTTGCGAACCACTTAGCCTTAAAGCAACCCATGTTTCACAATTCCCCGGGTGTGAGGCTTGAGGTAACGTTTAACTTTCTTAGAACATTTTCACTTAAAATGTCACATTGCCATTTCCAACAACACACTATTGATTTCAACAAAAGTACAACCTCTGAGCTCGTATGTCTCAGAGAAGGGTGTTAAGCATAAGAGGGGTTACCTCCTACACCACCAACAGATGTATGTTTGTAGAGATCAATGCACTATGATCTTAGAAATGCAATGTCCGACTTCCATCCATACAAGTTGTCCAGGAACAAGAAAAACCGAAGGCACTCTCCTACCACATACTGCTGGGCATCACCCCTAGGATTAGTGGCGAGTAATCCTTGCATATGAAGATCCCAGAATGAAGGGACCACTACTATTTATTTAT